>JASAOG010000153.1:0-1200000 GCA_030265305.1 Biomphalaria pfeifferi
TCAAATAACAAAAATTTTTTAAACAAAAGTTGTTACTTCACCCACGTGCAGAAAACTGTTAGGAAGTAAAATGAATTTATATTGTTTTATGATTATACTTTATATTCAAAACACCATGCTCTGAATGCCAATACAATTTTTTAAACAAAAATAACCTAACGTTTTTATATAGCATTTTAATCCCCCCCCCCCTCCTCTTCCAACACACCTTTGTTCTCTCTCCTCATTTTCGCCAAACCGCTGTCTTGCCATCGAATGATTTTAGAACAGATTTTTAAAACAAAATATTTTACAAAACGTGGTATCGGGTGGAGGCCGAGTCTGCAACAGCGTAACTCGATACTCCAATCTACCGATAAAGTATCGGATCGCCAACGGACACTGGAATCGCACTGTTCATTCCACTTGAGCGATGGAAGTCCGAGACCCAGGCGCCAGGGCCTTGGGTGATGACCCAGACGCCACAGATGGTGGAAAGCCTTTCAGCCTTGACCTTAAAAGCGCGTTTTTCAATTAAAGTTTCCTGTGGCTGCAGGTCAATGAAAACACTGGGAGAGAAGGATGAGGAAAGACGGATATGATGGAGGTAGAAACAAAAAAAAAGGTGAGGGAGGGGGCGGAGGGCCGCGGTGTGTGTTGTTGAGTACTTCAAAAGAGGGCCGTCAATCTGTTAAGGAGTTCAACAGAGGTTAGGGTGAATTTTATGGGACATTAAAGAGTGAATGGTGGAAGTTTAGGACAATGACGATCGGTTGGTGTTTTCTGAAGATGTTCCAGACAGAGATGGGATACGTTTTTGTTTTATGACAATACAAATACAAGATGAAAAAGAAAAGATTAAACCAGAGTCTAGGCAAAGAGAAATTGAAACGAAAGGTCTATGTTAAACTGATGAAATATCAAAATAGATAGATAAAACTTAGATAACTTAGATAAAAAACGACACAAAAAAACAGATCCCTATATAACTATAAATATGTATATGTATTATTTGAAACGCATAACTTCCATTAAAAAAGACAAACTAACAGGAGTTCATCCCTTAAAAAAATAACCCCAAAAGAAACTGGTCACGTGACAGTAAATGCGACAGTAAAAAAAAAAAAAAAGGTTCACGGCGCTTGCTATGCTATGGAAGAGACTTGCTAGGATATTTTTCATGATTATTCAAACTAATCTAAGAATGCAGTCCTAGTAACAGCAAAAGTCAATGTTTCTATGTAAAACCAGGACTAAAACGAAGATGAATATTCTCTCTCGTTTCCCCACACCACCACACTACACCTTTCCCCCAATCTGTGATAGCACAAGCTGACAGCCTCATTTTACAACACTTACAATAATTCCAACGAGCGCGTGCAATAATGAAAATCTATTTGACGTCTGCTTGTATATGGCGCCATACGGCGGGCTAGGGGCAAACAAAAAAAAACGGAAGTTCACTTCTGACTATACAAAATACAAGAATGGCAGTAAATGGTCGGCAATATTTCAGTTTATTTTAAATAAGAGAAATGGGTTTTAAAAAATTGACAGCTGTACACTTGAAAAGACACGAATTAGGACTTATATCTACAACTCAAATCTAAAATTAATTCACCAACCCATGATTCCGTCAAAGATTTTCTTAAACTTGAAGCCAACTTTAAAATTCAATTGCGCAAAGGTTGAAAAAAACGACTGTAGTGGCAGCATATGGTTGAACAACAACACAAGTTTGGCTGGACTGGTCGTGAGGTTTGCGCGCTGGACTGTCGTTTAGAGTTTATCGATGGTCCCGGATTCAAACCTTGCCCCGCTCCTATCCCCCGTCGTCCTGCGAGAGGTTTGGACTAGGAAGTAAATTATCTTCAACTCTGAAGGAACATCCGAAAAAATATATAACAAATTACATTTTATAAACATGTACACATGTACAAGTAGAGACTGCCCTCCTTACAGAAATAGAAAAGTTTAGATTCAAACATTCAAATATTTCAACACAAACCATTTTGTTTGCCACTTGAATGCCAGGGGGAAACTCAAGGAGTGTTAGCAGTAAAGACGAGAGGTCATGCACTGGATCTTCTCTTCTTTCATGTATGGGCGAAAGAATTACGAAGAAGGACAATAGAGGGGACACACCATTTCCAGGTTGAATTTACACATGGCCTAAGTTGATTTGTTAATTTTTAGTCCATATATACAATTCTACATGTATTTCTAGTCACCACAGAAGACTAAAGACAAAACTAGTCCCCGCCTTTCTTTCTATTTCTCCTTGACTGATGCATCAGGTGTTTATAATTCTTTTTTATATTGACTTTTTTAAACCTATTCTACACAATGTATTTTTCAACTAGATAAACTATATAAAGCATGCTTGAAAAATACATTCTCAAAAAAAAATATTATCTAAGGGAAGAACTCCATATATACAGCTACATGTCTCTACTGTATTGAGTGTTTCTCTTTTCGATATCGAACAAAATTAATTAATCACCACAATTTAATTAACAAATTGGTGGTTAGTTCTGTTTTTGTTTTTTTTAAACAATGAATAATTGTGCAGACGTTTCAACTTGATCCAAAATGGATAAAGAAAGAAATAGCGTAGAGACAGACACAGAGTGAGTTGCTATAAGCTTTCTATTTACATATTGTTGAAGTCAGTGTTAGGATAGCAACGCCGGTGTCTTTCCTTATCTGACGTCTATAGCTGTCTAGGTGTAAACTGGTAGCGACTCTGTCACATGTTTCGTCAGTGTCCTTAAGATACATCTCGTTAAATAATCTATTATGTCGTAAGAGTATGTTGGGTGAACTTAGCCATGTGGTAGACAGGTAGCAGCAGACGGTCACCAGCAGACCGACGTCTTTCTTATTCAACACCGTACAGAGGAAAGAAACCAGGTGTGTGTGCGCGTGTGTGTGTGTGAGGGGAAAAGGCTGTTTTGTTAAGTGACCCCCCCCCCCCCCCCGCCCTTAACAATAGAGACCCAGGTCCGCTAATGAAAGACCAACTCTACTCGACGAGTGCCACGTGCCGCAAGTCGGAAGCGGTCACAGGTGGCCTCACTGTGGCGCACACCCGGTGTTTTTGACGATAGGAAGAGGGGGTGTTGGGTCGGAGAGCGAGGACAAGAACTAAAACAGCCACTTCAGCAACCACCCTCCGTTTGTGTCGCCACTGTGTCCCATAAAGTTAGCTTTATCAGCTCCCCCCCCCCCCCCCCAGAAGTACGACTCTAGGACATCGCTGTATATAAAATAAATATCTCTTCCCCCCCCCCCCCCCCCCCATCCCACTATCTGCTTTTTGAATGATAAATTATTCGAGTGGCGCGTGTCTGAAAAGTAGCGAAATGAAGAAAGGCGCCAAACAGTTCGTCTGTAAGCAACAGAACAATCGCTTGTGTAGTGGAAAATTAAACTATCCTTTCTGACCTAGAGATCTATAAAGGGAATATGCTTCTGGTGTCAAAGGTTAACGAGGGTGTCAGGTGGCCTGTACAACGAACCTTTGCCTTTTCCCAACTAATATCATCAGGTACCCATTAGAGTAGGGTGGAGTCCTGGACGCCCTAAGAATCTCGAAATTGCAAATTCCAGATTTCACCGGGGTTTTAACCCGAGACCCCTCGGTTCGGAAGCCAAGCGCTTTTGCACTCAGCAACCACGACGCCGATAATGATTATAAGAACTATAACTTTTTAAAAAATTACATTGATGCCGCATTTCTAAACTTTGTTTAATAGAAAGGAGGTAGGGTCGATGGGTGTATGTCATAGGCCAATGTTAAAACAATTTCAGCTTGGGATATAAAGGCTTTTTTTTTTTCGGCCCGAAAACTAAATCTATGGAGGCGAATAAAGTTCTCATCCCTCTCGGAACTGTGGAAATATTTTTTTATTATATTATTGTATCGCCCCCCCCCCCTTTTTTTTTCTCCAACGTTTTCATTTTTGAAAAAAAAAATAATTATGTTTCTATATCAGGAAACCATAGACCATATATATACAGGACTGCCAACTGTGCGCACCACGCCTATATTCAATTAAATATGTCCCGTACACCGAGGCGTCCTTGGTTGCAGTGTAGTGTTAGAAGAATGACTTCCGGTGAATTAGTTTACTATATAAAGAAACTATCACTAAAGATAAACACTACGTTCAAATTATTTCTTAGTCATCATTTTGGTAACAGTGCGATAGACATAGCCAGATTTGTACAACAACAAAATCTGATTTACCAACTTAAAAAAAAGCATTTACATAGATAATGTTCTAACTAGTTTATATATATAATTAAAAACCCATTAAGCACTTTTGTTCAAAAACAAATTATAGTAGTGTCTAAGGTCGTATATGTAGATATAGTTTATAGCCATAGGTCACTAAATCTGGGTCAAAGTTTACATGTTTACTACGTGTACAATTAATTTTTATTGAAATAGGAACAATGATTCTAGAATTCTATTAAGTGAAGAAAAATTTGGAACAATCAATTATTTATGGCTTTAAGAATAATTGGATGTTATTTAGGATTTAATTAGTTTTAAAAATTAATAACTTGCATAGTTAAAAGTTTTATTAATATTTTTCAATTAGTCATAAATACACCATTGCTTGTAATTTTTAATGGCTTCATTCTCCATTAATATATAAATATAATGCATACTGCATGCTATCTTAAAAAAAAACTACAAATAAATTTTAAAAAATAGGTATAGAATCTAGATGTAAATAAAAGTTGGTAAAGATGTCAGTGTGTAGGCTCAGGGACTCACTATTGTTTTTTTTTTAGACTGACTCACAGACTTAACTTCTATCACCCATTACAGGCCTATAGGCTACCTAAGAAATAAATGACACTCTCAAAACTGTATTGACTCTTATATTAATCGCTTATTTAACTCATATTAATAGTATACAATGTAAAAAGAAATTGTCAAATGTGATGAAAAGAGAAAATATATATATTATCCAAGCTGACATTATCATTCAAACATCGTGAATGTCATGAAATAAGTTTATACTGGAAGTACCTCGTCTCACATTTTGGAGTTGAACGAAACTTAAGCTTAGTTACCCTTAGTGTTGGCAGTCCTGAATATATATTGTCTATGCAGGAAACAACGGAGGATTAACACTAACTCCCAATCAAAATTCGTTTTTAAAAGGGTATAGATGCATTCACATAGAATGTACAAACTTTGTGTTGCTAATCAAATGTGCCCTTTTTTTTTGTAAGACCACAAGTAGACTAGCTGTTGCAACGAAGAATTCATTCTTAACTTGTTTTCAATGGCATTCATTTAACAAATACCAAATAAAGATACATGTTATACTAGCTAACCTTTATAAAACTAGATATTGTTTTAAAATGGTGAATGTGAAGTGAAAATCAAAATCCGACAGCTTTAATATTAAATAAAAAAAGTGCAGAGTTGACATTCAAAAGACCAAAAGTAGCGTTAGATTAAAACGTGGTCCACAGTCATCTAGTTCAATGGTTCACCTGGCAAATGTTTCATCAGACAAATGATTCACCTACACTTGGCTCACCATAAAAACAGTTCACAGAAATGTCTCAAGAACAA
This sequence comes from Biomphalaria pfeifferi, assembly GCA_030265305.1. NCBI lineage: Eukaryota > Metazoa > Mollusca > Gastropoda > Planorbidae > Biomphalaria > Biomphalaria pfeifferi. Next base: position 5,582 of record JASAOG010000153.1, read on the forward strand.
ACAAAAAAAATCACATTTTGACTACAAGACAGCTACGTCTTGTCAAGTTTCAGACGTTCTAAATACTTCCTTGTCAAGTTTCGGACATTCTAGCTACGTCTTGTCAAGTTTCGGACATACTAAATACATCCATGTCAAGTTTCGGACATTCTAGCTACGTCTTGTCAAGTTTCGGACGTACTAAATACGTCATTGTCAGGTTTCGGACGTTCTAGATACGTCTTGTCAAGTTTCGGACGTACTAAATACGTCACTGTCAGGTTTCGGACGTTCTAGCTATGTCTTGTCAAGTTTCGGACGTACATAATACGTCCTTGCCAAGTTTCGGACATTCTAAATATGTCCCTGTCGAGTTTCGGACGTTCTAGTTACGTCCCTGTCGAGTTTCGGACGTTCTAGCTACGTCCTTGCCAAGTTTCGGACGTTCCTTCATAATCCAAGATTATTTCGCCCTATACCAAACCTGTTGCATGACGTCAGGAAAAGGCGAGGGCAGGGTTTGAACATGGGAGTATCGTGACGAGTCTGACGACAATCCGAGCCAAATACCCACGACCAGCCAGACAACGTGTCCCCGTACTAAATGTGATACTAAGTACCTTAAAAAATTGGCTCGCGAAATAAAAAAAAAAGTATCCAAATCATTATATGAATCAATGGCCCTTATTTATTACCATTATGTCTATTTACAGTCAAAATCAGACAGACTTTGGAAAACAACAACTTTTTTTGATAATGTCTAGTTTTTATTTCCCCGACATCCGCATCAGGTGTTTAAAAACTTATTTACCTTTACAAAGAGCTATTTTATTGTGACCCAGGGCTAACTAAGGAGGTTTTCAAGTTTTCATATCTCGTATGTGTGTGTGAGAGAGAGGGAGAGAGACAGAGAGAGAGAGAGAGAAACAAAGAGTAACTAGACGAATCTCCCGCGTAAAACTGGACAGAGGAGCGCGTGGGTCGTGATTTGACAATCCAATGAAAAAAGGAGCTGAATCTATCAGGTGCTAACCCAGGACAGATGGTGACACAACAAGACGTGATCCCAAATGGGGGAGGAGGGGAGGGGCTGGCGGTGGAGCGCAGAGCGGGAAGCTCAGATTAGAGAAAGAGATCCGATACACTATGCAGGCGACTCTATTAATTTAAAAAAAAAATTCTGCGTCTGCTATATGAAAAGCGCGCTAACTCGATCTGGACGTGAACAACTTAAAGGCTTAGACAACGCTGGACCAGAAAAGAAACTTGCGCTCTGCATTGCGCTGTAGTGTATTTATTAGGTGGATATAATGATTATTACGTTTCTAGGGCGCCGCTAAAAACACGATGAGAGATGCCTATTCACGTGACCCAATACATCGGTGAAGTAGTTAACAAAACTACGACAAGCACCATCAGTTTAAAAAGAAAAAAAAAAAGACTTGGATCAGCCTTCCATTCTCTTTTTCTCTCTTCTCATTTTACCCCACACATGAAATAAACTAAGCAACATAGTTATCTATGATATAACTTAGTGAATTGTCCATGTTGAATACATTGATTTGGAATATAAAAACAACGAACATAGTAATGGCGGGAAAATACAATAGAGAAGGACAAGGGAAACCACTCAAAAGGGGAATAGATAGACAAAAAGGTAAAACATAGAAAAAAAAAAAGTTTATACTGTCCTAGAGGGGGAAAAAATCGTGATAACAAGCACCTGGCTTCCCCACCCCCTCTCTATTTAGTCTTCGTCTTGAGAACAAAAAAAAAAGGGAGACAAGGAAAAATTGGCGGTCCGTGAATTGGAAAGCGGTTTTAAAAAAAAGGGAGGGGGGGGGGGGGGCTTGATAAAGCAACAGTCCAACCAGGTACAATGGTATCCGCGGACAAAGGTGAGAGGTTTATGTTCAAAATGGGGTAGCTGAAAGCCTAGCCTCCATCATCACCCATTCCCCCATTCACTCACCACCACCACCCCTTTCCCTCTCTTCTGCCCAAATCTTTGTTGTATTTTTTTCGCTCCCCCCCCCCCCCCCGCTTTTTTTTTCTTTTCCGTTTCTTTTCTTTCTCCTTGCCCGAAGCCACTCAAACTGATCCGCAGAAGGCGGGAGAAGGAGAGGGGAGGAGGGAGGAGGGGGAGGCAATTAGACTCGGATCACCGCACGGCACGCGACCAAGGGTATAAAAGTGAGGCGCGTGCCAGATCGCGTTCAACAGTGAAGGTGTAGCTTCGCAGCCAAAGTACATTACTACCGGTTTTTTTTTAAATATAGATATATCTTGGAGTATAACTGAGTGCTTATTTGTGAAACACGGTATCTAGCACATACAACGTAATCAAGATACATTAATAGTTCATGTTAGTTTCCTTGCAAGTTTTACTTTTGTTAGTACTCATTTTCTTTCGTACACAAGTCATCGATTTTGTTTTTCTTGAACGGACTACGTACAACTCAAGTTGTCATCAAAATCAGCTGACGATAAAGCTGCCACTTGGTGTCTTTTCATTTTACGTTTGTTTAACGCGAAAAACGTTCAGCGGAAGGTGTGCCACTGACGTCATCGTGATCAGCGGTAACAAGGGGAGAGTAGTTTGTGTTTTCTTTTGATGTCTGCCGAGCAGCATTAGGAAGAACACAAGGAGAGGTTTTAAAATCACGAACTGGTAAGTTTAGACTTGAACCTTAAATAATAATTACGTAAAATAGTTTAAAAACCTATATTTGAGTATATGTTCTAATTTATTCTATTCTAAATCATGTAAGCAAAACAAAAGAATGTTATTTAGACATTAAGTTAGTTCTAGAGAGCTAGATCTAATCTATAATAAAACTCTGTATCTTCAGTCTTTGGCTAAGAAAAATACAGAAATATAGAGATACTAAATAGCATTCTTTTCATTTGCTTACATTGATTTAGACTAGTGCTTGTTGCTCTTCTGTCAGGCCTCATAGATCTATATTATATCTAGATCTAAATATTTTTGTAAATATCATGTTGCATGCACCCAATGATGCATATCCTATATTTTGATCCAGATTCTAGAATCTATAAATTAGTCTAGATTTGCAATCTAAAAGTTTAAAATAAATTTAACTTCTATATACAGGTACTGAATTTAATTTAGGCCTGGTAACTTAAAAAGACTTTCAATTTTTTGTACGGAATAGTTTTGTTTTGATTTAATGGGAAACTATGTAGACTAGATCGAGATGTAGATCAACTATAAATCCGTCCACCTGTTTGAGTAAACAAGATGGCATTCTTTTTTTTTAGACAATTTAGTGAAATAGGAGTCATATGAATGCGAAGTTTAACATTGCATAGACTTAATTTAGACCAGCAGAATATAAGGACATAACATCATAAAAATGTTGTTAGGAAGCCTATTATTATCATTGTTTTTAAATAAACTAAACACAAAACACAGACACACAACACTACTAAGAAAATTAAAGTGACCCAACTGTTTGCGTACAAAGGTATAAACTAAGGAAGGGACTTATCAAGACAAGACATCGCGAGGTAGTGCCAGGTTACTTTTACAGCCTACTTACTAAACAAGACCAAAAAAAAATGTGACTTATCTCTGGACCACGTATGCCATTACTTAAAAGCCAAACACCCCAGGTCCATCTGGCTACTTTCCCACGCTAGAGATAGGCCCCAGGTATGTGAACTAATGTGGTTTAAAACGGGAGAGGGGGGTAGTAAAGCTCACACACTGCTACCAACTAGTAGCACTCAGCTTTTTACTACTAGACGCCAATAGTAAAGAGGAAATAGAAAGGAAAAAAACGGAGGGGGGGGGGGGGCGTCCAAGGTACATCAGTAAAAGGTGAGATAGCTTGAGTATATACTATCGAGTTGAAGAAAAGGGGGGGGGGGGGCGGTGTTGAGGTAAAGAAGATCTGGCGGTCTGAAGAACAAAGAGTTGATGAAAACAACTTCTGCCTAGTTACACTAGTTGACGCCTACAACAATGACTTGGCAAACAATGTAACCCAAATATCGTCTTCACAACCACAAGTAGCTTGCAAACAGTGTGAGTAGGTCTATAATAGAAATTCCTATACAGTTTTTGAAACAAGCCAAGTTTGACTAGATCAAGATTTTAAAGCAAAAAATATGGCAATGGAAAATTTTCTACTTCGATTTTTTTTTTTTTTTTACCAGTCGCCCGACTTTTTGTTTTTAACACACAACTCGGGGGGGGGGGGGGGGGAGCAATGTGCCAAGGATGAAGAAAACCTTTAAGATCGATACCAAACTGTGTTAAGATGGCAGCTGCTCAAGTTAAAGCATACCAAGGCGAGCGCGAGCGAGCATTTAAAGTACAAAGTAGTCAAATACTGAACTAGATGAGGCATTTTGGATATCATAATATTATGACAAATACCTAGATCTAGAGACTTTTTTTAAAAAAATAAATCTAGAGTCTACATAGGAGACTAACACTCGTTACACTATAATTTAAATCTAGAGATCTATTCTAGTTTATTTTAACCGTTATTCTTATGCTAAAAAGTCTTACATCTAATAATTATTGTAAATATAGATCTAGATGTATAGAAGATCTGGATATCTCTTTATTATGTGCAAATTTAAATTTATAGTCGTATAAAACAAAGGTCATTTAACTATTTCAGATTCAATAGAAAACAAAACCATGGCTGCTACAGTGTTGAGCATGATCTTTGCCCTTCTTATGGCATGTGTTTCAGTGGCAGGTAAGTTATGGCTCAGTATGTCTGACTTTCTATGCTGGAAAAGATGTATCTGTGTAGTGTCAGACTATGAAAGTTTGAGCTATGCCCCCTTTCTAAAACTTGTTCACACACAAACCCAGTCTAAGGCCACTGTGACATCTGTCTAATAATGTTAGGCATGTTAGCTCTCTAGCCCCCCACTGGTCAAGTTGTCAAACATTTGGCTCCCTGAAGCTGAGTGTACAACCATTTGACAGGTGTATGGGGACAGTTGAAATAAAGGGAGAGGAATGGGGTGCTAGATTAAGACAATGGGTCACATGACCTAAGAGGCATCAGTGTAACTTGTTGAAAAAATGTGCTCCTCTCTTAAAGGAGAAAGAAACAATATTTGTTGTGTATGACAATATGAATGCCAGCTCCCTTTCACCCCTCTAGCACTTTGTTATTTCTAAGAGAAACTCGGTGCAGCTATAAAGAGAAAAAAGCATGTGACACTTAAAGGGACTCAAGTCAGAATATGATCACATGATACAACTTTCTGGGTAAATCAGTTGGTCTTCACAAATGCCATGACACAGTGATGAATATCACACAGACACACACACACATCATGACTGAAGTGAAATGAAATGTCCACATTCCCAGACAGATAACTCTCTGAATGTTTCATCCCTAAACCCCCAGATGTTGCCACTATTGACAATCATCACTTTATGTGTGTTTCATTTACAATGCTTTGCATGCCAGCTCCATGCTAAAGAGTGACCCAGAAGCAATGTTTGGGATGAGAGAGAAAGAGAATGGTGCAGCATTCAGACATGAAATCCAACCCTGCCCAGAGATATTACTCCCAGCATCATAACACTGATGACATTTCCCCCCCAGCACAATAAACTTAATTCATTATCCATCATTAAACAGTCTCACAACTAGTTTATTGGGGGGTGAGGTGGGTGGGTAGAATTACTTGATGATAATGTCCACAGGCAAACACACTGAACAAACAAAGTATCTAATATTACAGTTGCATGTACTCTAATTTCATTCTTTAATTCTCTGCAGGTGACACCATCTATTCATGTTTTGGAATCAATAAAACACTCAACATTGACTGTGGAGCAGGGTACATGGTCCACATTACCAAAACCTTTTATGGCTTCAGCCCCACTAGCCAATGCCGTTTGGTGGAGGGGGAGGCTGGGGCTGCCGGGTGCACAGTGGAAGATCATGAAAACTATCCCTGTGTCGGGCAGAGAACATGCAGTATCAATCTGCCCACTGGCGCATTTGGAGTCAATGTCCCTACCTGTGGGCAAAGGAGCAACTACTTCCAAGTGGAATATAATTGTGTGTTGGGTAAGTCAAATCATTGGAGTTTTTGTAAAACTTACAGGATTTGTCAGATTAGTCACATATCAAAAACAGCAACTACAACCTAGTTCCCTTATCATCTAATATGACTCAAAACATTAAGACCATTTCAAGGTACTGATACATGAACCTGTTCTGATAATTCTATCTACATTGTATAATATGGTACCTTACACAACCAAAAATCAATTGTCTATCTAAAAAAAATGAAATCTGAATATCTAACCTGACCTCATTACAGAAAGTTTTGACATTTTATTCTCACTTAGACCAGAAAAGTAGAAAAAAAAAAAAGATTTAAAAAAATGCTTTAAAACTCTTGGGGTAAAAAAGAATGGTTAAAGGAAAAAAAAAACAAACTATAAACGAAAAATTGAACAGGGAAAAACTTGAGAAAAAAAAAGTAACAAAACCAAAGGAGATAAGTGACCTCCTGTTGTGTGCTGCTACATTTGGAACATTCACCTCTGAGCTTGGTGTACTTGACTTTTACCTTACACTACAACCAGCAGTAAAAGCGTCTTTGTGCCTATTATGTATTTGGATTTGTTTTGAGTCTTTGTTATTCTCTGGCTCTACAGTATTTTACTGCACTTGCACAGTTTCTACTTGAAACATAAAAGAAATAGATAGGAAATGAATGTACACAACTCAGTTGGGTGGAGCAATATTGGAATGAACCTTGTACTGTCCAATGGTCATTAAATACATCTTAGTTAAAACTGAACAGCAGCCTCTTCTAAATGACCAGAATGGGAGAGTAGCAGTATGACTTGACTAATTTAGTCTTGCTGCATTAGGCTCACATTCAAGCTGGCAATAATTCAATTAACAGATGGCCAGCTAGGATCCTTCAGGTTGAGCACACTCCCAGTCTTGAGAATCATCAAGTTTCATCCAATCATCACTTGTCAGTCCATTTTTAAGATTGGTTGAGGAAAGGGGGATGATTCACTTAATAGTTTACTACATGCCATTCCAATAATTTGAACAGTTATCCCCCTTCCTGACACCCATCTCATTTTCCTCACTAATAATTAAGTATTCAGTCATTTTTATTAGAAATTTGTGTCTGTCTTTACAGAAAGTTCAGTCACCAACATCTGCAACAATGAGAAACTGACTAAACAAAGTGGATATATTATGACTCCTAAATATCCAGCCAAGTATAAATACAAGGTAAGCATACTAGGCTAAGTTTCATTCACTGGGTTTTAATGTAGTTAAGGGTGCTTACACTTGATCATTAGCTGTAGTTATAGAATCAACCAACATAACTATTTTTAACTGGACATTTTTTTCTATCTCCAGGGTGACTGCTATGTTGACATTGTGGCCCACCCTTCACAGAAGATCAACTTGAATATTATTGAGCTGGACCTGGAAAGCAGGGGACGCACAGACTGCGCTGACCTGATGTATTTCAATGACAAGCTACGCAGCATCACTCTGTGTGGCCAGCGCACCAACAACAGCTACAGCATGCTGTCCAACTTTCTGCACATTGAGCTTCAGTCCTCCAGTGCTGTCAACAGCAAAGGATTCTGGCTGTATTATGAAGGTAAGAAAAGCCAAGAATCAAGCTTGGTTAAGTAATCAAAGAAAAGCAACTTAAAGAGAGTACAAATCTCTAGCCTCATCTTCATGTCAAATATGTAAGTGGAAATGTGTCTTTTATTTCCAGCTGTTCCTCCGATGCCAACATCTTTGACTCCATCAACTGTGGTTGAAAATAAGGTCGTCACCATGGAAACCTTACACTTTGATAACAACCAAGCTATAACAAGTGGTCCCAGAGGAATGGACAGGGCTGGAAATTCTATTCTACTGTCAACTCTTCAATATCTGCAGGCCAATACTACTGTACCTCTATTCTATAAAAAGAACTCTCCCAAGTTACCTTTTGGTAAGTTTACAGAGTAGATACCATCTAATAAAATACTACATATACATATTGTTAGTTTGTAGCATCATTCCACATTATCATAGCATGCACAATGCACTCTTTGTTAAGACACATTAGTGGTATGAGAATATGTCTTAGTGGTTTCTGGGGTATTGAATTATTTTTCTTTTTTATTCATTAGTATAGCTAGTTCATTGTCTAAATATTCAATTATCTAATCAACAGCTGCTATTGCTGGAGGTGTGATTGGTACATTGAGTCTCATTCTAGTCCTACTTCTCTTACTGCTGTTGATTAAATGGTAAGTCAGTGAACTTTTTTTTTTTTCAAAACCCATCATACTGTTTAGTTTATAAAAGTAACTTTAAAGACATTTCTAAATATCATAGACTTGACAAAGACCTTGATCTATATTTCAGGTGCAATGAGAGGAAGTACTATAAAGGGGAAAAAGTCCTTGAAATCAGGAACCCAGCTTTCCGAAGCAGCAATGATTTCCACGAGAGCCAAAATCAGAATAGCAACTACTGCTAGAAGTTTGTGGCTATGCTGGTAAGCCCGAAGACAACTTTTTTTTTCTTCTGAGAAGAAACCTTGATGACTAAACCAATGTCCATAGTGGATGTTAGCACCTTGTGTTTATCCACTGGCCAAATATAGATATGAAAGCTAGCAGTGAAGCTAAAACTGTGACAGAGTAACTGCAATCAGCACTTTGACATTAGATGCTGACAGTCAAAGGAATATATGGTCATAATGCAAGATAATAGCAAACATCTAATTGCCTTCTTAGTTTGAGACAACAAAAAACTTGGCACAGATGACATAAGAACATAGTCATATGGTCATCATGACAGTTACACAAGTACCAATAATACAAGATTGCTTCATGGAAGGACGGAGCTGCTGCCATGCCCACATTCCATGACTGCTCTCAACAGTCAAATGTAAACATTTCAAAAAGTTTCCAAGATGTCACCATTCAAACTATATACCATACTCAAGAAGCATTTGAAATCTCATTAAATTGAAATCTCATTAAATTGAAAAATGAGGTAAACACCATGCTGCCAAAGTAGTCTTTGTGTGTGTGTGTGTTTTATCAAAAACATAAAGACATTGAACTATTTTTAATATTAAGTAATGTATCAAATGTGATCAACAAATTTGAAATTCATAGTACATACTACATTTTGTCTTCATTGACTAAAAAATTCTTTGGAACATGGTGGATGTAGGGCAAAGTACTTTTTTTTTCAAGAGGACCCAAACTTTGGCTGTGAATTGGGGATTAAAAAGTCCAACCAGCTCTAATTTGTATCTGACACTTGTCAGTGAAAATAAATGTGGTTGGTCATTGTGCTGGCCACATGACACTCTAAGTGAATATTATTGGCCAACCATAATGTGGTAGCTCTCTAATCAATTTAACATCCTGGGGGAGGGGGGGGGGGGTTACTAAAATAATGTGTAATTTATTTTGATTGTGTTATATTCACTAATTTTGAACAATGTCCTTCCAATGCTCTGTAAATATTCTAATTTATTGTTCTTTTATAAAAATAATTCTTGCCATTGGGTAATATGGCCAGTTCAACTATTCCAATTTGTTGTACATTGAAAATAGCATTATTTATTGCATGCATCTATGCACATTCATGTTGTCACAATCACTAATCAGTACTCATGTCTTACATCTCCTGTTTCATTGGATCACTGTCTTAACATCTCATTTCACTCATCGAAGCCTAAATCAACTCTCCATTGTTGACAGAAACAAAAGACAATGAATTGCGTTGATATTGAAAGGTTATGCCGCATGCCAATGTTTAAATAAAATCTTTATTGTCATCAATGTAAATGCTGACAATAATGGTGTGTAACACTAGAAGTATTAATATTTCTTGTAACATAATGTATATACTTATTTATCGTGAACTCATTTATACTTATATTTATTCTATGTTCCATCCCCCAAAAAGTCACCAAATCTAGTCATATCATTGTACTGTATATAATGCTTAATATTGCTCTGTTTTGTTGAAGTAATCATATTTACATTTACCTTAATGCTGTAATCATCCAGTCAGTAATTTATTATCAGTCGAGTAAATTATATCAATGTATGTATGTGTTGAACCAAATCAATATGTAAAAAAGATAATTTGGTAATAGTGTTAATGTTAATAAAGGAACTGAAAACCTATGACTCTATGAAATGCATCATATGAAAAGTAGGTGATGGTTGTGTTTGCTAAATCAGGTCATTGACATTAGTATAATTGGATGAGTGTGCTAAATCAAGTCATTAATTTATTATGTGGATGAGTGTGCTAAATCAAGTCATTAAATTTATTATTTGGATGAGTGTGCTAAATCAAGTCATTAAATTTATTATTTGGATGAGTGTGCTAAATCAAGTCATAAATTTATTATGTGGATGAGTGTACTAAATCAAGTCATTAATTTATGTGGATGAATGTGCTAAATCAAATCATTCTTATAAAAAATATGCTAAATCAAGTCATAATATATATATATGGATGAGTGTGCTAATCATGTAATCTAGTATATAGATGAGGAGTATGCTTTATTCAAGTATTATATGAAGTATGTCTGAGCTAGAAATATACATATTTGTGACTTTGTATGTGCTTATTTGGTAAAGAAAATATAATTAATGTAAACTATATATTCATATTTACTTAAATTTTTGAAAATATATTTGTTTATGGTTGTGACAGTTCAATCATTAATTAGAAAAATCCCTTATGGTAATTTTCAGCACTTGGCACATATTGACGTTAGACATTATAATCATTTAAACAACATTGATAAACTAAAACATTTTGAACATGTTCTACTGTGATACACAGCCATTCCATCTAACAAAAGCCAAAATCAGACAATGATTCTGCATAACAAAAACATTTATTACAAAATGTAAACAATCTACACATTTCATACACACATACAAATCCTACTTCACATTTTCCTATTATTTATTTAGTTTCACCATATAACTATACACAGAGGTTTGAAGTTTCTCTGCTTTTAGAAGAGGCCATTTTTTTTTTTATAACTTTCATTTCTGCTGTAGTAGTGAATGAATTTATGACATATATTATAAATACTGTAAATTATGTATGTATGTATAAAGTTGACTATAATGATTTATTTATTACAATTAAATTCTAATAATAATTTCTATGTAGAAAGGAGAGAAAAATATTCAATAAACTAATAATAATAAATACAAGACTTTCTATGCTCCTTACACTTTGTTGTGTTCAAAATAAATGGTTGCTTGTGTCTACAGTATCTGTGACAAAACTACAAAGGTGGAAAACTACAACAGACGGTGGAAATTTGATGAAACATTCATTAGGGATGAAAGGTTCTTTCTTCTTTATATAAATTTCACTTAATAAATTGCCATTGTCCAACTTTTGGACTCCAAATGCAATGAATGTGTTTTTAACACCAAAAAGGCTTGTATTACAAATTTTAAGAAATCATTTAAATTCAATTGAGATTACCTGTTCAAAAAAGGCAAGTCAATGAAGGAGGAACTTGCAATAAGCATTTACCTTCAGCCAAGAAATAATTATTACTGATAAAATGTTTGAAGAAATATTGAATAAGGTGAGATAAGGAGTTTTTGGCAAATGAGCTGAGATTTATGGATTCCTGCCCAAATCTGTTAAGGAAATATAGCCAAACAATTACCTTGGGTTCCTGAGCAGCCTTCTAAAGAAGTAAGTGCAAGTGATGTAGTCCATAGCATCCTGCTTAGAGCTGATAGTTCCAGACACCACCTCAGCGTTCAAATGGTCAGCCATAACTTCAAGAAGACTGGTGGGGTGGCGGAAACAGAACCAAATCAAATAAATGTCTCATTTGAAAGAGAAACAAAAAATATTTGGTTGATTTTTGCATAAGACAAAACTGGCAAGTACAACCCAATCATTCAAAAATGAGTTGAATGACTTGAGATCAAAGTGAATCTAGTGGAATAAACAGGGGAGGAGAGTTAAGTTTTGAGAGGGGAGGAAACCAAATTTTTGACAAATTAGGAAAGTAGAGTCTTTTTTAAAAGCAAAATTTAAAAACAATGACGCTGATTAATAATTGAAAGAGTGTAAAGAAAAAAAATGTCCTGATTATCAATATGATCAATAGCTAAACACTAATTGATGTATTTCAGAAAAAGACAAACAAAAAAGCATAATGGTCCTATGTTATTTGTTTTAGATGTGTTAACTCCCTTTACAGGTTACTCCCTAGACACAAACAGATTGGACATTCTAAATCTGGACCCTTGGATACAGATATAGTGGGCCGTGGGGGGGGGGGGGGGGGGGGGGGGGGGGGTAATGGGTCCTTTTGATAGTGAATAAAAAAAAATAGGGAACTAGTGTACCAATCACATTACAGTATAGCTAGTAAAGATAATTAGTGCTTAATTATATTGTTATAGATGAGGTAGAGTGAGTAAGGGTGACCATGTGTGACTGTAGGTCAAGTCTGGCATACTGCATGCAATCAAGGGTGGGTCCTTTTGATAGTGAATAAAAAAAATAGGGAACTAGTGTGCCAATCACATTACAGTATAGCTAGTAAAGATAATTAGTGCTTAATTATATTGTTATAGATGAGGTAGAGTGAGTAGGGGTGACCATGTGTGACTGGTGGTCAAGTCTGGCATTCTGCATGCAATCAAGGGTGATGAGGAACAGCTATTCGAAAATGCACTAATGTGAACACTCAGCGTGCAGATTACCCTTCATAATATATTGTTGTAAACCTGTTCCCCCGGACTAACCATTTTTCCATGTGAGAACTTTTTGAATTTTGTTTATGCTGTAGGGCCAATATGACCTGAGCAAGTATGTTGGTGTGTTAAGTAACTGGAATTATGATCGTTGATTTTTCAACAGAGGATTGTTTTCCTTAATCGGTTTTTGTGAATTGGGATATGTAAATTTCATTAGGAGTACTGTGAAATTATTTTTTTTACTGAGAGTATTGACTGTTCATAAAAGTAAAGTAAAGTTCCCCTTTCAGAGCTTGTGGTCTATATGGCAGATGATGTAAAGGTCATCTGTTTCTGTGGCCTATGGTTAACAAGGGTGTCATGTGGCTAACACAATGACCAACCGCCTTTACTTTTCCCTAACTAATGTCAGGTACCCATTAGAGCTGGGTGGACTCAGAGGCGCTCGAAGATCCCGAAATTAAAAATCCCAGTCTTCACCAGGATTCAAACCCCGGTCCCTGGTTCAGAAGCCAAGCGCCTTACCACTCAGCCACCACGCTTCCATTGACTGTTCATAGTTGGATTGTATTTCTGCAATCAGAAAGATATCTGCAACCTGAGAATCGGTGAGTTACTTTCTTTAGTCCACTACCACATTGTAACAATAGAAATGTTTCAGAAGGGACTGGCAACAGGCCCATGGTATCTATTGTTCTCCAGAAGTTTTCAGTATAGCATAAGACAGTTCAATTCAGTACTGTCCAGTACAGTTCAATTCCACTCAGTGTTTTAGAGATTCTTTTCATACAGTGTTAATTAGTTACAGTTAATAAATACTTGAGTTGTCAAGTTCTTTGAGTCGGTGGTAACTGTTTCGTTGGCATGTAGCATAAGAAAGGAAAGAGAAGCCGCTATATGTTAATTAACATTTACTGATTTGTCTTCTCTTGGGACATTGACAACAGTAGTGAGACTCACTTCGACTCCACTGGAAAAGGCTCATACAAAAATTTCTTGTAGAAATGTTTTTTCACGTCATGGACAAGAATAACTGCCACTCCTTGGTCATCAAACTGGGGGCGTCCAGCTCTCCCCATCATTTGAAGAACATCTGGGGAGTTAGATCAAAAAAACTTTATTAAAAGTAATCACTATACAAATAAAAAAGACAAAAACGGTTTGATTTATTAAATTTTTTTTTTTTCTGAAACAATAATTTAAAAATGTTAGAAAGTTGGATGAGCATCTTCATGTATATATAATATTCCTACCCAAGGAATTTGTAATTAAAAAAATAAGGGAGGGGTGCTTAAGATTGGATTTCTCCATATAGCCAATGAAGAGGTTTAATGTGTAAATAGCCAGGTCTGCCCTGAGCTCCTGCAGCATATGATACCCAGGTACTTTAACAGGATATTAAAAAAAATTTCCCCTTTCAGACCTTGCAATCTATTATGTAAAGGTCAATCATCTGTATCTGTGGCCCACAGGGTATATGCTTCTTTTTCATATGATTACCTGCAATGGAAGTCTGCAGACCTTGTTCCCCATCACCAACATAGCTCCAAAGAATTGTAATTAATAGACATATAAAGAAAGCATAAAGGCCCAATTCATATTGCTGTTGATGGTATTGGCACTGTGTCTGTTTTTCAGTGATGCAAGTGTTGCAGAACCTCTACAAGGATGCCTCCAGTGCGGTGTACTTCAACAATAATATTGGGGAGGGGTTCAAAACTACAGTTCTAGTAAGACATGTCTGCCTACTCTCACCAACACTCTTCAATATCTTCTTTGAAAGGATAATGGAAGATGCTTTCGAGGGCTATGAAGGTAGTAAGCATTGGAGGAAGAAGAATTTCTAACTTGAGCTTCACAGATAACATTGATGGCCTAGCAGGGACAGAAGAAGAACTAGCTGACCTGGTGATGCGCATTGACAAGACTTCCGCAGCATATGGCATGCAAATAAATGCAGAAAAAAACAAAATTCTGACAAATAGCCAACAGGGCTTTAAAAGGGGCAATCAGTATTGGAGGTGAAACAAAACTCGAACTATTGGCACAGTTCACAGCAGCCCCTTCGAAACTGAAAATAATATGCAAAGACAAGGGCTTAGCCCTCGGCACTAAAATCAGACTGATGCGCTCCCTGGTCACGACCACATTTTTATATGCCTGCGAGTCTTGGACGCTGACTGCAGAGCTAGAGAGGAGGATCCTAGCAATAAAATTGAGATGCTACAGAAGAATCCTAGGTATCACATTTAAAGACCGCATCACAAACCAAGAGATTAGAGACAGGGTTACTGCAGCGATCAGACCCCCATGATGACCTGCTAACTGTTGTAAAAAAAATGCAAACTTAAAATCTATAACCATATTACAAGATCTATTGGGCTCGCAAAGATATCTTCCTTAAGGGAACAGTACCAGGAAAAAGAAGAAGAGGCAGACAGAAAAATGCGATGGGATTACAATATAAAAGAATGGACGGGCCTACCATTGAAAGAGGTTTTAAACAAGGCAAAAGACAGGAAGGAATGGAGAAAGACCATTGACAAATCTTGCTTGGTGCCCCAACGGTCCAACAGACTAAGAGATAGGTAAAGGTAAGGTGTTGCAGTGTTGGGCTGAAGAGCTTTTTGTTGGATAAAAGCCTTTCCAATGATCAATGCCATTATAGCGCCTTCTGCGCCAATCCCTACTGGGCTTTATCGACGGTGTTGCAGTGAGAGTTAGCATTGTTAAGGACAATTGTTTATGTTGTTGAACTATTGGTGCTACTGCAGTTAGTTAGTTGCATGTGTTTCTGGTCTTGGTGGTGTTGTGTTCCAGCTGTTGTTGTGCTAGCCAAGCTAGAAATAACTGTGGATGAAATATGGAGCTGACGTCTGCCCAACAAATTCTGTGCTTGAAAGTGAAAGGAGATTTGGAATTAACATTCATAATTTGATGACCAATCTTAGTACACCCAGAGCTAACATTTAATAAGAAAAAAGAAAAACATTAAAAATTCAGTACCATAAACACAACATCTCCTTTATACAACTTATAGAGCGATTGTTTTTCTCTTAATAACTAATGAATGTTAGATTAGAAAAACAATGGAACATTTTTACCCCACCCCCTTCCCTGAGAAAGAATCTTGGTTAAACAAATGCATAGATCTACTTGACTTTATAATATTCTAACGATAGGCATTTAGATCTAGACTAAGAAGATGATGCACAAATTTTTCTAAACATTAGTTTATTAAACTCATGAATCAATAAAGGCTTAAATTTGGAAATTCCCAACGCCATAGTCCTTTAAAAAAGGATATTGGATCTAGACCTAGATCTAGTTCTCTAGACAAATTTAAATTTCTTTCCTTTTTTTACTTGAAAAATTATAACAGTCAAACTAGAGTTTTCCCAGTGTGACCAATGAGCCGGTAATACTTTTATCAGCAATATACAACAACTGGTAGATTTCTAGGAAAATCATTAGAGCCATTTTTGAAATAAGTGACTCGGTTCCATTCTTCATGAAGTTCTGACTTGAAAAGAGGAACTGCACTTAGAGAATGTACTGATATCAACTATATGTCATGCAAACCTATTGTTAACCCAAATTCATATACCTTATAACACTAAATCGAAAATGGGAAATAGTATTGGATGTCAACTCTCAGACATGGAAAAGGGGAGATAACAATAATCTAATTTTGTATTACTTTGAAATGTAGATTAAGAGGAACAAATGCTAAACTATATAAGCTTTTTTTTTTTCAATATAAACCAGATGTTGCATTGGGGTGTACAGCAATAGACTTCATGATAAGTGTTTGAACTCAAGGAAGAGGTTATTAAATTGAGAGAGAGAGAGAGAAGTGTTCTAAACAGATGTCGCACTCAGATCAATATGTCAATATGCAGGGGAAGACTGAAATGTGTTACATTACATTCAAGAGAAAATGAGGAATATTAAAGGGAATGAATATCACAATGGTCTTAAGTATGGGGGGGGGGGGGGGGGGGGGGGGGGGAAGTAATCTTTTCTCTGACTTCAATTTTATATACAATCTATTCATTTTTTAAAGTAAATGATTGATTCTGTGCATTATCACAGTTTGCAAACATGTTTATACGCATAAACCACTACTAATTATTTCTAAACTGTTTAGATTTACATAGGCCTATTGTGTATTTGTAACTATGGACATGCATAAAAATATTTCAGAGAAATAATCAATTTAATAAAAAGAAAAGTACTTTGCAGAAAAAAAAATTATTGTTACTCATTTTCAATTAACCTATGGTAGGTAATGCAAGGTATGGGGGCTAAAATCCCAAGAGTTCACCAGCATTTCAAGCTGATTCCTTGATTTTAAATGAGAACCGTAGATTCATTAGTAAAAATGCACTATTTTCAACATGAAAGAAATTCTATGGTCCACAGTTTACAAGGGTGTCATTTGACCAGAACTACCAGGTACCATAAGAGTTGAGTGGACTCAGAGGCCCCCTAAAGATCCTGAAATTAAAAATCCCAGTCTTCACTGAATTTGAACCTGGGATTCTCCAGTTCAAAAGCAAAGGGCTTTACCACTCTGCCACTGTGTCTCCAACAACCATAAAACACAGACATAACAAACACACCTCCATCTACAGATAACAACGAACAAAAACCATCTACAAGACATCTGTGTGAGCAACAAAATACATACAAATCATCTACATATTTATTTATAAGCCAATAAAAACATATTTCATGGTTATTGTATTTTCATATTTTTTATTTTTTTTTAAATACAAAGATTTGAAAGTTAAATTTCTTTTTTTTTTAAATATCATTTTAAAATTGGTATTACATGTTGCTGATACTATATCAAGAAGCCAGAACAAGACTCTGGCCCCAGAACCCTCCTATACGGAGAACTGCCTATTCTGGAAACTACTATGCGGTTCATCTCAGATATAGGATTTCTGATCTGAACCTTCCAACATGTAAAATGAGAACAAAAAAGAAAAGGAGACATGTTGCTGAACAGAAAGTGTTGATACTTAATAATTGTAAAGATTGTTGTGAAATAAACAAAACCTGTGATTGGGAAGTCCACATAGCGCCTGGTTTTACCATCAAAGTATTCTGTTCCCTTGACAACCACAAGATGTGCAGGGAAGTTAACTCCCCAGGCCAATGTGCTAGTGGCGATCAATACCTGGGGGGAAAAAGTCAACATTTATTATTCAACAACACATCACATCACTGAACGCTAACCCTTAACAAAATGCTATTGAAATATTTTGAGTTGTACATCTTTTTATATTTGTTTTGGTCAATAGATTTTTTTTTTCTCAAATAAAGTGGCAATTTACTACCACACATTCCTTTTGTTGCAGGGTCTAACAGTTTTGTAATGGATGCTGTTGACAGGTATAACCTATTTATTTAATTCACAGAAACCTAAGACAATGGATTCTAATTACATTTGCTTTGTTTTGTTAGCAACATGCTGTGAGGAATACACATTGTTTCATCATTCATATGTTGCTGAATCTTTACCAATTTTATATCTAATTTTTTTTAAAATTGGCTTCTGTGCATATAGACTATTAATGGCAGTGCATAGTAACAGTGTTCAAAAATTCACTTTTAGATGGGTTAGTCCTGAGTGGTTTAGAACCAAAGGGAATTAATTCTGAGAAGGATTAATTTTAAGAGGGAATGGTACTGTGTCTTTCTACCAAATCATTTTTTTTTACTCAGGATTTTAGTTCATTATTAGGAGTGTAAAAAGCGTTACTAAATTACTGAGAATGTGAAACCAATTATGCATACAAAATAGTATAAAAGGTAAACAACCTTTCATTTAAAATATTGGATTAAAGGCTGTCTAACCTGTCCTAACCAAAACATGCATAGGACATAATCATCTTTTTTTTTTTAAATAATGGGTCTGTATTTCATAAGATTTCATAACAATTTACCAAGAAACTTAAATATATATTTTAAATTAATAAACAAATAAAGTAAAACCAAAATAAAATGTGTACATATAGTTAAACCAACTTGTATTTTCTGATTCACGAAGAGCTCCTCAACCACTTTCCTATCTCTCTCTGTCAAACCTGCATGATGGATGCCAATGCCAAAAGCCAAGGTCAGTTTTAAATTTGATTCCTTGACAGAACCGCAGATCTGCTCCATCTATTTTTATAAAAAAACAAAACAAAATAAACTTTACAAACTACTTAAATTTTAAAAGATTAGTAATTTTTAGTTTAGCAATACAATTATAATTAACTCAGTTTTACAGAATAAGAAGACAAAACAAATACGGATTGCGCTATTTCTTAAGCCATGAATACATTGTTGCACGAAATGTACAGCTATTCCTCAAACATGTATTAGTACACCATTTATTAAAGGCTTTGCTCATTCAAGTTAGCTTGCTGATATATTAATGCAAACCTTTCGCTGCAAAGCAATTTCCTCTTTAGTTTGTTTTTTTTTTTTCATTTGAACAACAATAAATGTGGAAAAAAAAACACAAAAGACATAGTGACGAAACAAGAACAACCAATTAGACAAGTAATTATACACATGAGCTGATGAATGAAGCTATTAAGAAGACTAATTAACTATTTCACCAAGTGTAATAAATCATGTCATGTACTCAACACAGTATTATTGGTTACATTATAATTAAATTATTGAAAAAATATATAATTTATTTTCAATTAAGCAATAAAATAAAATGATCTCAACTTGTAATTACATTTTATCAAAGTGAAATAAACTGTTTTGTTTTGTAAGTGATAAGAACAGCTTCTATGTCTTGACACTGCTTTGTTTTGTAAGTGATAAGAACAGCCCCTATGTCTTGACACTGTTTTGTTTTGTAAGTGATAAGAACAGCCCCTATGTCTTGACACTGTTTTGTTTTGTAAGTGATAACAACAGCCCTATGTCTTGACACTGTTTTGTGTTGAAAGTGATAAGAACAGTCCTATGTCTTGACTATTTCCCTTTTCAATGATTGTATTGACTTATAATTGTTCAACACTTTATAATCCAACACACCCAGAAATCTGAAGTGCAGTGCAAGATGTAAATTCAAGTAATTAATGTATACAGTTAATATGTCTATTTTTAGAGTGTAGATAGGCTTAAATTGCAACTTAGTATAGCATGTAAAAGATGCAATTAAATGTTTTGTATTTCTTTATACCCTTGAAAGACTAAAAGCATATCTTATTGCATGTATATCATATTTCGAATTTCTTGACATTTATGGTTAAATTCTTTGAAGTAGAGCTAACCTTTGGTAATCCGATGTTTTTGCTAATCTGACACCCCTATTCATTCTGTAACCATCGAACTATCAAAAGTCAACTGTACACATATACATGCATAGTCTTCTAACGCCTTTAGTATTTTAAATTTTTTATTGTTTGAATGTTTATTGACCTTCAACCTTTCAACAGTAATACATCATATTACAGTTTGTTGTTATATATATATATATTTTGTTTTTTGGTGTGTTTTTTTACAAGGTACAGAGGAAGGCACACATGGAAAAGAATGTCCAAAGAAAATCTGTCTGGACCAGCCTCTCTCTTTGATATCCTCCCTTAGATCAGCTGCTGACTGGGAAAAAATGGCGGGATTTATGTGAACTGTTTTAGCACACCTAGGATTAAAGTCAAGGGGCAGATAATGATTATTAGATTTTGCACATTCTGTGTATTCATTTAAAAAGTAAATTTAAAAAATGCTAAGTGCCATCATCATCATCTTTCCTTTGCGTTCGTCATGGAACAAAGCCTCAGTAAAAAAAACATGCCACTCTCCACGGTTTCTTGTTAGTTTTTTAATGGCTTCCCAGCTCTTTCCTGTCCTCTCGGCTTCATCTAGTACACTGCATCGCCACGCTCTTATTGGTCTTCCTCTACATCTTGTGCCCTGGGGGTTCTGATCTAAAGCCTGTCTAGCTCTGTTGTTGGTATCTTTTCATCTTTTCTAAGTGTCATAAACAGTGCATATTAGGATAATGACATCTTTTTCTTTATTGTCTTATCCCCTGGGACAATATTTTAGGACTTTTTCAGTCAAAAAAGGCCCAAAGAGCTTTGAACTTGGTATCATAAACAAAAACAATTTTACCATCCCCTGTTAGGTTCATACTTTCAAACTAGCTAATGATAAAACAAATCACACATACAAGACTAAATTAATCAGCTTACAAAAAAAAAAAAGAGACAACATTCTGTTAAGCATTTATTATTTTATTCCTTAAAGGCATTTGTATTTCATAGGCACACCATTTAAAATGAAACAAGTGCATTATTCATTGATATATTGCATGAACCATTGAGTTATTCATGGATATGTTAATTAAGGACAAATTAGAACTTTGTCTTCCTTTAGAAGTGGAACCAAATAATGGCCTGACTTCATTTAAAGGTTAAAAATATGAATTTATGAGAGTTTTAAACTAACATAATTTTTTTCAAAATTGAAGAGAAAGAAAAATTCTGGCTTTAAAATTTAACCTAATAAAATACTGGGCATGAAAAGTAAACATATGAGGTGAATAAAAAAATAAACAAACCTTTATGCTGTTACAAAGGTGGAAACAAAGGAAATGAGACTTTGCCTCAACTAGCTGCTGGATTCTGAGGCAGCCTTGCCTCAATATTATGCCCATTTAATATTGAAATAGTTTATTAGGATATGTAAAGAAAAAATTATTTTAATGAAATGGAATCATTTGATATGAATGTAAATAAATAAAATGGTTCATCCATTTTTTTCAAATTTAAAAAGTTCCTATATGTTTGTAAAAAAATGAAATCAAATATAGAATATAACAACATATATATAAATATATAACCAAGCAGTTAAGGCTAATGAATGTTGAAAATGTACAATCAGACTCAAACTTAGTCATCTAACAAGAGTCACATACTTAGGTTGAAAAATAAAGTAAATCTCATTAAAGTGCTACATCATCCATATTATGGAGTGTATGTTTGTTTCCTAGGTTACGAAGCAGAAAGAGAATTTTAATTATTTAGTTCATGTAAAATGATGAAACCATGAGCTGGTCTGTCAAAATTTATGTTAAGTGAGAATCGAACAGGATACAACTCAGAGATGCCAGAGAGTAAAGCCATGCTTTTTTAATTTTATAGTAAGTTAGACTTTTCTTTTTAAAAATATATCATCTCATTATATACCGGTAACTATTAAATCTATATCTATAATAAGAAGCACGAAGACAGCAGCAGAGTAAAGGGTGGCCAATATAACAGACCAACATTAATTCACTGTAGCTGCATGCCAACAAGGAATGAATCAGTATAGTGCTACAGTATGTATCACAATAGGCAACAAAAACAAAAACTGACCATCCAAACCAAATCACTATTTTGCCAGCTCAATACTTGACATTGAAGGTGACAGAATGAACACATTAAAGTGGACATTTAAACCCCAACAATATCACCCATAATAGATTGATTACAAATATTAATCTCACAAACAGATGGTAGCCAGTTCTTAATGAGGTTCACCACTAAAATGAATTATGCATATTTAAAAGTGTTTTAACATTTGACTTAAGGCAGCACTCTAGATCTAAAGATCCCACTGTAAATAACAACCAAAAAAACTTGTCTAAAATATCACACTTTAGACCAAAAAACATCACACTCCAGACCAAAATATCACACTGTAGAACAAAACATTAAAGTGTGGACCAAAACATTAAGCATTTGATGAAAACATCCTCTCTTGACCAAAACATCACAAATTAGATGAAAAGATCATAATTTTAAGAGAAACACCTTTCAACCAGTGGCGTAGCATCCATGGCGCGAAGGCGTTCAATGAACTGGGCCCATGACCATTGGGGGCCCACAGACTGTGGCATAGCAACCATGGTGCAAAGGGTTTATTGCATTTGAGCCCATTTCTCAAGATTAATTGGGGCCTACCTGAGCCCAAATGTGGACTAAATCAAAGTGGAAAAAATAATTGCATTTTTGGAAAACCCAATAAAAATGTTTAATAATGCAGCCATATTGAGATAAATGGTAGTAATTAGCTGTTCTTTTAAATAAGTTTTGTTTTTAAAAAAGCATTCTTTCTTATTCTAATTGTTACAAATATACCAGGTACACTACAGTCAAGAAGAAAAAAAATTGAAATATCTTTTGGTAAATGTAGCGATGCATACAGACTACTAAATTTTTTGTCACACTCTAAATTTCTCTTATTGGAAGAGGTGGGGGGGGGGGGCCCTCAAACATATTCTTGAACCCGGGCTCATGGGTACCTTGCTACGGGCTGATGGGTACCTTGCTACGGGCTCATGGGTACCTTGCTACGGGCTCATGGGTACCTTGCTACGGGCTCATGGGTACCTTGCTACATGCTCATGGGTACCTTGCTACGGGCTCATGGGTACCTTGCTACATGCTCATGGGTACCTTGCTACGGGCTCATGGGTACCTTGCTACGGGCTCATGGGTACCTTGCTACGGGCTCATGGGTACCTTGTTACATGTTCATGGGTACCTTGCTACATGTTCATGGGTACCTTGCTACATGTTCATGGGTACCTTGCTACGCCACTGCTTTGAACTATTTCCAAATGACAATTAGATCTCCATGATGTATATGATAACTTCATTGTTTGAATTGCTAGGAGGTATGTCAAAGTTTGTTTTGAAACAAATAGAACAATTGAATAGAGTTCATTATCAGCTATATCAACATGACTTAAGACTCAAGTGCACACACTTGTCAAGTCATACAACATGACTTGAAGACTTAGGTGCACACACTTGTCAAGTCATACAACATGACTTGAAGACTGAAGTGCACACACTTGTCAAGTCATACAACACACACACCAAGGAGAACATGTGTGCTCAAAGCAAAGAATTAATTGAATTTTATTTTAAATGCAGATCAGATTAAATCAAATAAACAAACATAGATATAAGTTCTTGTCAGGCTAAGCTATCCTTCCAATTCCTATTTAAAAAAGTAAGTCCTAGTCCATGAAAATAAGAAACAAATCTCACTAAAGAAAGGTTGGGGGGGGGGGGAAACAATATCACAATTTAGAATATCAGTAAAAATGTAAAAAGCACTTTTTTATTTTTGGTGAATCACAAAATTGTTTCAATAAGTTTTTGCCCTTCATGTCGAATGTTAGACAGCAACATATCTGAGGAATAATAACATCGTAAAGGATAATCCAATCCTATTATGTTCAGATGACTCTTGTCAGTTTAGAAATATTATGTCCCTTCATTCACTGCTCTTAGCCTGCCTAATTGCGTCTCTAGGTCAGTGAGTCCCTGATCAATATGTTCCAAGGCTTGAAGCCGCCATTTCTCAGACTTCAGAAATGCTTCCAGTTCATCACGCGTCTCCTGCACAGCCTGGGCCACCTCCCTGCTACGGGCCAGAACCTGCTGCAGGCGTCTCTCCTGGACATCCTCTGGGTTGTTGCAGATGCTAGTGAAGATGAGTGCCAGGTCAAGGAGAGCCACAGCCATCAGCAGGTGCCACTTGCACAGGGGTCTGATCATAGACAACAGCATGGTACCAGGAAAATGGGTATGGGATGCACTCTTTATCACAGAAACCTTAGAAAGGATAATCCCTTTCCCACAAGGGGAAACAACTCTAAAACAAAAATGTCTGGTATTACTTCTCTTTCAAAGCTATCCTTTCCGCTTTGGTAAATCCCATTATGATCCTGCTTTTCAGTAAAGGCATAACAGCATCAATATGAAAACAAATAGTACAGGTGTAAGGGCTGGTATCCAAGAAGCATAGGAGTTAAAACTGACCCACTCATTATTTGAATCAGCATTTTTAACCAGTTTCTAGTATTTGCTAAATCTCAGGTCCTTGAAATACAGAATACAGTAAACTGTAAAAATAACTCCTGTAAACAAAAAAAAATTGTCATTTATTAAACAGCTACATTCTTTTAATTAAATATTTTTATTAAGTATTCTACATCATATTAAAAACAGAAAGTAAAAAGAAAGGAATAAAAAACAGATTTAGGAACTTTACCACATTAAAAATAACAACATGTTTTTTATTGAGATAAAAAAGAAGCAGATTATTCTACACCAGTGTCCTCCAAAAACTGATCTCTTTACCAAGAGGCCCGTATAAGACACTGGCCCCAAAACAACCCAATAGAAAGAAAAAACTATATGGAGAGCTCCCTGATTTGGAAACCACTGCGCAGTTCATCCATATATTGGTCTAGTCATCTGAATGCTCCAACATAGCAATGAGAACGCATAACAATGAGAAAGAAGAAGAATTCTACACCAGTGTTTCCCAAACTTTTTCCTTAGCGGAACACTACGCACATTCTGAGTATTTAGCGGAACACTTTATTTTTTTAAAGAGATTAATTCTTGTGGTGACCAACTAGTTAATTATTCCAGAACCATAGTTTGTGGAACACCTAATCAGGATCTGGAGAACAGTAGGGTTCCACAGAACACAGTTTGGGAAACACTGTTCTAGACAATGCAAACATACAACATAATTGAACCACGACTCCTATTATACAACTATTAACTAGCTTTAAGTCGGCAAATACACAAATTTAATAACACAGCATGATTACTTAGAATATTAGCTCTAAGCTATGACAAAGAATCAAAGTCTAAGTAAGTAAACAAACAAAATCTACCCAAATTAAACTTTAACCTTTTCTTGAATATTTCTTTTTACTGGTCGTTTGGTACTGGTGCAAGGAAAGACAACTCTCCGAGACAAGCCAAAGCTATTTGGACAAAGTCAACAGTGCCTGCTGGTGTCATACACACGTACAGCAATCTCTGGACTAATAAAGTCACAACACCAAGTTGACAGCACTAACACTGACTGACAATTCAACAAACACAGACACTCAGAGGAACAGAGCCAGTGGGAAAAACAGATGGACAGACAAACAGAGGCAAACATATTAGCAGACAGAGGAACAAGCTTATGAACAGACAGACAGACATAAATAAAAATAGGTAGGTTGGTGAATGAATTAATGGATGTACAGATAGATGGATAGACAGATAGACAGATACTTAAAACAAAACTCTCTCGAGTTATAAGCTCTAGGCCTGCCTACACGTGATTGGCAGTCATGAATTGGGTTGTAATCACATAAACACTAAGGCTGACAAGCGCTCAAATCTGAAGTACCATACCCACCAAACATTCTTGCATTGAAACACACACAAGACGTTTATAGCTTCCCAAGATTGTAAAAGAAACACTCCGTTACGCCACGTTTGCTTGGACTAAAATTATGTACTAAACCCAGTTAGATCTGGCTAGTTTTGCTTAATACAACAGCAGGACAAAGTTTGCATCACTGTTGATCTATTTAACCCGCAACACGCTTATCCGCACAAGCAAAAATCCCTCTAGAATAATCTGGATGACACACGAAACAAATGATCACACTTTTTGCAAAGTTTTTATCAACTTACTCTGTCCGGTAAAAAGTTTGTACACGTTATTTCTCCCACACCCAATTTCGGATCAAGCTGAAATTTTACACAATTATTTTTTTTACATGACAAAACAGGAATCGATTAAAAAAAAAGCTAATGAACTATTGGTAATTATTTTATTTGGTATCTCGAACAAAGGAAATAAAAATTGTAATTGACTGATATGGTGGTACACGTTGAATTAGTCCCTTCTATACTTTGTATAAAGAAAAAATAGAGAAACTAACAATAGATAACTATAACAAAAAATAATTTTCATAAGCACTTCCTTCGCACAGTGGTTAGAGTACTGGCTTGAGGAGTCTGAGGAGGCTTTAGCCCTCGGGTTCCAATTCAGGTCGTTCAACTTTTTTTTTATATAAATGTATTTAAAAAGCGATCAATGCAACCTTCACCCAGACACATCATTCTTCATTCCCCCCCCCTTTCTTTTTTTTTCTTAACTGGTCCAGACAAGTGATAGGATCATAGCGTATTGAGAAAGCTAAAAGCATGAAATTTCGGTAAAGTAAAAAAAAAAACAAAAAAAAAAAACAATTGGTAAAGATATTTTTAATCGCAGAGATTAATTATTGTTAGTTTACAACTCTAAATCTATTACAAATTTAAATACATGACTGATCCAAACTAAATGATGCAACTACTCTTTAAAAAATAAAAGTTTTGTTTTTTTTAAAAAGTAGTCTGAAATGTTTTTTTTGTCAAAAAAATCACGAGGGCATTTTCCATTTACAGACCGAAAGTTTATAACTTGATATCAAACGAACTCAAACCAAATGAATCACACAGCTTTCAAAAGGACGCAACTGATCGTGACCTCCGTGACCCCATATCGAAGGTGCGAACTGATCGTGACCTCCGTAACCCCATATCGAAGGTGCCGAACTGATCGTGACCACCGTGACATCATATCGAAGGTGCCGAACTGATCGTGACCACCGTGACATCATATCGAAGGTGCGAACTGATCGTGACCTCCATGACCTCATATTGAAGTCGCCGAACTGATCTAGAACTCCGTGATTCCAAATCGAAGTCGTCGAACTGATCGTGACCACCGTGACCCCATATTGAAGGTGCGAACTGATCGTGACCTCCATAACCTCATATTGAAGTCGCCGAACTGATCGTGAACTCCGTGATTCAAAATCGAAGTCGTCGAACTGATCGTGACCACCGTGACATCATATCGAAGGTGCCGAACTGATCGTGACCACCGTGACATCATATCGAAGGTGCCGAACTGATCGTGACCACCGTGACATCATATCGAAGGTGCCGAACTTATCGTGACCTCCGTGACATCATATCGAAGGTGCGAACTGATCGTGACCACCGTGACATCATATCGAAGGTGCCGAACTGATCGTGACCACCGTGACATCATATCGAAGGTGCCGAACTGATCGTGACCACCGTGACATCATATCGAAGGTGCCGAACTGATCGTGACTATCATGACATCATATCGAAGGTGCCGAACTGATCGTGACCACCGTGACATCATATCGAATGTGCGAACTGATCGTGATCACCGTGACCCCATATCGAAGGTGCCGAACTGATCGTGACCACCGTAACCCCAAATCGAAGTCGTCGAACTGATCGTGACCACCGTGACATCATATCGAAGTCGTCGAACTGATCGTGACCACCGTGACATCATATCGAAGGTGCCGAACTGATCGTGACCACCGTGACATCATATCGAAGGTGCCGAACTGATCGTGACTATCATGACATCATATCGAAGGTGCCGAACTGATCGTGACCACCGTGACCCCATATCCAAGGTGCCGAACTGATCGTGACCACCGTGACCCCATATCGAAGGTGCCGAACTGATCGTGACCACCGTTACCCCAAATCGAAGTCGTCGAACTGATCGTGACCACCGTGACATCATATCGAAGATGCCGAACTGATCGTGACCACCGTGACATCATATCGAAGGTGCCGAACTGATCGTGACCACCGTGACCCCAAATCGAAGTCGTCGAACTGATCGTGACCACCGTGACATCATATCGAAGATGCCGAACTGATCGTGACCACCGTGACATCATATCGAAGGTGCTGAACTGATCGTGACCACCATGACATCATATCGAAGGTTCTGAACTGATCGTGACCACCGTGACATCATATCGAAGGTGCCGAACTGTTCGTGACCATCGTGACATCATATCGAAGGTGCCGAACTGATCGTGACCACCGTGACATCATATCGAATGTGCGAACTGATCGTGACCACCGTGACATCATATCGAAGTTGCCGAACTGATCGTGACCACCGTGACATCATATCGAAGGTGCCGAACTGATCGTGACCACCGTGACATCATATCGAAGGTGCCGAACTGATCGTGACCACCGTGACATCATATCGAATGTGCGAACTGATCGTGACCACCGTGACATCATATCGAAGGTGCCGAACTGATCGTGACCACCGTGACATCATATCGAAGGTGCCGAACTGATCGTGACCTCCGTGACATCATATCGAAGTTGCCGAACTGATCGTGACCTCCGTAACCCCATATCGAAGGTGCCGAACTGATCGTGACCACCGTGACATCATATCGAAGGTGCCGAACTGATCGTGACCACCGTGACATCATATCGAAGGTGCCGAACTGATCGTGACCACCGTGACATCATATCGAAGGTGCCGAACTGGTCAATATGAAAGTACCCCTTTCAGGCCATGTGGTCTATACAGCAGATGATGTAAAGGTCCTCTTTTTCTGTGGCGCATGGTTGATGGGCCAGGACAACGACCAATCGCCTTTATTTTTCCTTAACTGATGTCAGGTATCCGATAGAGCTGGGCGCCTTAAATCTCCCGAAATTTAAAATCCCAGCTTTCACCTTGATTCGAACACAGGACTCAAGGTTCGGAAGCCAAGC
This sequence comes from Biomphalaria pfeifferi, assembly GCA_030265305.1. Lineage (NCBI taxonomy): Eukaryota > Metazoa > Mollusca > Gastropoda > Planorbidae > Biomphalaria > Biomphalaria pfeifferi. The sequence continues at coordinate 34,781 of JASAOG010000153.1, forward strand.
GCTTAACCACTCTTCCACCGAGGCTCCTGTCAATATGAACATATATTAAAGTCTGCTACTGGAATTAAGATATTCCGCATCCTTGTTTACAAAGCTTACATCAACTCACTCTGTCTGGTCAAAAGTTGTAATGCGTTATATCTCCCACACCCATTCTCGGATCAACTTGAAACTTTGTACAATCATTCATTTTCGTAGATAATACACGATCAATGAATAAATTAATCAATTAATTATTTTGTTTGATATAGAAAAAGGGAAGCAACTTCTACATTATTGAGAGACACGATTTAAGTGTCATGCTTTAGTATCTAGTCTACCTTTTTCTTTTTCAAATCGCGATGAGCAATTGATATTATCATTATAATTATTTTAAAAAAAAAACCATTAAAAAATAAACTATAATTGTATCAAGTAGTTTACATCAGTCATGTAATTAAATTTGTGAAAGATCTAGATTAACAACTATAAATTTGTGCGATTAGAAATATTTTTACCAATTGTTTTTGTTTAGCTCTGTTTTATGCTTTTAGATTTCTCAATACACTATGATCTTATCCCTTATCAGGACCAGTTGGGAAAATAGGGAGGGGAGGCATATCTTGGTGGATTTTAACGTACTTGGTTTTTAAAAGCATTTACACACACACACACACAAAGGAACGACCTGAGTTCAAACTCGTGGCTCACGTGCTAAGCACTCTGCTAGTGAGGTAATTATGATTAGAGAAGATTGTATAGTTATATATTGTTTCAATTTAGAGCGGCGACCTATAAAGGTGACTACTTCAGCTTATATTACCAATTCAGTGAAGTAAAATTTCTGTCCCTTGTTCGAGATACCGAACAAAATAGTTGATTACCAATAGTTAATTAACTCGTTTTTTAGCGGCCCCCGAAAGGAGAAAAGACGCTATTAGTTTTGTGCAAAATGTCTGTCCGTCTGTCCCGTTTAGATCTCGTAAACTAGAAAACATTTTGAAAATCCGACATCACAATATTTTAGACCATTCAAAGTTCTGATGCAACGGCTTTTTTTTTTTTCTGAAAGCGAAAAATCTCATTTTTAAAATCAGTTATGCAAGCAGTTTATTAAAGAGAAAAAGCTAATTAGTATACATTATAAGTTAGACCTAGATTAAAACGAATAGTAATCTTGTAAACGTCATTGTCGTGTACTTTTTTATATTGCGAAAATGTTGTTGTTGTTTTTTTTGAGCATTCGAATAAGAGATTGAGCCTTTTCAAAACAAGCGCTTGACTTCCGAACCGGGGATTTCGGATTCGAATCCTGGTGAAGACTGGGATTTTCAACTTCGGAATCCTTGGGCGCCCAGCTCTAATGGGTACCTGACATTAGTTGGGGAAAAGTAAAGGCGGTTGGTCGTTGTGTTGGCTACATGACACCCTCGTTAACCGTATGCCACAAAAACAGATGAACTTTACATCATCTGCACTATAGACCACAAGGTCTGAAAGGGGAACTAGTTTGGCCAAATTCACATCTAACTTTGCATTCACTTGCACCTATCCTTTGATCTGCTGGACCGTTGGGGCACCACTACACAAGATCTGTCAACCTTCTTTCTCCATTGTCTTTGATATAATTTCATTTGGATGTTCTTTCTGAAAATATTGAAGCCTGCCTGGGTGGACCACTTCGGGGGCCGATTTTGAGTTTGTGTTTCCACACAAACTGTCTTTGTAACCTTGTTTTAAATTGATTCTTGTGTTGTCAGGTACAAGAAATAATTGTGCAAAATTTGACTTGATCCAACATTGGGTGTTGGAGAAATAACGTGTATAAACTTTTTGGCCGGACAGGCAAGAGTGAGTTGATTTAGGCTTTGTAAAAACAAGTTCAATCACAAACTTCAACCCACCTTAACACACACACACACACACACATACACACACAGAATCTCACACTCTGACGTTGTTACTGGACGTAGAGATCAATTTTTGTTTTAAAGTTTGACACACTGTTACCGTTACACGAAACAAAACGTTTTCAGACCAGATGTTTTAGGGTTGAATCGATCAGACCTAATTACTGGGAAATAAAATGAAACAGCTGCCCAACACCGATATAGGGACAGTCTAAAAACTGACGCTAAACCTACGGCCCTCGGGCCACATCCAGCCCTTGACGTAGTGCGATTCGGCCTCTCGAAACTTCTGTCCACAGAACATGTGGAAGCCGAAGAGACGGAGTTTCCTCAAACTTCACCAATATGTCTGCGGTGATACGTCCTGTGTGACACGCGCGTCCGAAATGTATTCATCCACCAGGGCCAAGTAGTGCACTAGTTACATACAACAAATCAAGGTGGACTACTCCTTCTCACTTATAGGGTTCGGACGAGTAGTCCTAGATCAGAGATATCTGGCAGTGCTTACCAGATTAGGCAGCTGTCCATGTAGTTTTTTTATTCTCTAAGAGGCTTTTGGGACCAGAGTATCGCTCCTTTTTCACATCATTACTACTTAATATTATTATTATATACAATGTATTAAAACTGTGTATAACATTAGGGACATTGAGATGGGTATGGAAAATGAGGAGTGAATGGTGAATGTGGAGAGAGAGAGAGAGAGAGTAGAGAGAGAGAGAGAGTAGAGAGAGAGAGAGAGAGAGTAGAGAGAGAGAGTAGAGAGAGAGAGAGAGTAGAGAGAGAGAGAGAGTAGAGAGAGAGAGAGAGTAGAGAGAGAGAGAGAGTAGAGAGAGAGAGAGAGTAGAGAGAGAGAGAGAGTAGAGAGAGAGAGAGAGTAGAGAGAGAGAGAGAGAGTAAAAAAAGGAGGGAACGAGAGTTACATTTTGCGAAGCGTTGTGATTGTATCAGAGGCGAACTGGGTGTTAAGATCGGCCCGGACATTTCTATACAATCTTGCCCACAACTTGTGTATCATATGATGGACATCCAATTCTAGGTCTACCTGTCCTTAAAATCATTCTGTTACGTTTGATAATGTATCGATAAATGAACGCATGCATACAATGAACTCTGTAGCTTAATTTAAAAAAATATAGGCCTTAAATTGCTTTATAATCGCAAAGTGTGTAGGTCCTAAAAAGATGAAACCCACTACTAGTAGCACTGTCTACGGATATAAGCTATCACATTATTTCTGAAAATGTGTTGGATTAAATTAGTATTACACTCTAGAGTCTGTAAAAAGATTTTTTTTCAAACACGAGTATTGGAAGGCTCCTTTTACAAGAGAATATTATAAAATCTTTACGTTCTATAGAGGCAGTCAAGAGGCCCTTTAGGTGGCCCTACCGGCCCATTCGCCCAAATAGCCACTCCGCCCATGGATTGAATAATTAATAACTAGCTTTATGCGTTTATTGTTTTTATTTGTAACTCTGACTGCCTTTGTAGCACTTATGCTTGTGTCAAAACAAAATACAATTGTTTAATTATTCAATTGAAACCCACCTGCACACAATATGCCCCACCTTTTTCTATAAGAAGCATATTTATAGAATATACAAACGACAAATGGATATGTACATCTTGTCACTACAAAAGGATATTCCAAATAAACAAGTGGCCACGTTGGAGGCCTTAAGATTTAAAGACTCGAGTCTTACAAGAACAGAAACAACAAAAGTTTAGGCGGATACGCATATGTCATGTATTAGCAAAATACATCCACGATTTCCAAAAAATGGAGACAACGAATGGTCTCTCATTCCCCCTCTTCTTTTTTAAGGAAAGCTGGCACATTTTTAGCCGACAAAACCTTAGCAATCTGCGTAATGTAAATGTTTTAAAGTGGTTCATTACCCGATTTTGTTGTTGAGTAAAAAGGGGGTGGGGGTGGGGAGATTGTCTGGAAGGTCACTAGATCGTTTAGACTAGTTACAATGCACAATGCCGTACAGCAAGTTTCTTGCCTAAGCACCACGGGAGGAGTAAACCTCCTTGCTCTGTTGCCCATCGGAGTTCATCTCAGAAGGCGCATGATTCAGTGTAGAAGTATCTAATACATACAAGGTGCAAGATTCAGGTTAGGAATATCTAATATATACAAGGCAAAAGATTCAGGCTATGAGTATCTAATACCTACAAGGCACAAGATTCAGGCTAGGAGTATCTAATACATACAAGGCAAAAGATTCAGGCTAGGAGTATCTAATACATACAAGGCAAAAGATTCAGGCTAGGAGTATCTAATACATACAAGGCAAAAGATTCAGGCTAGGAGTCTCTAATACATACAAGGTGCAGGGTACATACTAGAGAGTAGGCCTACAAGGCGCAGGTATCGAGCTAGGGGTACTTCTGATACAAGGCACAGTATTCAGGCAATGTATTCTTCTGTCCGATACAATGTGCAGGCTACAGACTAGAAGTACAAGGCGTAGGTATCGGGCGAGGGGTACCGACAAGCAAGGCCATATTTAGCCATAGGTAACACGGGCTTTAGTAAAGGGCCCATGTACAAGGCCGGCCTTATGTAATTAAAGGCCCTAGGTGAAATTAATAGAAATGAAATAGAAAAACAAAAAAACTTAAGGGCGAAAAATACGCAATGAATTAAAAACATTCCTGTTTCTAAATCTATATTCAAACCAACTAATTAGATAAATTCATATAGCGCCGATAGCACCAAGGTGCTTTATGGACGATTCGTGACAGAAATAAAGTTTCGACATTTCACCAAAAGGAAAGAAACAAGGTTTTCTTTCTGATTCTAACATGTGTAGTCTAACAAGTAGATATAAACATTTGTGAATAAACCTTGAATCAAAGAATACTTAAATCTAGGCAGGTAGAGTTCTGCTATGTTTAGATTTGAGCCATGTTAAGCAATTTTTTCTATAAAAAAAAACTTTCTTCGAGTCCTGTACAAGACCCCCAGCAATCATAAGCCCTAGACGGCTGCCTAGTTTGCCTATGCCCAAGGCATGCCCTGACATGTAATAGACATTTTGAACAGACTAAGAAAGACTAGAACTATTAACATATAACATTATTACCTTAACATTCCATTCCATTTGAGTACATGCTGTCCTCTTCAGCACTCTGTTATCCACTGCCCTCTTTCTACGCAGTCATATCCTGCCCACTTTACTAGCTGTTCGCTCAACCAAGTACAACAAAAAAAAAGTCAGCCAGCTTGTCCACACACCGCCACACACACACAATACACTACTGGATCAAGTCACTCAAAACAAACACAGTTACAATCACTGCCCCCAAAGAATATTTAGCACCGATATAAAAGGACTTAACAGAGGGTCCCAAGACCCAAGTGCTTAAGGCCCTTTTCAAGTCTTCCGAAGCTATGTTTACAACCCTAACCCCAACCTTGAGGTGCGATCAAAATGCGACGCCACAACCGTAGATAGTTGGCCACACTGCGTGGATTTGTCTGGCTCATTAATGTGACTCACTTCTTAACTTTTTTCTAAACATTTGAAAGAATGCCATTTTTTTTAAACACCCTTAACTCTTCATCTCCGTAATTATTTTCTGTTATAATTGTTCATTTTTCACATGTGTCCATTCTGCCCTGTCATGATTAAACTTCAATAATATTTTTGTTTGTAATCAGAAAACGTTAGTTTTGGTAGAGAGTTATAGGAGAATACTTGCTCTTTTATGTAACACAAATTAGCGGTTATAAAACCAAAAATTAATTTAATTTAATGGGGTCAAATCAACGATACCCTCGTCAATTAAAGGAGAAAGAGTTAATAATATATAAAAAGTAGCAACGGCGAAAACATTGTTTGTTATTCGTGGAAACTGGTTCACCCAGCTGATAATTATGCGGCCGAAACCTTCTACTACAGGCTGCCTCGTCAGAAAAACTTCTCTTTGAAATTACCCTCTATTATAATTACCGCTAGACTAGTCGTTGGAGCTCCTAGATACACTCGACTATCTAAGCGTGATAGAACTCTAATTAACCTACAAATAGCAATTTTTTTTTAATAATAAGAATACACCTCATTGTTAAATGTTTCAGTAATTGGTTTAACTAACAACTACTGGCATTAACATAGGTATATCGATTTTTTTTTTGCACAAAGCTTATATAAAGTCACACTGGTCTGTTTATCTTGTACAAATTTTGTACACGTGATTTCCCCCACCTCCCATTCTCGGACCAAGTTGAAACTTTGAAGATTTATTGATTGTCACTAACAAATCCCTAATCCATCAGAAAAATTGACAAACTATTTTATCGATTAGTCGTAATATCTAACTTTGCTTTATACAGAGAAAAATACTGTTACAAATGAACAGTGATAGGTAGAGGTCAACGTATGACCCCGGCGAGATAACACAGCAGCGCGTGTTCTCTGGAATGTACATGTATCAACAAAGACAGGATGTGACAGATCCTTACGTGTTATTCCAGAAGGTTCTAGCAATGTCCAGTGACAGATAGAGGTCACAACGTGTGACCCCGGCTTGATGACACTGCAGCAGGTGTTCTCTGGAATCTACATGGAAAAACAAAGACAGGATGTGACGTTTCCTCACGTGTTGTTCCAGACATATTAGCAGTGTTTGTGCAACTTTGGAGGAGCGATTAGGGACTCTATATAAGCCAGAGAGTTAATGTGAAAGTCAGTCGTGAGTGAGTCGTCGGTACTGTTGTCTACTGTGCGAGACAGTAGAGGAGAGATGTGTACGACTCGATGCAAGTTAACTAGGGTAGAATTAACTGGAGTGGACTACTGTCGTTAAAGTCTATACAGCGAACTACAGTGAACTTGAGCCGTTACAGTCGATACAGTCGATGTAAGACGTGTGCGGCTCTGATTCGGTAGACTTGAGTACGACTTGGTTCAGCTTTGGGAGACCTGGAGCGACACTGGAAAGTGTGTTGTTGGTCTGTTCTGTGGAATACGGCTCGATGCAAGTTGAGAAGAGATGAATTGCAACGATGAGAAGAGATGAATTGCAACGATGTGAAGAGATGAATTGCAACGAAGTATAGCTAACTGTAAACTGACAGATATTGTACAGTCTTCTACGCTACATGTTACAGTAACAAATTGTTAGAGTTAATAGTCAATAAAGTTATATGAATCTGAAAGTTTAGTCGTCAAGTTATTTACAGTGTTTTTATTTGTGTGTCTACTAATACATTTAGCCAGATGATTCAGAAAAACGTAACAATACTAAGAGGAGATAAGCCAGTGTAGAGAATTAAGTTGTCACCTAAAAATTTGAAAAAAAACAATAGATAACTATAAAACCTTTTATTTTCATAAGAGCTTGTGTAGCTCAGTGGCTGAAATATCTGTCTTCCATTAAAGAGGCTTGAGCACTCGAGTTCGAATTGAAGTCGAGTAATTTAACAAAAAAATCACTTTTGAAAAGCCAGCACGGAAACCTTCTCATAGATTCACCCTCCCCCACCCCGCCCCCACTATCCACAAAAATGATAGGACCATAAGGTATTGAGAAAGCTAAAAGCAAGAAATTGCACTAAACAAAAACAATTGGTACAACTATTTCCGATTGCACAAATGTATTATTTTTATTCTAAATCTATTACAAATACACGATCGATTCAAAATAACCGCTACAACTACACTAAGTTTTGTTTTGTTAAAAGTATTATGTAGATTGAGCTAGTTGAAGCTGCATACCGGCGAACGCCAACGGAAATAACAAACAGTGTTGAATGGAATCGATGACATTAATCGGGGCCAAGTCTAATTGGAATCTAAACTAAAACTCTTAGTAAGGGCGAGCCCACGTGTACTACGGTCCCCACACACGACATCGATCTCTCCACAAGGTTGACCCTATCAAGGACCAACACAAACAAACCCGTGCAGTTAATGTACTGCATTTAATACTAACGCATCACCAGGGAGACTGCCAGGTGGTGGTCAGTGGAAACACCTAACGCTCGGAAACGTTGGCCCTTAGTAAAAGATCACATTAAACCACCAATGACAAGTCTACATGTTCTACTTACGTTCAAATCATCCTACCGAGGCCTCCTACGAAAACAAAAAACACTAGCGATCCTCTAACGTGACAGTGGTGTCTAGACAGTCCACTGCATGCGGATTTCACTCGTACTAGTACGCATTTCAAAACAATTACCCCCGTCAAACACACCCCCCCCCTCCTCTTTCGCGCGTTTGACAAAAGTGGTAGCCCGATCTGGGCCACTCGCAGACCTAACATCTATGCATGTCTAGGTAAGTCAATGTAGGATGTATTCGGGGGAAGGGGGGGGGGATGAGAAAGGGAGGGGGTTTGCGTTGTCTCCTGGTGTGATAGAACGAGTCACGTGGCGGCCAGGCAGAAGGAGACTAACATCATACCATCTCTCACCCCCTGCCCTCTTTTTGACAGTTATTTATTTGTGTCCCCGCCAGCCAAGCGGAAATTCGTGTGTTACGGTGTGTGGGTAGTAGCTGGATAAAGAAGACAAAAAAAAAAAGCCAGGACAGGTGCGCGCGAGGGAGGGGAGGGGAGGGGGGGTAGGACATTCTATAGACATCTTCACATATTATAATAAGATTATTTATAAATTCTCTTATAGAACATTTGTTACACATTTGTGCGCGGCCCAAGACGAAGCATCATAACGATGGGTAAGGAACTATAGGCCTTCAAGCAACAGTGAAGTATTCACATACAAAGGTGTTTAACCATTTTTTTTTATAATGTATAAAACTACCGGATTTCTGTAGAGAATGGGCACACTTCATTTATTTTTAACAAGCCAACTATTTTTTTTAAAGAAAAAAATATATTTAAAAAAGGAACAGAACCGCTCAATTACTGTCACTTCTACCAATGCTGCAAAATTTATTTCCCCTTTGGAATTTAAAAAAAAAATCATAACCATAATTAATTAACTGTTGTTTTTTTTTTAATTGATTCCAGTGTTGTTATCGACAATAAATAATGGTGTAAAGTTTCAACTTTAAGAATGGGAAGTGGGTGAAAAAAATGTGCTAAAGAATCCTGCCAAACAGAGTAAGCAAAGAATCCTGCCAAACAGAGTAAGCAAAGAATCCTGCCAAACAGAGTAAGCGAAGAATCCTGCCAAACAGAGTAAGCAAAGAATCCTGCCTAACATAGTAAGCAAAGAATCCTGCCAAACAGTAAGCAAAGAATCCTGCCAAACAGAGTAAGCAAAGAATCCTGCCAAACTGAGTAAGCAAAGAGTCCTGCCAAACAGAGTAAGCAAAGAATCCTGCCAAAGAGTAAGCAAAGAATCCTGCCAAACAGAGTAAGCAAAAAATCCTGCCAGAGTAAGCAAAGAATCCTGCCTAACATAGTAAGCAAAGAATCCTGCCAAACAGAGTAAGCAAAGAATCCTGCCAAACAGTAAGCAAAGAATCCTGCCAAACTGAGTAAGCAAAGAATCCTGCCAAACAGAGTAAGCAAAGAATCCTGCCAAACAGAGTAAGCAAAGAATCCTGCCAAACAGAGTAAGCAAAGAATCCTGCCAAACAGAGTAAGCAAAGAATCCTGCCAAACAGAGTAAGCAAAGAATCCTGCCTAACATAGTAAGCAAAGAATCCTGCCAAACAGAGTAAGCAAAGAATCCTGCCAAACAGAGTAAGCAAAGAATCCTGCCAAACAGTAAGCAAAGAATCCTGCCAAACTGAGTAAGCAAAGAATCCTGCCAAACTGAGTAAGCAAAGAATCCTGCCAAACAGAGTAAGCAAAGAATCCTGCCAAACAGAGTAAGCAAAGAATCCTGCCAAACAGAGTAAGCAAAGAATCCTGCCAAACTGAGTAAGCAAAGAATCCTGCCAAACAGAGTAAGCAAAGAATCCTGCCAAACAGAGTAAGCAAAGAATCCTGCCAAACAGAGTAAGCAAAGAATCCTGCCAAACAGAGTAAGCTTTGTAGGGAAACAAAAATACAGGCAATTACAGAAACGAAAACATAGTTAACATATTATTTTTTAAAATTGAATTCATTTGACAAAAACTGTAACACACACACACATTTGTATGTATCACAAAGATAAAACAGCTTGTTTTATTTCCACTGAGATCATATTATAGTGAAGACAAAAGCTGTGGTAGATATAATGTAGTCAAATTATTACATAAAACAAGATACAGGCCATGGCGACATTGAATTTTCAGTAGCGCTTTTAGTTTTTGAGATAAAAACGCGACAGAAGAATAGCGCAAAAACAAGATCGTTTTTGTTTTCCATACAAGGAGTCACTAAAATAGAATCACAAGACACTCATAGCGCACTCAGGTTCTGCACAATACAACATTGGTAAAACTTGGACATTACAAGCGCAAAGAAAAAAACACATTTAAAACTAAATACATCAGTATTATAACGGGTTCTATCATAGAAACATTGTCACGTGACTTCACAGCTTCAGAGTTGAAAGATCTATACTGGAGATCTCATTTCACAGTGACATAAGTCTATCTTTACCTTTATCTTTACCGCTCTCCTCTCCACACCTACAATACACTTTCCAAGTCAACACACTTAGTATGTCTAGGCGAAAAGGGTGACTCGTCACAGTTAGCTGCTTAATATTGACACGGGTCAAACAAGGACCTATTCCAACCACAAGATGTTCACTTTTCAGCTCATACCTTTCGTCCAGATGTCCCCCACCCCCACCCCCACCTCCCACAGCCGGACGTATGTAAATCATTCTTCACGCCATTCTTTGCCAATGTTAGTTTTGTTCCTTCAGAGTGGAAGAAAATCTACATCCAAGCCCAAACCCCGTAGGACGACGAGGGTGGCAGCGGGCAGGTTATGAGCCCAGGACCGTCGAGACGACCTAAAGACAGCCCAGCGCGCGTACCGCACGACTGCCAAGACGTTGACAGGATACTCTCTTTGTTAGCTCTAAGAGAATGTGAAGGGCTTCATGGTATAGTCTTGATCAGCAAGAGCATCACCCAGAACAAACTACAACAAAAGAGAGTGCTCAGTTAATTCATTGGGCTCAGTCATTCGTAAGCTGGCATATTAGTTCTAGTACCAGGTGGGCCTGCGAAGCCTCATAAAATAAATACTGCACTCTTTCTACATCTTCGGATTCGAAGACAATATTGCTTTTTACATGTAACAGCAACCTAAAGCTTTTTCATGGGCTTCGGACAGGATTGTAAAACCCCTTGTGTTGATTCATAGATAAAATAACAAGGCCACCAAAATGTTCCAAAATATATGATGAAACACAATTTACTTTATTTACAAAAACATACTTCTAGCTCATGTTAAAAAATATTTTCAGAGCAGCAAACTGAAACATTTGTATGCAGACCATGAAAAACATCCATAGCAATGAATTGAAACCTTGTATTCAAACATACTTCAACTTGCCCAGAACCTGTTGAAAAAAACATAACCCTTGAGAAAAAGATCCCTTACATTAAACTTCAATATGTAAACGTATTTACGACTGTGACACCATTTACTCTACAGACTATTTAGTTCCCAAAGGGACAACCCCAGCCCCTCTTCGCACTTTTAGTGACATATGTGGGGGGGGGGGGGGTCGGATAAAGACTTTTTTTGCGTTGCTTAGGTTGCAAGGAAAAATGTATGGTGCTTACTAAACGTCAATTCCTTTCATTTCACGAAGCCTTGGGGGTTTCTCTAACCCAGAGATCATAGAATGAACCATTTTGATTTAAGACATTTTTTTTAAAAGCCTACTGTTAGTCATTGTTATTATGGCCTAACAAAATCCTACTGATGCGCTGCTTGGTCGTCTATGCTTGCGAACCCGATTGGCGGAGGACTCAGACACTTATACCATTTTACTAGCGAAGAAATAGCGAAACTTGTCCTCGGTGTTATTGTTAGAGTTACACTAGCCTGACTATGTTTCTAATAAATTGCATAATTTTAGTTATCTCGATGTTTCTCTTTTATGTTTCTATTTCATTCAGGGGCCAACGAATTTACTAGAGCCTCCAGTTATCTAAGGCCGGCCACTCTTGGACGCCAACTGCAAAATGAGAGAGAGGAGAATCCTAGCTATGGAATTGAGATGCAAGGATACATTTACAACGACGGCATCACAAATGAGGAGATACGAAACAGAATAAGAAAACCAATTAGACCTCACGATGACCTGTCAAAAAACCACAACCTAAACCTTTACGGACAAATCCTTTAGGGACCAGGACCAGGTAAAGAATAAGAGGCAGACACAGAAAGTGACTGGGAGGCAATGGACGGGCCTGTCAATGAAAGATATTCTATCCAAGACAAAAAGACAGGAATGGAGAAAGTCGACACAGGTCATAGGTGACGCCCCATCGGTTCAACAGACAAGAGGAACAGGTGAATAAGATCCAGTCAGTAAAAACAACTTTCCATTGTAGATCCTAGCGAGTTAATAGTCTCGTGGCTATAGTTCTAGTTTTGTTACAACTAAATGGATACAAATGCAGCCAACATTGACACACCATATATGACATATCGAGGCCAAGCCTTAGCCACCGTTCACTTTCAAACCAAATGTATCTTCTGTTAGACTTTACCATACAGGCAGCACGCGCTGTTTGAATAATTTGTCTCTATATGGGGGAACTTACACATGAACAAATCAGGGGAAAGAACACCACAAACAAGGGGAAAAAACTTCTTCACCCACCGTTCAAAACAAACAATAGAAACTACATAACAAAATGGAACCCGATATCATCCACAATGTCATAAGGATGACACCTTTAAGTTATACAATTATCGTCGACAAACAAACAGTATCTCCGTATACTTTATTGTCAGGCTAAGGCCATCAAGACGGCTGATTGAACTATCGTTTTTGTATAGTTCGTTTGTTTAGCCTATATTTATAGGACATTACATTCCTGCCTTCCAGCGTACATCAGCTGCACCTGTGGGGCCATGCCACATTGTGCGCATGCCACACCACTGCTAGAACGAGCAGACGACAAGGGGACAATGCTACCGTTCAACTGCATGCCACCATCATGATTTGGGGGAAGAAAAGGGGGAGGGGGGATCAAGACGTGTCTGCGCAAAAGAATAAAAATAAAAACGTGACTGGGGGATTTAAAGGCAGGTCAGTATTTTGTGTACTTTTTTTTTTTTACCTGATTTGTTTAAATGTGTGTGTGGCCCTTCTAGCCCCTCCCCTTTTTGTGTTTTAAAAACCGGCCGTTTGTAAAAACACTAGTCCCAGTCGATCGAGAAGACAGCTCGTCTCAGTGGTTGAGAAGACAGGGTGTCCCTACAATTGTGGTCAATAAGTGAACACAAATCTAGTTCGGATGTGCCCAGGTGCATTGACAAAAACATGTGCACGGTCTTTGAACAGGAAATTGAATCATCTCAATTCACAGACACATACACACACATCATACTCTTCGTGTGAGACACAATACATTTCTGTATAAAGAAACAAAACAGAACCGCCCCCCCCACACACACCCTCTTCTCTGTCTCTCTTCCCCCCCCCCCCCCCCAGGGACGAAATAGTCGCAATGTATTTAATTTCTCTTTATGAAAAAAGGCACATTTATTAACCACTGATATCTCGAAGTCGTTCTAAGACTGGCTGTCTGGTCGTGCAGTTTGCGCGCTGGGCTGTCGTTCGATGGTCCCGGGTTCAAATCCTGCCTGCTCCCATCCCCCTTCGTCCCGTGGGAGTTTGGACTAGGAAGTAAATTGTCTTCAACTCTGAAAGAACATCTGAAACATAAAATTTTTGAACAAGACTAAATTGATCATGGGAGCTTTGAGTCTCAAAGAATCCCCCCCCCCCCCACCTTCTCCATTCTGGTTCCATCATCCCCCCTCTCTCACTCTCCTTCATGTGGTTCCAGGGAAACAGCCCCAGACAACTTCCTTGAACACGTGACGTTGGTGCTGGTCACGAGCTAAAGGGCCGATTCATACGAGGGGTTGATGTTAACACAACCCCAAAATGACAATAAACCCAACATGACAATTACCTCTAATGGACAATAAACCAAAAATGACAATCCAACTGGACAAAAGACTTCAGGACAGATGAATGTGAAGAAAGACGTCAGAGTAACTGGTAGGCAAAAATCAAGAGAAGAATGGAGGAAGCAGGTTGGCAGATCCATTGTGGTGCCTCAACTCTTCAACCAATTCCAAGAAAGGTGAAAGCTAGGGCACGCAGTACCACTAAAGGTCATGTCAATGTCAGACAAATAACTCACTTTATTGTGTCGAACTACAGCCACAGGAAAAAGACAAAAATCTATTCACTGTCTGTCTCACTGGAGTAAAAAGTGTCATTTTTTAGTGAGCAAGACACGTCTCTAATAGTAAGACTCAAGTATTGAGACACATCTGTACAAGTAACACTCACCTAATGAGACACGTCTGTACAAGTAACAAGTAAGTAATGATACACATGTACAAGTAACACTTAAGTATTGAGACACATCTGTAAAAGTAACACTTAAATAACGAGACACGTGTTCAAGTAACACTCAAGTAATAAGAACATTTTAAAAGTAACACTCAAGTATCAATTATTATTGAATACAGAAGCTGCTACAAAAGGCACATGCGCCCCTTCCCTAAACTCATTCTAGCCAATCAAATAAACGTCAAGCGATGATATCATCTTCAGTGTACAAGCACTCTCCTCTCCGCAATGCAATATACAAACTATCAATTCAAGGCAATAAACCAAATTGTAATAAGATTAGAATAAGTATATTTTTTTTTAAAAAGGCTAATGTTTAATTCTATACATCAATTTATTTTTAAGTATAATAGAAATGGGTCACAGATGTCCCACTCAACACTTTAAAAAAAAAAACAACATAAGAGTGTTAATGTAAGACCAAAAAAACTATTAAAAATTCAAGAAGTCGCAGAGCAATAGAAACAACAAAAAAAAACTTAACAGAGAACAGAAACGGAAGGACAGATGACTCGGAGATAAATAGCAACTAACATAAGAATTTTTAAAAAACACAAAAAAAAAACAAGCAAACAAAAACCGACCAAGCATATAGGTACAAGAAATCAAAACACAATTAACTCGTGGAGGTACAGCAATAAACACACTTACACACATGAAACATATAGGGCGAAGGGAGTTAATGAGATTTTTTTTTTTCAATGATGCATTTAGTTTTCGAGATTAAAACGTGACATAAATGGACAGACTGACATGCAGATAACATAAATACAATAGTGCTTTTTCCCTACGAGAAAAAACCAAAAATCAGACATGCAAAGGTAAACTAGAAGCCGAAGCACCAAGAAGACAAAGTAATGTAGACTTGTAGAGCAAAGCAAAGAGAAACAACAACAAAAAACGAAAAATACTAAGTCAGGGCTGTTATCTGTCTTATAAGGGAGATAACTTGTACTAATTTTCAGGGTGGAGCTGATTAGTTTCTGTGCTATTAATGACCTGAAAGAAATAGCATAACCCTAATGAGCTGCGGGTGTGCTCACAACTGCTAGACTCAAGGGGCAATAATATAGTCATAGCTTACTAATGCAAAGATAACTAAACGAATAAAATACTCCGAAAGAAACACGAATAAAGCATTTCATAAATCATATGCTAAAGCTAATCTGCACAAAACTTAGAGAAAACCAATGTATATCATTATTTCGATCTAGTATTGGCAGGGTTTAATCTAAACTCTTGCATAAAACATCATGGGACAATGCTGTAGGTATGTCTTGTTTGCATGACATGTTTGGATTGATTCTTCAGAATTGATGTGTATTACATCCTGGCCCTAACCACCCAACCAATACTTTATACTGCGGAGGATGGCGGCGGGCAGGTTTCAAACCCAGGACCATCTAGACGACAGTCCAGAGCGCACACCGCAAGACCAGGCAGCCAGTGTAGCATAGTGATGCCCAAACTTAGACCCGAGTGCGGTGCCACTGCCCACAATGCATGGTCAGGTCGCAGAAGCACGGTTCCATTCGGCTACACTATTTTTCCTTTGACATGATGCGGTCCGTGTAGGAAATTATAATATTATATTTGGCCACCACTGGCGTAGCTCCTATATCTAGTTATCTTTTCCAGGGAACATCCTTCAGTCTACGTGATAGGCGCAAAATACCACTGACTCACAGATATAAGTATCAAGAGATCAACTGTCGCACAGATTCGTACAATACACAAGTTTAGCCAATCGGGTGCTCACTAAGACACGGTATTGACAGACTCGCATCCCTAAACGTCGCAATATAGAAAAAAAAACGCAAATCTTTCTATTAAGCCTTTGTACTTTATTTTTCGTTATTTCCAAAAAAAACAATATTCTACATATAAAGCTGAACTAGAGATAGCACGACCAAATAGGGTCTTACGAATTTTAAAATCATATTTTCTTTCAAAGGAAACTTTCGGAAAATGCATTGTTTTCCCCTTTAGGCCTGAAACTGATGGTGCGCTGTGCGCCGGTGTCTTATACCGTACATTGCTTGCCTTATGATTGAAGGATACAAAAACAAGGTGATATATCTAGAATTAAAAAGCAGAAAACTGTGTGGGAATGGGTCGATCCATTGAAGGGAGGACTAAAGTATATAAAGTTAGGGGGCATCACTATAATAAAAAAAAAAAGGGCCGAAAACTGGGTTGTAAAACGGGTCGTGCAAATTCAAGATGTCAGAGAACGTAACGCGCGCGAGAGAGAGCGAGATCAAACACTTAGAAATGACAAAGCTATTCTAAGGGCGTACACGGGAGAACAAAAACAAGAAACGCAGCCCTAGACCGTACAAAGTAATTTATCTAACAAACAGCATCCCCACACGAACACACACACAGACCCAACAGATGTGTGACACATTCAGATGCAAATAATATGCAGGGCAGCTAAAACTTGGATCAATAACATTAGAGACATTATAACAACACCCTCATAAACGCTTCGATTGCGGTGATAGGATTGAAGGTAAGAAAGCTAAAAATAGAAAACACACACACCCATATACAAAGTATAGCAGCCCTATAAAGTTGTTGTTGCTGATAGAATTTGTAAAGCTGGTAGCCCAAACAATTTCATTTCATTTCTGATTGTCACAGCAAAGAAAAATCATGCAGCCCAATCTAACATGTAGTTCTGCAAACATTAGAGGCATTTATTTTTACATTCTACCCCCTTAGATTATTGAAAAATTAGAATCTTAAAAAAAAGCAACAACATTTAAACATCAAAGTTTATGTAAGGGAAATGACTCCGTCCTTACACCTATATCTCTCAATAATGTAGAAGCTATTTCCTTATTCAATATGAAACACAATTTATTACTGAAAATTGGTCAATTTATTTTATTGGTTCATCTTTTTGTTAGGTACAATAAATAATTGCTTAAAGCTACAATTTTATTCGAGAATGGGTGTGGGAGAAACCTTTTGACAGACAGACAGACAGACAGAGTGAGTTGATTTAAGCTTTGGGGAATAATTAAATTCTCGTCAATTTATCATCTTCAAGTTTTCTACGTATCAAAATACAAAGAGAAAAGTTGTCGAGCAAGTATAGACATAGATCAATCTTGTTCTTTCAAGAGGCTTGGATTAAAAACGTAAACAAGCATAGTGCTAATATAGCAGGCGTAAACTTACATCTAGTTCTTTCAATAGGCGTGTGTCAAAAAACGGAAACAAGCATAGTGCTAATATAGCAGGCGTAAACTTACATCTAGTTCTTTCAAAAGGCTTGGGTTAAAAACGTAAACAAGCATAGTGTGAATAGACATTCGGCAAAAGCTGACCACGACTTCCTTTTTGAGGTCTTTACCTTCGTCCTACCGGCTTTAGGCTAAATTGTGAAAATGTTCGGCTTTTACTCTGTTGTTGAATGCAATATCCTCGTACCCAGCAACCACATCCAATCCTGCATATTTTCTGGTTTAAACCGAGACCATTTGTTATACAAGACCTCAACACTGACCTGCGACATCACATGCTGTGGGCAGTTTAGACCAATAGCTCGTATATACTGCCCACAGGTTGTGACGTTGCAGGTCAGTGTT
Organism: Biomphalaria pfeifferi; assembly: GCA_030265305.1. Lineage (NCBI taxonomy): Eukaryota > Metazoa > Mollusca > Gastropoda > Planorbidae > Biomphalaria > Biomphalaria pfeifferi. The sequence goes on from JASAOG010000153.1 coordinate 52,756, forward strand.
CAGGCCTCCTAAAACGGTTGGTCTCGTTTAAACACACAAACTCATTCAAAACCGATGTATTATTATGTATACAGCACCTAAAGATACGGGGTGAGATAATGTTCATTGTTTGATCTATAAACCAGAAATCTTTCACAGGACAGAAATGTTACACTTAAAACAAAGTCTATCATGATACTTTAAGTAAACTATATCATGACACTTTCAACAAAGTTTATCATAAACTTGAGTCTTCAAAGTTGTTATTGTGAAATGTATCACTCGGTGCTCCTTAACGAAAGCTAAATGTAATAAAATACTCAGAAAGACACAAAGATAAAGGCACATTCCTCGTTCCATATGCTAGGACAAAAAAGTACAAAAGCTCCTTCTTCCCTAGTGCTATTAGAGCATTGAATGGGTTGCCTGAGCCAGACTGGAAAACCAGTGACTAGGCAGAATTTACGTCATTCATTAACATGCATGACTAGATTGACCTAGGAACACGCGTGAGACGTAGTCATCTTCTTTTTTGAAATAACGTCTGTATTTCATAAGATAAGATAATGTCTGTGATTTTTTTGTTCATTTGAAAACAAGCGTCTGCGTCGATCTACGCAAAATCAATGCAGAGTGGGAAAAATAGAAAGAAAAAAAAAATAAACTTTCCATTGACCAAGGCATTCTTCTCCCACAGTGCAATGGGATGAAACTATTTCCAGGCGTACATAATAAACTAGGGGAAATCTTCCCTAATGAATATGATTCTTTAAAAAAGAAGTATGTTTTATCGAATTGAAAGCTTGTTCTTTTTTTGTTTATGTCCACCTTTGTAATGGTTTTTCCTCCTTTCTGTCCACCTTTAAGCGAGCAGGTAACTACACTAGTCAAGCACTTGTTTGTTTAGTTATAACTTCACATTGGACGCAAACTATGAAAAAGTTCAGAATCATCAGCATTGATGGTCTCCAAGTCTCATTGTTAAACCTTTCAAACATCCTGTCCTGATACCCAAGTAACGAAATTGTTTTATTAGGGCCACAACTTTGCAATGCAGAGAGCTGCCAGAGACTGAGGAACTAGGCTGCCTTAAATAGGTCACCGACTCGCAGCTATGCGTGCCTGGAAACCAGGAGGCTCTGATCAAGCCCAATACTTACAGGCGCTGGATGAGGGAACTATAAAATCAGTGTTTTACAATATAAATACCACATAGCATGTTAGAGACACGGGTCCAAGTCATTAATATTAATTTGCTACCGCATACAACAGTCCTAAGGGACACAATTCACAACTAATTTCGTAAGGGACGTAATTCCAAACTAGTTTTTTTTTTCCTAGAACACGGTACTGGGAGTTTAGGGGAAGGAGGAGGGAGGCGTTCAATTTCTATTTTGTTCTGGTATGTTGTGACAACCTTGGATGACTGGTAAAGAAAGTTCCACATCGTTGTAAAAAAGGCACTTAGGCAAATGATTGTTTGACAAGGAAGGAAGGAACTATCTTAAATAATCAACGCTGTACGGTCTACATTTCTTTTTGTTAAACATTACTTACATGTAGACACAATTAAGCTATTTAAATAAGTATTGAAATTAAATACAACATTTTTTTTTCTTTTGAATAGCAGAATAAATATTTAAGAGATTAACTAAGGTACAAAGAATATATTAGTGCATGAAAGAATTACATTAATGGGATGTAAAAATTATTTTAAGCCACGACCTGTTTAAGTGAAATCTATTATCGTAGACCCCCGCGGAAATCTCATAGACCCCCTATTATCCTAACACTTTTGTAGACCCCTTGGACGTCTTTGTCCCCTGGGGGTCTATATAGACCACTTTGGGAATCACTGCAATACAGGCCAGTTTCAATTCAATTAAAAGTGTTGACGATTGACAGATAAAGTAAACGAATACATATTACACGTTTATAAAAGCTTACCTTAAATAACATCAACAGCAAGTTCCCCACAATGGAGTTTTTAATTAGCTCCCCTAGATGGTATCCACAAATAGATCCCATTCCAGGTACTAACCCTAGCCTCCTTACTTAATGCTATCAACAATAACTGCCCCTTAGCGGTAACAACACATTTTGCTCTCTGGTATAAACTAATTAGCGTGGCATCACTGGTATCAAACATTAGTTCTCTAAATGATTTTAATAGTGGATGGCAGGATCTGTTAAGAGGGTTTGGAGAGGGCAATGAACTAATTTGATGTGGTTTTCAACTGGACTTCACGGACTAAAAAGTCAATGTTCATTATGAACTGAAATGTCAAAGGAAGTGATGTAGTAGATGGCACATCCTAGCATTAAACAAAACAGCATTTCAAGCAAACTAACGGCCCTCAATCAGGTGACAGAGAACGATTCTTTGTAGCATTTGAGATACATCATGCCAATGGTCAGACAAGCAAAGTTAATTCTGTTTTCAACTAACGGCAACACATGTACCGGAAGCTCAAAATTGGAACCAGTGAAATCTGCCCATGTGGAGTATCACCAGAGAATGCGGACCAGGTCCTCCAAAACTGCTCTCTCTACCAAGAGGCCCGTATAAGACATTGGCCCCAAATCACCCCAATAGAAATAAAACTCTATGGAGAGCTATCTGATTTGGAAACCACTGGGCAGTTCATCTCATGTATTGGTCTAGTCATTTGAACACTCCAACATAACAATGAGAACGAAGAAGAAGAAAAACTAACGGCAATTTAAATCTGACCTTTTTTTTTAAACATATAAAACTAAAGTCTAAAGATATGCCTACTTAGTTGAAGCATTTCGATAGTCTTTAAAACTCAACATAGAGAGACATAGAGTGAGAGAGAGAGAGAGAGAGAGAGAGAGAGACATATACAGAGACATAAAGAAAAAAGACAGATTGAGCAAGAGAGTGAGAGAGACAGAGAGAGAGAAAGAAAGAGATAGAAGAGATGTCTATAATAGATACACCCAAACAGTTTTATAGTTGGGTAATTTTGTATTGCATTTTTATTTTAAATTTGAAGATTCATGACTTTAAAAAGAAAATCTAAAAACATTTACACCTTGACAATAATTAACTAGATTAAAAAACAACGTACCTGTAATACTCCAAGTATCAATATATATTTACTGCATCCAGGTCTTGAATACCAGGTTGAGAAGTTAACATCCAAAACATTATAAAAGTGTAAACCAGGAGTCAAAAGACTAAGTGCCACGAAGATAGAATTTGAATTGCTGTTTATCAAGAATTTTAGTGATGACTAAAAACTTATTTGGAGAATAATAAAGTCTGTGCACTTCTATGCACTTTTAAATAATGTCTTATAATTTAGAATAACTAGAGCAATACTGTAGTTCGGGTTTAGAGATTAGGTCATTCAGACTATTACATAAACTAAATATCAAACTACTAAATAAAAAGGTATTTAAGTTAAAACCTCAATACATTTAGCATTAAGATTAATATTATTTTTCTAGCCAGCCTTTTGCTGCTGAGCTGTCAGCTCTTTTACAGACTGTGCCAAGGAAAAATAGTGTGTTGTTTTCTTCAGTTATTCAGCATAGGGTGTTGGTTATGTTGAGCTGGAGTGGTAGTAGGGTCTACCTAAGGTGGATTTAGGATTATTATACTATAACTTTGATAATTTTATTTTACATTCTGTGCTAGTATTACAATATATTTTTTTAAAGTAAATAAGAAACCATGTAATTATCTGCATATTTAATTTTGAATGGTGAGATTTACAAAGTTGTATTTTGTTGTAAAAACTACCACACCAATATCAGTTACACTCTAGGCATAGAATAAAACTTTTGAGAGCATTGAACAGAGACATAAAAACAAGAAAGCTCTGATCATACAACCCTAAAACACTGTCTCAGTCAACTGTATCTCTTGATTCTCATAAGCAATGCCAAAACTTTAACTCCTAATTAAAACAATGAAAGGAATGTTTATTATGTTTATGTGTGCTGGCCACTTGACACCCTCATTAATCGTTAGCCAAAGAAACACATGACCTTTACCTCATCTGTCATATAGATCAGAAAATATACTTTTAATACAACTGAACTAAATATTCCATTAATTAAGTGAAATATATAACAGCATGTCCCATTACCATTGTCACATCGATATAGATGTGTATTAATAAAAAGTCTGAATAAAAAAAATAAAAGACTCACATCTTCCTCTGGCAGGTGGAGCCACTGTTTTGGATTATTTTCTGCAGCCAAGTATGCTATCAAATCTAACGCTGTGAGTCTTGTCTGTCGACGTGAAGACACAAAAATGAGGACAGGTTTAAATGGAGAGTGGGACTTGATGGCTGGCAAGAAAAAAAAAATCATTATGTTTTCACCTTTTGTAAAGCGCCATGAGAAAAATTTCAGCAAACTTTTTAAAAAATATAATAATTTAAAAAATTTTACATTTAATTTTATATTAAGCATAATATTTATTTACAATTAGCTGTTATGTATCTTAAAATTACTCAAGAACACATATTAATAGAAGAGGTGGGGAAAAAAAAGAGAGAGGCCATTTTGGACAGAATATGACACCGTATTATCAAATGGTGTTTGAACGAAAATAAATTTCAATTATTTTTAAAAATACTTAAATACTTTAAAGACTTAAATATTCATAACCTAGTATTAAACACCTGCTACGCCCTTAGATTTGTTCTCAGGGTATTTACTTTTTGTTTTATACCCCTATTTTTTTCATTCCAATAAAACAGCCAGAATCCACCTTTTTTAAATTGCATCCTGCGACACGTGCCACTCTCCCATATAGTATTCTGGTTGGAAGTTTCCCTTTTTTTCCCACTTCCAATGAAATGGCTTCCCTAACATAATTTTAGCCAGTGAATTCTAGTATCTGTTACATTAATTAGAACAGTATGCTTTTTGCATATATCAGCTTTTGACCTCTGAATTCTAGTATCACTTTTCTCCCCCTTACCAGGTTATATTTAATTGGCACATTGTGTGGTATGTACTTTGGACTGTCATGGTCCCATGTTCAAAGCCTGCCCATAGTGCTTTAGGTTTAGGCAAGGATGTAATAATGTTCAAATCTGAAGAAGCACCCATATATGTATAACAATTTTAGGCCAGGTCATTCGCATTAATCTTTTAAAGGCTATCTATTACTCCAATCTAGCAAATCCCAAATGGGATGCTAAAATTATACAAGTTACAATTAAAGTGTTAAAATCAACTTATTTATAGGCCAGTTATAGATATGAATGTAATAATACCCGCTATGTAAGAAGCTTATACTAATGAATAACTAAGTGAAATTTTCATTTTTTTTGGAAAAAAAAATATGTAAATACACAAGAATCCCCCCCCCCCCATCTCTTTTTCCAAACAGAGACGTGTATTATAAATAATACTTTAAAAACAATTATTGATTAACAGGCTTGCATATTCACTTTGAGAATCAGTTAAATTATTAGTTTTAGATCTAGAATACATGTCTATCTAGATCTATTCATAATAAAATAATGCTTTAAGTGCTAATATTTCAAACTTCGAAAAAAAAAAAATTTGGTTATATTGTTTTTTTTGTTTTTTTTTTAATATGTCTAGATCGCATGGTTTTTAAAAAAAAATGAAGTAAATTTAAATAATACACCTTGGAGCGAAAAGAAAGTAGAATTTGTTTATATTAGACATTAGAGAGTCAGCTTAATGGAATCGTACTGGGATAAATCTACGGATAAAGAAATCATTTTGTAGAAAATTAAAAGCTGCTGTTTCTCTCAAGAAAGGTGTTAAGTTGTTCTTAGCAAAAGGTAAGTTATATCAGGTTACATTTTCATATTTAATAGTCTATCCCAAGTGGGAGAATTAGTGATGAGTGATGAATGAATCAGGGCCCTTGTTAACATGTATTGTATATCATTTTTTTTTAAATATAGATTGTTTAAAAGTATACATTGTCAAATACATTGATATAAAAAAATTTCAAGCATATTCCAATTCCTACAGTTAACCATAACATTAAAAGTTAAATCTAATTGGAGTAGAGATTTTTTGTCTAAAATCAGCTATTTTTTTTTTTTTAATAATTATATAATTATGAACATTCAAGGAATATGTCATAGCAATTTTTCCCATTTTTTCCCAGAAATAAAGAGGTGTCAAATATCTATTGAATAGTACCATGTTTTTACCTTGGAATGTGGGTTTATTCATTGTTGCCATTCTAGGACAATAGTGCTGACCTGGAAAACCTTTCACATGAACTTCGAGTGGAACTGGACGAACAGAAGGTCTGAAGTTGAACAATCCCATCTACTCAAAAAATGAAAAGATACGAAAATAACATGTAATATAGATCTAGCTAAAATTATTTATTTTCTTCTAAAAACCTAAATATATAAATAATTTTAATCCATACATATTCATTCTAGGAGGAAGGCAGCTGAGTGGTAAAGTGCTTGGCTTCCAAACCAGGGGTTCCATGGTTTGAATCGTGGTGGGGACTGCATTTTTATTTTCGAGATCCTTAGGGCACCTCTGAGTCCACCCAGCTCTAATGGGTACCTTACATAAGTTAGGGAAAAGTAAAAAGAAGGCTGGACATTGCGCTGGCCACATGACACCCTTTTAGCATGTAAATTATGAGTGAGTCTGGTGTGAATGTATATTTTGGTTTTCTATAGTTGTAATGTTCTTTTTGGTGCAAAGCACAAATTGTAAGACAAATTTCCTAATGAATAATAGAGATATTATGTTATAAACGAACGATTATTCATTCTCTGGCGCTGCCAGGATCATGTTTCGTTAAAGAGAAAAGAAATCCATTGTAGTCCCTTTATCAGTTTCCACTGAGGAATGTTCTGGTGATGTGTCAGGTCTGCAGCAGTACCGCCCTCTGACAGGCAACGAAAATGTTCCTAGGAATGTTAAGGGCGTTGAAGGTTTATGTGAGGTCAGTTGTTATTATCCCTCTCGGTTGATATAACAATTGGGTATATTGTTATTTTGGATAACTTCCATAAATGTTTAATCTCCAAGCCTAGATTCCCATATTTTTGGTGTTTTTCCTATTATTATTATTAAAAGTGGGAAACAGAAATAGACGGCCATTAGACCAAAAGGTCTGGAAGGGGAAATTTACTTTTTTTTATATAATTAATTCCGCATTGTAGTTTTCTTTACCTCTTTGATTGCTAGCCAGTCTGCTAAATCTCTAGCATTGGCTAAAGCAGTTGAAAGGCCCACAACTCTGACAGGCTTCTCTGTGTGTGATGAGATGAAATTGGTTCTAGACACAATGACTTCCAGCACAGGTCCACGGTCATCACCTGGCATAAGGAAAGGTTTGACACAAATTTAGACATGTGAATCACTCGTATAATAACCTCAAGTAAAAAGATTAAAACATATTTTCTAGATTTCATGTTTTGTGGGCTGCATTGCAAACTAATGTTTTTTTATTTAAAAAAAAGGTAAAGACATAATTAGTACATGTTTAAAGCAGTTTGTTGATGACAAAATACTTCAGTAAAAAAAACAACAACATTTATAACCAACCCAGTAAGTGTATCTCATCAATCACCAGTAGAGCCACAGCCTTCACATAGCTACGCGTCTGCCAGCTTCTGCTGACACCATCCCACTTCTCTGGAGTGGTAACTATTAGATCTGCATTGGCTACGGCCCTCATGTCTGGAGTGACATCCCCTGTTAATTCCACAACTCTAAAAGTAAAAATTAGAATCAAATAAATACTTTTAGTCATCATTCATAAACATAGTTACATAATAATTGAATAAATTCTTTTAAAGTTTTATCAAAGTTTAAGTTAAGTTCATCTATTACTGTCAATAATGATGTGGTCAAAACAAACAACCAATCACCTTTACTTTCTGTATTAGATGTCAAGTATAAATAAATCCTTAAATCATAGTTTCCTGCAGAATTTAAACCCCAAATATTCAACTTGGCAGCCAAGGAAAAAATCCTTCAGCCATCATATTCCTTTATTTAATATCCAGTTATTTGTGATTTTAAATTTTCCGTTAACTGACAAGAGTTTAGTAAAATATAGTGAAAGAAACATCTGCTTATATCAGAATTGTGTTCCAAAGAGATTAATTAAATTTTTGTTAACTTAATAAAAAATATTGTATATACATTCAAATTTAAAACAAAACTAACTAATTAACAGAAAAGTTAAAATAATAGATGTTCTAGTATAGCAGCTTGAGTAATTTTAGAACATGTTTATACTTATTTTGAAATCTCATACAATTTTCTTGTGTAATAAAACTATCTTAGTAAAAAAAAATAATTAGTAATAACCAAATATTGTCAAAATATCTCAGAGTAATGGGGATAAAGCTATTTGATACTGAAATCTAAGATTCCAAAACATTCAAAGCAATGCAATCGCTGAATATATAATATAAAATATAAGAAAAAAAATTGAAAAAGATTCAAAATGATTGCAATGATTGATAGCTTACAAAGTTAGACAACTCACTTCTTCCCAAGCTTTTCTTCTATTCTTATTTTCCAATCCTCCATTCTTTCTCTGACGAGTGCTTTCAGTGGAGCAATGTACACAGCCTACAATGATGATATCAGATATTAAAGCTTTTAAGTTTTATCCAAACTAGAATGGTAACATTAAACAGATTTGTTTAATCTGATGCTGACTTAAGTTGTTAAAAGCATTCATGTTTTTCTATAAAGCTATGAAATAAAAACAAATTATACACTATCAAAATTACTTTGTTGAATGGTTATACTATGTTATTTTTAAAAGAATTATCATTAGAGAAGTTACTTTCATTTGTGTCTACATTACTTATTATTTTGAAAGATTCTCAGAAAAAAAAAATCCTTTGAAGTATTTTATATGGAATTAGTTATATTTTTTTAACAATAAAGAAACTAGAAATTAAAAAAAAAAGATGTAGAAAAAATAAACAAAAAAATAATACGCCAAACAAAACTAAATGTCAAAATCAAAGTGTGTCCTATTAAACATCAGAACACAACTAAATAGTACATTGCCATTAATACCTTAGCATTGGGGTATTCATTGAAAACTCTAAAAATGGCCAGCTCTGCAGCAACAGTCTTGCCAGACCCAGTAGGAGCACCAAGCAGAACATTACAGTCACTGTGGTACAAGGTGTGGAAGATCTGAGTCTGAAATAGTAAAAAAATCAAATTAAATAAAGTTTCCATTTCAGACGTTGCAACCTAGGGAGCATGTTGATGCACAGGTCATCTGTTTAAATGGCTCAAGTTCACTGTCTGAAATAGACACGCACACATAAACAGACTTATAAGTATGAAACATGTCCACCAGGTAGTACATGCTACTGCACAATATGTTGTTTTAAACTTATTAAGTGAAACATAGACAGATACCTTCCATTCTTATTTCTAATTCCCCTTTATTTTTGTTTTTACATTTAACTCTTCGCCATTGAATTAGTATATTATATACTTATTAATTCCCTTTAGTCATAGTGGTCTCTAGAGCTTGTTAGGTGAATTTCCTTTAGAGATATATGTACATAGGTTTCAGCAGCCAATGGATAATGAAGGTGCTTCAAGGCAAATATAAGCAATATTATCCAATTAGAAAACTAACTTTTTGAACAATATTTTCTCAGTTTTATTTAGCCAAGAATGCCATATGAAAAAAAAACAAAACAATCACTAGTATATAAAAATCCATACAATTTTTTTGGCAATAAAAAATAAATATTACATAATCTACAAAGTTTACTTCATATAAGCCCATACAATATTCTTAACTGTAATACTTTAAGACTAGTATCTTATAATAAGAGATTTAACCAGCTTACTTGTACAGGATTGAAGTGGGAGAACTTGTACAGAGATTGATACCGCAAGTCTTTCAATGCTGAGATGGGAAGCGGCTGTAGGGTCAGCAAGTCTATTGAAATATACACATAGAATATGTTGAAATATGCACATAGGATATATTGAAATTGAAATATACAAATAGGATATGTTGAAATATACACAACATGATAACATTTTGTTCCTATGTGTGTGTACTCGTGAAAGCTGTGTAGAACAGAGCAGATAAAATAAGTTTCCAATTGTGTAAGAAATATTGTGGAGGATTGATTTAAGAATGGATGGGGAAAATGCAAAATTATTGTGTGAATTCTTTGCATATTTGCTTTACTTTGTCTACTCCATTGATAAATTTTTATACTAAAAAGTACTATAAAGACTATCAATAGAACCACAATTAGTACAAACTTCTGCAGCAATGCTGAGTACTTTTGACATCCATCTCAACTACCAAAAAAAAAAAATGAACAGTATTGAGAGCTGCCCTATGAGAAACAACACTCACCTGTGTGAGGAGGGTGCTGCTCTGGCAGTATCAGATGCTGGAAGGACATGGGGTGAGTGTAGCTGCAGCCCAACCATCTGTCAGAAACAGCTTTGACATAGTACTGAGAGGGCATAGGTTCAGATATAGGGATTGTAAACACCAGCTGTTGAGGCTCTTGACTAAAAACCTGTGGGCAGAAAAAGTTTCATTAGCACATTTGAAATGGCACAGCTGTGAATGACAAATCACATACTGGTTTCATAAGCACCAGGGCTGGCCTTACGAATTGCGGGGCCCAATTTTATGAATGCTTGCGAGGCCCCTCTTCTAATTTAATTTTACAAAGACAATTATTACTTTCCATTAAAATATTATATCAACATTTAGTATACAACATGCATAGGGAGCAACTCATATGCACCAGTGGGTTACGGCAATTGCACGATACACTAACCATGTTAACCTTTTGTATGTCGTACATCTTAAAAGCCTGTGACAAAAGCCATGGCTAAATGTAATTTGCGGGGCCCCTGTTAGGCACGGGATCCAATTTGGAGCAATCGGCAAAATCAGTCATTGGTCAGACCTGATTAGAACAGTTTAAATGTCACAGTTGTCAAACACAAATCACAGACAGAATTGTACACATTATTAAAAGAAAATAAAGAAATTTCTTCTGATTACTAAGGCAGGATTTTTTAATTAAGCAGAACTCAGCTAATCAAACACCATTCCATAATCTAATCTAATCATCAATCCAGTGCTTCAGCCAATTTAAAGAAAAAAAATTGAGTCACTTGTATGATCTCATACACCACAGAGGTCTAAACATCTGGCCATAACTTGTTTTTGCATTGCTTTTTGTATATAGAGCACATCTTTCATGCTTATGGCATCCTCAGCACTTTGGTTCTATCTCTTTTGTGAACATGTGAGGGGAGGGGTAACTGAGAAGTTTCTGTGCTGCCTTATAAGCAAACACAACTTATGAGAGAATCAGGTTTCAAACTTGAGACCTCTTGATAGGAAGCCAAGTGATTCATGCCATTCAGCCAGATATATTACACACATGACTGTTGGGTATAACTTTATTCAATATCTCCGTGGCATTTTACGTCTCGAGAGACGATCTTTTCCCTTTGCAACTTCTTGTGTGACTAAAGAGGCCAATCCTTGATACACAGCTGCGATCGCAGGTTGGGCATATATAATCACCAGGCGCCGTTGCATTTTCACCCTTCTTTCTGCTTCTGTTGTATATGACATCTGCAATCTTTGACCCTTCCTTTATGCTCTCTCTCCATGAGGATCTGTCCAGTGCTACCTCTTCTCAGTTGCCAGTGTCGATTTTGAAGAGCTTCATGTCGCGTTTGCATACATCCGTATAATGTAATAGTGGGCGACCAGCGGCTCTCCTGCCTTCTATTAGATCGCCATACAGGATGTCCTGTGGAAGTCGACCTTCTGGCATTCTACGAACGTGGCCAAGCCAGCCAAGGCGTCTGCTGCTGATAACAGAGCGGATGTCCTGGCACCCTGCTCTTTGTAGCACTTCCTCATTGGTTATCTTATCTTGCCACCTTAGGCATCGGAGGTGGAAAACATTCAGCTTTTTTTCCTGACATGAGTAGGTTGACCATGTTTCACTTCCGTACAGCAAGGTGCTCAACACACAGGTCCGGTAGACTAGGGCTTTAGTACTGTTAGTCAGCAATATGTTGTCCCAGACTCTTTTCTGCAGCCGTGACATGGTGGCCATTGCCTTGGCTATCCTGTTGTTTATGTCTTTATCCAGTAGAGTGTTGTTGGATATGATGGAGCCAAGGTAACAAAAGTGATCAACAATTTCTAGTGGTTGGCCATTAATGCTTACTTGAGGTGCAGTGTTTGTGTTTTGGACACTCGTCAGGGAACTCCTGTATGCTGATGATGCAGCTATTGTGGCTGATTCTGATATTCAGCTACAGTGCCTGGTTGACAAATTATCTGCTGCTTGCCAGAAGTTCGGCTTAAACATCAGTCAAAGCAAGACTAAGATTCAATATCTAGTCTGTAGACAATAAGGGGAAAAAAGCCAAACTGAATACACTACTACATGGTGATCAAAATACCTGCTTCTTGTGCATCAGGAAGTATTCAGTGTGATAAATATGATTGGTATCAGGATCTTCAACCCAGATCCAGAAAGGCTCTGCAGAACCTCCATGTACCTGGCAGGAAAAGAAAAAAAAGTTTATTAAAAAATAATAATAAAAATGTATTATGCCTCAATTACAAACTATTCTATAATACATTTAAGGATATGATATAAAATATTGTCATTTTTCCCTTTCAAAAGGACAGTTGGAAGCTAATTCTTCTCTTTTCCGCAATGAAAGCACTTAACAGGGTAAGTCCACATAGATAACTATCACAAAAGGTTACACATTTATTGAAGCATTAAATTTTCTTTTTCAATAATTAGAAGTCTTGGGTTTATAACAATTATATAACTAAAGATGACTAAATAGGTGGATTGAGGAATCAGATCCTATACAAACTTTCACACTTCAGTATTATATCAATTTTTGGAAATGCTGAGGAGAAAACTGCCTAGAATAATCTTTTTAAGTTAAAATACTCATTAGAAAACACAATTTTCCCCTCAAACATGAGCAAGAACTCACTCTAAACAAGAGTTATTGGCCCCAAAAAAAAAAATGAGTTGAAGAGCTACCTTGTCATCCCATCTGAAGTTAGCAGTTATGTCCAGTCTGACCCTCAGCACAGTCCTAGTGATGGGCTGTATAGATGCATCCAGTTCAAGACTTGGGATCTGGTGGACACACCGCTTTATGACTGGACCCATCTTCTGGTGACTAACCAAAAGCCCTGAGCAAAAAAAAAGAATATGATACTAGAACTTACATTTACAATGACATTAACATTTATTTACAAAGCAACACATCACAATATCTATCCTATCTTATATTTTAAATGATTTAATTTAATTTAATTGAATTTCAAAGAATAAGATGATTACACCCTACACATATTCATGTGTCAATCTAGTCATGCATGTTAATATGAGACTCTAGCAAATCATTGACTTTCCTGACTGATTCAAGCAACCTGTTCTATGCTCTTATGGAAATACTGAAGAAAGAGAACCTATAAGAATTTGTCATAGCATATGGAATAAGAAACATGGCTTTATCTTTTGTTTTTGTACAAGACAGCAGTGAGTTAGCAGAAGAAAGTGACTCTAAAAGTTCTGTGTTAACTCTTTCAGTGTGGCGTTACTCTCAGCAAGTAACTTCACTAGTTCTGGAGAGTGCAGCATTTCTCTCAGCTAGTAACTGGGAAAGCAATATTTGTTTCACTATCCTTATAAAGTTAAAATTTGGGGACTTTTCAATATTTAGGGATAAAATGTAGAATTATAATCTTACAGAATATCAATCTTTTAATCAATTTTTTTATACATTTTGTTTTTCCCTACTCAGTTTAAACTTATTAAAGAAATATTCTCTTAAATAATTTATTTTACTATTACACTTTTGTAGCCAATTCATTTTCCTTTAAAATAAAATCAAATATGTTAGATTATATAATAAAATAACTAAGGTAAGTTCTAGTTGTGATGATTTCTGTTTCTTAATTGCCTGATATTTCTTCTTATCTTAACAATGGCACAAATAGAATCATCTTGCGGAGATGTATATAAATAACTTGACAACAAACTGAAAAAACATGTTCTTTTCTAACTTCTTTATTAAACTTCTTGAAACTAAATATAAATGTAGATTCTCAATTCAATAACAACTTGACTTAAATATCTTGATATTATTAAACTTTCTAATACTACAACTCTTAACTAATATAACTTAATACTGAAACAACTTTATGATACAACTTCAACTAGTATAACTTCAACTACTGGACACGCAAATGTTTAAACACTGGACTGTTAAACTAGTAACACTAACCCCAGGCACATTTTATTTCATCCCAGAAAACTTTTTTATCAAAATAATTTGCACTGAGAGAGTTAATAACTTTTATGCTCTGAATCACTAAACCTAACAATGAAGAGTCTATTAATAATATTCTATTATTTTTGTTTCAAAACTGAACCTAAATGTTAGTAGCCATATAAACATACCTGACATCTACTCTAGGCCAGTAGTGAAAATTGAACGACATACATGTTCCTTAGACTTAAGTCATTTCTCATGGTATACAACTACATAATTATCTCAACCCTTAAATTCAGACTCACAAAAATTTGAAATCAGAATAATAGCTGTAGCTCTAAAAAGCCTCACACGCACTATATTCTAAATATTTCTAGGTTCCTTATCCTTACCCCACCCCAACCCCATTTTTTTATCCAAATTATTAGCTTACTTTCGTCATTTTCACAGTAAAAAATTTGAATTATTTATTTTGACAACTTTACGTAATCACATTTAGCTTAAAATTCGCACATAAAGTCCTGCTCTGTGAAAAAACATTTTAGAAAGTCACTTAATTAATTATTGAATTTTTATGTGGAAAGAAGATTGTTTTTGGCAGCCTTATTTCCAACACTTTTTGATGTTATATGCATATATATATATTCTAGATCTTTATATTTATATTTGACCTGTATTAGTATAGCCATTTACCAAACAAAAATCCGCTTCCAAGGACAGACATTAGAAGTCGAAAAGAAAAGCTGAATCGACCACCAGCTGACAATGATTATACCTGCATTGGATGTGACAAAATATGTAGGTCTCAGCTGGGAATGCGTAGCCATGGGAAATAATGCATTCCTCATTAATCTTTGGACTCGAAGACAAGCCTTATTATTAGTATAGCCAGTTAGGTAAGTTGTTATAGCATATTGCTAATAATGTGAATGTCCTGGCTTCAATCCCCTTACTTGCCAATTTTTAATCTATTTATTTTTTAATGCCAAATAAAAGATGAATGTTTAGTTTACCATATTATTTAAAACATAAAGTAGGAATTGATTTATACCTTTATTTCCCCAAACAAATGTCCGTTACCCATTAGAGTGGGGTGGACTGAAGGGATTTGAAATCCCAGTCTTCACCAAGATTTTAACCCAGGCCCTTCTCAATTTGGAAGCCAAGTGCTTTACCACTAAGCCACCACGCCATTATGACACAAGTTTAAAGTCTTGTTAACATTTTTTGGGCCACTTCTGCAATTGTATCTGTTCACTTCAATTAAATCACTCACCTATATCCTTAGAGTCCATCTCCTTCATCTTGTCAGGT
Source organism: Biomphalaria pfeifferi (assembly GCA_030265305.1). Taxonomy (NCBI): domain Eukaryota; kingdom Metazoa; phylum Mollusca; class Gastropoda; family Planorbidae; genus Biomphalaria; species Biomphalaria pfeifferi. The sequence goes on from JASAOG010000153.1 coordinate 68,356, forward strand.
AACAGCCGCTTGCTTTCCAGCTTGGTGAGGATCTCAGGGGAGAGCATGCTAAACTGCCGCATAGGATTCTCAAACCCCCACAGTCTCTTGTCCACCGTCTTGCACATCTCCAACAGCCTGGAGGCCATGATGGGATTGCTGTTCTTTAGAGCCATTTCAAAAAGAGCACGCAAAATACGAGCAGCATTCTGAAATAACATATTTTGTAAATCTTAACGTTGACAAGTCAAGCATATGGAAATGTTATTAAACCAGAAAGAAAAAACACTCATCAATCCCAAATAAATTCTTAAAAAAAAAGAAATCAATTTTTTTTTCAAACATTTTACCAGAGACACACAGACAGAATAAGTTGACATATGCTATGTAAAAAGGACTTTTTAAAAAAAAAATAATGGCATTTGTATAGTGATTGTTTCCTGATGTAGCATGCCCAGTGCACTCAGCTCCCATCTCTTTTGTAGACATGTGGAGGCATTAAGTCAAACTGGCAGAAAGTCAGCTTGAGTCAAGATTCAAACATGAGCCCCTGTATAAGTAGACAAGCTCTTATACTGCTCTTTAAAAAACAATTCACCATAACAAAAGAGACTGATCCCTCACTACTTTTGTGCTTTAGCTGTCGCAGTTTCACTATTTTGACAGATTTTTTTATAAAAATTATTATGAAAAATAATTTGTGGATTTTTGCTTTTTTTTTTTACAATTGAAAAAAAAATTCTATGATAAAAATCAAAAAGAATGAAAAAAAAAAAAAAAGTACTAATATCAATTTAACTAGTGATGCAATGTAGCTAACCACAATTGTAAACAATATACTATTGCTTGTTTGTGTGCATTGCATCCCAGTACTGATTGGCTTGTTAATTTCATTATTCTATTATACCCGTATTTTGTCTACTGTACACAGTACATAGGTTCATGTAGCATAAAATCTAGTGCGAACGTTTATAAAGCCTTATTATAGTGTATAAATATTTGCATAGCGTTTCTATTTCATGGATTTCAATTATCACTGGTGGTTCCAGAAAGCATTTCGCATAATAAATGAGGGATCACTGGAATGAACAACGAAAGCATCAAAAACTAAGACTGCATTTTATATAATGAGATAATTATAAAAGGAAGAATAATAATAGAAGAATTTAAGAAAAAAATCTAAATAAGGTAAAAAGCTAATAACTATAAAAATATATGATTTGATTATTCTGCAAAATTGCTTTTTCATCTCTATTATCAATATGAGCAGAAAAATATTATCTTTTGTCATGATTGCAACATGCCACCTGTATTTTTGATTGCGTAGATGTGTTACTGTAATAGCCAACACTACATTTAAACATTGACAATGCTACATATAAACATTGACAAAACTACAATTAAACATCACCAAAACTACATATAAACATCGCCAATGCTACATAAAAACATCACCAACACTATATATAAACACAACAATACATACATATAAACATCTCCAACAAAACATATAAACATAGACATCCCTATATATAAACATTGCCAACAATACACACATATAAACATCTCCAACAATACTTTATACATATAACCATCAACAGCACTACATATAAACATCTCCAACAATACATATAAACATAGCCAGCACTACATGTAAACATTTATCAACAATATAATACATATAAACATCACCAATACTTAATATCAACATCACCAACACTACATAAACATACTATAGAGAAAACCGAGAAATGGTTCAATGTCATAACAGGTAGGTTCTTACCTGAGCAATATATGCCATGTCAGACACCAAGGAGAAAGAGTCCACTGAGCACCTGGAAATGTAAGACTGGAGCAATATGTTCACTTTGCCATGGGAGTTCTCCTTGCCTCCAAAGACAATCATTTCACAGCCATCACTGGTCAGCCTGTCCAACTCATCCATTTCATCTTCTCTGACCTAGATTATGTGACAGTCAGATCAAAGGAGATTACTATTCTGTTTTTATCAATACTTTCTAAACTTGACAAAATTAGCCCTCATATGTCAGAATTTAACAGAATGTTGAACTGTAACCTAAGCAAACTCGTTTTTGAGCATCTAATAGCGATTTCCACTTTTACAGTAATAAAAACAATAATTGACATACAACAAATTCAGAAATGAGATGAGGAAATTATTCTAATTCTGCATTATTCACTCTTGACATTTTGGTCCAACCAAAAGACATAGTTGTCCTTAAAGGGTATGAAATTAGGTAAGTCTAGATCTGATGATTTAATAGTAATATTGAAGTAAAAACTGTTTTAGTTTTTCACTATATAATTTGAAATACAAAGGATATTCATACCATGGTCTTGTGTTGATTGAAAAGAAATAGCACAAGGAAATGATTCTAGTTCCTACATTTTTTTAAAATTATAATATTCCTTAGTTTTATGTATTGTTTTAGAAGTGTTTTTTTTATTAAAAAATAACTTACTAACTTTAATTTTTAAAAATAAAATGGTTCACTTCCACAAAACAAAAAGTATCTGTTGCACCTAAACTTTGCAAGCCACAAAATAAGCTGAAATCAGATGTTAATAGCTCTTCTGGTTTTTTGAGATGTTAATATGACAGAATGACAGACTACACAACATATTTATATATTTTTGCTTATAAACTTGTTAAGTATTTTTCTTTACCCTTTTATGCCAGATTTTTAAACATTTTTTTTAGTACATTGTCACTTATTAAGCACTAACAAAATAATCAGTTTGTAACTAACACACTACATTGGACCAAAAAAAAAAGTGCAGCTTTTCTCCTTACCTTAATCTGGTCAAACTCTTGTGAGCTAGACACCAGGGTTAGAATCTCTCCTTCTGTCATTATAGGTTTGGATTGTTCATTGATTATCTGGTAGAACCAAAGGGAAATCTTTTTTTTTACATTACTGCAGCTTGATTACTCTACAATATTACTTATTTGCATAGCCATTTATATTTCACAATATTTTTTAGTGTTTCTATCTTTATTAATATTTAAAGACCAAGTAGAATATATCTGAACAAGTTTTGTTAGCTCTAGGGTATTGCAATAAATTAAAAGTATGGTAGCATGAGCTCTGACCTCTACAGTGTCATATTTAATATAGAAGTTGCTGGCAGTTCGTCCTACGTCAGTGGCAAACATAAACTGTGTTCTCTCCTCAAACCTAATCATCTTGGCTTTATCCAAACTCCTGGCCGCACTGATGATCAATTCTCTACGGTGCATCTCCAGCTGTGGATCATCCTACAAAAAAAAGTATAGTGTCAAAATTAATGGAAGAATTTATGGACAGCATATTAAATAGAATAATTAAGATCTAATGCAAGTCTTTTTCAATCTGAGTGTTTCAGTATAGAGATGACGTTGCAGTATTCAAGTCTAGATGAAGATCCATTACTGCCTATTGCATAGCATCAATTAGCTGTTTCTTATGTATACTACAGTTTTTCATTAGGAAATCTGTAAATAAGATGATTAGAGTTTTACAGCAACTATTGTGTTTGTGATGGTGGTCCATCTGCATGTTTAAAGCTGGAAAAAAAACTTATGAAAATCCAATTGAGAGATCAAATAATTAAGGAGCTTTACATTAACTTTCCATTAAACTTTGTGACTAAAAGGAATAATTCAATGTATATCTAGAACAGCTTTACCTGCCAATAGTTAGTGGAGACTCCATACACCAAAGGGTTTTTCCTCATCCTAACAAACAGGTAGGTGTAGCTTAACCAAGTCACAGCTTCCTCGATGTTGGTTACTGTACCTAATGATATCTGAGGGAAAAATGTATTAACCATTAGTTTTGCCATTAAACAGTCTAAAGACAAAAAAAAACCTACAAAATCAACACAATCTAGCTAACAAACATTTGAGGAAAATAATGAATACAAGCAACCATGGGTTGGTCAAGTTATTACGTGATTGGCTTTTAATTTTTATAAATGTCAGGTTTTAGTCAAAATAGGGACACTGGAAATGTTGGCTGAGAAATCTCTAAGTTTATCCAACGTCAAGTGAATACTTAGTTGCAGCAGATGGAAAACACTTTTTTAAGTTGTGCTGAAAACACAGAACTTTTGTTACTCAAAGTAAAAAAAATAATATTCTGAAGCCTTTTTACACAATGAAACTACAAAAAATTTTGGAAACAATACAAAACTAAAAACACAGCACTTACCTCAGCATTCAAATTGTCAGTGAGACTGCTAATGAACTGACTCTCAATAGGATTCTGTCGCGTCATTAAACTCAGGTAGTGGCTGAGCTTGTCATGGGTGGTCAAAATGGTGCCATGGCCAAAGGTGTCAAACTGGGGCCTTCCAGCTCTGCCAAATATCTGCATGACATCTAGGATGCCTAAGTCAACAAAAGAGCCTCTTTTGGCATCATAGATTTGTGTGCCCTGCACATAAGAAACACAACCATTTATATAAGATTCCATCAAAAATAAAACCCAGAAACTAAGTACATGTAAATATGAAAATACACAGATAAACCGGCTCTGTTTCCAGAAATGTATGCTAACCTTAATGATGACAGCATGTGCTGGCAGGTTTACACCCCAAGCTAGTGTGGAAGTGCACACCAATACTTTAATGTGTCCTTCAGCAAAATAGCGTTCAACTATATTACGGTCTTGCCTCAGCATACCTGCATGATGGATACCAAATCCTTCCAGAAACATTTCTCTAAGTTGTTTGTTGCGACTATTTGAGATCTAAACACAAGTAATAGAAATTTAAAAAAAACTAAATATGTAAAATTCACAAATATTTTATGAGAGAAGTAACTCATCATGAATAAAATGATGATCAAACAAATTTAAAACAAAAATGTGAAAATTGGTCAATTATATAAGAATAACATTCTGTTCTTCTCAGCTGCTTTGTACTGACACACAGGTTGTTGAGCTAATTGAGTCTGTCTGAGGTAACATACATTGGGACATTCTAAAAGGATATGTTTAACAGTTTTGTAAGAAGGGAGCACTGTCTGCAGTGGGCTAGGTGTGTGTGTATTTTCATAGACATTTAGACCTGTTCTGAGTTGGAAAATTATACTTCTATAATTAAAATTCTAGAAGAGAGTCGATATTTTTGTCTGGTGTCGTTTTCTCCTAGTTTCTTTCTTCTAGTTGCTGCATTAAAACAGAAGAGGGAACAACAGAGTTTTTTACAATCGAGACAGGTGTGAGACAGGGGTGCATCTTATCTCCCTTCCTTTTCCTCCTAGCCATCGACTACATAATGAGGAGAGCAATGAACCAGACTGCCTTTGGTATTTCATGGCATGATTGACAGACTTGGACTTTGCTGATGATGTTGCACTACTCGGGGCTACAAATAAATGCATTCAAGAAATGACGGAGAGCCTAGACAGAGAGGCACCCAAAATTGGCCTCCGCATAAGCTTGGATAAGACTAAAATTATGCGAGTGGGATATAAGGCAAAGGGTGTCCCCATCAGACTTGGCGAGTCAAAGCTTGAAGAGCTGGACAAGTTCACGTACCTTGGCAGCATCATAACAAATGATGGAGATGCTTACCATGATGTAGAGTGCCAAATAGGAAAGGCAGGGAGCATTTTCCAAAGGCTGCAGCCTATTTGGACTAGCCAAGCCATTGGACTCGAGACAAAAATACACCTTCTCAACACAATCGTCATTCCAACTGCTACATATGCATGTGAGACCTGGAAGAAGTTATCTGTCAAAATTGAGAAAAGACTAAATGTGGCTCAACAGAGATGGCTGAGACGGATTTTGGGAGTCAGTTACACAGATCGGGTCTCAAACAAGGAAATCCTTTGCCGAACTGAGAGTCGAACACTTGGTGAGGTTGTGACTGAGCGTCGCATGAGGTTTGCCGGACATGTTCTACGTCAAAATGAATTACGCACACCAAGAGTTGCGATAACATGGAAGCCAAAACAAGGAAAGCGCAAACAGGGACGTCCTCGTATTACTTGGCGACACACCTTCATGGAGGACCTCAGAACAGTGGACACCAGGTGGGAGGAGGCTTCAGACATTGCCAGTGACAGATCTTTATGGAGACAGCTTGCCGCCCAATGCGCCGAACGGCGCTGGAGGACCTAAGTAGTAGTAACTAAGTAAGTAGTCGTTTTCTCTGTCAAAAGTTTGGCCTTTTGTTCCCTTAAACCCACTGAGCACTCCTTAAGACTGCTACTTAACCATTAAATGACATGCAGTTTACTGGTCTTTTTAGCTGACCCATGGATGACCATGCCTTTGAGAATTGGTCTAGCTTTCATTCCCCTTTATGCCAGTGAGCCCAGGAATCTATCGCCAGTTTGACTGCAGCATATATGCAAAGCCCTAAGCCCCCTGGATGACAAAAGTGGTCATCATCAAACCAGGATGGATAAATTATATATATATATAATGCATTATGCGATTCCTAATTCTCATATTGACGCATGTGGATAAAGTGATCAATCTGTACTAAACATTAAGTGAGGGAAGATACATTCCTATTAGAAAAAAGTTTTCTTACAGCTCTCTGTGCATCTCCAAGAGACCTGCTTTGGTCAGCCTGGAACAAAGACGAGTCACCTCTATTTTTAGCTAGCTCAATCAAGGTGAAGGCTGTTCTCACAGTCTCATTTCTTGCATGGACAAACACCATCACCTGGTTAAGATGAGATTAATGAATTGCTAAATCATTACCTAGAGATACCTAGCATTTACGGAATTACAAACACCATCAACGATAACATTTACACATTATTAAATCATTATGATTACCAAAAAAAAAATCATCTTTAATTATAAAAGAATTTTAAAAAGCTTTAAAACTAACAATAAAACAAAAAAGAAAGGCATGTGGATTTTTCCAAACCTTAACCCCCCCCCAAACCCTTAGCATAAACGCACGTACAGCATATAAATAAATATATATATATATACACATATATATAAATATATATATATATATATATAAGAGATGTTACTTTCCGTGACACTAACATTTCTTTAAGTAACCAATGGTGATTGGGTAAAACTCTTCCATAGTGATATCATTTTTATACACACAGAAACACACAGTGACAGACATAAAACACTGACTTGGTGACCATCTCGGACTTGTTTCACACATTTCTCATAACAAACATCGTTGAAGTCTTTCAGCTGTTTCATTTTGTTGACAGTCTTTATACCTTGAGGGTACAATATAAAACACTATAAAATTACACAGGAACAGTAGACAGTCCAATTATTTTGGAATACACTACTACTAGTCAATCTCTGTTATTGTACTCATTTTATTTTTACAGCAGTGATTGTGTAGACATAAGTTACTAGCTATGCCTCAAGAAAATATTAAAAGATTAGCCAAGAATGCATTACCTATGAAAGTCTGCCCTAGTGGTACAGGACGGAACCTGCCATCAAAAAAGAATAAGCCAGTGTATGGGTTGACATTCAAGAATTCTGCAACATCTAAATAGTTTGGCAGTGTGGCTGAAAGTCCAATAATTCTGATCATACTCTGTGAGCTCTCCACCTAGAGCCAAATAAATACATGAGCATTAGTTCAATTAAATACCTTATCAACGTAAATAAACTAAGACTGGCAATTAAAAAATTGGCTAATTTAGCTGCTCTTTATACGATAAAATTGAAAAAAAAATTAAAAAATTTTGTCTTGCATTTTGCTTGGAAGAAACTCTTTGTTCATAGACTATTTTTTCTTTATCATGGAGAATAAATTTTTAAAAATTGCAACCAACCTGGCGTTTTGTTCTTGCTACTAAAGTTTCAATGACAGGTCCTCTATCATCATGCAACAAGTGAACCTCATCTATGATTAGAAGTCTAACCAGTTGAGCTAGGGCAACATCTCCTGTACTCTTGCGGGTGACCACATCCCATTTCTCTGGAGTGGTGACCAACATCTGATAGGAAAATGTATTTTCTCAATGATAGTAATTTTAAAAGTAGGTGTTTCTAAGTTTTTCAAACAAAAAAAAAACGTTTAACATGTGGGTTCAAAACAAAACTAACTTTTAATCTTGCTAAAAAAAATTAACACTGAAAACATTACAAATCTTATAACAGCTTCCCTATAAGAAAAAGTTTAACGTGGGTTTAAAAAAAACAAAAATTTTTAATCTTGTTAAATTTTTATAAGACTTAAAGCATTACAAATCTTATAACAACTTCCCAATAAGAAAGATTTGTAAACTAAGTATCACATTTCTGCAGATCCATAATGGTCAACTCATATCCTTTAAATATATCAGAATAGGAACAAAATCACTTTCAATGATGATAATTATGGGATATTCATTCCTATAATCTATGTCTTTATTATTGCATTTCAAGTGCACTTGCACTTGATCCTGTACAAGCTTTTGTGGTAACTTTAATACCTTATCAACATAAATAAACTAGCAAGACTAGCAACAAACTTTGACCTTATCCTACTATAGAGCAGAACCAATGGCAATGTAGATAATGGAAATCCTGATGAATTTATAGTCCTTCCTACAAATACACAACCAGTTTATTATTTATGACAATAAAAGTGTTTAAGTTTTAATAGAATACAAGACACTTAAGTGTCAAGACTATTAAAAGTAATGAGATGGGAGCACCTGTGTGTTGAGAATCTCTTGTTTGGTAAGTGACATGTCTCCTGTCAACTCTTTCACAGTAATTCCCAAAGCTTGAAGCCTTCCCCCTAAGTTACGCACCATCTCAGCAGCCAGGGCTTTCATTGGAGCAACGTAGACAATCTGTGAGAAATGAGACAATAATTATTAAAACACATTTTTTTTAATACTGCTTAGAGTTAATAACATTTTAAGAGACATAGCCATATAGAAATTTATTTTGTTTCAACAAACTATATTATGTCCTTTTTCTTCATCTAATCATGACTCACTATCTTAATGTATTTATAGCATTAATTCCTTCATAGTAAATGTTACGTCTTAACTCATTCCTGACAGAATCTCTCCGTTTTCTTTTCTAAACAAAAAAGTAACCTCCATCTAAAATTGTTGTTTTTTTTTGCTTGAGTAATTTTACATTTCTTTCCTACTTTTATTCTCAGGACTTATAAATAAAAAACAAGCGAAATATTTTTCTAAATCCTTTTTTTTTTAAACAAAGCTTATCTAAGGAAAAAAACTCTGCACTTACAACTATATCCCTCAATAATGTAAAAGTTATTTCCTTTATTTTGAATCAACAAAATAATTAAATACCAATAATTGAATGAATAAAATGGTTAATTTTATTTTTCGATTCATGTTTTGTTAGGTACAATTAAATAATCTGTTGAAAGTTTGATCTGAGATTGGGTGTTGGAGAAATAGCATGTACAATTAAACCCTACATATTAAGCTGTATCTGTGAATATTGAAGGATTATTTTCCCTTACTGGTATAAAACAAAATATTTATTTACCAGTAATTAAATGATTAACTGTTAATTTTTTTTTATTGAATAAATGTGCAAAGTTTCAATTTGATCTAAGAATGGGTGTGGGAGAAATAAAGAGTAAAAACTTTTTACCAGACAGACATAGTGAGTTGATATAAGCTTTATAAAGACATTAAAGGATCAGACTGCGCTATGAAAAAGTAAAAAGACTGTAAAATGATTTTTCTTCTGAGTTTTCCAATTTAATTTGCATCTACAAGGCAAAATTTAATTTAATCTATGAAATATTAATCCATTTATTTTTTATCAAAACAACTAAACCTATACAAATGGGGAGAGGGTTAACAAAAAATAAGAAATTACTTTAAAAAACAAACAAAACAAAATAGTAAAGAAAAAAAAAATTAAATAAATCTATGTGTCAGGGGCAGGTATGGTGACAGTAAATGTGTTATTTCATTGTTGCTATTTTGATATGAAAGAGTTATGTCCCATTGTTTTTATCCCCAGGAATGAATGTGAACAGTATACACATGATGTTTTTTAAAATGTGAGTCTTCCTTGTACGAAGTATGAGAGAGAGAGAAAGAAGTCAGTTGCTTTCTGGACTGGTGTTTGTGCAGTTAATATTTTCTGAGAGTGTTGCTGTCATTATATATTGTTTTGGATATTTAACTTATTATTATTTTCCTGGGCACCTGGAGTTTATTTGTGGAGTTTATTAGTAATATCAGGTGACCAAGCCTCGCTCGGATGAATAATTTGTTTGGGAAGGATATATACCCAAAGTCATTTTGGGAATATTGTTGTAATTACGAAAATGAACGATCGGGTAAAAACTATCAATCCGAAGAGTTGCTTTTTCGTTCTGTCAGTCGGGCATGTATCCCGTATGGGAGACAAACGTATGCCAAAGGCAATCTTTTTTTGGTGAGCTAAAAGGTAATCAACGTAACAGAGGCGCCCCACGGAAACGCTTCAAAGACCAGCTTAGGCGTCAACTTTCCTTGGCTGACATAGAAGAGAGCACCTGGTTGTATGCAGCCTCCGAACGAGACAGCTGGAGGTCACTCACGAGGGTCGCGGGATACACATTTGAGACCAAAAGAAAATTTGCTGCCGAGGACAAACGCAGACAGCCAAAAGAAAATCTAAATCGACCACCTGCGGACAATGGTTATGCTTGCCCTGGTAGTGGCAAATTATATGTAGGTCACAGCTGGGGCTGCGTAGCCACTGGAAATACTGCATTCCTCACTAATCTTCGGACTCAAAGTTCATACCATTTTGCAAGAATATCGCTGTTTGTATTGCAGTGTCTTTGGTGAAGTTGTTCAAGAAGTCTTAGTTGCTTTCTATAAAGTACTCATGTCTCAGATCCACATAGAGGGGTTGAGAGAATCGCTGGTTGACACTGATTTTTGTAGACAGGTGGAGCGATTTATTTCGCCACACTCTCGCTTGGAGGCGTCCAAAAGCACGACTATCCCTGTTCACATATCAACCTCTCTTTAAAGCAATGGGTCATTTGATACTATGCTTCCAAGATAATGTGAAGTTATCTACCACTTTAAGGGATGTCTATGCGTGGTGATCTTTGGGCTGAGTAGGTTTTATTGGGTGACTTTTGGAACATGACTTCTGTTTTACCGAGGTTTATAGGTTAACAAAAAAAAAAAGGCAGCAGCGTGATGAAAATTCGTTGACTGCGAGCTGGATATCATCAGGGCCAGCCCTAGGCCTATGCTGCCACAGTGGACCCCGAAGGTTCAAAAGCCCAGCGCTAATTCTAGGTGTAAATTATTAAATTAAACCATTATAATTTTTAATAGGGTTCCCGTGGTCTCCTTGTTTTCAAGAAGCTCCTGGAAATCTCCTGAAACTCATAAAAATGTCCTTAAAAAGACTAAATTGTCACTTTGGGGTGTCAATCAATATGGTAAATGCCAGTCCTACGCGTGATATAAAAAAACGGCATCGTCAGCTTTCATTTAATAAAAATGTAATGCAAATACGAATTTATTTTCTAATACAAAATCTTTATTTTCACTTTTTTTATTATCCTTATCCCTACCCTTACTGCTCCGCGCGCAATTCTCATTTTTTTCACATAGGGCCCCGCAAATGTTAGGGCCGCCCTGGTTGTGCAAGTAAGGCATAGATAAGCTGTGTAATGACCATTTCCTATGTTTTGGTATGGGACAGTAGACTTCGAAGCTTAAACACATTGCAATAATTCATCAGCAAAATAATAACAAAGTAAAAGCTACCTACGGGAGTACGCAATTAAAGTGTAAACAATTTATAAAGCCTACATACATACATAGAGATATTTAATTTATTATTTTTCTTCCATAGTTTTATAATGGATCAATGTACAATAAGATGGTGCGCAAATGTTTAATTAGGCCAATTAAATCATTAAAACTTTTTCTTGTTTGCGAAGAAAAGTCTTATTGTGCTGCTGTGAGCCTAGTGACGTAAGCGGTGTCAAGTTTTTTTCCCATTGACATCATATAGAAAATTTCCTTCATGAAATATTCTAGCCAAAAATAATTTTTCGATAATGAGCCATTTTCAAACCTCGAGTTTTCCCGATGTGGCCAATGAGTTGAGAATTTTTTTCTCACTATTATGCACATACCTTGAAATTTTAAAGAAAATCATTAGAGCCGTTTTCAAAATAAAATTTATATATATATAAATATATATACATACATACAAGAATTGCTCGCTTAAGAGTATAGGATAAATTCATTGTTTGTAAGTTACCCCTTGAACCAAGTGAGAAAAGAACCTGACACTATGAAATTAATTTCTTACAGTTTAAACATAGACAGGCTGAGGTGAAGTATGACTCACTCCATGGCAGAGGTTCAAAAAAAAAAAAAAAAAAAAAGATCTGAAATTTTGAATCTTAAAAAAAAAATTAATCACAGATATCAAGTTAAAACAGACTGACCTTAAACTCATCTTTCTTAATGACACCTTGATAAATATGTTGCTTGACTTCTCTCAGAATGGTCAACATTGCAATGTTGGTTTTACCTGCACCAGTGGGAGCACAGATCAGCAAGTTCTCATTAGTTTTATAGGCTGCATTGAACACCACTGACTGAATACGGTTTAAGGACTCTGTCTTTGGAAAGGCTCTCTGAGCTATCTGTATAAACATATATTAAATTGTTTAAATTTTTCACTATTTAAAGAAGACAAATTATCTTATCTTATAAAATACAGACGTTACTTCAAACAAGAAGATAATTATGTCCTACGCGTCATGCATCTAGTCATGGATGTTAACCAATGAATGCACTTACTAATAAAACACAAATGTTTGTTTTTAATTAATGATTAAAATTCTTAATGTTTAATAGCTAAATAGTTTGTTTTATGTGAGAGTTCCTATTGCGAAGTGTGAATCAATTATACGTTAAATAATAAAAATGACCTTAAAATCTATAAGGCAGATGATGTTAGGTCATTTGTTTCTTTGCCCAAGGGTTAAGGAGCAGGTTGTCGTGTGACCAGCACAATAACCAACCCCTTTACTTTTCCCCAACCAAAGTCAGGTACTTATAGAGTTGAGTGGACTCAAGGACGCCTTAAAAATCCCAAAATTTAAAATCCTAGTCTTCACAGAGATTTGAACCCATGGCCCCAGGTTTAGAAGCAAAGCTCTTAACCACTCAGCCACAAGGCTACCTTTAAAACCACTATTCTCTACTTCACTATAAACTACTTTTAGGCACTCCATAAGAGCATAATTTTTTAGTTATTGTGACAATAAAAAAAAAAGATCATTTGAAAAACCTACTTCATCAAGACTGTCTATGTGAATTCTATCCTTGCCAATATCTGTTGGTGCTGGATCACTAGGTGGTATGCTAATTTCTTCATACAGTTTGTCATCTTTTCTTTTGAAATTCTCAGGCAATACAATCTGAAACAAAATTGATCAAATCATTCCATTAGCTACAATAACAGTTTTCAAATATAACAAGTTTAAATGAAATATTGGTAGTATAATCAGCAAGGCCAAAGGATGACTTTTAAAAATTCTTCTAAAAACAAGCATTTATACAAGTTAAAAGTGCACTAAAGGGAAAAAAAATTAAGTACAGCAATGGTAAAAAATATATTTTTAATGTAATTGCTTGACATCTTATTTCATTAGTTTTGTTTCAATTTACATTATAATGTTTCTACATTGAAATTGTAAACTGTAAATACAAGATAGTAGAAGTCAAGTTTATTTGGTTTATATCCCCAGGTATGAATGAACCAAACTGAAATTGTAAACTGTAAATACAAGATAGTAGAAGTTTATTTGGTTTAAAAAAATAATTTTTCAAGATTTATTCAAGATTTATGTCAACAAGTTAGTTGGATTATTTGCCTGGAGTTACTGCCTAACACACCACTCCAACAACACTATATCTTGTTCTTTTTAAAGCATCTTATAGAATGTAAAGAAATAAAGGAAAATATGATGCACGCAAATTTATTTTTTTTTAAACTTTAAAATTAACTCTAATGTTTGTCCACCAACCTTTGACCCCGCAATATAAGCTGATGACTGCTGAGCTTCCGCCAATGAGTCAAAGACATAGGGGAATTTTTCTTGTCTGATGTAGGAGGAGGCCCTTCCAGAAAATAATGGAGCACTCCTGGCTGCTTCCAACTCTGCCACCCTGAAATTGTACATCTGGACACTAGCACTAATACTAGACTGAGATAAATTTAGAACTATAAAAAAAGTAGTTAAAAAAATATCCTCATTTAAGGCAATTCTTACAAATTAATAGATAAACTATATATATGTATATATAAATAAAAAGTTCCCCTATCAGACCATGCAATCTATAGGGCGGATGATGATTCTGTGGCGCATGGTCAACAAGAGTGTCATGTGGCTAGCACTACAACCAACTGCCTTTTAATTTCTCTCCAACTAATGTAAGGTACCCATTAGAGCTATGTGAACTCAGAAGTCCCAAATTGGATATAAAATATATATTTTATTTATACTCTACATAAATTTTTTCATAAGAGCAATCTTGCCTCCAAAAAATAATTAGATTAGCTTTTTAGTGACAGTTCCTAAAATTTAGATTAGCTTAAGTAACATTTCCTGCCTAAACAATCAAATTTTTTCAAAACATTATTTTTAAATTTATTACTCTTTGTGTATTATTATTTTCTATTATTATTTGTAATTTTTAAAAAAATAGCACTTCAAAGTGTCAAAACTTCTTTGTATGGTGGTTGTAATGAACCAACTCAAATTTAGACTTTGCAAATAAATACTTAAAAAATACTTGACTACATTTCAATGAACCAAAACATAAAGTAATAACACACAGGAAACACAGTCAAAGATTTTCTGACCACAGTACAAATACAAAAACTTATATGATAACATACAGTCCACAGTTCATAAATATTAGAGAAATTAATTGATTATTAAAGTCAGCATAGATTACTATTATATCCTAGGCTAAATGAAATGTATTAATTTCTTTGTATGCCAAAAGATCATTGTGAGGTTGACTATTTCCATACATGGAAAATAATTTTGTACAATTAATCATAATTATCTTTCAATCACAAAAAAGAATTAGATATTTTTGTAAAAGTGGAGAAAAAAAAGCAAACTATAAGGACCTTACCTAGCTGCCCTGAGTTCCTCTGGTGTCATATCTAAAGCTTCAGCTATCTCATTCTCCTCCGTGGTAAATTTGCCATCTTTCTTCATCAAGCGTTTTCCTTCTTTGCGCAGCTGTTTTGCCAAAAGTTTTTCTTCAACGCTCTAATAAGACAATCATACAATAATAGATTTTATTTTTAAAAAAGACACAGAAAAACTATGACATCTATCGAAGTAGAAACTATCACTAAAGATTTTGTCTAAAGGGTGAACTAGTTCTGTTCGTTATGTACACAAATCCTTTACCTGAACTGTGACCTGGCAGCCATAAGCAGGTCGTTCATTGTCTGGTTTCTTCTCTGTAAACAAGCAATGTCTATTTTATCTTTTTTTTGTTCCAATTAGATAGCAATCATATTTAACTAAAAAATAATAATCCACATGCCTGAATTGCCAATGAGAAAAATGAATACACTAAATATTTTTAATAATGTCTTTTTTTAATACATACTTGGTATTTGCTGCAGTAGTGCTCTGGTTGATTCTGCAGTAAAAGCCTTAATAATGTTGGCTCTATTGACTAGAAGTTGTTGGATCAACTCAAAGCGATCAAAACCCAGAAGATCAAATAACTGTTAAAGTAACATATAATGTTGGTTTAAATAAAAATAATCTATTATTTTAAGGATTTTTAATGCTGATGTTTAGCTTATCAAAACTATACACGAAATAATGAAATCTAGAAATGAAGTGTGAATATTTTGACAAAAGTGTGCATCACTAAATAAAGGTGTTTGATACTAGAGAAACAAACAAAACAAAATGTTTAAGACATAACATTTTTTGTATAGTTCTGAAATGTATAACCTACCTCATTCTGAAGCTCGTCATCTTTCTTCTCTGAGCATAAAACATCATAAACTGTTGAGGTCAGCTCATCAAGCCCTAAAGCTATGGTAGCTTCACTACCTTCAAAATATTTTCCAATAATAGCTTTCATCCACGTAGAGTCAAAGTTAGATGACCCAGTTTTGTTCCTCACAGTGGCCTCTTCTCTCTCAGAGGTGACCGGTTTATCAACATACTTTAAATCTACATTTTTAAAGCCATCTTTTGTTTCATCCTCATCGTCAGATGAAAGTTCATCATCTGATGTTTCAAAGGACATGGTGAACTTTATGGAATGTCCAAACTCTTCGTTAGTGGGTGCACCATCACCTAAAAGGATATAAAAGTTTTCATTTAAAAAAAATAATTTGTTATTACGAATGATTACTTTAAAAAAACGTTTTTAAGCCACAAAGATTTAAGCACTTACAATAGAATGGTCTTACTATTTCATTTTACAATAGAAAGTTCTTACCATTTCATGATAATATAATTTTAAGTGAATATATAGTTTTATTCAACCTAATGCAGGCTTGCATAATAAAGATAAAACAAAGCTAAATGGGCAAATAAATAAGTTTTGAAAAGATAGGCCCAAAGGTTTTTGCACAAAAGTAGTGAAGTATGTTAACCTGTTAATCCAGAAACACAATTTCTATTTGACTGGATTAAAAATCAGGCAGATGTTTTGGTTTTACTTAACTACTGACTTTTTACTAACACACCAACAAAGGCATCATGGCTTACTTTGAAATTTTACTAAAAAAGGGACAGGTAAAGGTTACCATGGTCAAATTTAGATGTCTACATTATTTACTTTAGGATTTACAAGAACCAGAAAGATTTATCATAAAAATAGAAAAGAAAAATAGAAAAAAGGTGTTGACAGGATCTCCAGAAATTCGTGCCAAAATGAATTTTAAAAAAAAAAACAGATTCAAATTCTTACCTTCTTCTCTTTGGGATGTTAATTCTTCTAGAACTGATGCAGGCAGCCACCCAATGATTTTCTTAACTAGCTGACAGGCTTTCGTGGCTTCTGATGCTGGGAATGGTCCAAAAGTACATCGCAACTGATAGGCCTCCCTCTGACCGACATTCTCTACTGACTTGAAGACATCAAATAGGAATGCTGCAGCACATTCTATAGTCTCTGCTGATTCTTCTGAACCAACTTAAAGAATGAATATAGAGGATTAGCATATATCAAAAGTTGTATATGTCAATTTTTTTTTTTTTGAACGAACAACTTTTTTACTGTTATCAAAATAAAATATTAAGGCACTTATTATCAAGTCAGAGAGCTTAAGTCTTTGTAATAGAATTGTTGTAAATGAACTGGCGATGCAGGAAGGTCTAATCTTTATGTGTGTGACGCTGGGAGCATACTGTGAGCATTTAAAAGGAGACAAAGAATAACTATTTGAGAATGAACTTGTAAACATTCATCATGCAGGTCACCCATGATATAGTCAAGTGATCTTCTCAAAGGGACTGCAGCAGACCTTTCTGTTGCTTTCAAGAAGCTATCAGGGACTCTATATAATGAGAGTACGGTAGAGCATAAGATGGTCAAGTTCAGTACGGTTGTTTAGTACAGTTATCAACAGTGAAGCAATTGTACAATCAGTTTTTGTGCTGTTGTTTGTGCAGTATTTGATTATTATTGCACAGTTGATAAAGTATCACATTATTTAAGCCCCAGTTTTCAAGTTCTTGAGTTCACTGTGGGTCATGTTGTCCAGAGTTAGCAGATAGAGAGATAGACAAGGTACATTAAATTACTTTTATTCTGTTCTTGTGTTGCTTTTTCCCCTTAACATAATTAACTTTAAAAGTATTTAATTAGATATGTCTAACATAACTCAATTTAAAAGTATATTTTGAAAAGACTGTCTTTGAGAACATTTGTATAGCTCTCTTATCAACTTGTTTTGAATAGAAAATAATTATAAAACAATGACATAACTCCATCTTACCAATATGCTTGGCTGTGGTCAATAGCTGTTTCAATACATCCTCCACATCATGTGCACCAGCCTTTGCATTCTGTTTTATAAGATCTCTAAAGCTGCGCCAGGATGAGCTTCTGGATTTCTGCTTTTCCAAGGCTAAGGATTTACGCAGTGCCAAATCATTTGTAGGCCCAACTTCATCACTTTGAGAAACAGTTCCAAATGCCCTCAAGGCACCACTCAGTCGTGGAAGTTCAGGCATATCAGTTTGTTCTGTAATTATTTAAAAAAAAACAGGTTATAAAATAAAGTTTACATGACATCAATGAAGGTGTATTTCTCAATACAAGATCCTCTGGAAAACTCTTCAATTTTTATCCTGATTTAGGGCAAAAACCCAAGTTAAAAAGGTACTAATCAGGAAACTCCTTTATGCTGATGAGGTAGCTACTGTTGCTGAATCTACTACTCAGCTTCAGACCCTGGTTGACAAATTATTTGCTGCAAGCCAGACGCTTGGCTTAAATATTAGTCAAAGCAAGAATAAATTACTAGTTCAGAACACAAGCACTGCACTTCACATGATGACCATTAATGGCCAACCACTTGAAATTGTTGACCATTTTTGTTATCTTGACTCTATCCCCTCCAACAATGTGCTACTGGATAAAGACATCAACAAGAGGATAGCCGAGGCAATGAGCACCAAGTCATGGCTGCAGAAAAAAATGTGGGACAATACCTTGCTGACTACCAGTACCAAAGCCCTAGTCTACCGGACCTGTGTAATGAGTAGTGAAATATGACCAACCTACTCTTGGCAGGAAAAAAAAGCTGAATGAGAATGCTGACCATGTCTGCAAACTAAGTACTCTATTGGGAGGCCTGAACAAGACAATGGCACCAAAATCCTCCAACACATCTCTATATATCGGGAAAACTATATGTGGAGAACTGCCTGATTTGGAAAACACTGTGTGGTTCAGATCAGATATGAATATGGATGGGACTACTTTACTGAACCCTCCAACATAAAATAGAAAGAAGAACAAGAAGAAGGACATGTTAATTTCAAAATTTGGAAACTAAACTTACACTAAATACTAACTGAAACTTTTTTACTTTAAGTTACACTTACACTAAAACTGAAATGTAGTCAATCTCTAACTCTAGATCTATTTAAGACTAAGTCTAAATTACACTTACACTATCAAAGTTACAGTAACTGAGTAAGTAACATTAAAGTTCCCCTTTCAGACCTTAACATCTATAGATGTAAAGGTCATCTGTTTCTGTGGCCAACAGATAACGAGAGTGTCATTTGGCCAGTGAGTATTGGTTTAAAGTTTAGGCACATCGGCACAATAAGGATCACTCTCCCTTTATATAACAAGGGCTAAATTCTATACAGTTAAATCATTAAAAACAAGGTCTATTCACTCATTTGGCCAGCCCAACTACCATTCATCTTTACTTTTCTACAACTCAGCTAATTCAGATACCCATTAGAGCTGGGTGGACTCATTAATGACAAAGGCGCCCGAAATAAAAAATCCCAGCCTAAATAATAAGAATTCAAACCCGGGAACCTTCAGCCTTCAAAAGCGAAGCACTTTACCACTCAGCCACTGATACTGTGCCTCCGAGTAAGTTTAATACATTAATAATTAATATGTCTTTATTTTATCTAGTATAATCTATGATCTAGTTTTTAGATCTAACAATAATTATCTGTAGTACTGTAGTAGCATGATCATGATCTACTAAATAATCTACTATCATTATGATTATCATTATTACAGTATCAAATTTAAAATTATCATGTTCAATAATTATAATGTTTAATAATGTTAATGAAGTTAACGTAAATAAACGAGTAAACTGAGTCCTGAGACAATCGACTATCATTATCAGATAGTCTGAGATCTTCTAAATTCTAAAGGTAAAAGTAAAGTCTATCACTCATAATAAGTCTATGTCTATAATATATAAATATATATTATATATAATATAAATATATTTATAACATAGACTAGACTGTCTCAGACTAGTATTAGTTTACGAGACTAGAAACGCTAAATCAGGTTTCTCTTATATTTTAAGAATATGCAGAAAAAAATGCAGATTACAAATATGTAATTTGATTTCCTCGGAGATAAATAGTTTTTAAAATATATATTTTTAAGTTTTATTTCTTATTACCATATTATATTGTCATTGGAAATACGCCATTTTGGTTTTAAGGCTTAGTACTAGACTATCTCCCTTGAATTACTTGCCAACTTTTTTCTGTTGCTGTTTTGTCTTTCTTTCTAGCAGCTATTAGATCTAATATTAAAATTCATTTAAAATGCAAACAATCTTTTGTACTTTGAAAAATAACTAAAGATCGAAATTAAAATCATGTAGTTATAGTAATAACAGACAAAAAAAATATAAGAAAAATAAAAAAAAATAACTCTAAGCCTAACAAAATATCTTTTATTGGCAAAATAAAAGTAATTAAAAAAATAGATACCTGTACCCTGACTTTAAATACATGAAACTAATGGACATAAAAATTGTTCTTTAATGATGAAATTAATGACATGCAAAAGAAAAATGTAGTATCTTTTTAAAAATGGGTATATTTGTATGTATTTTTTATGTAATAAAATACAAAGGCAAGAAAAAATAATTTAATGAATAAATTTTAAGTTAAAAACATATACCCCATTAAATATACAAACCTCTATACTTAACTAAATATCTTTATTGGCAATTTAAAAATTGACACTAAATAAATAGGCATTTAAATACATAAAAATAATAGACATTAAATGTTATTTAAGATATTAAAAAGCATGCAAGAAAAAAATATCCAAATAGATCTAATCTGAATATAATGTAAGATGAAATATTAATCAACACTTAAAAATTTAGGCTAAAGCATCATACTCCAAGCAGTGGATTTGGCAAAAAACAATTACATGTGGCCTCTTGTGGTACAACCACATCAAAGTGATTACCATTTGTATGCAATTGTGTTATGTTGCAGCATATATGGTTGTCTGTGTGAGATAGTATGTATGTGTTTGCATCATGAAATAAAGGTTTTAATAATAGCTATGAGTATTTTGTTTTGTTGTGGTTTGGTGAGAATGTATAGATGTCTCTTTGCAGTAGTGTAGCAGCTGCAAGCATTTCTGCAGTTGAGGCCCATGTTGTATCTTTTTTAATCATCTCCATATGCTGCTGGTAAAAAAAATATGGTAGCTATAAGTACAAGTTCTTTATCCTTCTCTTATTATGTACGGTAACTTATAATCATATTGAATGAAAAACAATGCACAATATAAGAATAAGCAATATCTACAACAAGGTAGAGAAAGTAATGATAGGACTGAAGAGTGGAAGGGAACTACTTTAATAACAGATTCGGGAAATGTTACAATGGCATCACAGTTAGTAACCTTGTGATGGCTCCAAATAGGGATGGGGCGATGAAAATCAAAGACTTTATCAAATCTCTTTAATGAGATGAAAGAGCTTCAAGATCAAAATAATATGTCACTACTTCTGTTTACCAAATAGGGGAGGGGGACTAGACTCTATGACAATCAGAGTGTATTTGTCATACGTAACTACTTCTTGATGTAACTACTTATAGACTGCCGGCCGACACGATGCGATGCAACCACGGGAGTTTTTGTCGTACATAACTATCTGTAGAAGCTGGCCAACATTATAGGATACAACCAAGAGGAGTTTTGATCGTGACATCGTTTATGTTGTGTCACGTTTCATTCTTAGTCTCATCCGACGTAGACCTCAGTTTAACTGCATGTCGGTGAAACGAACCGACAAAGAAAGCGAAGAAGGATAAATTTTGACCAAGTAAAACACCGTACCTTACCCTTCTCCCTTTATGAGCATACCAGCGATCCTAGCAGTAGATGACCTAATATGACCACGGCGCCGGCCAAGCTCCGAACAGGGGAAGGTGATTACATCACACCTAGTCCTGCCGTAAAGACAAAGATCGCGTGTGACGGCCGGCGCAGCGCGGGTTTAAAGGTACGTAAGAATAAACGGAGAAAATCGCCACCTGTACGGTACGGCGGGAGAGAAAAACTTGCTTTGGACTCCGTAACGGAATGTAATACATGGGCGCTAGTGGATCCATGTGAAGAGAAGGGTTGGTAGGTGGAGTCGCTACACCCCCCCCCCCACCACTACACATCTTAAACAAATTTAGTGTAATAAGTGAGAAGTTTTTGTTTTTTTTAATGAACTCCGAAAGTAAAGATGCATAAATTATCTAAATAGTATTGTATATGCTTCTTATCTGTTTCTTTATACATTGGAATTTGTTCCCCACTCTACCCAAAGTAAATTTCAGATTGTGAAACATGATAGTTTAACAGGTGCTATGTTACGTTTAACAAAGACTTTCTTGGTCTAGTTACACTCGACCTATCCTCCCTCCAAGAGAGGTGGAGCCAGAGGTAATGGTAAGAATTATAATCACAGATATTAGTCCTATCTGATCATAAAACACACGCCAAACAATCCCTGGTAGACAATAGACTCCACTCAGAAGACCTCACGGCGAAAGAGAAAGGGACACTAGATCTGTGTCAGCTTCATAAAATTTTTCTTCGTGGTGTGAATTTGCGAAAATAAAGAGCGCTCAAAATTCGTTAGAAATGTATAGATCTAACTGTAGTCTTAATCATCAATAGATAAACATAAACGTATTATTTCTTATATTAATAAGTTTCCCGTACTAGACCTATATCATTTATTGTCATTGCTCTAAAAAGATCACTAAGTCATAATGCATAATTTTGTTAAAAAAATAATGTTAATAAAACATAACATGTATATATAGATGCATGTTCATTTCATTTAATTCATGCATATTTGTTTTTTATTTTATCATTATTTCGTTTTGCTTGGTGAGTTAATATTGTTACGAATCTCACTATCCAGGCTCTCTGCAAACTGCACCATACACCACCAACTTAAAGAACTTGACAAATCAGGGCTCCAAAGTAACGTGACGCTTTAATAGTTGAATAAATAACAGCCAATACTGTACAATTGGCAACACGTACACTGTACAAATATCTCTCCGATAACACCGTTCCGCCGTATCAACTCTTGCACTTGCCTCTCCGTCTCGTTCCGGGCTTGCACTGGGTTCAACAGTTCAGGACTGACTTCACACACTAGGCTCGTTGTGTCGGACTCGATCGCAGACCAAGATCAAGACGCCAGTCGTCTCAACTGTACTTGACAGTACTCCGCACTGAACCATCGTAATGCTCCGTACAGAACCACACCGCTGAACTGTGCTGTAGTCGACCGGACTGTAGTGAACCGGGCTCTGAACCGTCTTGACTGCGACACCTCCGCTCTTATATAGGGTCCCTACTGGCCTTCTCGAACCGGACAGAACGCCGCTCGACGTTTCTAGGTGGTCAGATGACTACAACTCTCGTGACGCTCCTGAGCTCTGTTCACCACGGCGATGCTTCCCGAACCGTCCTGTTGATACTCGACTCGGCTGACAGTTGTAACTCGTCACGGTTGACCGCTCGTCTACCGCTGGCCTGGGGCGATTTGCGTCGGCTGACTACACACACACCACTACCCCTCTCTGTGCCACCACCAGGTTTATAACAATATATTAATTATAGATCTAATTGTTAACATATATTTTTTAATTAATAATTTCATAAGTAGAAAAAAAGAAGAAACAAGTTCATCTATTTATTATTAACATTTTATTTAGACCTTCATTTCAGTAAATACACTTAAAAAATCATAAATTGACAGCATAAGAACAAAAACTCTCTTTAAAAAAAGTTATTGAAAGTTCAATGTAGGTAAGGGAGATAAATATGCTTAAAAAACAACATGGTGGTCGGCAAAGGTATCTGCGTATCTAAACTATTACCTCAGCCAAGAATGTATGGACTTCTCTCTAACCCACATATATTTAAACTCTCGTCTCTAGCATGGAAGTGGTGCAATATTATACTAGATCTCTTGATCTATTTACGTTAATTTACTATAATAAAGATTATTATTGTATATGTGAAAGAAAATGTTATCGATTAGTTTCTGCTGCTTTTAATTTAAAAAAAAAAATCACCTATCTAAAAAAAAATGTAGGTTACTATTTTAGAACCAGGAAATTATTTTTTCGTTGTTGTTTTTTTTTTTTTTTTTTTCTAAACAAAACTGAGTAAATTTTAACTACCATTTTAAGCTGGATCATGATATAACATTAATTTTACTATCCAAAAATGTTTAACCAACTCACTCCTTGTCTGAAGAAACCATTGCAAAATTAAATTATTATTTTTCTCTGTTTATTTTATACAAGACAGATATTACCCGCTGCCCCCGGGTCTTAACTTGCGTATTGCTGATATAATCACTGAAACATTAACATTAAAGAAAATAATAATGTTATAAGTAAAGCGAATGCATGAATTCATAAATAAAAAAAATTTTGAATGGAGCTAAAAATAGCTAATTCATTTTTTTATGAAAACATTAGCGAACGAATGTAGGTAGACCTATGTAAAAATCAAAATGCTTTAGAAAAACAAATTTGAATGTTAATTTGATTAAAATATGAAATGAATGGACTATAATTAATATTTTCGTGTGTTTAATTATAAAACTATGTTTGCAAAGAGAAGTTATATCGTCTTAGAGTTGAAATAGAGTTTTAGACCTATGAATAGACCTATTTCGCGTAATGTCTAAGTATAATCATGGTCTAATGAATGAATGTTCGTCAGGAATTCTAAATTCACATATATAAGGAACGAATGTATGTAAGAATGCACTTGAAACATACATTTGAAGGTTAATTTTATTAATAATGAATCAATAGACTATATTTTGTATTTTCATGTGTCAAAGTTAAAAACTATCTGCGCAAAGTGTAGTTTCTATAATTAGATATAGATCCTTTCGATCTTTTCATGTAAATTTAGCCTAGATCAGTGATGCCCAACCTAATTCGACCTGCGGCCATTTTAATTTCCGACACTCGTGTCGGGGGCCACATGACCGAAAAGGTTCAAAAACGAAATGAAATCGGCCAGAAACTATTGAATTAAAAACTTACATTAATTAATGAGACATTAAAAGTTTATCTTTTTTGACGCGTGGGAAAGCGGTTTCATTTCTCTACTTAAAATGTGAGCAACATTGTAGTTAGATTTTCCACCGACTTATTTTCTTGTCGCTTTGTAGTAAATATTCACATCAATCCTACAATCTATAGGCGCAGTTAAAGAATCTTTTATTCGCTGCTCAAATCAAGAATGCCGTCTTGTTTCATGATGCGGTTATTTGTGTTGTTGTTTTTTAAATAGCCACACTTTATTTACAAAACAAATATGGTGGTTTATTATCATGTTCTACAAGAAAGAAAAGATCCTTTCACTTTTCCTGGTAGATTCTACATTTAGAGTACCATTTCATAACGTACAAATGTTATAGGTTAATAGTGAAGGCACTAACGTAGGAAAAGATTATTATTATTATATTATTATAGCTTTTATGTAGCGCTTTTGGTCCAATCTCATTTGTGGACCAGTGTCCAGTGGGGGAGGGGGTATCTAGAAGTTGGTTTTCCGTGCTGCCAGTAAACACAACTCTGCTCGAGTCGGGTGTCGAACCTCTAGGTAGCCAAGCCAAGCGCACTTGGCTTCTCGACCACGCTTCCCAGATGCATTTTTCAAACCGTTTTTTTTTTTTTTTTGTATATGAAGGTGGGATTTTCAGCACTTTGTGCCGACGTTTCTGAGGGCCGGATAGATAATTTAGGGTTACAATACATACACTACGGTCTAAGCTAGTACCCAAGGAACATTTATGCCAAGTTTTATCAAGATTGGTCAAACGGTTTTGATTTCTATTCGTAACATACATACATACATGATACATACATACATACGCCTTACTTTCTACTTTATAATATAGATATCTACTAGTCGACCGGCGGCGTAGCATACGCCGCTATTTTGCATGGCCGGTCTTAGGCCACTGCAACCTACATAAATGCGGCCGCAGTGGGCCCCGCACTTTTATAGGACCCGCGCTAATTTTAGGTGTATAAATTATTAAATTAAACCATTTTATAACTTATAACAGATTTCCCGCGGCCTCCTGCCGATTTAACAGGAGGTCCTGGAAATCTCCTGAAATTGCAAAATATACGAAAAAGTCCTGAAAATATCCGGAAATTATTAAAATCTCTTGCAATATATAGACGAAAATTGTCATTTTGGGGTGTCATTCAATATGGAAAACGCCAATTCTACGCGCGATTAAAAAAAAACCGCATTATGCAATACCCGCAATTGTGGAATCTAGTGAAAGAAGCTTCTCGAGCCTCAAACTAATGAAGAATTACTTGAGATCAACAATTGTCAAAGATAGATTGTAACATTTGGTTATTCTTGCTTCTAGTCGACCAGCCTCGTAGCATACGCCGCTATTTTGCACAGCCGATCTTAGGCCACTGCAGCCTATGCGACCTCAGTGGGCCCCCACTTTCAAAGTATCCTCACTTACATAGGACCGGCGCTAATTCAAGGTGTATAAATTATTAAATTAAACCATTTTATAACTTAAAACAGATTTCCAGCCCCCTTCTGTCGATTTACCAGGAGCTCCTGGAAATCTCCCGAAATCGCAAAATATACAAAAGTCCTTAAAATATACGGAAATATATTCACAAAATTTGTCATTCAATATAGAAAACGCCAATCTTACTCGCGGCATTATGCATCAGCCTTAATTGTTTAATCTGGTGAAAGAAGCTTCTCGCACCTCAAACTAATGAAGAATTACTTGAGGTCAACAATTCTCAAAGATAGATTGAAACATTTGGTAATTTTTGCTATTGAGCGTGATCTATGTAGGAAAAAGAATTAGTATGATATACTGTATGACTTTGATACACGCAAGGCTCGTAAAGTAATTCTGTAGTAACGAATGAATAAAATGCATAGACGAATTTATTTTCTAATACAAACTCTTAAATTTCACTTAGTCTATTATCCTCTTCCCTACCCAAACTTGGACCCCGCGAAATCCGTTTCGCATAGGGCCCCACAATGGTTAAGTCCGGCCCTGATATATATATATATATATATATATATAATAGATTACTTAGATTAGTTCCTAGTCCAAACTTCCCGCAGGACAAAGGGGGATGGCAGTGGGCAGGGTTTGATAAATTTAAACGACAGTCAAGCGCGCAGTCAGTCATCCGTAGTGTAAATACTACTCGTTTTCTCCCGAATTCGAGTGCAGTTTTTCTCGTGAGTACGCATTGTTAGCTGTGATCTACATATTTTGCCACATGCAACGCAGACATAGCTGTTATCTGTAGGTTTATAGTTCTTACTTCATCGTCTATAATACACTTGTCCTCGGCAGTAGATTTTTTAAAGTCTCAAATCATATCCGAAGCCGGGACGAGTGTCATACGCGGGTTCAGGGTGTCATACGCAAGCCGGTGAGTCGTTCGCCGTACGTCTCTGTATCCTGAATTTAAGGGAGGGCAGCCTGCGAAGTGTGCATCAAAACGCAAACATAATAAGCGGAGGAGGAGGTGTGCTTTAGTAAATTTCATTACTCGTCAACCGCAGCCACATTCGGCAGCATCAGCGTTAACTATTCGGACATTCAGAATGAAAATACACAATCTTCTTTCGAATCGCTCAAAGTCCTCAAAGTAGTCCGAATCAGAAACCCCATTGACAACGAAAAACATGCTGAGAATTACTCCCTTAGAGCACGTGAGAGGAAGCGAGCAGTGAGTCTTAAGGTCGCCTTATCCCCGTACAAGGACAACCCATGTGTCGGCCATGAACCAGTATTCTCTCTATCTAAACCTTGTCCCAATCGTCCTTCGTGCAGAACTCTGCATTCGTAAAGAATGTGTTCTATTGTTTCATCGTCCTCCATGCAATGGCGACACCGTGTGTCGTAATTTTCCTTCCACCGTCCGAAGTAAGCTGGAGATATCTAGAAGTAGTGGTCCACGTATTGGCTGATTTGAGAGATGCACGAAGTTGTACGTTCAATCGATGGAGACGAGAGCAAGCATGACATGTTTACATGGTTAATTTTTTAATATTTATTTTTAGAATGGGACAATTTTATACAGACGCGTACTTTGAATACGTTGCTATCTAACATAATCTTACGCCATACAAGATAACGAACTAAGTTTCAGTAGCAGACATCCTGGTTTAATGCCTTTCTCTGTGGAGAAGAAGATGCTATAAATAGGCTATGCCTTGTTTCGTCTAAACTTCGTGGTGCCTTATTATGTAAAAAAAAAAATTCCCAAAAGAACAATAAACAGATGTTATTTAGGAGATAAATAAAGGAAAGAATAGCAGGAGGCAACAGGGCATTTTATAGCACCCACCATTTACTTAAAAGCAAAACGATTTCAAGGAAAACCAAGAAAATAATATACAAAACCATAATAAGACCAGCAGCAATGTATGGAAGTGAGACCTGGACATTGACAAAGACATCTGAAAATTTACTTAACACTTGGGAAAGAAAAATTCTTAGGAAAATCTATGGTGCCATACAGGATGATAAACAGGGTGGAGGACACGCACTAACCATGAGATATATCAATTGTATGAAGACCCACCAATAGTGAACGAAATAAAAAAGAGCAGACTACGCTGGGCAGGTCACCTTGAAAGAATGTCAGAGAGGGGCGATAATCATATACAAGCAAAAACCAAAAGGCAGGCGACCCAAAGGCAGACCCCGAATGCGATGGATAGATGATGTGGAAGCAGACCTGAAGCAGCTTGGGGTTAGGGCGTGGAGACGAAAGGCCCAGGAGAGATCTGAATGGAAGGATGTGTTAAAGCAGGCCAGAGCCCTCCATGGGCAGTAGCGCCACTGGGATGGATATTTAGGAGATATTGACGAGCTCGATGTAACAGGTTTATTTAGCCTACATGAAAAATAGTGCTAAATACATAAATATTTATCGTCAGCAAAAATGAACGTATAGCTACAGGCCTAGATACTAGATATATCGATACCCTTGGGACTATAATAAGGAGCTAGGCGATGGTTTATCATTTATAATGAAGGATTTGGACCAAGCTTGGATGCTCTCCACCAAGGTTCCTATCCTTAAATTTTATCTCGATTTATGTTGAATCTATATAAATCTATATAGATACTATATATGCTAATATACAGAGTAGTTATATCCGTTTTTTTTTTTTGGCTACTTGTGTTATAATCTGGGTTTTTATTATTAATCCCAGAGTTAGAGTTTTTATCTAGATCTAGCTCTAGCTAGATTCTACTTTTTTGTTGACTGTCTCAAGTCAAGGTAAGATTGGCAGGTAAAATGGAAGAAAAAAAGTAAATTAAGATCTCTTGTCTTGAGCTAGATCTAGAACCTAGTGTCCCAGTTCTACAATATATTATCTATAATTAAATTAGTCGGTCTATATCTAGAACTAGATACTCTACTACTCAGAGACAATAAATTCGGAGTCTAGGACAAGATGTGTAGATCTAGTAGATGCCTGTGTTTAGACAGTTTAGACTAGTTTAGTGTTTAATAATCTTCTAAATCTAATCAATTCTTCGTTCTCATTTTATGATTTTATTCTTTTGATTCAATAAACAATTGATTATTATTGAATTCAGTGTAATTCACAATTGATTAAAGTAAAAAATTGAATTGATTTCATTGATGATGATCATCTTTTATTTTATATTTTTATTCATTTTAATTTTATTGTCATCAGTGAATGACGTCAGACATCATGATTGTGATTCAATGATTGACATTTAAAGTGCGAAGTTCCAAAAGCCCCGATTTGTATAGAGGTTCGAAGGTTCACTTTTTATTGCTAAAACTTTTTATTTGAATGTTTACCAAAATACTACTAAATTGCAACTGCGCATGCACCTTTTTTCTTCACTTCCGACACAACATACTATTTCCTTTTCCTTGTAAAGGCTAAGTTCATGGTGAGGTCAAACCCAAGAGGTGTAGATTTATTATTTTTTACTACCCGGTAGTGAAGGAAATCGGTCATGGGCTTAGGACTATTTTAAAGTCTGATGGCCAATCAGCTCAAAGAGATTATTTGAAGTTTTGGATCGTGGGAAAGATGGCAATGTATGATGTTCTTGAACTGAAGTAAAAAGAAAATGACTTCAAGTGAAAATTAAATATTAAAATATGTTTTTAGATATATATATTTTCTGTGATCTGTTCGAACCTTCCATCAACCTGAAAGAGCTTACTAACTGGGGGAAAATCCGATCGAGGAAAAGTATGCTTGGCGATACCCAGCCTACACCTCTTTGAACTCATAATATTTAATTTTAACTAAGCCTAGTGATACATTAAATCAGGTTTATTTTTATCAGTTTTTCCATAGGTCGAACCGTTAAGGTGTTATAAAAATCCAGCGGGATTAATGCGTTCGAACTTCGCACTTTATTCTAGATCTATAAAGAATCTAGATCTAGCTAGTCAAATCATCTTCCAGTCTCTAACTGAGTAACTCTATTCAACATTGCCATTATCAATGAATCATAATCAATAGATCATTAGATCTAGTCAATTTAGATCATT
This sequence comes from Biomphalaria pfeifferi, assembly GCA_030265305.1. Classification (NCBI taxonomy): domain Eukaryota; kingdom Metazoa; phylum Mollusca; class Gastropoda; family Planorbidae; genus Biomphalaria; species Biomphalaria pfeifferi. The sequence continues at coordinate 98,938 of JASAOG010000153.1, forward strand.
TTAGAATGCAGGCATGACATAGCCTAAATTGTGCCGATGTGCCTAAAATCAAATCAAACCAAACATCATTTTAGATGATTTATGTTGGTCAGAAACTGAGGCTATTCAGTATTTCATTGATTTTCAGAGACTCAGAGAGTATTCACAGACTGTGGCAGATGTTTTGGGACTGCGCATGAACAATGTTAGATAAATCCTTTATTTTTGTTTCATTTTTCAAAAGCAGATGACAGTTTTTTTTAGAATCTCTGTAACCATGTATGTACAGCTATTGTTTTAACCTCCTCAGGCAAGTCACACCCATTTATGGGGTGAGGGCTAGATTAATATGATCCCGTTTAATCATAGGCTGATGGGCATATCAAAAAAGCTTCTATTAATCTATATAAAGACATTCCAATCACAATTATATTGTTAGATGCTAAAGGAAAAAACAGGCAGAGGGGGAAGAAAGTCATGAAAAGAATTATAAAAGCATCTATGGAAAGGGGGGTAAGGTGTAACAAAAACATACAAATTATGAAAACAAGAAGAGGGTCCATAGATGGAAATTAAAAGAGAGAGAGCATACATATCATTAACTTTGATACCTCCACCATTTTTGCAATGACACCTGAGACCTCTTTCTTTTTTTTTAAAGCAATCGTTATGTCTGAAGCCTCTGATAATTTGTTGAGCTTTACATTAGATAGTCCCACCCTCCCTCCATGGGAAAGGCTTTGAGAGTCAACCATGAGGGAAAATCACACGCTGGAGACCCTCAGGTATTTCATGCAACATCGTTCTGACCATAGCTGTACCTGGAGGCATTATTTCATTCTTGACCCATAGTCACTTTGTGGCGGTTGGAGGCCATAGAGTATAAATATATATTGCAGAAGTGATAATCTAATTTTAAATTTAATAATTTAATACAATCTAAATAAGTTAAAAAGAACACAGATTATAATTTCTTAGCTACATGTACATTTAATAAGTGGTATTCGGTGACAAGGATCAGTGTTCAATGAAAAGGACAGCACAAAACTGCATTCGCTGTAGAGAAATGAAGTGACCCAATTTTTTTTTTTATAACACCAATTTCTTTGTTATGAGTAGTATTACATAGGAACACAGCTATTTTCACTGTCCATTCGTTGTAGAAGAATCTGCTTTCAGTTATTTTGTTTGTTAAAAAAAAAAACACAAAAAAAAAATTCTCCCAGTTCCAGAAAGTCAGTGTTCGGATATAAGAATCTATGATACTAATCTATATATATATAATATATAAAATAATAATATCTATAGTATATATAGATCTATAATCTATATTATTCTAGATATATAGTATATATATATTAAAGATGTACTCTAGATCTAGAAACTGTAAAGTTTAGTGTAATTTGTATTGTTTAGATCTAGACCTCTAGTGCTCTAGTATTAAATATTTAGTTTATTACTTGATACTAGTAGTCTAGATTATTAATTACAATTATTAGTATTACTAAGTATATTCTAAATCTACTAATAACTAATCTAGAGATTTACTACTATATCTAGATCTAAGTTAAGTTTAAAGATATCATCTAGTAGGCCTACTAGCTATGTTACTATGATCTATCATCATCTAGATCTAGACTATCTTCAATCTAGATTTTAGATCTAGAGTCTACATTAACTCATTCTCTTCTTAATTATTTTCCACATGGCTGAGTTGTAAAGAGCTTGGCTTCTTAACCAAGGGGGGGGGGGGGGGGGTCCCTGCATTGAATCCTGATAAAGACTAGGATTTTTAATTTTGGGATATTTAGGGCACCTCTTATGGGTACTTGACTATAGTTGGGGAAAAGTAAAGGTGGTTAGTCATTGTGCTAGCCACACAACACCCTCATTAACCTTGGTCCACAGAAACAGATGACCTTTATATCATACGCCCCATAGATCACAAAGAGGGGAACTTTTTTTTCTAAAAGAATTATATTTATCCATTTTACTCAATTATATTTCACTACCCTGTTATGATTAAACTTCAATTACCTTTTTTTGTTATCAGAAAATGTTATATTTGTTTTAGAATGAAGGGAAAGCATACCTTTATTATATCGGTATATATTTAAAACAAAACAACAAATAAATGTTTATATAAACCAGGCTTAATATCTGAACTGCACATGAAGGCCAGGAGTTGGATTGGTTTTAATGTGAGATGCATGCCATTGAAAGCATTTTATAGGTAATGTAGTGATTGAAACCCATTACCACTTGTGTCAATAACAACCTTGCAGAACCATGCATGACTAGATCAACACATTAATTAAACCCATAGGACATAATTATCTTCTCTTTTAATGGAACATTCTGTAATTGTTTTGGTATTTAGTCACTAGTGCTTGGCACTGAGATAATAAATAGTATAAATCTAGTATTGTGGGATTGACTTGTGTTTAGATTGAGATCTTAAATTACTGATAATGTAGTATTGGCATTTCTTTTTCCCTAATTATTCAAATATTTTGCTTCATCTTTGTAAATGTTTTTTTTTTTTTTAAAATACATTGTATTTTTAATTCATCAGATGCACACTATGTAAAGGTACCCATCAAAGTATATTGCAGAGGAGTGCAAAACAACACCAATAATGGCCTGGTCGCAGGGTCAAGATAACCATTCCTTTCTACCTGGGGGTCTGATGACCTTGAGAGAGCCAGAAATACGCCCTGATTCTGAGAGGAATGTCGGTGAGCAGACTGAAGCAGTGTTTCGGAACTATATGTACCAAAGCTATGAAAATGATCTCAACAGAGAAGATGCTCAGGATATTCCTGTTGTTAATGAACTCTTGCATCTATCTGATCCTCCGAGGTAAGCATTTAATAAAATTTAAACAAGAATAATTTTATTACAAGGTGTAACAAAGGTATAAAATCCCTTCATTACCTAATGGAGACAGGTGAATATCCCATTATGTATATTATATATCTTGACATATCCCTCCTTTTGATTGCTGGTAAAATTATTAATTATATGGATGAATTAAGAATACAATAATAGCTAACAAGCATGCAAGGGTACATAGAAGCCTGGGCTACCACAAAATTAGCCTTGTTTTTTAAACATTCCTCAGAAATGAACTTGTTTTTGTTATCAGTGGACATCATGGGAGATACTGTTGGCCTAAAAAAAAGAAAGAAATATCCCCTATCACGTTTACTAAAATACACATGCACACCCACAGAAGCATAAAATGTCAAATTAAAAAATATTTAATTCCTTATTTTTACAAAGCTCTTGCTCTGTCTGGTACAAAAAAAATGTGTACATGTTTTTTTTTATCCCACTCTGATAAATATAAAAGTTTGCACAACTATTTACAACTAAGAGTTTGTACATGTCATTTCTTCTACACCCAATCTCAGATATAAGCTGAAATTTTGCACAATTATTTCTTTTACCTGACAACACAAGAAGCAATTAACTATTGGTAATACATTATTTGGTTTGGTATTTTAATCAAAGGAATAGTATTTGACTGAAATGGTGGTAAAAGCTGAGTTTGTCCCCTTTCCAAGGGAAAGAAATAGTACTTGACTGAAGTGATATTATAAGCTGAATTAGACCCTTTATTTAAGGCTTAGTGAACACAAACATGAAATAGAAACACAATAGACAATTATGTAATTGTCCATGTTCATAGACTCTTTACTAGCAGAATGTCTATCCTGTTGGTGTTATAAGCCTTAGAAGGCTGTTCCCTTTTTTTTTTTTTAATATATTTAAAAAGCGATTACCTAGATACCCTGTTCTTTCTCCCCTTTTCCATCTGGTCCAGCCAAGTGATAGGGTAGCGTATAGAGAAGCTAAAAGCATGAAATTGGGCTTAACAAAAACAATTGGAATATTTCTAATCACATAGATTTATCATTGTTAGTCTAGAGCTATTACAATTTTAATTACATGACTGATCCAAACTAATTGATACGCTCAATTAAGTTTTGTTTTTTCACATACTACTTTGGCAGTACCCTCAACCCTTTTTTTTTTTACTTGAATAAAATTGCCAACATTTCAACAGTGGCCAGTATACTCTAGTTCATGTTATGTTAAATTGGAAAGGCCCACTTTAAATCACCTTTCAAACACACTCGCGTCTGGTCTGCGAACTTAATATCACTTTTCTCTCCCCTCCCTTTCTTCACCCCGCCCCTCAAAACACTTGAATTTTAGTATCTGGTATCTGTTTTATCTAATGTATGGCACACATGATAACAATACACCTCTTAAACACATTTTTGCCAGTGAATTTAATTACAAATATCACTTATTCCCCCCCCCCCCCCCCCCACACACACACAATTCTAAGTCCTAGAAAATAGTCCTACATACGAGTTTTCTTTGACGTTAGCTTTTTATTGATACATTTGAAAGACTCTCTGATGCTTTTAAACATCAATTTTTTAATCATGTGTTAAAACTCATCTTAGGATTTAGGTTGTTAATTCCATTTCAACTTGTGTCACGTACACAGGAGGGCTATGTGTCAGAATAAATGTGATTGGTTTTGAAATATTAATTTTTGTACATTGAGCTGCATTTACTGGTTGGCATTGCAACGAGGTGCGTTAGACACGTGACAACGCTATACCCGGGGAAAGGTTCTAGATTTTTAGTCAGTCTTGTATGGAACGTGTTAGTGAGAACATGTACTAGAGTTTTGTATTAGAACTCAATTATATTATTGTGTAGATCTGTTATTTTATTCAAGTACATTTAACCATTGTAATTATTTGTGAATAGCCTTTTCAAGTTCTGAATTAAAGTAATCGTTTTAGACGAAGAGAAGTTTCTTCATTGAATATAATAAAATACTTAGATCGACTTAGCGATTGGCAACTTCTAGATGATCCTCTTATCAACTGGCAACATTCTGAATGATCGTATTATCAACTAGATCTAGCTACTTCTATACGATCATCTTATTAAAAGACGATTTCAAGATCCTCTGCAATCACGATCATTGATGGTGTGATATAGATCAAGATAATCTTCAACGTGACATCTATCATAGCATCTTCATAGATCTTGACATCTGACATCAAGTTTGATTGTAACATCTAGCACTATTGATGATTGTGACACTTGTATTTAGATTGAATTACTAAAATTAAATTATGCAAAACAATATTTTAACAAAATATTTTTAAAATCTTTTGAAATTTAAGTGTGATTAGTAATTTTAACCACTGACCTTCTGATTTAAAGTCTGATACTAAACTGACTGAGCTAACCTCGTGTTATTAAAATCATTGGAAATTACGAAGAAAAGTAAACGGAAGTATAATCATATAATTTTTTTAAAATGGGAGATTAAAAAAAATTTGGGGTTAAAATTTCAGTAAATTTAATCACTGCGGTTTCATCCTTATAGGCACACAAGAAGTAGTAACTGATTAAATTTTCTAAATTTTTCATCCACTGCAAGTGTGAGAATTAGTGATATGTCAATCAGTACATAAATCAATCAGGACCCATAGCGCTTATAATATATAGATATATAGAAAGAAAAAAACAACTCACAAGGCTAAGCAGAGATAAGCCTTGTGTATAGAATTGGATCACTAGAGTTGAAGGATAGCTTGGATGAAATAGAATAACTCATTGTTAATTAGTGTAAAGGTTATATCTAGGAATCTATGTTGATGTCAAGATTATATCAAAGACTATGTGTATTATCAATTACAAAGAAAGCTTTGTATAGGATTTCTAAAATGATTTCCTTTCTACAAAAATATATTGCTTTTTTTATTTTTTATTGCACAATAGAGTAAACAAGTTAATAGGAAATAATTAAAACATTTAAACATGTGTAATAGTCTCCCTTAACTCAATATAAGTTTGTTTTATTTTTTAATTTTTTTAATGTTTTGGTTGTTCACTAATGATACTACAAATAGAACACATTTAAATAACAATAATGATAAGTCCCTTTCTAGACTTATGATACCTTCTAGTTATTAAGACATTGATCTCTCTTTATATTATTATTATTATATTATTTATATTCAAATACAAAAACAAAATTTAATAAAATACTCACAAAAACACAAAGATAAAGGCACATTTCTCGTTCCATATAGTAGGACAAATTTGTAAAAATGCTCCTTCTTCCCTAGTGCTATTATAGCATGGAATGGGTTGCCTGGCCTAGCCAGGAAAACCATTGACTTGGCAGAATTTAGGTCATTTGTTAATATGCATGACGCGTAGGACATAATCATCTTCTTTTTTGAAGTAGCGTCTATATTATATAAGATAAGATAAAAGAATATTAATTTTTTTAAAAATTGGAACTATTGTCATCTTGTCTTTTTTTTGTTTTATTCAGATACCATTTTCATTTGTTCCCTCATTTCCCCATGTCAGTCTCTGTATCCAAGTAAAGTTAATTTACCAATAACTATTGAAAATGCTTATATAAATTTAAATGTGTGTTTGGTGAAGGAACAGACTGCTTATATATGCTTAGCTTGAATTCAGTACCGGTGTAAAATGTCTTAGTCTAGATCAGTATTCAGACTCAGTTCAGCAGCAAAAAGTTTTATAACATTAAGCCCTGCTTTTTTGTGTGTAAATACTTATATAATTATGCTATTGCCACTTCTTAATTAGACTAAAAAAAATAATACATAATAATAATTTCCATTTTCAGTCCAGAAGCTGACATAGGTAGACAGTTGGCCAGGTTTGGAGATAGCATAAATGCCAAATATGCTGATGTCTTTGACTCAATGATATCAAACCTAAATCTAGATTCCGATAATTCAGAAAATGCTTATGAAGATTTTGCTCAAATAGCAAGGAGGTGAGTCTCAAGTTTCAAACAAATTAAAATCACCTACACATAGTGGACCATTTCTATACAACTCTCTTTTTTAGTCAACACACATAATTTGTTAGACATTGAAGAGAGTTGAGTTTTATACTTAATCTTTGTCAGACTCTATCAGAATTGGACTTCCATTGTCAGAGCAAAGGTTGAGTTGAACAACTTTGCTACTCCGGATCCTCAGATGCTAAACTTTTGCTTGGTATTTGATTTGTTTCCACTACTTTCTAATCTAGTACCGGCATTAGCTGTTTATTTTTTTTTTATGGGTTTTTAAAATGGTGGTTTTGGTTGTATTACTGGTCATTCTACTTCCTGGTATATCACTGGCAACAAAAATTTCTACTGAACTGACATCTTGATCAAATTGAAATTAATTAACTAATTCACCATAATATGATCACAAAGTAAGGAGCATTTGATTGGTGAGGGAAATTCCATAGACTAGAATAGAATATAGATTTAAATATCGGTATTGGGTATTTTATAATCTAGAACCAAAGTATTTATGTTTAAACAGAAACTGATGACAAATTAGTCAGGGTACATTGTGATAACAACAGTTTTAGGATAGAGAACAGAAGACACAAGGAGGACACAGTTCCCTGTAGTAAATAAACCACAGGGCTATATATATTATACCTGGACTGGAAAAAGGAAACAAATGCTTATTAAATCTAATCATTATGTAAGTAACTCTTTTTCAAGCTGTAAGGGAAGTCGCCTTGAATCTTGGAAAATCTCTTTTATTTCTTAAAAAGTAATAATCTTTAGTTTTCAAAGTTTAGAAATAATGCAATCGCATTTTTGCTGATTTTAAATAGAAGGGGTGATTAATATTGTTATAAACCTGGTGGTGGCACAAAGAGGGGTAGTGGTGTGTGTGTAGTCAGCCGACACAAATCGCCCCAGGCCAGCGCTAGACGAGCGGTCAACCGTGACGAGTTACAACTGTCAGCCGAGTCGAGTGTCAACAGGGCGGTTCGGGAAGGATCGACGTCGTGAACAAAGCTCAATAGCGCCACGAGAGTTGTAGTCATCTGACCACCTAGAAACGTCGAGCGACGTTCTGTCCGGTTCGAGAAGGCCAGTAGGGACCCTATATAAGAGCAGAGGTGTCGCAGTCAGGTCGGTCGAGAAAAGGGGCTCAATACAGCAAGGTTCAGAGCCCGGTTCACTACAGTCCGGTCGATTACAACACAGTTCAGCGGTGTGGTTCTGTACTGAGCATTACGACGGTTCAGTGCGGAGTACTGTCAAGTACAGTTGAGACGACTGGCGTCTTGATCTTGGTCTGCGATCGAGTCCGACACAACGAGCCTAGTGTGTGAAGTCAGTCCTGAACTGTTGAACCCAGTGCAAGCCCGGAACGAGACGGAGAGGCAAGTGCAAGAGTTGATACGGCGGAACGGTGTTATCGGAGAGATATTTGTACAGTGAACGTGTTGCCAATTGTACAGTATTGGCTGTTATTTATTCAACTATTAAAGTGTTACGTTATTTTGGAGCCCGGAGTTGTCAAGTTCTTTAAGTTGGTGGTGTATGGTGCAGTTTGCAGAGAGCCTGGATAGTGAGATCCGTAACAACTGGTGTCAGAAGTGGGATCGGATTTGAATCGGATTGGATCGGATCTACTATGGCTCGTCTGAAACTGCTGTACGAACTTGAATTTAGAGAACTGAAGCAAGAACTCCGTGGACAAAGGCTAAAGGCATGTGGAAACAAGGAAACTTTACAAGCACGCCTCCGAGAAGACATGTTGCAAGAAAAAGAAGATCCGGACACATATCTTTTTGAAGTCGAACCGGACTTGCTGGAACAGCTCACCAGTAGCATGCAGCAACAGATCACCAGTAGCAAACAGGAGCAGATGGCAGCTATGAACTCGGGGCTAGAAAGCACCAATTCCAAGATAGATGTCAAGGCCTTGGGTATCAAAACCGAGTTATTGGTTATGAACCAACGCATACCTGCTGTGGAGGAGAGAATCATCTATTCAGACGTTCGTTCAGATACTAAAACCAGAGAGAGGAGCCTTGGTGGTGATCATGAGGACCCATTGAAACCTGACGAAGCCGTTGAGAGACATATGCAAGTCGAGAGATACCAGCCAAATCCGAACCTAACAGACGTTGGTCCAGCTGCCAAGACTGGAGAGGAAAGTCCTAATGGTGGTAAAGAGAATCCAAGGCAGTCTGATGTTGACGTTGATGGACATTTGAAAGACGAAAGTCATCGACAAGGTCTGAAACCAACAAGCGATTGGCCCGATACTGAGACGAGAGAGAGAGGTCCCGATGATAAAGAAGAAAGCCGAATGGAGCCTGAAGACGAAGGACCATTGCACGAGGAGTGTTACCAACCTGTCCCACGAGCATGCCCTCCAGACAAGGCTGAAGATGATGACTTGTCCCTCCATTCCCAGTCCAGTAGATTTGAAGTCCATCCCAGTCCTTCTTCGCAAAGCCCTATGAAGCCACCTCTTTGGTCAACAAACTTGGTAATCCCTGCCCTTACATCCTATACCTCTCCATGTGTCAGGTGGTTGTCCTCAGTACCGACCGACAAGAGAGCGATGCAACCACGACGTCACTGCAACAGAAAGAAGATCAACTTGAGAAAAAGAAGGCGGCGGCGTTTGCGTAGTCCAACGTGCATGGTGATGCTACCAAGAAATAACTGCAGCCACATGAAGACCAACTGGCGGAGAAGAAGGCGACGTCGGTCGAATGCAACATGGATGGCGATGCGAACACAACGTCCATGCAACCAGGTGAAGGCCCATTGGAGGAGAAGAAGGAAGCGACCATTGCTGACTGCAACAGGGATGGCTCCATCAAGCTCAAGAGGCAAGCCAACTGCCACTGATCGACCCCCGCCTGCCGCAATGAGACTTTACAGCCAATGTCATGATGTTGATTCTGTCCGGGACGGACAGATCTAAGGAGGGGGGCAGTGTTATAAACCTGGTGGTGGCACAAAGAGGGGTAGTGGTGTGTGTGTAGTCAGCCGACACAAATCGCCCCAGGCCAGCGATAGACGAGCGGTCAACCGTGACGAGTTACAACTGTCAGCCGAGTCGAGTGTCAACAGGGCGGTTCGGGAAGGATCGACGTCGTGAACAAAGCTCAATAGCGCCACGAGAGTTGTAGTCATCTGACCACCTAGAAACGTCGAGCGGCGTTCTGTCCGGTTCGAGAAGGCCAGTAGGGACCCTATATAAGAGCAGAGGTGTCGCAGTCAGGTCGGTCGAGAAAAGGGGCTCAATACAGCAAGGTTCAGAGCCCGGTTCACTACAGTCCGGTCGATTACAACACAGTTCAGCGGTGTGGTTCTGTACTGAGCATTATGACGGTTCAGTGCGGAGTACTGTCAAGTACAGTTGAGACGACTGGCGTCTTGATCTTGGTCTGCGATCGAGTCCGACACAACGAGCCTAGTGTGTGAAGTCAGTCCTGAACTGTTGAACCCAGTGCAAGCCCGGAACGAGACGGAGAGGCCAGTGCAAGAGTTGATACGGCGGAACGGTGTTATTGGAGAGATATTTGTACAGTGAACGTGTTGCCAATTGTACAGTATTGGCTGTTAATTATTCAACTATTAAAGTGTTACGTTATTTTGGAGCCCGGAGTTGTCAAGTTCTTTAAGTTGGTGGTGTATGGTGCAGTTTGCAGAGAGCCTGGATAGTGAGATCCGTAACAATATAATAACTTTATTCAGGCAAATCTATGGTATAAAGCCATTTTCTATTAGTTTCCATTGAATTACTGTTTCAAAAATCCTAGATAGAAATAATTAAATAATTTTTGATGTTCAATTACTTGGACTTACTAGATCTAGATTTAAACATTAAATTATATCTTATAAAGGTTAGGGTTAAAAAAACAACTTTACTTCTTTTATTTTACAAAACAAGGCTTTGTTTCATCTTTTTTTAAAGACATTTTTGTGTAGTGTTATAAGATCTCCATGTCCATTCTAGGTATAATATATATATATATATATAGGAGGTATAATATATATAGGTGTGTGAAATAAACCTTGTTATTTAAAAAAAAAAAAAAGGAATTTGTTGTTTTTTGTTTGAATTATTTATGTTTAGGGATTGATTAGAATTTTATATTATTGGATTGTATCACAACATGGAGGTGGTACATGCTCTTGGTTATTGTGCATGACACATTATCCTCTTTAAACTGTAGGTCACAGAAGTGGCTGAACTCCTTTTGCTATAAAAACCATTAGGTCATGAGTGTAAACATCACTTTATTGTTTTCACAACTGTGTTAAATTTTCTTTAAAAATTCACATAACAAGTTTGTATATATGCATTATTTTCAGAGTTTTAACTACTAAGATCAACTGGGGAACCATCTTAATTCTTCTCAACTTTGGATATCGTATAGCCCTCACAGTCTTGAGGTCAAAGACATCACAGTTTCTCTCATTTTTAGCAAGAATTGTTTCTTATATATGCCGCTTTATTATAAGCGAGAGAATAGCCAAGTGGATTGCGGATCATGGTGGATGGGTGAGTATGTATTATAGATATATACTGCAAGCTGCCACACAGGACACAGTGCTTAGAAGGCATGTCGCATAAAATTTCCTGTAAAACTAAAAGTAACTGCTGTTGAATTATAGAGTATTTTAAAAATACACATTTAGAATAACTTATGTTCATGGAAGAACTCACTAAGAAATCTGTTCCAAAAATAATTGTGTTTACACAAACTTCAAGCTGATTCTAGGAAGGCACAATTAAAGAAGTTATAAAAAGTCACTTAAAAGAGGATGTATTAAAAATATCTAGTTCTTTCAATACATTTTATTGCTTTGAATCAGTGATTCCCAAAGTGGTCTATATAGGCCCCCTGGGGTCTATGAAGACTTCCAAGGGGTCTACGAAAGTTAAAAAGGGAATTGGGGGTCTTTAAGATGTGTGCACGGGGGTCTACGATAAAGAATCTCAATTCAGCATGTCGTGACTTTAATTTTGACAATTGTAATTTTTTCATACACACATTTATGATTTGTACCTTAGGAAATCCTTAAAATTGTTATCCTGCTGATTGAAATATTTTTTTAAAATTTTATAACTATTTAAATTTTGTAGTTTTGTCTAGTTATAACTTTGACAAAAAGAAATGTAGACTGTACAGCATTAAGTATTTGAAATTGAACTTCATAACTTCCTTGTTAAACAAGCAAGTGTTAATGTGCCATTTTTTAATGATGCTATGAAGCCAATTATGCTGGAGGATTATTTGAGATGATGCCACCCTGATAAGAAGATAATGGTTTGCAAAACTTTCAAACACTCAAAGATAAAGTTCAGAATACACCCACAAAATCTTTCTTTGACCTGACATTGAGAAGAAGATGATTATTGAACGTTTTACTATATCTCTTTACTTATAGTAAAATACCGAAAACCTCACACGATAGGCAAATTATTGATTTTACCAGCCGTTGAAAAAAATTGTAAAAATGCTTACACAGACTTAAATCAATCAAAGAATTTCATGTTTGGGTTTTATGGCCGGTGTCTTGTTTGGGCCTCTTTAATGCAATTTTGAAGACATGGTCGGCATTCTCTGGTGACACTCCAAAAGGGCTAATGTCAATGGTCCCAATTTTGAGCTTCCAGAACATATGTTTTCTCATGAGGTGTACGGTTTTGATGTGAACAATTTAGGTGGTTCTATCGGGATAGTTTATAATAGGTGTCATCTTTCTTGTATATCGAATAAGAGCTTGTCCATTACTCGTTTTTACAATTGACTATTAGTTTCTTCATTTCTTCCTGATAGAGTGCGATGTTCAAGTGTGTATTCGTTTTCTCACATTTGGCAAGTGTGTCAGCCTTCTATTTCGTTCTATTTAAACATTGGAGAACAGTGTTCTTGCTGTTGTTGAGCTTTACAAGGTCGCAAAATATGTTTTGTACAAAATCTTTTGGATGTTCCTTCAGATTATATGGATAATTACATCCTAGCCCAAACCTCCCGGACGGGAGATGCGAGCAGGCAAAGTGACCACCGAACGTCAGTCCAGGGATCATGAGTTATTTTATTTTGGAGGCATCAGAGTTTGTTAAGCTTTGAATGACTATTTTTTTTTTTGTAAAAAAATTTAACTTTTTGGTGAACTTGGCTGATTTGCTAGCATGGAAGCTGTTAGCTCCAGTGCTCCTATTTCTTCTCTGTGGTTGTCAAAAAGCTCCATGATTACAATGAACTTAATTTTTTAATTATTTTTTCTCCATTGAGTATTCCAGCTCCTCCGTTTGTGGAGGTTTTCTGAGAACCATCAATGCAAACTCTGACCCATTGGTTGTTAGGACAATGGATTTGCAGAATAGTTCACTAAATTCTTGAACTCTGTTGGAATATAGTCAAATATTTCTTTCTTCTTATGTAAGTCTTTGCAAACAACATATTTCTGCAAACTACATATTTCTGTAGACAGCTGGCTGAGTCAACCTTGTCTGGTAATGTTGTATTTTTTAATTCAAATTATTATGGCTCAAGAAATCAACGAAAAACTGCTCTTTGTGAAAACTTTTACTATGATACTTAAAGCACATTCATATTTAATGTTTCGAAGAACTACTTCATAAAACAACAAATCCCTGTATGAAAAATTATCACCATAGCAACGGATGGTGAGCTTGCAAACCTTTAAAAATAAAAAGTTTTCAATGTGTTTAGTGATTGTATGCATACGTATTAACTGTTATATAATGGGTTTAAATTTCAATTTTGTTAATAAATTTATTTTAAAAAAAATTAATTTAACTTAAAATGTAGTTTTAAATTACTTTTTCACTCCTCGTATCACTGGTTAAAAGTTATGTTACACAAAATGTGTAATTTGAAATTGATGAACTTTCAAAAATTCAATATAGCTTAAGTAGGAAGTCTACGGAAAACCAGAAAATATGGCAAGGGGTCTGCGAGGCAAAAAAGTTTGGGAACCACTGCTTTGAATCATTGTAATTATTGAAACTACTATTCTGTATGGATTACTCATTGTTTTAAGTCAATTCAATTAAAAAATTTATTGCCTGGGTGCCATCGTCTTCTAGGAACCTATATCACATTTAAACAGGAGTTTAATAAGTAACAAATTGAAACTTAATTAAACCCACAGTGGACGAGACTTTGTCTGCTTGTGGTGAAATTTGCTGGGTTTGTGTTTGTGAAATACCAGTACTGCATTCATCCTTTATCCTTGACAGTACCTTATTAATACATTTGAATGTCTTTTGAAGTTTGAAAAAAAGATTTGTCACAGCAGAGGCACTTTTATTTACTTTTTTTTTCTCTCTCCTTGTCATGACCCAGAGAGCAGCCTTGAGTTACATTCCACTGATGTCTTCAAAACCATTCTGGCTAGTGACTGCCCTACAGGCTGCTGCTGTCATTGGCATCATCTTCAGTCACAGACTATGACCTAAAATGTGTATAGACATTTTTCTTTAAGCTATATGTGCCCAGTGTTAGGTCCATGTTTATTTATTGTGTATCTAAAATTGAATGTTACTTGACACTGTATACAGTGTAGCCTTGCCGAATGCCATTTAAAATGGACAGTAATACTTGCCTTCATTGTATGATGGCCAAGTGGGTAGGGCACTTGGTTGGGAAGCTTTGTGTCCTTTGTTTTAAATACTGTGATGTCCCCTCCAAACTTGAATAGAAACTTGACATAATCTGTGTACAACTGGATCTGTTAGTGCTAGCCACATTATCAAAAAGGGGGATGACTCGACTACTATCTGATGTAAACATTTAAAACTTAACATATCAAGTGTAATTTTGTAGGTAGAAAAAGAATAATTTCTAATTGATTGTGTAAGGACATATGGGATCAACATGAAGTCTATTGTTAATGAAATCAAGGAAATAATTAATTAATTATAATATGTAGCTTTTGTTCTTGGTTTTCCGCTAAGATCATACAGTGCCCAAGTTAGTTTTCTCAAATAAAAAACTTTAAAAAACTTGTCAAATCTTGTGGGCATTGAAAATCTATCTTTTTGTCATCAGGTCCATAAGTATATATTTGTACCAGTACTTGGTGGTGATGTGTTATTTTTTTTAGGATAATAGTCAAAATATTGGTATTTTAAAGTTTTTGACAGTTCAACAAGCCATATATATTTTGTTTTTATTTTGTAATCATAATGTTTAAAAAATAAAGTGTTATTAATGTTTGAATGCTGTTTTTTCTTTTGTTCAATGATTATAAAAATGTTCAATATAAACTTGACCACTGCTGGGTTTTTAAGTTTTTGGTTATTCCTGCTGTTGACATCATGTCTGCTGTACTTGTGTTCATTGTCACACCGTGTGACTGACTTGATAGTTCGCTAGCTATTTAAAAAATAATAATTCTTCAACAATGGTCACATTTTGTTTTGGTCAAATTCATATCTTATTGCTTATTCATCATTTATTTGTTTTGATATGAAATTGATTTTTTCACCATAGCGTGCCAATTTTTAGATTCATTTTTTTGAAATAGCCATATTTATTTAACTTCATAAAAAACACTAAGCCGTAAGACACTGAGCCACAAGATGGATAGCTCTAGGGTTTTTAAGAAGAAAAAAATATTGTGGTTAAAATGTCTAATACAATTTTTGGATTGCCCTAAATATTTTTTGGCTGTTTAATTTCCATATACTTATACTTATGATTCTGTACATCTTCCTGTTTCCTTGCTTTTTGTGCTATGACGGTGTAGACATTCAACCACGATGGACGAACTATATATATATATATGTATATATATATATATATGGGGGGAGAGAGAGAGAGACACTTGACAGTCTGAAACAAAAAAGTAATTACACAATGAAACACTTTGGTTCTATTAGTACTTGAGCATTCCATTTCTCTGGGCCTGCTACAGAACGCTGAACGCTAAAATTGTCTACGTCTTGTGTTGCTCAAATGTCAAGTTACTTTTGACTTTTTTTTTAAGATACAAATTTTTCCATCCACTGTGATGTAAATAAAATAGTGCATCTCTTAGTGCAAAAGTGTGTCTTTTGTGCTATTAGATTTTTTTTTTTATGAATAATGCAATCTAATGTAGTTGGACTGTGATGTTATGAATTATCCAATGGCTGTGTTGATTTTAGAATTGGTTTATCATTGTGGTAGTTATCTGGGTGAAATCAATTCATTATTTAGCAGCAATGTCTGCAGTATTTATATCTGAAGTCCTTAAGTAATTCTGTAGCAAAAAGATTGATGCTATTTCAGGTCACAATAAACACACTGCTTATTTTGCATACTGGTTTATAAAAATGTATCCAAGAAGCAGCTTTGAAAATTATTTTTGTCCTTACAATTGTGGTAGACATTGTATATGAATCATGAATAGGTTATAAATCTGAGTTTTGAAAGATAATTGTTTAAATCTCCTTCACATTTGCAGCAGAAAATTTATATTTCCTAGACTGAAGTTTCCTTTTGCCATTGTTGCCCTGGCAGCTATTACTAAAGCATGAAAGTGTATATCTGTTGCTTTCATTTGTTGTTGAAGATTCATGTCAAAACATCAGATTATGCAACTTTATTGAATAACGGTACAAGTGAAATCACACAATTGAACTATACAGTTTAATTTTTCACTGCAAATAAATGTTTCTATATTTAGGTGTTAATGTAATGTCAGATTGTTATTCCATTGAAATTAGTTTTAAGTCTTAAGTTTATTGTATAGCTTGGAAAGGAAATATGGAAGCCATTGTAATGTTTTTTAAATAAGGTTGTCTAACTTTTTACCCTTATACTTTTAAAGAGCATGACATTGAGCCTAATCCAGTGTGTGTGGAGGCAAGCCAGTTGTTAAATCAAACTTCTAACCTTTTGTATTTTGAAATACTTGTGATTTAAAGATGAAATTATTTTGAATTTAAAGATTAAAAAATTTTGTATCATTCCTAAACCAAGGTTTGTTTTTTTCTATGTGAGTAAGAAAATCTATATGTCTTTATTCTGTAGCAAAGCTAAAGAACAACTATAATTTAAAACATTTCTTGAATAAACTACAATTTATAAGAAGCATATAATAATACGTTAATGCAGCATAAGAGTTATTTACCCTACTTAAAAGATAACTCTAATTTAACAAGTAAATGTGCAGTTGACCCCTCTGCAGTTTTTTCTTGAACTCCAGAATCTATTTTTAGCTGGTGAAGGAAGTTCCAGCAGTAGAAACAATAATACAAATGTTTATGCTTTACTAAACCTTGTGTTGAAAATATTAAAATAGGTAAATTGATTCTAATAGGACTAGAGCTTATATATATATATTATTTAGTCACAGTTGTTTATTGCTTTGGATCGTAGCTAACTTGAAATTTAGAATTGGGATGTGAATCAAGGAAGAAGAAAATCAGTTTAAGAAATTACAGGCAATAACAAAATATAGAACTCCAAGAGAATGATTAAGTAAATTGTATTTCTATTTGTTGTGATCTACAAACACATCAGTGGTAATGTACAGGGTGAAAGTAATGTTTTGGTTATACACAAATATGTAAACATCTTCAGCAGTTTCACATCTCTGATGGATAACAATTCAGTTCCACTAGTCACGCCTGTAGAGCAATTTATGATAGAGCAGGAAGTTTTCAGAAATGACTAGTAAAAACCTGAAGCTTGTTGTGTGAGGAAGTGGTGTCAGAAGGCCCATAGGCTGATATGACAGCCCTTTAGATAACATATTTGTAGAGCAACTATGAGACGAAGAAGCCAACATATCTAGTAGGAAGACGTCTGTTTACAAAAATATTAATAATGTTTTCCAATAATTTATTGTAAAACATGAAAAAAAAATTAAATATAAACATTCCGAGGTAAGGCATCTTAATTATACAACTCTCTTTACCAAAGATAAAAATAAGAACAAACTAGAACATCATCTATTGATATATTTCAGACATACATACAGGCTAAGAATCTGAATCTTAAATACTTATGCAATACGTATTCATATGCAAAAGAATAGTGACGTTTAAAACTGTGATGAAGCACATAATCTCAACATTCGTTCAGACAGGTGGACTAATAGTGTACATTATTTCTAAAATACATTTTACAACTATTTATAAGAATTCCTACATAATAGCAGGGTTTGAACTCGGAACTATCGTGATGAAAGTCCGCCGAAGTGCATACCACTCAATAGAGCAGCCGTCTATAACGTTTATTGAGAGATGTATTGTTTAACAGTTTGGGATTAAAGTTATGGAATATATTTCAATTTTTAAACAAGTGGTTGAAGAATTTTTTTTTTTTTTTTTGCACGAAATTCCAACTTCCGTATAGCATCACAATTTTGTTGTAGTTTAGAACTGTTAGCCCCTCCTTTTTATCTCATTCAAGCACATACACACAGATATGCCACACAGTTTTCCAGAAAAATAATGTACAAAATTCAAATCAGAGAGGGGCTGGAACTGAGTCTTCAGCCTCCTGTCTTGACAACCATCATAAACAAGTTAGATCGATACTCCTGTAAACACATCGATCTCGGATCGTTTCATTTATATTTTCTTTAGAGTAGAACATTTAGGCTAAAACATGAATGCAGATCTATTTCAAATAATGTATTTTCACATTCTTTACATTTAGATACAGATAATTTTCCACTTGTTTGTATACCATAGAAAGCTAATTAAAGCAGAGGCTTTTGGTCTATAATCATTTGTTTTTCTCACAGACCTATGGTTTGGCTTGTTATTCATTTTTGAAAGAAGGCGGAAAAGGGTGTAGGCACCTGGTCAAATGGCCCGATTTTTCTTACTATAATGCAAAGCACTAAAGTAATGGATAAAAAAAAAAGAGAATAATAGCATGTCAACCAGTTAACTAGAAAGCTGACATCACGCATTATCATTCACACATCACACATTGAATAAGTATCGTTCATTTTGAGATATCGCGAGTTAATGGAACACTCGGAGTAAAGTTCAATTGTTTGTGTTGCCCACTGTTAACTAGGGTGTTATAAGGCCAGCACAACGACTAATCACTTCTCTGCAGACGTCAGGTACTCATTCGATCAGGGTGAAATTAAAGCGTACTAGAAATAGATCAAGAATCTACAATCTCAGCCTCCATCAGGATTCGACTGTAATCAGTACCTAACATCACTCAAAACGTAAACTCCTGGCTCAGTAGCCTGGCAACGAGCGATTACTTTGTACTTTTTTTGCAATATTGAAATATACGGTAATTCAGCTCGTAGCTGGCAAGGAAAATGGGGTGCAGTGGATACGATGCTTTGCCTCAACCCTTCCCCCCTTTTTAAAAATACCAAATAATTTCGATTAATTTTGATATATTATTTTTTTAAAGGGCGTATGTTGGGAATAGTCAATAAGTACTTTTCTACCTACTTTGCAATGGGCCCTCCAAATTTTTATATTTTACAAAGCTTAGTCTCACTAGGTCTTACTTTTAAAAAAATCAATATGTTCTCCTCACAATTAACAATTTATATCTTAGTATTCCAAATAATATACGCCTATCTAACTTAATATTATAGGTCTACTCATCATTGTGCCAACCTTGTCGACAAAGTTTGTCATCCCAGACGCTGCGAAAGTACAAGAAAATAAATTTGAAAGCTTAAGAAGATTTAATTATAAAAAAAAGAGGATAGAGATTATCTAGATTTGCCATATGTCAGGTTCAGTTGGTAAGTGGCCCTAGTTACTATGGAGAGTATGGTAGGACTACGTCATTCATTCCAAACTTATGGTAAGTTTTCAATGGCTTGATTAAGGCCCATTTACCAAGAGTTGTTGAGACATTATCGCAAGAAAAAATTAATTACAATGAGTAAAAATATAAATGTATAAATTCACAATTCTAAAGCTTCTAATAACTACCGATATCTCAAGATTTCTTTAGTCCGAATACTCTGTCGAGAAACGTCCTGGATCTTCGCTTGTACTCGATTATCTCCCTGCAGAGTGTGTGAAACGCATCAGTTACCTTGGTAACGTCCTCAGATGCAGAGACCTCCATGAAGGAACAGCTTAGCTCAGCAGCCAATCTGGCCCCTGGACAGGAATAAACATTTTCAGGCCATTAATTGTTACTTTAACTGGTCACCATGTTGTTGAAGTTCTAGCAATTATTTATTGAAGATTTGCATACCAATATAAAGTAGACTTGTAAAAACAAAAACAAACAAACAAAAAACTAACCAAAAAAAAAAACAACAACTAAGAAAAGCCTCACTGACAGGTATAGGCCTAATTTATAATCTTTTTTTTCCCGCTCTAAATCATTTCTATTCTTTACTTGCATTGCCAGGTTGGCATCTAATTTAAAGTGATCTCTCTCAAGTTAATGTAAAGAGAGATAGGAATGTAAGCCGCAAATAGTTATATTTAAAAAGTTTATTGACTAGTTAACTAGTATACTTACCCTCGTCTTGAGTGACCTGACGAACGTGCGCCAGGTCTGCTTTGTTGCCCAGTAAGATGACCGGAACGTGGTTCACCTTCTTCATGTCTTCCAGCCTGCGCCGGACTTCTGCCAAAACTTCGAACGTCTGCCTAGATGTTACAGAGTACACTAGCACGAAGCCGTCTGCCCACCTGACGACATCGTCTCTCACGCCCATATCATCATTCTGGAAATAGGTTTGTACTAGGTTTATATATATATATATATATATATATATATATATATATATATATATATATATATATATATATATATATATATATATATATATATATATTATATATATAAAAGCATATATGTTAAAGTAACAGTAAGTCAGAAAAATAACAGAATGACACAATACACAAAGAAATACAAAATATTACATTGATATTATTTGCTAATGCAATTATATATACGCTACATTAAAGCAAAACGAACGAAGACTTCTAAATAAATAAATAAATATATATATTACGTTAATGCTATAAAAAAAGAAAATCCGCTGCCGAGGACAGACGCTAACGGCGAAAAGAAAATCTTAATCGACCACCTGCTGACAATGGTTATGCTTGCCCTGGAATGGGGAAAAATATGTAGGTCACAGCTGGACTGCGTATCCACAGGAAATACTGTATTCCTCATTAATCTTCGGACTCGAGGACAAGCCTTATTATTAATATTAGGTTTTAATGCTGTAATATTTAATATCCCACTTTGCAACAACGGACATGTTGATATATATGCATACCAAATGTTGCCAATATGTTTTTGCTTGGGAAAGAAAGCATCTGTGTAATAGTATTAACTCTTTCTCTCCTAACTGACGATACCAGCGTTGATTCCAACAGAATGTGGTAAATAATTACGGAGAGAAAGAGTTAATATGAAATGAAGACCGCATCTATGTTTGGATGAGTCTTACAATTGGATAGATTATTTCAGAATGGAATAGAACATAACGTAATGCTGAGCACAGCTCCAAGGGACACTTTGGCGCTTCAACAGCCCACCCAGCTAGAGACAGTGGTGTAACAAGGTTCCCCTGGGCACGGGCTCAGGAATACGACGTTAGGTCCCTTCCGTGGGACTGAACTGAAATCGAGCTATATTGCCTCTAATGTAAGAGTAGGCTACATTTTTAAGAAAACAAAACACGACAGACAGACAACACGCAAGGCGCACATGTTCATCATGTGGTAAATCTACAGAGAGGTCTTCTTGAAACTGTCAGGTAGAGTTGAGCCTTCGGCTCTTGGAACTCTTTCTCCAACAAAAGTGAACAAAAACTCCCTCTTACGGTCTCTCCGGCCTGAATGAGAACAGTGTACACTTTTATGTCATGCCGGAGGGGGGGGGGTAGACTCGCGGCCAAGGGCCACGTACACTGGGACCCCCCGCCATTTTTATATTCTATACCAGGCTAACTATGCAAAACACGCCATTTATGTAACGGCCCCTTAAAGAACGGCGCCTAGATTGTGACAAGGTTGTGGGAGCTTTTTTGCAACTCCGCACAGTGCAATGAGGATGCTCTCGCACCATCATAGGCACCCCACGGGAGTCTTGTTTTAAAATAACTGGTAGATCGCCACGTGAATTAATCTCGCTTCAAATAAGCCAGTGTCCTGCTAAATACACAGATAGTGCGAAGTGTTCCGTTAAGGAAAAAGTTTGGGAAACACTGGGGTAAACGATATCAAGGACCTCAAACTTCGGGTCATTTGAAAGGATCATGCCGTTGGTCTTCCATGTAACTTGCTAATATTCCTGATGAATCTTCGGTTATTCGGACTGTACATTGTTAGAGATAAATTTAGACACACGAAGACTTCTCCCAGCGCATTTTTGTCATGACAGAATGTTTGACATTGGCGAAGGTTTTTGAAGCACCCTTGATACAGTCGTTTTTTTTATCTTATCTTATCTTATATAATACAGACGTTAATTCAAAAAAAGATGATTACGTCCTACGCGTCATGCATTTAGTCATGCATATTAACCAATGACTTAAATTCTGCCAAGTCACTGGTTTTCCTGGCTAGCTCAGGCAACCCATTCCATGCTCTAATAGCATTAGGGAAGAAGGAGTATTTGTACAAATTTGTCCTAGCATAGGGGACGAGGATTGTGCCTTTATCTTTGTGTCTTTCAGAGTATTTTATTAAATTTTGTTTTTGTATTTGAAGATTATGGTTCAGTGTTTTATGTATAGTTGCTACTTTACTTTTGAGTCTTCTGTCCTGAAGGCTTTCTAAATTTAGTGATTTTACTATAGGTGTTACTCTAGTCAAATGTAAATATTCGTTTGTTATGAATCTCACTGCTCTATTTTGTGTCTGTTCCAGTTTCTTAATGTTTTCTTGAGTTGAGGGTCCCAAACGGAGGATGCATATTCTATTATTGGCCTAACCAAGGTTAAATAACATTTTAGTTTTATGTTCTTATTTCATCTCGAGCTGTTTTGAAAATAAAATGTTTAAAACAGTTTGGAAGTGGCATCTGTAAAGTTAGGGTTCAATAATTGGAAGAATGCTTTGAACACGAGAACACACACATCCGAAATTTGTAGTGTAGACCAGAGAACATGATATGACATCATAATATCGAAATTTACAGTTGACTTATGATATTAATTTATGTATCCTAACTAGTTAATATATAACGCAATTTTTAACTAAAAATAAAAAAAAATTAACAAAAAAACAAATATAATTTTTTAATAGAGCAATTAGTTATTGACATTGTTTACAAATAATAATTATCATAATAGGCCTAATTATAATAATAATAATAATAATAATTATTATTATTTTAAAACACGTTAGAATTTAATGAAACGTTGTACTGACAGTGTAAAGAGTTACCTTGCTTTAGTATAGTTCAATCTACATCGATTTGTTATGTATATTTGCTATCGGACACCAGAAATATAATTAAAGAACAATAAATATACAATGACTAGCATTACTCACCGGTTAAGCTCTTAATTTATTTACAGGCTATATATTGTTTATTTTGTAATGGACCATTCCCTTGCCTGCCTAGTCGTGCGGTTTGCGCGCTGGACTGTCGTTCGGATTTATCGACGGTCGAGGGTTCAAACCCTGCCTGCTCCAATCCCCCGTCGTCCTGCGGGAGGTTTGGACTAGGAAGTAAACTATCTTCAACTCTGAAGGAACATCCGAAACATATAAAACATTTTACAAAAACATTTTTTTTCGTACTTAATGATAAAAATGGAAAGGCCGCAAATATACGCTTCCACAAAACATTCCTTTGGTCCGCGAATTCTAATAACAATTAAGTTCAATTTGGAACGGCACGTCAATTTAAATATCACTTATCTCTCTCCCCCCCCCCCCCATTTCGCCCTAACAAATAGTCTTATTCAGTGACGTAGCATTGTTATGGATTGTGTGTTTGTGTGCGTTTCTATGGTGACGGTGAGAAGGAGTTAGCGATTGGTTGGTGACTATGCAAAGTGAATGATGCAAGATAAGTGGCATTGTCGTAAGCTGTCTGAGTACACCAAATGACTACAGAATGCTAGAGGGCAGCTGACCATTTTTCTTTGTAGTGAGTTAAATTTTGTTTAAAATAAAATTTAATATCATTATTTAGGTTTACTATATTTATTTAATCTCAAGTTGAGTTTGTCTATATTGTAATAAAAATGGGATACGAGATTGCCATTAATAGTGCCGAAATGGGAAAAAAAACAACAACCCAAAATATAAAAAAATATAGACGTATGAAATATTTTATATTTTAATACAAGTTCTATTTCGTTTTATTCACAAAGAAGTCATTCAAGTCATTTCATGTTTTACAAGTTAAGATATAATACGCCTACAGCGGTTTAGTTGTGTACCAGCAGTTCGGTGCTACAAGTCAACAACCGTCATCAACAAGTAACCATTGAGCGAAGTGCTTCATTGTGCCCCAGCTCATGACCAATAGGGGCCCAAATGGGCTCTTGTAAGGGAAACAATGTGTTGACAGGAAGAAGGTCAATGTTTCATCGTATTATACTATTTACCGAAATCTATTATTAAATTTTTGCTTTCAACACATTTTTTTTTTTGTCGTGGGTCCGGGGGAAACGAACCCTTTCGCCCCATGGTTGCTACACCAATGGCTAAACACATGTACTGTTTAATATAAAGATTAAAATGAGTTTTTAAAGAAGTTGTAATGTCAGAGCTCGATTTGCAATGACACCTATTAGTCTGTTCAATTCAGAATTTATTCAAATGACACTTATTCGACCGTTCAATTCAGAGCGTAGTTCAATGGCACCTATTTGACTGTTCAGTTCAGAAATGAGTGAACAGAAATGACATTACAATGCAATGGCACCTGGCGGATAGTTCAGTGCAATGCGCTGTGCCAATACTACTGCCAAAAGAGAAAGTGTAAAAGCGGTAAACGTGTAAACAGCTAACTACCCAATGTCAAAGTAGGCCTATATCTATCATTTCTTTCTTATTTCACTTTCACTTAACAATGAACTCCCCTTTCTTAACTGTTTATTCCCCCTGAGCAAATACTTTTTTTTAAAAAAACATTTTCTACATTTAGGAGAAATTTTAAAACTCTCATGTAAACGGGAGGGGAGGGGGAGAAAGAATGTCGTAAAAATTAACCCGAGCAGACGAACAGAGCATACGAACGTTACATGATTACGACGTTAGTAGCCCCGCTCACACCTGGAGGATGGAAGAAAATTCTGGCACTTCGTAGAAAAACGAACTTGATCTGTCAAGTGGATTCCCGTCTGCCGGATGTGTCAAGGCGTAAATATAAATGAGTAACTTTAGCGCCCTCACAGAAAAAAAAATTCAAACAGAAATTATTGCTCGATTGTACAGTTTAAACGCATTGTTACTCCAAACAAGAAATTCATCTTTCTTTTAAAAATCACAACTCGTTAAATAACTACTCATTCACATCCATATACAACGTCCTGCTTTGGTTAAAGATTAAACATAGTATATACTTGATCGAATACTCAGATTTTATTGGAGTAACACCATTGGTAAAATCACTAAATCTAGAGACGCAACCGAAGAACACAAAGTAAAGTAGAAATAATACATAAAACACTCAACCATAATTTGCAAATACAAAATGAAACAAAAAAACAAACAAAGAAAAAACTAACAAAAAAATTCGTACAAAATACATATGATTTTAACACACAAAAATAAAGGCACATTTCTTATTCCACATACTAGGAAAAATCCTTATAAGTGCTCTAGTGATAAAAGTGCATGGAATGGGTTACTTGAAACAGCCAGGAAAACCCAACTTTTTCATTCACTGATTTTTAATTTATTATACATGGCTAGATTGATGTATGGATACGCATAGGACATAATTATCTTTTCTTTTGAAGTAACGCCTATAAGTTATTAGATAAAATACAGGTTATTTCAACATCTTAGTTTGAACAACTTACATTTGATCGTGTGTCTAAAAGTTCAAAGGTCACAGACTCGCCTTCCAAAGTTGTAGCACATTTGTACTTGTTTTCTGAAGGAAGAAAAGAAACTCCTTTGAGGACCAACCCCTCTGTGAGAATGCATTCACTATTTTCTTATGGTGTAATGAGATATTATGAACATACGATGGCTCTTTAATCCCATATCACAAAATAAAAATTAAATTTAAAAAAGCGTGAGCTTCTATCTTCTGTTAACATCTGTTGAACAAGAATAAACATAAGAAATACTTTATAGAAAAGCAAAGCTTATTAAGTGTAATTGTATCAATTAGTTTGAATCAGTCATGCAATTTTGAGAAAGATGAACCTATGCAAATAAATAAGTGCGATATTTTTTTTTATCAATGGACCTCATTCACCAATCGTAAATAAACAACATTTAGCCACGTGGTGTTCTATCTCTTATATATAATTTACGATATAATGTTTAATTCATGATGGTTGTCACGTGACAGTTTTTTTTTTCGTTGTTTTATCAATAAGATCACTAGACAAAATGTTGTTTGTTTACGATTGGTGAATGAAGTCCATTGTTTTTGTTTAGATTTTAGCTTTCTCAATGCGCTATACGATTTTGTTCACTCAACGCTCAAGATTCCTCAAGGGGACTAATTCAACTTATACCACAACATCTGTCAAGTACGATTTCTTTTACTTGTTGAAGATACTAAACAAAATAATTAATTACCTAATTAACTTATTGTTTTTTTTATTGATCTAAAAGAAATAAATGTGCAAAATTTCAGCTTAATCCGAGTTTGGGTGTGGGAGAAATAACGTGTTCAAACTTTTTACCAGACATACATACAGACAGACAGAGTGAGTAGACAAAAGCTTTGTAAAAATGTTACAAAACTAATACGTATTGTTATGACTGAAAGAAATTGCCCATGGCATTATGGGATACACTTTCTTCAAACACTCTAGAGTCTAGACTGTATATTCTTGATGCTTAGTCAGTGGGTATGATTTCAACTCTCTCTCTCTCTCTCTCCTTGCTGTTGTGAAGATGTGTGTAAGTTCAGCTTCGTCCCATTACATATCCTTGCCATTAACACGATGTGTGTAATTTCGAACCTCTCTCGTTACATATCCATGTTGTTGTGATGTTCGGTATACTACAGCATACTCTCTTGACATAGCCTTAGTGTTTTGATGCTGGGTGTAACCCCAAGCTTATTTCTCATGACATATCCTTGGTGTTGTGATGCTGGGTGTATCCCTCAGCTTACTTCTCTTACATAGTCTTGGTGTTGTGATGCTAGGTGTATCCCTCAGCTTACTTCTCTTACATAGTCTTGGTGTTGTGATGCTGGGTGTATCCCCAAGCTTATTTCTCATGACATATCCTTGGTGTTGTGATGCTGGGTGTATCCCTCAGCTTACTTCTCTTACATAGTCTTGGTGTTGTGATGCTAGGTGTATCCCTCAGCTTACTTCTCTTACATAGTCTTGGTGTTGTGATGCTAGGTGTATCCCTCAGCTTACTTCTCTTACATAGTCTTGGTGTTGTGATGCTAGGTGTATCCCCAAGCTTACTTCTCTTACATAGTCTTGGTGTTGTGATGCTGGGTGTAACCCCAAGCTTACTTCTCTTACATAGTCTTGGTGTTGTGATGCTGGGTGTAACCCCAAGTTTACTTCTCTTACATAGTCTTGGTGTAGAGATGGTGGAAGTGACATAAATTCCACTCGTTGCATGCAATTCTCACTTATGAAATATAAAATGAAGTTTGTAACTGTTTAGTGCTAAAACAAAATTATGAATAAACATGACATGTAACATATAATAGCAGCAGGCGTAACATCGAGAACCCTAAGTCTAACAGAGGAGGACTCGAACCACGGAACCAGACTCGGCGTCATCGCCAAGCACGACCAGGTACCAGTGTAGCCTCTACTTAGACCATTTGGAACTCAAGCAAAAAATCTTTTAAGTAAGTTAGTTCAACTAAACCTTTATAGGGTTGTAGCCCACGCTATCTATCTATCTATCTATCTATCTATCTATCTATCTATATATATATATATATATATATATCTATATATATCTATCTATCTATATATATATCATGATCATCTATATCTATATATATATATATATCATCTATCTAATCTATATCCATTCATATATACATACATATACGAGTTATTATATTTACCACTTGCTTGATCGTATTCTCCTATAAATCTTTTGGTTAAAAATCGTACACACAAGGCTGAAAAAAAAATTCCATTTAGTCATCGTCGGAAACGTATTCACTGTATACATGAACTAATACTATTCTTATATACAGACATATAGGTTAAACATATAATTTTCTTTTCTTTCATTTCTTTCGTAAAATAAATATGCGAAATTTTGGTTCGAATTCCGATTATTATAAAAATAAATATTAGGCCTACTTACCCTTGTTATAACAAGGTCATTAATCAACAATGTAGTAAGCCTACTATTATCACTTTCTTTTTTTTTTTTTTTTTTGACTAACTGAAGTATTCGATTTGCGCATATAAACATTGATGATTTATTAAGGAGTTTTTCAAACATGGCGGAAAATGAGTAAATAAAACATTTTTTGGTGTATCTGGTGTACAAAAAAAAAAAAAAAGAAATGTTTATAAGTTTTGTTTTTTAAAAGTTTTATTATTGTGGATCTCTCACAATGTAGCATTGGGAAAAGAAATTTGTTAACCACTTCTTTTTGTAACTTTTATTTAGTTGGCAAATTTGAAGCGTCCTTGACATTGTTTCATTTATTTTGCAAATATCCAAAAAGAAAGATTTCACCTCAAATGTAGCTCTAACAATTAGAAGCGATGTTGAGATGTCAGCCATAACTTTTCTCGAAACTCATGAACGAAAATAAAATAATTGCAAAGAATTTAAAGCATCTTCTTTTAATGCACGTATCGGACATATGGGAATTTTCCAAATTGAACTTTAC
The DNA here is from genome assembly GCA_030265305.1 of Biomphalaria pfeifferi. Classification (NCBI taxonomy): domain Eukaryota; kingdom Metazoa; phylum Mollusca; class Gastropoda; family Planorbidae; genus Biomphalaria; species Biomphalaria pfeifferi. The sequence continues at coordinate 127,741 of JASAOG010000153.1, forward strand.
AGTTGGCAAATTTGCATAATGTTTAAAGGCAATGTTGTTTTTGAAATTGAGTTATATTTAATGAAATTAGACAATAGCATTGACTCGTTATCCAAGCTATAGAATTCTTGTCTGTAGTCTTACCACTCTTTCCGACTCCAGCCATTCCAAGAACAGCAATCTTTGTTTCGCCCAGCGAAGATTTCTTTCGCCTTAGGTAGGGTTTCAGCGTTGTTCCACTATTTGGGCTGGAGCCCTCCGGAGGGGAACCCGGAGCGCTCATTTATAAGCTTAGTGCTCCCTCCTAATCAGCTTTGAGACCAGCGATTCATTTATTTGCAATAGTCTACGTTTGAGTCTCACGCACTCCATGTGCTAGATCAAAGAATAAAAACAATTCAATAAAGATACTGTTATGATTGTGGAAAAAACAACAAGTTTGACAAAAATAATCTCAAAATTAAGTTGTTTTAGCAATGTGACTAAACTGAACAAGTTAATGGGCTAGTTTCCGTTGTGCATATTTTTTTGTTTTCAAAAATTAATACAGAAAGGAAGAATGAATAGTATTTTAAAAATATAGTCGCTAAGAAACGTAGGAGTGACATCGGGGGAAAAAAAGTCTGTTGTCTCGCTGTGACTGTGTGGCTTTGTCACGTTGAAGTTTAGCAGAGCTTAAGTCACTGATTAACACGCATGACGCATGAAATGTGTTGGGCGTAATTATCTTCTCTGTTAAAGTAACGTCTGTAATTTAATTTATAAGACAAGATAGGAGTCATTAGAAGATGATGCTGGTTCGTAATAATAGATCACAGAACACAATTCAAGTGGAAATTTAGGTAATACTTGAATAATTTAAGTGCACAAACTTGGTTGGTAGAATAAAATTTAACAATGAGTTTTTGTAAGATTCCTCAATACTTTAAATGCACGAAAGTTGAGCTGGTTCGGTCATATTGTAAGACATGACTTACTGTCAAAAGTCATCCTCCAAGGTACAGTGCAGGGCGCACTAAGAAAGGGTCTCCTAAAGAAAAAATGGCCGGACAACGTGAAAGAATGGACCGGCCTCTCTTGATAGGCAGAAAAATTACCTTATGTTGATTACAAGGGGCCACATATCTAAAAGGGCTTAGGGGCTTTCTCGTCTAAATCCCGTCCTGATACTGAGAGATAGCTGAGAGAATTTTACACCGTAACAGTATCATATTGCTACTCAGTGCAACTATGATACGAAGAGATAGCTGAGAGAATTTTATACCGTAACAGTATCATATTGCTACTCAGTGCAACTATTATACGACGTATCATATTGTCACGCCTACACTTGGCTGGCTATTGGAGATGGAGCGAGTCTATTACAACCCCCATTCCCCCCTTTTTTTTCTTCTCTCCTTAAGTTAAGGTGACCAGACGTACCGACTTAGGCGGGACAGTCCCGCTTTGGACCGTTTGTCCCGCTTTATAAGAAAAAGTTTAACAATGCCAGGCTTTTATTATAGAATTTGATTTAAAGCTTCAAAGTTCCCATCTTTCGGTCTTTCCTTCTTTGCAAGGTCCTGTGTTTAAGGCATGAGTAGTGTCTCTTCTCTGAGCCATACTGCTTTTTTCCCCTCACTAACTGACGTCAGTACGTTCTCGGCGTTTTGCTTTCTCTCTCGTGTCGAGTCCTGGATTCTCTTGATAGAATCCTTGGCCTCCTTCAGTCGTAGAACGACTATGGTTCATCTCAGAGCACACTTCCTCATGTGGCTGTGGAGCCCTATTTTGAGAGACACTCTCGCCCACAGATAGCACAGGTTAAGGTGGCTTTTGCTTCGGTGGTAGAGGAGCTGGCCGTTTTTCAGATTGTACGTTTTTCTTCCTGAGCTGAGACCAAAGTACTTTCACTGTCCATATTTTTTTTTTTGGTCACTGTCTCTATCCATCTGCTGCGGTCTAGAGCTATGTCTTCCCAATTGTCAGTACTGATTTAAGGTCACGTTTTATTACATCTATGTAACGGAGGTGGGGGCAACCAGTTTTTCTTGTGCCAGTTGACCATAGAGGATGACTTTCGGGAAGCGCTTGTCCTCCATCCGGCGAACATGTCCAAGCCAGCGCAAACGGCGTTGTCTGAGGGCTGTAAAGATGCTGAGAATACCTTGATAGCCTTGTGAAAAACTGCACTAGGAGATTCATGCGTCATTGAAGTACGGGTTTCAGAGTAACAGCACCGCTAAAGGATGAAAGTACCGGCCTATCATGGCCACAGCTTGGAGAGAGATGCGATATTACCAACTTAAAGATAAATGCCGTTTATCTTCATTTTTTAAATAGCTTACTGTAATGACATACAGCATGTTGGCCTCGCTTTGGACCATCTGAGCCTTCAGTTTTTACGCCCTATAACCGGAATGTGTCCCGCTTTCGCTCCTCAAATATCTAATCATCTAATATAAGTGTATGAGGTGCGGTGGTTGAGCGGTAAAGCGCTTGGATTCCGAACCGGGGTCCGGGATTCAAATCCTGTTGAAGACTGGGATTTTTAATTTTGGGGATCTTCGGGCCCCAGCACTGAGCTCTAATGGGTACCTCACATTAGTTGAGGAAAAGTAAAGGCGTTTGGTCGTTGTGCTGGCCACATGACACCCTCGTTAACCGTAGACCACAGAAACAGATGACCTTTACATCATCTGCCATATAGACCACAAGGTCTGAAAGGGGAACTTTACTTTTTTTTATATAAGTGTATTATTTCCCCCTCCCCACCCCTTATTTTCATCACTTCTTTGTCTCCTACTATGAGTTCACAGATTAAAGCACCGCGTTAAAACACCCCAATAATTCAGGTAGATGCGACCTCATTGCGGGATAAAAAAAAATTAAGGTTAGGCTTTGATCAACTACTTAATGGCGTGTGCCAACATTAACAGGGGACTTCACTCTTAGACATTTCCCCATCTTCTGCTTCTCTGTTCTAGTCTGGTAAAAAAAAGAGAAACTCAAGACTGAAAGAGACAAGAAAAAAATACAACAACATCAACAACAACGGAAGAACGGAAAAGAGATTTTGGAGTACAACACGGCATATGGAGTGTGGGGAAGTGATGTACGAATGTAGGAAGTGTTCAGGAATGGGAAACAGTCACTGTTGAGAGAGAGAGGAGAGAGAGAGAGAGGAGAGAGGGAAAAAGAGAAAGAAAGAGAGAGAGAAACAAAAAGAGGGAGGAAAGAAAGAAAGACTGAGAACGAGAAAAATGATTATACTGAAGTTACTGAAAAGGAAAAGGTTAATGAGAAGAACGAGTTACACGTTAAAAATTTAAAAAATCAAAATTTGCGACATTTCCGGGAACAGTTTTTAAATGTACTTTGCCTTAACATTCATTTTTTTTATTTCTTTATTTTTAATACCCAAGTAATATTTTTTTTAAATTCTATTTTCACCATGCGAATCTTTCATGTACAGGTTCAGTGTCTTTCAGTAGTTTCCCTTTCCAAGTTTGTTTATTTAAATGTTATTTTAAAATTTAAATTTTTAGTTTCTTCCAGTTTAAATATCTAAAAATTTTTCAAAAAGAGTCTAGAAAATAAATTTTAAAAGGTGAGGTTCAAGTGCAAAACTTAGCGTCTGAGTGAACTAGCCACATGCCTCATTCTGATTATTTCAGTCTCACAGCGTTTTGTTTGGTGGGCACCTACAGGCGATATCAATTGTTTCCAATTGTCTTGCATGTTAACTAGAGAGTTTAACTTAAGTAAGTGATTGGATTTCCTGGCTGATTCAAGCAACACGTTCCATGCTCTAATGGTATTAATGTAGAAAGTGCATTTACTTGAATTCGTCCAAACATTTTGAATAATATCTGTGCTTCTATCTTTGTATCTATAGCCATTTTACAAGGTCTTCGGGGCACGCAAATACCTTCCTTCAGGGAACAGTACCAGGAAAAAGAAGAAGAGGCAGTTAGAGAAAGCGATGGGAAGACAACATACAAGAATGGACGGGCCTGCCATTGAAAAAGGTTCTATCTTAGGCAAAAGACAGAGAGGAATGGAGAAAGACGGTCAACAAATCTTGCATGGTGCCCCAACGGTCCAACAGACTAGGGGATAGGTAAAGGTAAAAATCTTTGTATTTTAGTGGACAACTTCATTTTATAAACATAAAATCTCAAATGTAAGTGACACATATGTATAAATTAGGCGAAACCAAACATATAGATCTATATCGTTTTTATTGTTCGCTAGGACAAATAGGACTACGTAAATATTTTTTTAAAGAACAGATTGAGCTAGAAAATTGTTACCGATGAATTCTTCCAATAGAAAGATATCAAACCTGAACCTCAAAATTTTTTTAAAATCTGGAATATTTGTAAATGCTATAATTTATTTTCTTTCCATTAAAAAAAACAAACGACGTCTGAAATTGTGTAGATAAGTTCATGGAATGGTATGTATAGAAAAAAAAAACTTAGGCGGGCTAAAACAGGAGAACTCAATTGAGCAGACGCAAGCGTCTAAGTTAATTGCGTAAACATTGTGCAGCTGTAGCCATCCGATTAAAAAAATAAAATTTAAATAACATGCACCTACAATGCACATCATTCACCACACACACACCCACACACCAACACACACACAAACTCTGCATGTGTCTCCCCCTCTCTTTCTTCTGTCTTCCTACTTCGTGTCTGTCTCTCTCAATTCGATTCATTACGAGGCTATTTGCCTCTGTCAAAGAATAATTCAATTACAGTGTGTAAGTTTAAGCTGGGTTTATTTTGTACTGGAAAATTAATGGCAGAATTAGTCAAAGACCTGACGTTGACGGGGAATATAACAAACGCAATTACTAATAACAAAAGCGAATTATTTACTGCTAAGGTCTCGTTCAAATTCACATCTACTAGCGACTCAAGTTCAACATTTTTTTGGACTTTTTACAAAGCTTATATCAATTCACTCTGTCTGTTTGTCTGTCTGTCTGGTAAAAAGATAGCACACGTTTTTTTCCCCACACCCAATCTTGGATCAAGCGCTAACGTTTTGCATTATTTTTTCTTTTACCTGACAAATCAATTTTAAAAATAGCCAATTAGTTAATTAACTATTGGTAATATTTTTTTTTTGGTATCTCGAACAAGAGAAAAAATTTAATTGACTGAATTGGTAGTATAAGCTGAATTAATTCGCTTTATAGGTCGTTACAGGCAGTTGGTCGTTGTGCTGGCCACATGACAATCTCGTTAACTGTGGGCCACAGAAACAGATGATCTCTTCACAGTAGCGGTCCTAGGGGGTGACAAGTGGCATCCGTCCCCGGCCCCGTGCCTGAGGGCCCCCGTTCGAAGATTTCATTTTCACCTTTAGCTTCGCAATCCAGATTAGTTCTCATTAACTAGTATACAAAGCTTATATCGAATCACTCCGCAAAAATATCTTATACATTTATAACAACATTATCAATACTTTAACAACTCAACTTCACAAAGCAAAAATATAGGAGAGAGATTGAGAGGCTAAAATTAGAGAGGAATGGAGAGAGAGAAAAAAAACAAATAAGAGAGAGAGGAAGAGGGAAAAGAAGAGCGATAGGTAGAGGGGATGGCGGGGAAGAAACCAAGAGAGAGAGAGAGAAATAGTATTAAAAAGGGAGAGAGAAAGGGAAACAAATGACAGCGTAACGTATGGAAAGAGGAAGAAGTGAACGGAGAGAGACAGGAGAAAGCAAAGAGAGGAGAGAGAGAGAGGAGTGAACAGAGAAAAGAGAGGAGAGAGAGAGAGCAATTAACACAGAAAGAAGAGGAGTAAAAGGAGAGAGACAGGAGAAAGAGAGGAGAGAGAGAGAGGAGTGAACAGAGAAAAAGAGGAGAGAGAGAGAGCAATTAACAAAGAAAGAAGAGGAGTGAAGGGAGAGAGACAGGAGAAAGAGAGGAGAGAGAGAGAGAACAGAGAGAAAGAAGGGGAGTAAAAGGAAAGAGACAGGAAAAAGAGAGGAGAGAGAGAGAGGAGTGAACAGAGAAAAAGAGGAGAGAGAGAGCAATTAACAAAGAAAGAAGAGGAGTGAAGGGAGAGAGACAGGAGAAAGAGAGGAGAGAGAGAGAACAGAGAAAGGAGAGGAGTGAATGGAGAGAGAGATAGGAGAGAGAGAGGAGAGAGAGTAAGGAGAAGAGAGAGTGATAAAAATGAGAGTATGCGAGAAAACAAAACGAAAGCACTTAATGAACATTCCTCTCCCCCCTAGAAAGAACGCAGTCCACAATTCCGAAACAGCTTTATGATTTATCTTGTCAAGTCACAAGTATCAAAGAACTTCTCTAAAGACTTGTACTATCAGCAAAAGGCAGTGGCATACTTTTGTCTCCAATTATTGTTTTCTTTTATGGACACGTGTATTAGATCACACGTGAAAGCCCCCAATGAGTCACTACAGTTAGCTCATGTATCAAACTCCTATTATGACTCATTCTGCCCTGGGCTATCGGCTAACTATGACTCAACAAATGACTGAACAACAAATCGGACGAATCATACAATCGTATAGGCCTATCTATGACTACATGTAATAGAATGCTTCTTTGCATTGTGCTTTAGTTGTAGGTCTGAAGATACATTTTTCAGAGCCCGTTTTTTTGTAGTCTGTCTGGTCCATTCATAGACCTTATAAAAAAAACGAAAAGAACAATCACTATTAGAGATTTTCCCACTAAAAGTTAATCGCAGTAATCTGCTCTTTGCTAATATTTGATTTTTCAGATCCCATTTATGTTCTTAGCAATAAAAAAGAAGTAAGAGAAAAAAAAAAAGAAGAAAAAGCGATACTAAGAAATATGGTGGAGATGCAATGAAACCTTGAACAAAATGTTAGAAAATGAAAAGATGAAGATTGGGTGAGATTTTAATAGACACAAAATAAACAATGTCAAGGACGCCATACTGAAATACCACTGTTGCCAACTAAACAATAAAAAACTACTTTGTGCTAAGAAATTGGATGTTTTTTGCTGAAAAGTGCACACAAACAAATTTATAGCGGCGGCTGAGTGGTTAGGCGCTTGGCTTCCGAATCTGGGGTCCTGGGTTCGAATCTCGCTGAAGACTGGGATTTTGGAATTTTGGGATTTTTAGGTCGCTCCTGAGTTTAGTTGGGGGAAAGTAAAGGCGGTTGGTCGTTGTGCTGGCCACATGACACCCTGCTCGTTAACCGTTGTCTAAGGAAACAGATGACCATAACATTATCTGCCCTATAGACCTTTACTTTTTTTTTAATACTTCGCTTTATCAATACTTCCGTATTCTGTACACCGGATAAACCAACAGTCTTGCAGGAATGAAAATCTCTCTATTTAAAATCTTCTTTCATTTCTTTTTCTTAGCCGTACTACTGGACAATGGACGATTCTTTCAAAGACTTTATCCAGCAAATGCAGCGCTTTCTTAATTAATACAGACAAAAGATCGCGTGGTCTCTGATGTAATGCTATTTACACTAATGATCAGAAGTAATGCTATTTACGCAACTCTTGTTTAGTTAAGCAGCAAACAATAACGTGATCGTCTGGGAACACTGTATTCTACTTTGCGTCACTGTCAGGAATAGGACAGAGAAAGAAAGGGAGAAAGAGAGTGATAGAGAGAGAGAGAGAGAGAGAGAGTGTGTTATGACATGATTAGGATTTAGTTATTTGTTTCGGGAATAGGGGAAAAGTTTTACTTAGCGACGATGACGTAAAGTTTGTTAAAAAGGAAGAATGCTCTAGGATTTGATAGAGACAAGACGCTTTTCCTATCACAGCAAGAATAAGAAGCACTTTACGGACCTAGTTGACATCGGACGATTCCCTTCGTGATCAGTAAACATATTTGTTGACCAACATCAGTGTTGACGTCATATCTTGATTGTTTTGGCATTTCGCCGGTGTTTGAAGGTTACCTCCTGTTTTATTTCATTGTTTGTATTTGACACGGCGGAAGAGCCATACCAAGAGAAAGAGAGAGGGAGGGAGGGGGAGAGAGGAGTAGTGTATAACAACAACGTATAGGATTAAAAAAAAAAGAAGTCCCTAACAGAGTGGCCTAAAGTGGTGGCCCAGGGCAACTCATGAACTATGCTTCATTATGTATACACTTTTGGCTTATAAGTTTTAGACGTTTGCCACGAACTGCAATACGGCAGGGGATATAAATCAGACACTGAGCCATTGCGACGACAGTCCAAAGCGCGTACCACTCGACCAGCCAACCATCCACTTAACACGCAGTTCAAGGTCGAAACCGGTTAATCGGACCACATCGGGATACGATCATTCTGGTTCTAATAAACGGCTGTTTCAATTAACCGGATTCAACTGTATTAAGGATTTGTTTCGTTACTTTGGTCCGAAAAAGCGTCAAGTTCGATTTACCGCTGGTCCGATTAACTGGATTCAACGTTACTTGCCTATTGTGTATAGTAAACAACACTTTTGTAAGACTTATTGTAAAAAAAAGATTGGAATGAATTTTATTTATTTATTATTTCTCGCATATAAACCGCGGGTTATACAAGTATTTACACATGAATGGCAGCGGTGCGGGGTATACAAACATTAATTTACTCATAAACATAGTATAGGCCCCTAATGGAAACTATGGACATGCCGGTGGTTCTTTATACCTCCTATAGTTTGCTGTGTGGTTGTGAAATATATATTGACAAACTTTATGAACATCTCATTACAAACCTCAAGAAAACATATAATACTGTTGCAAGTAAGTAAGCAACTAAGCTTATTTGCACATGCGGGGTATTTAAGGGTGCGGGTTGTACAATTTTGTTATTAATTTATTCTGTAATTTATGCGGGGTATACGCGCAGAGGCGTAGCATCCATTCAATGAGCCCGAACCCACGACCAACAGTGGCCCACAGCTGTGGCGTAGCAACAATGGCGCGAAGGAGCTCATTACGCTTGGGCCCATGACTCATGGCCAGTTGGGGCCCGCATTAGAACTTAGGAAGAACATTTGTTTGTTAAGTAGAAACACTTTTAAGTCGTTTAACTCTGTTAAGAAGTTGTAAAAACATTGACTTTTAAGACACTATTACTTATATGCAGTCCTAACTGAATCAAAAGTAAAGACATAATTACTTATTTTTTTTAAAAAAAGGTACGATCTTTACATTGGAATGTCTTTGCATTGAGATTACTCATTTTTTGTCACTCACTAAATTTGTATTATTGGCTGGAAGGGGGCCCACCAAGATGTTCTTGAACCCGGGGCCCACGGGTACTCTGCTACGCCACTGTATACGCATGTGCGGGGTATAAGTGCAAAAATACGGTAACTAAATGGTTAGCAATTAGCACGGTAACAATGTTAAATTGCGTAAATTTAACACACAACTCTCCTTTCCTTTTATGCGTAAAGTTCTTAGTAGCTTTTCTATTTCCCAATCTAGATACGAAAAGACGGAGTGAGAAAGGAATCTAAGCCGATACATGAATCATTCCTCGGGTTGTGTATAAATGTTTGAAACTAAAGTATCGTTTAAAAGAGAAGAGAATATACATGAGTAAAGTGAAAAGATTCGGTGTAATCGTTGGATGAAACTCATGATAATCGACCATCGAATACGCATCGTAGAGCTGAATCTTTATTTTGAGACTCCAAGATTCCTATGCATAGGTCACAGGTCAAATCGCGCACGCTGACTTCTTTAACTTGTTGTTATTGGGCTCTCGTCAAAGGAAAGACAATCCAGCACATGAAAGTCGGGTTACAAATTTTTGTCTATCTCGGCGTACACCTATTCAAACCGTGTGCTTGTGAATTGTGTTGTTTGACGTGACGTAAATGAGAGGCACATCTAATGTTTCCTTGGTATTCTGTTGTTTTTTTAACTCCAAAATTATCTTACAGTTGCATTTCACCTCCTCAGTAGAGATCTTTCCTACTATAGACGTGATTTAGAAGAAAACATTTTAATACGTCTGCGATTGAATATGTGTCCCCATCGCTGTTACGTCGGAACTCTCAATTATTTACACGTAAATTTACATTTCAGTACAAAGAGATAGAAATCTGTTATAACATATCTGTTCAGTGGAGCAACAACCATGGCAAGGCGGGGGGGGGGGGGGGGGGGGGGAGTATTATGATCGATAGGTGCCCACAGGCCACAGGGTCCATTGAAATAACAAAAAATGTATACAGCAGTGGGCCCCGCACTTGCATAAATCACTGCAGAAACGCATCCTGACATCTACAGCTCATTATAAATCAGTGGGGTTTGGGGCGAGGCCCTGACGAAAACCGTTTTCTTGCATAATTAACTGCAGAAACGCATTCTCCTGACATCTACAGCTCGTTATTAATCAGTGGGGTTCGGGGCTAAGCCCCGACGCCAAAAGTGTTTTCTTGCATTCTTCACTGCAGAAACGCATTCTCCAGATCCTATTAAAAGAGGACCTTTTCAATAATATTTTACTTGAATAAATATTCTAATATGAACTTATAGGACTTTAATACATTGCAAATAAATACCCACATATTTAGATTAAGGCTTTAAGGGTTGCCGCCGAAAAAAAAATTATTCGAAAAATAATATTTTTTAAAAAAGCTTATTTGTAATATTTTTTGTTCATTAGGCATGTTTGTAACTTATTAAGTGGAACAATTAAATTCCACTCTAAATTTTTTTTTTGCATTTTTAGGATTCAAGCATAAATTGTGAGTTATAGTCCCAAATTTATTTAACTAGAAAATAGCAGATTGAGTAAAGGTTTGAAAAAGGCGACTAGGAAAAGATTATTAGGGTTCAGAACTCATCTTAATAGTTACTCCTATACTGAGAAATTTCGTATGAATTCTAAATTTTCCAAAGCAAAGTCTGTCTTGAAATAATTATGATAAATTCATGTGAAATTACATAAACTCTTAGACATATTTGACTATTCTGTTTTAAAACGTCATGTTTTCGTTTGAAAAGAGGAGGGGGCGGTAGAGTGAAAACGTTTGATCCTCGCTTTTTTAAAAATAATTTCTGTTAATGATTGCATTTGACATTAAAGAATAGGGGTGGGGCGACTCGATATAAGAATTTAATTTAAGTATAGCAAATATTAATTATATTAGTGACAAATTTTTAAAAATTTTGTAATTTCTTAACCATAATACAAAAAGAAAAAGTATTTGTTGCCCGATGGGCGGAAGGCGATTGCATTTATCGCCCCTCCCACCTGGTACAACCCTTTTTCATTTTATATTTACTAATGATAAAATTTGAGATTAGAGTGTGGTGCGACATAATATACAAATGGGTTCACATATCAATACGTAGTTTATATTATATAGATATTCAACTAATTGTGTTCACAAACTATGATTTCTCCATAAAAACAAGACCCCTTCCAACTCCACTCAGAGGGCTAGAGTGGGAAAGCAGTAGATGCAATCCCCCCCCCCCCCCTTACCCCACCAAATCGGCCAAAATATCAGAAGGGGAGCGACATAATATAAAATTTATATATTAATTCAACTAATTTTGTTCACAAACTATGACATAAAAGTAGGACCGCCCCCCCCCCCCACTCTCAAAAGGTTTAAGTGGGAAGGGCAGTAGAGGTATTGGCCCCCTCCTCACCCAATCGGCCAACAGGAAAACGACATAATATAAAGATCGGTTAAAATATCACTAACAAGTTTTAATTATATAGATATTTAATTGATTCTGTTAACAAGCTGTGATTTCTACAAATAAATTGAACCCCCCCCCCCATTTGAAAGTTAAGGGGGGTGATTGATGCCATCGCCCCCTCCCGACCCCACCAAATCGGCCAACATACTAGAGGGGGGGGGAGTGAAATAATATAAAAATAGGTTGAAATATAAATAGTTAGTATTTACTTTTAACATAAGTAATTAATTCGTATACAAATTGTGTGAATTCTATACTAAAATTCGTCTGCCCCTATTAGGGGAGGGCGGCCGAGTAGGGGAGGGCGATCGCCCCTACCGATCCCCTCCTTGGATCAGCCAGTGGTGTGAACACTGGGTCATTTGCTATTAAGGTTTTTTGACGAATTCTGATTTCCCTTCAAGATTACTTTTTCAAACTAGTGTCAAAGATATTGTGCGGTTCAATCATGTGGTACAAGAGGAAAAAATAGTGATGGAGCTGAGTTTTTAGACTATTGGTTGGATTAATATTGTTAACTTTCATTTATTTATTACAAAACTTATATCACTCACTCTGTCTGTTTGTTCGTCTGTCTCTCTGTCTGGGAAAAGTTGGAGCATGTTTTTTCTCCCATTTCTCAATCTCTGATCAAGTTAAAACTTTGCACAATTATTCATTGAACCTGACAAGACATGAATCAATAAAAAAAAACAAAAAAACAATTAGTTAATTAATTGTTGATGATTAATTATTTTGTTTGATTTCGAAATAAGGGGAATAAATACTACCTAATGAAAGATGTGGATGTATTTCAGGATTTAATCCCCTTTATTATGTTTTGTCACATTTTTTCTCCCACTTCTCATTCTCATACCAAGTTGAAATTTCACATAATTATTCAATGTCAATAACAATACACGAATCAATCTAAAATTAACCAATAGTTAATCATTTAGTACTAATTAATTAGATAAGCTTTGCTTTTAAAAAGTTTTCTTTTTTTTTTTATTGATTGTTAAAGGTATAAAATTCAGTTTTGTGCAGTCATTTGTTTTCCTATAAATTGATGACATAAATAAACATGGGCTGGGGTTATTGACTCATGAGGCAGAGAGAGCACAGAGACACAGGTTGTTATCGATTTCTACACTGCTTTTTCTTTTACGAATTTATTTTTTTGTTTAATGATGTTTCCAAATTAGTGTCCCAGTTTGAGACTCACTGCGTGTACCATTAGTGTGACCAACAGCATTACATTTTTTCTATTTCTTTTGGCTCTTCTCTACGATTGAACGTCTGAACTTCTGTTTCTTGTCCAGGTCTAGCCAACTGTCTTGTTTCCACTCAGACGCAGTTAGACTCCTTCACTTCTCTTTGTCTGTGGTGAGGAATTTTTTCCTGTACGCTGTATTAGCGTTCATAGTGTTTACTCCAGTTCACGTTTACTATTAGAAAGTTGTATATATTGCTTTAGAAACGACTTAGAGCAAGTTTGAAGTATCGTATTCGTGTACGTTTAGATTGGATCAAATAAATAACAGGGGCGAGGTGGCTGAGTGGTTAAGGCTCGGTTTCTGAACCTTAGGTCCTGGGTTCGAATCTCGGTGAAGGCTGGGATTTTGAATTTCGGGATTTTTAGGGCGTCCCTGAGTCCACTCTAATGGGTACCTGACTTTAGTTGGGGAAAGTAAAGGCGGTTGGTCGTTGTGCTAAACACATGAGACTCTGCTCGTTAACCTTTGGCCATAGAAACAGATGACCATAGATCGTAAGGGAAAGGGAAACTTTACTTTACTAAATAAATAGCAGACTATCGCGTAATGTACGCATCAAGGTTGCTTAGCCACAGAAACGTAAACAGGAAAGGAATTTTTTTTAATATATCATCTCTCTCTGTCTGTCTGGTAAAAAGGTTTGTACACGTTATTTCTCCAACACCCAATCTTGGGTCAAGCTGAAATTTTTGAACAATAATTTCTTTTACCGGACAACACAAGAATCAATTTAAAAAGAATAACTAATTAGTTAATTAACTATTGGTAATTAATTATTTTGTTTGGTATCTCGAACAGGGGAAAGAAATTGCACCTAACTGAAGTGGTGGTATAAGCTGAATTAGTCCCCTTATATAGGTAGCCGCTTGAAAGTAAGTTTGAAACAAACTATACAATCTTCAATAGTCATAAGTACCTGTATGCTTGAGGAGGCGTGAGCCATGAATTCGAATTCAGGTCGTTCCTCTTTTTGTAAATGCTTTTAAAAAGCGATTACGGTAAAATCCACCCAGATATCCATTTCGTTTTCTCCATCCGCCTTTCCCATTTTCCCAACTGGTCCAGATAAGTGATAGGATCATAGTGTATTGAGAGAGCTAAAAGCGTGAAATAACACTAAACAAAAATAATTGGTAAAATATTTCTAATCGCACAGATTTATAGTTGTTGGTCTAGAATTCTAGATATATAACAAATTTAATTACACGACTTATCCAAGCTAATTTGTAGAATTACACTTCATAAAACCTTTTTTTTAAAGTGTTTTTTAAGAATGTTTTTCTACGACTTTGGCTTCTAGCAGCTTCGAGTTTCTACATAGAAGAGTAATGTTAAGGGGAGATAATTAAAATTATTTTTTTCTTGTTTTAACTTTCCCTTCAGCTTTTTCTTCTTTTGGTCTTAAATGACTGTAAATAGGGAGACTTATCAGTGTCCACGCAGTCCATGCTTTTCGGGTTTTAAGTGTATTTGTGTCAATTAAATTTGAATTTTTAAATGTATTATTGCGTGCATGTGTATTCTATCTTTTCATATTTAATACATTATTTCATTTGCAAAAAGGATGTATTTAGTAGGGGTGCACCGGATAGTCGCTCCGGCTTCTGCCGAATATTCGGCACTTTTTCACCGGCTCCGGTCGGATATCACTTCCGGATAGTAAACCGGATAGTAAAAGCTACACCTGTATTTCTATTAATATTGTTATGCACCTCCGCGCTAAGTCTTTTCCAGAAACGCCAAACGGAGGTAACACTTAAATATCGAAACAACACAGGCGAAAGGCAAACAATATAAAGGTAGTCGACGCTGATAAACGATGTCCAACAAGAAGTTTAAACTAAATCTCCACGTCAATAAAAACCTGCCAATATTCTTAAAGTGGACATGATTCAATAATGTCAGTTCTGAAATACATTAACGTTTTTGTTTCAAATAAAAGAATTTGTTTATAAAACTATAAACTATGACAATGCACCAAATATTTTTTAGTACAAAGACAAGGCGTGTTAATCTAAATAGAAAGACTTTACATTATAAATTCGCATTACATAAGTAGCAGCGATGTCTTGCGCATTTTAAAAGCTTGTCTTGACCATTGAGTGGTCTAGAAAACATGTAATATTCCTTAACTACGTCACGCTGATATCTGTCTAGATGTGCGGGTATATCTCCAGAGGTAGAGATGAACAACCCCTACCTCCTTTTGTTTGTTTAGTCCATAACATTGAGTTCACAGATAGGCAGCTGACCACATTAATCCAGATGTCAACGTGTTGACATTGTCTAGGGGTCACACTTATGAGAGAACTGCGTTTGTTTACTTGGAGAAGTATATATTTTTATTAGGGGCGGGACTACAAGCCAAATTTCTATAAGGTTAATCTGGTATGAGTTTGTTTATTATGAGATAGGTTGTCTATCAAGGGTCTGGACCACAAGCCACACCTTTTATACTATTGGCCGGGACAATGAGTTTGTTTACTTTAAGTCTCAATTAGGAGGCTGGACTACAAGCCAAACAGACACTGACCAGGGGTATCTTTAAATGGAGGGCTCAAGAGACTCAACACCACCAACTTCTTATTTGTTTAATCCATGACAATGTATTGATAGACATTGACCATTCTTAAGCCAGAATGGATTAACGCAGATTGTTGAGAAATATTGACACTGTCAAGAGGTCACTATATGATGAGACTAAGTTTGTTTATTTGGAGAGAAATGTCATTTAAGGCGATGAACACACGTTCGTTGCACAATAAAATAAAACAGAGATGTGCATGTGTGCGTGTATGTATTTTTTCCCCTTGTATTAAAACCTTTAAAAAGAAAGCTAATTTCATTGTTGAATTCGTATGACTTAATGTATAAAGGAAAACCTTACAGTAAAATTTAACATCGCAAAAAATAAATTGATCTAAAGCACCACAATTAGATCTAGCCAACAAAGAAAAAATATGCTGGAATGTTAAGAAACACTTGACCTCTGTAACTAAGTTACAGATATAATTTATCTATATGCTCGACTGACCATGCCAATGTGTTATCTTCCTTTACTTGCACACTAAACACTATTGCGTATGTCCAAGAAAAAAAAAACGCGTGAAGGTCAACACCATCAACTATACACACTACACTAGGACTACATGTGTTGGCTCACTACGTCTATCTGACCAGGTTGTTACAATCAGTCAAACACAAAGTCTATTTATGTTGGTTTTTTGGTAGGGAGGGTGTGGATGAGGTTTTTTTTTCTTCTATAGTTGGTTTTCCCAATTCTCTTAGATCTACATAACAGTAGATCTAAACATTGATATCAATAATAGGCTTACAGACTACAATTAAATCTATGCTTCGCAACATTTAAGGCTCAGGCTATAAGTATGTATAAAGGATGTTCCTGCTGTTAATAAAATATCGTTTGCCGCAAATGGATTAATAAATATATGACCTACTACGCTTCAGATTCCAACTATTAACTAACAGCTATCATCATTATAAGCCCTTGAAGCCAGAAACAGAAGCAGTCTTTGGACTTTAAATAAAGTCTGATGACCAGTTGTTGGTTAGAAATTCTTGAACACATACATCCAACCACCATACAAGCCAGATGAGAGATTTACATTAGTAACTAGTTAAATATATACTAACATATTTTACATTGACGCTTTAACACACAGCCTTCATAGTTGGTGGCCTCGTATATACAAACAGACACGGTCATGCTACACAGATTAATTTTTGTTTATAAATACTGTTAATCTTTAATAAATCAATCAGTAACAGAGTTTAAAACAATAAGGTATATAAAAGGAAAAAAATAATACCAACAAATATAGGTATGTTATTTAACAGTTTTGTAAAATGTTCAGCAATACAAGCTATTTACAAGACACTTAGGTATTCGGCTCCGGCTCCGGCCGGATATCAAAAAGTACTATCCGGTGCACCCCTAGTATTTAGTAAATTTGACACTTCATAATATTGTCCAATATACAACTGGATATTGGTTCAACAGATTTAACTTCAGACATATCAGAATGTATTCGCTATACAATCCCATGAAAACACTGAGTTTGGACAATTGGAAATAATAGATTTGGCCTAGATGCAGTCAATTTTAACACAGGGTATATTAATTAAAGAGGCTTTGTGGTCGAGTGGTGAAGCGCTTGTTTGTTCGAATCTCGGTGAAGACTGGGATTTTAATTTCGAAATTTTTAAGCCTCCCCTTTACCATGGCAAAGTGAAGGCGGTAAGCCATCGGCCACAGAAAGAGATGGCCTATACATTAAGTGCGTTGCAGGTTTGAAAAAGTAGTTCACTTTACTTTTATATTAAATAAATTCCCACTCGTTTTGACTGGTTTCGTTTATTGAGTTAACGTGTTTGCATTCTATTGAAAAAAAAACAAAAAACAAACAAACATGTCTTCCTAGGTAAACACAGAAACTGTTTTTATTGCATTAATAAACAGACAAACGTCACGAGGCAGTGAAAATAAAAGAAGAGTTAAAAATATATTTGTAAAATTCGTTTTATCAAACGTGGCAATCTTTTCTGTTAAACTTTTATCATATTTGGCTATTTAAAGCTAAGAACGTAACGATTTGGGAAGAAGAACTTTTAGTGATGGATTGTAACGTTGAAAGTATAGGCATAGGTCTATTCTCTTTCTCCACTTATTGTATCACTGTCACAATTAATTATGTCTCAAGTATTTCCGGATGTATGTAGGCCTATGTCTATCTATCTATCTATCTATCTATCTATCTATCTATCTATCTATCTATCTATCTATCTATCTATCTTTCTGTCTGTCTGTCTGAGTGTCTGTCTGAGTGTCTGTCTGTCTGTCTATCTATCTATCTATCTATCTATCTATCTATCTATTTATCTATCTATCTATCTATCTTTCTATCTATCTATCTATCTATCTTATTGCCATGTGTGTAAACTATATGTAATATCAATACGGTGATGCTAATTCTACTATTTTCAAAAAGAAAATCTTCTCATGGCTGGAAGATTAAGCATGGTGCCTCCACAATATGGCAGCAATATAATTCTTTATCATGACCAGCAATCTAAGGAGGTGTACTATCTATACAATCTTACTGTCTGCCTGTGAGCGAGTGTTTGTCGGCATACATGTGCGCGTGAGTATGTGTACGAGTGAGTGAGTTGGTCGCGTTTCTTACGCGTGTTTGTACTGTGCAGGTGTACTTGGGGGGAAGGGGGGGGGGAGGGTTCGCGTAAAGGTAGAACGAGTACTCGTGCGCCTCTCGCGAGGGAGAAATAATATCCGCATTCGTCCCTTTGTTAACCTGTCTAAAGATGAACACACACACAAAAATTAGACGATGAAAGAGTGAGTGATATGAGTGTCTCCATATTTTCCTACTCCGAATTACAGAGGGACTATATTTTGAGGATGCTGGTGTAGAGCAAAGATGAGCGAAATGTTTTTAGGAGCGGGCCAAAATCTTAAAAGGAAACATTTTGACGGGCCATACATTCACACTAAAAAAAAAAATGTATGAGAGCTAAGGTTTTTAAAACAAGCCGTTATTCATAATTTGGTTTAAAACCATGTAGTAGCTTTTCCCCATACGATTTGACCAAGGTGTCCATCTGTCATAAATAGATGAAGATTTAAACATTGCACAAATGATCTGAGCTTGAAGTATTCAATTTGAACAATTAGAATTCGACACGCTCCATATAGAACTCTAATATCGGACTACTTTGAAAGAATTAGTCTTAGAAATCTTAAATTCTTCTAATGTCCCATGACGTTGTTAAGGTATATTCATGCTACATCAGATTGTCTTTATTCACAACAGTCAGAGCATTGAAACTCTTGATATTTTGTTTAAAAGTGAAGTATTGGGATATACTATTGTACTCAGGGGCGTAGCGGGGGGGGGGGGGGAGCTTCGCATCTTTAGGGGCTCCTGCATTTTGACATTCGACATCATGACTTGAGATAATGTACTTAAATATATACTCTAATGTGTGGAATACATGCAACATGGTCACTTAACATAACAGCATGGATAGCAAGATAACATGGCATTGGCTTAATATTTAATTTAAAAAAAAATTGGCAACTCATTTGGGGAGATTTTCAAATTTGGACATCCTCCCTAGCTACACCACTGATTGTGCTTATGAATGACGATGGTTCTGTTGCTAATGATGCACACTTGTTTGTCAATCTATTACCTAATGTTTCAACACCTAGTCAAAACTTGAATTTTTTAATAATAATTGTGAATGAAATTGTTTATATAATTCTTTTTACAAAACGAGTGACGGGCCGGAAAAAACTTTTTTCGCGGGCCGGAATTGGCCCCCGGACCTTAGTTTGTCCATCACTGGTAACCTAGTCTAGTAGTAGTCTAGTAACCTTAACTCGACCCCAGAAACGGCGTAGAGGTTAGCGGTGAAAATCTTAGTAATCCTAGAGATCTATTAGAAGCACATTTTAAAGCCTACACCTAACTGTATCCCATACAATTGGCTGCTAACCTACACTTTGTAAAGGAAGCCTAACACTGATTTAGTAAACATAAAACCACGTCTCAAATAAGAAAATATCTTCGTATTCAAGAGCATTGAACTTTGGTCATCTTAAAACTTCTACAGCCTAACATTAGGACATCCTAGAACACATAGGACACTACAGAACCCCCTAGGACCCTAAACTAGGTCACCCTTGAACTATTAAAACCTAAATTTAGGACTCCCAAGAAGTTTTAGAACCTAAACTTAGGAGTTCCAATACATTTTAGAACCTAAACTTAGGACTACCAAGAAGTTTTAGAACCTAAGCTTTTGTAACCCTAGAATTTCTATAAATCAGACCATTAAATTCCTAAGATCCAAACACAACGATACATTTAGATTCCACATTTTGACAAATATTGCCTTGTAAATTTTGTTATCATCTTGTAATTGTTTCGTTCCTTGTTCAGTCTAGGTTTTTTTCTCTTCTTGGCAAGTACTACTGATTGTGCATGCAGTTGTTACACGTAATAACACAGGTATATTGTTACAGGCAGCAACACGGGTAAACGCGAATAGGTACGCCATCACTTGAGCATCAAGGTAGCTGTCAAAGGTGCAAACCCTGTTTTAAAGTATAAGTATATCTAACGCAATTCTGTTTCTATAAGGATGCGTGAACAAAACATTCGGTTTGAATTTTCGGACACCACGTTGTGAGAAGCACGAGACACCACATCACGAGACACCACATCACGAGACACCGCATCACGAGTTGTGGGAGACACAACGTCATGTAACATGTAAGACACCACACCATGAGTACAGTGAGACATCACATCAGGAATACTGAGAGATATATGATGCAACATGTGTGACACCTCATCATGAGTACTGTAAGACACCAGATCATGAATGCTGTCAGACACCATATAATGTGACATGTAAGGAACCATATCATGAGTACTTTGAGACACCACATCATGAATACTGTGAAACACCACATGATGTAATATGTAAGCGACCACATCATAAGTAATGTGAGACACCTCAGCATGAGTAGTGATTGGCACCACATGTTACGTATATGACATCACATCATTAATATTGAGAGAACCACATCCAGTAAGATACAAGACATCACATTACTTGAGACACCATACTATTAGACACCACACCACATCATGAGTACTATGACAGACTAAATCATTAGTACTGTTCTACATCACAACACATCATGAGTACTATGACTAAATCATTAGTACAGTTGGACACCATACAATAGCAGTATGAGGCACAGAACACTCACATGTAACAGTTTATATGAGGCAAGTGGTATACTGATCATCTGTGACAATGTCCAGTTTTTAATAAAGGTATTACGTATCTTAAACTATTTCCAGCCGTTAATGAGGTCACTTGGGTAGAACAATGTCCACCTGTAAATTATATGTTATCACTTGGCTAGAATAACTTCTAGAAGCTAATGAGATTATCACTTGGCTAGAACAATGTCCAGCTGCTTTCTGATTCTCGTAATTTTTTTCTTTTATCACTTGGCTAGAACAATGTGCAGCTGCTTTCTAATTCTCGTAAGATTTTTTCTTTAACCGATGTGTTAAAATTAGTTGGTTTCTGCTTGGACTCATATTTATATTTTTATAACGCATAAACTAGAAGCTATACCACAGCAGTGGTGTCTGAGCGGCGGAGACCTCTTTTATATTTATTAAAAACATGAACGTTCCAAGAATACACAAATCTATATTATAAAGTAGTCAAATATAAAAATCAGAGTAATAATATGACATTCTACATTTGTAGACTAGTATAAAAATCGTAACAAAATATTTTTCTGAAAAAATAAACAATAACATAAGCGTTTTTTTTTTCATTTTTACAGTTTCACTCCCCATACATAGAAAAGAAGAGAACTCGTTCGAATTAATGTTGTGTTTACCTGAAAGAAAAATATATCCGATAATCCGTGAGACAGAAAGCATGAAAAAGTGCTAATACCAAATTCCGAAAGAGAGAGAAGAGAGCACTAATTGTGATCAATGGAAGTGAGTCTTCTGTCAGGATCAGCGCTCACCTAGGAAGTTAAGTGTACGTTTCTTCCCCTTTCTCCCCCCCCCCAACCAACTACCCATTTTTCCCCTTCCCCATCCGTTTCCTTACACCCAATCACGCCCGAACAAATTGACATAGCAGCCCAACTAATGCCCCCGGAACACACACGCACACAAATAGTGCTACCTTTACATCATGGGTAGGCACAAGAACGATAACTCTAAGGCAAAAAAACATTGGCGTCTGCTTCTGTTAGGGTGAAGTGGGTTTAAAAAAAAAAAGGGTCTATCTCTCTCTATGGGAACAAAGAAAAAAAAAGGAAAAGTATGCAAACAATGTTAATTGGTTTTGATGGAAAAATAAAATTCAATGGACAGCTGACATGACAATTTCAGATCAATGTCAAAACTGATAATTACTTTTCAGATTTTAATTACTAAAGAAAACGAAAACCTTCTCTAAGATCATTAGCATTTTAATGGTATCTATTTTAAACTAAAATGCTCTTTCCAGTAAATTCTTTTCAGTATCTTTTTTGTACTGCTCTATTTTAGTTGGTTATCTTTTTTTTCCGTAAATCTTTTTAAGTGCACCGGTGGTGGTTTTTATTTTCTTCCTTATACGTATTTCTGATAATCACCTTCATCTGCTTCTTGGTCAACACACAAGATCTTTTGACCACCTCTCTCCTTATTTTTCTGCCTTTTGCCAGAATTAGTTTCTCTTTCATTGACAGGTTTTCCCAATCTTTCATGTTGTCTTTTTTTGCGTATCCTTCTTTCTCCTTGAAACTGTTCACTGCAGAAAGATCTTTGCGAGACCTGTGGATCTATGGCCGTACCGAGACCAGTCGAGTAATAGGCCTAACATGTGACGGGGCAACTTGTAGTCAATGGAGACCAATAGCTCGTTGTCACGTCAGAGGTCTACACGTCAGACCCGTGACGTTACCACAGGTTGCCACGTCACAGATCTGTGTTCAGGCCTACTATGACAGTCTCGGCCGTACATCAATGGTCAGAAGGACATCGTGATGTTACATCACGTCAGAGGTCTATTCGTCAGACCCGTGACGTTACCACAGGTTGCCACGTCACAGGTCTGTGTTCAGGCCTACTATGACAGTCCCGGCCGTACATCAATGGTCAGAACGACATCGTGATGTCACGTCACGTCAGAGGTCTATACGTCAGACCCCTGACGTAACCACAGGTTGCCACGTCACAGGTCTGTGTTCAGGCCTACTATGACAGTCTCGGCCGGACATCAATGGTCAGAAGGACATCGTTATGTCACATTGTCATTGTGATCCTGTTTTTACAAAGCGTATGTCAACTCTGTCTGATAAAAAGTTTGTACACGTTATTTCTCCCACACCCCAATCTCGGATCAAGTTGAAATTTTGCACAACTATTTCAGACATAGTGAGTTGTAATAAAATATATGATACCCATTTTTGGTGCCTCTCCCCACTCCGGCGCACGAAGCAGTTGCCCTCGGTACACCACTGAAAGGGGGGAAACGTCATGTTTGTTGACCCCTTACCTTATTCGTAAACGTTTTCACTTGGTAACCGCTGTGATGTCGTGGGACTACATTCATCGTCCAGGCATTGGAACTATCTGGCAATGGCGCAATCACCCACCCACGATGAACAGCATAGTTTAGACAGAATGAACAAATCAGTTAGTCCTCATTTGTATCTGTAATTGATTTGTTTTTTTAATTAACGAAACCTTGTTACACATGTGTTTCTTATAAATCCCCTGAAATAAAAAATAAATATGCGAATTAAACAGTGGCGTAGTTAGGGTATATGCTGCTCGGTGCGGATGCTCTTCAGAAAAAGGAACGAAAGACTTTTTTTTTTCTAAAATAATATGTGTTCATTGTTATTCATTCCTTGGCTAATAGGCTATGTGAAGAAATAAAGTTTACCTAAAGATGCTATAAATGAATCTTAAATGTTTTTTTGTTTTTTTTTTTGGCAGGTAAAACTATGAATAATTTTATAGAAACCCATTTTTCCACCGGCTCATGTGTAATGGACAAAATTTCCAAAATCATTCATCGTAAGTTTGTTATGGTTGAGCGCAATCAATTCCTGGGGAACGTTAATTTGGAAAAACTTCGCCCACATATAGCAGCGCTTATCTAGATGAGGATATTCGGGACCGAATCATCTGGCTGATACACTTTTTTTTTAGTTCAGCGCGCATACCACACGACTAGGCATAAATCATTCTTAGTCTTTCATCTTCGGAAATGAAGACAGTGCTTTAGTTGACCTATTAATTCAGTTTTTCATTCATTAAATCATTTATTACAAAGCTTATATCAACTCACTCTGTTAGTGTGGTAAAAAGGCTTGGACATGTTTTTTTGCCCACTTCCCATTCTTGGATCAAGTTGAAACATTGCACAGTTGTTCATTGTACCTGACAAAACATGAATCCATGAAACGGTTAACCAAAAAGTGAATTAATTATTGGTACAGTATTTAACTATTAAGTTTGATATCGAAATAAGGGGAATAAAAGCTACATAATAAGAGATTTGGATGTATATACGGATTTATTCCCATTATTACGTTTGTCCCGTTTTTGTCTCCCACTTTCCATTCTTGGATAAAGTTGAAATTTTCTATAGGCTTAATTAGTCATAGTCGATGAAGATACACGAATCGATAAAAAAAACAAACAAACATTTATTAGTTACTCAATTATTAGTAATTATTTAATTTTGTTTTATAACGCAGAAAAGAGACTTATACCTTATAACTTGAGATAAATGGCAGTAATTAGCGGTTCTCCCCTTAGAGAGAAAGCTTTGTGTTTATTTTTTAAGTTTTTTTCCCCTATCGATTCTCCATTGCACTACATGTAGCTTATTGTAGACTGACATCCGTGTGTCTAGAAAATTGCATTAACTGATAGGCTTTACAAAAAAAAAAAGACGCTTCTCGCGAAAACGGTATACATTTTAAAATGGTTCTTACTTAGAAAATGAAACACTTCTCTTACATAGTTATTCTAAACAAAATAATTTTTGAAATTTTGGTAATAACGTTCTTGTGCTTCGTTGACTGCAACATAAAACAACAGACATACTTTTGTGTCTATTACTTGAACAATCTTTTTTTATTAGAACGGCAAGATCGAATTTCTTAGATTTTACTAGATAAATCTATATCTATATAGAAATCTAGGTCTGAATATCTTTTTCAACAGTTGTATAATGTAGTCGATTGTCGTTGCACAATGTAATTTTATCATTTAGTTGGAAACACAGACCTATATATACCGGATTTTATTTATAGGTGTGTTAGATTTAGATCTAGATCTATATATAGGTCTGTGATTATAAACAATTGTTACAAGGGATATTACTCCAAAACACTGAATTTACACATTGAACTGAGATCTAGTTCTAGATCTAGAATAGTCATGGAACTATATTAATGATCAAGTCTGGATCGGTGGATTCTAGTCTAATACATCCGATGCATATCAACAACTAAACTAGAGTCTAGGGCATGATCCCAAAAAGTGGCCGCCTGTTGCCGTGATAGCAACGGTAAATAAATGAACTGAAACAGGATCTTGCCCTTAGTTAGACTATGTCACTATAGGGCCTATACATATAAAGTCTATACAATAATACAGTGCTTTTTTTGTGACGGTACGCACCCATATGGCGTACCAACACCTTTTTCAATGTGGGCAAAAAATTATTACTTTTCTTGTATTCTAACGTTTATTATTAATTTATTAGTAGTAAAAGTTAGGCAATCCATCACTGAATACCGCACCTATTTTTTTTTTTACAAAAAAAAGCACTATATATTTATATATATATATATAGATTACTAATGTTTCATTAATTTAAAAAAATTTTTTTTATAATATATCTATATAATTAACCATCTCTATATATCTTATATCTAGATCCAGATAAAAGCTATAGATTCTACTCTACCAATGAAATGGCCTTATTATTGCTGGAGAACTTAAAATTGCTTTCAATACTTGCATGCTCAATGATTTGGCCCATAGAAGCGCAATATGTATATAAAAGGGATGCAAAAATAGAAAAAGGTATTGGCATTTTTAGTATGTAAATAACCGAGCTTGATTTGATAGGCCTACATACATGTTATCTAGTGATGGGAACTAAAATAAATTTTTTTAGTTAAACTAAAACTAAGTTTGAACTAAAAAAAAGTAATTAAACTTTTAGTTAATCACAAATTGAAAAAATTAGTTAAACTAAACTAAGAAACTTTAGTTAAACTTTTACTAACTATTTTGACCTTTTTAAGGATGAAACAGCCAAACATGAAGAATATAAAGCACAACCAATCTCTTTAGCAAAATGTAATAATCATTTATTTGTGCACATGAAAAAAGATTTAAATGTCTTTATGGGATAGATGTACATCTAGATCTTAATAGAATCACTAGAATGATACTATTATAGAAAGAAATTAGAAGTAATTGTCCAAGTTCTAATATAAGTTACCTTTAGAAGTAATGATAAAACTGCATGTTGACTCTCTAACTCTCGATTCTAGAATATTCTGGATCTAATATCTTCTACAAACGAAATGATCAGAAATATAATCTGGATCTAGAATTAGATCTAGCTACTAGACCTAGATCAAATAATTAATATTTTAATCTAAAAATAATCTAAGAAATACTAGTTACTACTACTAGATCTAAAATCTAGATAGAGTCTAGTAGATATCTTAGTAACTCTGGATCTAGACTAGTGATTTTAGATTATTATAATTATGATTATAACTAGATATGGGTATTTAGATCTAAATACTCTAGTAGATAATACTATATCTAGATCTATACTACTAATAGATCTAGATAGTAGCCTAGATATAAGTATAATTATAATAGAAGTAGATGTAGATCTAGTCTAGATTTAGTTATTTTAGTATTAGATCTAGTGATTCTAGTATAGTGATGACTATTAACCTATTATTAGTTAGTATTATAGTCATTATAGATCTATCATCTATGCATCTTAGGTCTTATTATAATAAGTAATCTAGATATATCTAGATCTAATCTAGACTTTAATTCTAGAATTGTAGAATCTCTAAATTAACAGATCTAGTCTAATAAAGTAAAGTAATATAGATTTCAATTAATAGAATCTATAATGACTATATTATTGACTTATAATTTTAAATTTACATCTAGATCTAAGACTACTAAGAGTTAGACTCTACTTAAATTAAGACTAAGAGACTAAAATAATTAAATATAGACTATTATGAATATAGATCTAATTGTAGTAATAGATTAATACTAAAAGACTAGACGTCACTAGACTCTAACTCTAGATCTATCTAGTAAAAAGTTTTAAAGTAAAAAGAGTCGACATTTCTTTTAGATCTATAGTAGACTATAATAAAGCAAAATTCTTTGCCTGTAGCTATACAGGAACACACTGGTGTTTAATAAAAAGCAGCAAAATGTAGATCTATAGAAGCAAGCAATTATCACGATTTATCAAGCAGCGAAACTTGCTAGAAATATAATGAACAGGTTTATTTTCTCGCCTTTCAAATACCTTGAATTGGCAGGAATAGCGATCATTATAGGGTAAAGGTCAAAAGGCTTTCTAGTGACTTGTGCACCCTCTAGTTTATTCTTCTCTCTATTATACATTATATAGATTATAGATCTATATTCTCCAAATTACTTAGATCTAAATATTTATTGGTATGTATGTTAAAAAAGTTTGTAAAACTAGTAATTAAACTTTTTAGTTTGTAACTATAAAAAAAAAATTAAACTAGGATTTTAACTAAACTTTTTAAAAAAAATTAAACTTTGGCCTTGACTAATTTTGTTTAGTTAAACTAAAAGTTAGCAACTTTTTAGTTAACTTTTGCCCATCACTAATGTTATCTAGAAATTTAGAAATACTGTAAGTGTAATCTTTATCTTTAATAGTAGGTAAAAGTAACTAAAGAAAAATCTATTAATTCTACTCTAATACTGTCAGACATGCATTCAAGCAGTTGCTTGCTTGGGTTCTCTGACAACTATCCCTCAGACAGTATGATGAAATAACTAAGCAACTTACAGGATCAAAGTGTTGAGTTGTGCATGAGTAATTACAAAATGACTTTGTACAGAGGATGTCAATCCTGCTTGTAATGACCAACTCATTCACCTATACATTGACAAAAAAATTATGCAGTATGTGCTGATTTAATATACTGATTATGCAGTACGTGCTGATTTAATATAGTGTAAACAGTTTAAAATTAATTAGTTAATCTAAAAAAAAAAATTAGCATTGGTTGATCTACAGTTGCTCTCACATGAAGTAGCCTACACTCAGCAGTGGTTCCCAAACTTGTTATACCAACAGCACAGGACCATCATGGGGGTTCATTTTTAATACTTGGTCTTTATAAGTATACAAAGGGCTAGTGTACCTTGAAAATATAGTCTACATAAATAGAAGTTATGATGTAACCACAAGACAATTGTGTAGCCTAAACCTTAAGAGTAACAAGTTACCAGAAAAAGGGTTAATACTCTTTCTTCCAAATCAGACACTGGACACTGAACAGGAGACTGAATAGTAAGGACTTAAGTGTATGAGAATGCTTAGCAATCTAAATATTGTTTAGGTAGATGAAAATATGAAAACAAACTGAACAACATAAATCAAACCAAAAAACACAAACAATTCAACTTTGCGCTTCATTGAGGAAAAAAACTCCCTCAGACCTTAATGATACTCATGACTCATGGCTTTGTCCATTAAAAGAATTGTTTACAATAACTTCCTTATTACATAAAATCAATTTATATTTATATAACTTTTATGTATTATTAATTATCACTAACTTAATTTACTTAGTGTACAAGACTGCAACAGACCTATTTGTTTTGTGTGTGTAAATTACTATTTTGCTTAACCAAAATTGCTTTGTCTGAGATGTCAAATTTTTCTCTGCAATAGATTTGCTCAGCAAACTAATCAGAAGTGAGATGCCAAAATCTGGACCAATATTTGCTTTTGCTAAACATTTTCAAAGTCATATGGTACTTCAACAGTCTCCACAGAGAGCCAATGTTTATGGTTTTTCTTCTGAAATAGGAAAAATAGTAGAATTGCAAGTAAGAGTACAATTTGTTCTACAATGATGGTATTTCAATTGGTTTTGATGCTGGTTATTGAAATCATTTTCTAACCTATGGATGTGCTTTAACAAAATTTATTATTTTATTCTTTACTTTTGAGTACATCTCAAGGAGGCATGGTAACTGAGTGGTAAAGCACTTGGCTTCAGAACCGGGGGGTCTTGGGTTTGAATCCTGGTAAAAACATATTTTTCTAGATCTTTAGGGCGCCTTTGATGTCTACCCAGCTCTAATGGATACCGGTACCTGACATTAGTAGTTTAAAAGTAAAGGCAGTTAGCCATTGTTCTGGCTACATGATACCCTTTTTAAACATGGGCCACAGAAACACATGACCTTTATATCATCTGCCCTATAGATTGATAGGTATGAAGGTGGGGAGGAACCATTGTGTACATGGTCTTTAGTATTGACCACACAACCATAGATCGACAAAAAAATGTTGTTTTTATTGCTGTAAATTATTTTTGTTTGAAAGTAAAGAAATATCAAATTTTTGTTTCAATTAAAGAAATTCTGTTGAATTTCTAATAAAATGTCCATGAAGAATGGGAATCCGTCTTGATCTGTCTGTCATGGTAAATCTTGAAGTCACTTTTTCAGCCACATTCTTTTATGGGAAATAATTAATGAATGTTCCAGTTCCAGTTACTTTCTTGGCTACTGAGAGCCAGTTAGAATTTAAGACAAAGTAGCATATCTTACATAAAAGTTGTTGACTTCTTTGAAGTCTAAATAATTGTCAAACCATTAAATTGTTAGATTTGCTGTTGTCAAAAAGTGGTTGGCTTCTGACTGCACTTTCAAAAGATTTTATAGATTTTTTTAGCCATTTTTCTTTTGGCTATTCACTTTCTTTTGTCTCTTTTCTTATATATATTAGAATAAGAGACAGTAGATTCTGGTTAATTAAACCACATTAAGAACAATCTCATTTAGGATTTAATATGACTATGTTAAGGCTAAGACTAAGACTGCTTTATTGATCCTTATGGAAATTTTTTGTGATTACAAGGACTCTTTTTCTCATACAAAAACAACAAACAGAAACATTCACATAAATAGAACAGACACACCATAAAGTGTTCAATGAGCGACTGCACACAGATACCTTGGTCCTTTTCATGTTTCCTGATCAACGAGTGGCATTGATATAGTCTGACTGAGTAAGAAACAAGCAAGTTTTTGTACTGCTCGGTTTTAGTCTTGAAAGAAAGAAGTCGCCCACTTTGCAACGACTTGATGTAGTAATGATAGAGCGGCTTGCTGTTGTCTTCCAAGATTTTTCAGAGACATTTTTGTTCAAAAAGTTCCTTTAAATATGGTAGTGTTGTTCGTGTGATTTTAGATGCTGTTTTAATTATGTCGTCTTAGCGGCACAACAGTTTAGTTGAAGCATTGCCTTGCCAACAAGTTATTCCATATGTAAGCAGATTTTACATAGTCGCACTATAAAACTTATCTAGGATCTTCTTATTTTGTTAAAAGCTATTGTTTGTATAGGGAAAAATAGCCGCTGGGCTGTTTTCTTTGTCAGTTTCAAGGTGGTCTTCCCATGAAAGCTTGTTATCAATGATGACGCCTAGATATTTATATGACTTCACCTGTTGTATTGATGTAGTCTTTATCTGCAGTTGGTGTATCATTTGTTTTTTCTTTCTGAAATCTATTATCAGTTTATGTGACATTCAGTTCTAGAAACACAATGTAGGCTAAAGGTGCTATTAGAACATAACAAACAAAAATGAGAATTAAAATGGCAGACTAATCTAAATACGTTTGAACAGTTAGGTCTTTATGTTTTTCTTGTATGTGCTATATGAGCATAATGGGGAGCAATGTCCAAACCTTTGGTCCACCTACTAAAAAAGCCTGTGAACCTTACCTTTTGAATGGTAATGCAATACAACAAGAAAGATCCATGGAGAGTAGGGCTCTTCAAGAAACATATGGAGTAATCAGTTTACTAAGGTACTTAGATGTTGTAATCAGTGATGCCCCACTTAATTCAACCTATGGGCCATTTTAATTTCTGACATTCGTGTCATGGGCCACATTTCCAAATTACAAAAATGAAATGAAATCGATTACAAACTAATTTCACGAGAAACTTGTGGATCTAGTACTTACATTAATTAATGAGATATTTTAAATTCATTTTTTTTAATACGCATAAAAAAATGGCTTCAATGCTCTACTTAAAATGGGAGCAATATTATAGCTAGCTAGCTTGACCACCGACATATTGGTTTCTTAATGACGTCTATATAAATTGTTTTTTTTTTAACAGTCACACTTTCCTTATAAAACAAATATGTTGGCTTATTATCATGTTCCATAAAAGTAAAGATCTGTTCACTTTTCCTGGTGGATTTTACATCATAATGTTAAAGGCCATGCTGCCATTTCATCAGAGAAAAATTGAGACCCCTAACAGAGTATAGATACATACATTTTTTATGGTGGGTGGGGAGGAATTCTGTATACTTTGTGCCGACGTTTGTGCCAGATTGATCTGGCCACGGGCTGTATTTTGGGCGGCATCATTGTTGTATATGGATTGATGTCAAAGTGTGTCCACCTTATATTCGATTCTTGTTTTTACAGAAAACCATTGGAGTGTACACAGGAGAGCTGTAGCAGAAAATTTGTTCTGTTTTGCAACAAACTATCTGTGCAATTCTGTTCTTAATTTGCTGTCATTAAGTATACTCTCAAGAACGGTTTGCTAGTTTAAGTGATTTTGTCTGAATAAGCAGCTGGTCCAATCAAACTAGTGGTCCATTTAACCAGATTCGACAGTATAGAGTAATGATGTTTGGTTGGACTGCATTTGTAGGCCTACAGTTCACTTCCCCCCTTTTTTTTATATGGCTGAAAGGAGAACTGTAGTAGTGTAAAATAAGGGTTTGACTAAAAAGTTGACTTGGTAACTTAAAATTCCTTTTTGTACACTTAGGTTGTGGTGTATCCAACACGGATCACCCACTACTACAACACTACTGTCCAACCTGGCTCAGCCAATGGATCTGGTGTCTGGAACTTCATCCTAGATTCGTTCCCCGGAAATACTGCCGTGGACATTTATGCAATATCAGAAGTTGGCACTCTAGCCTTAGAAGATATTCTCTTTGGTGATGTTTGGATCTGTTCTGGTCAATCTAACATGCAGTTCACAGTTATTCAGGTTTGGAAGTAGTTTTAATACCATTTAGAAGACATAACAAAATTATACATTTTTAGGCTTTTTTTAATACTATTACTTTTTAATTTTACCTTTACCTATCCCTTAGTCTGCTGGACTGTTGGGGCACCACGCAAGATTTGTCAACCCTCCTTCTCCATTCCTGTCTGTCCTTAGATTTCGTTAGAAATTCATTCAATGGCATGCCCGTCCATCCTTTTATGTTGTCCTCCCATCGCTTTCTCATCTGAGACAATAGCTCCGAGGTATTTGAAGCTGCTAACACTTGTCAGCTTTTCACCTCCAATACTGATGCCCCTATTAAAGCCCTGTTGGCTTTTGGTCATAATTTTTATTTTGGCATTTATTTGCATGCCATATGCTGCGGTAGTTTTGTCGATGCACATCACCTAGTCAGCTACTTAAGACTTTTTTAAAAATTCTCTTTGACAATAAACAGCAAGGAAAACAATTATCTAAAAAAAATTTTTTTGTTCCAGTTCTTCCTTCCTAATGTTTTTTTTATAAATTTTGTTTGTATTAGATGTTTGATTCAGAAAAAGAAATGGCTGAGGCGAAATTCTATCCAAACATTCGTCTTATGACAGTTAACTGGAATGCTTCTGAAACACCTCTCAATGACCTGATTAAAATTGAGGAAAACTGGACTCTTCCAAATAGAAGTAGGTTAATGGTCAAGACCTCCATAAATTAATTTTTTTGGGGTGGTTTCATAAGAAAAAAAAATGTGTTTATTACTAAAAGACAAAAAAATAAATTTTAAAACTTTCAAGAACTTAGAATTATTTGCTTTGCTTGAATATTAATACATTTTTTTCTGTCAGGCACTATTGGTGGTCTTCCCAATACACATTTTTCAGCTGTGTGTTGGCTGTTTGGTAAAAATATTCATAAGGCACTCGGTTATCCTATAGGATTAGTTGCCAGTGATTATGGAGGGACACATGCTGAAGCTTGGTCATCTCCTAAAGCTCTTGCTGTATGTGGAAATTTAGGAAACGAATCTTCACAAAAGCCTTATGTAAAGTATGTGCATCTTATATATATTTTCATCATTAACTGATTGTTACAATAAAAGAAATGGCATCTTAATATTTATTATATATCTGGATAGAACTGTTACACATGGTACAAATATTTGGCAGCTAGAAGCTGTTTTTGTCATCTTTCATTATAATTATATATAATATAAAATATATAATATGATTGAAATGTTTTTGAATGCTTACAAACTTTATTCTGCATCTTATGTAAATGTAGTAGATAACTTGTTGCTAGGCGTTAGGGTCAATGACAACTTTTTACAACGTAATGTATTTTTTTCCTTTAAAAAATAAAATATTAATTGAAAGAATTTTTAAAAATCTCTCTAAATTTAAAGTTGGACAGATGATCAGCCTAAGCATTTTGTACAGAACCGTATAGACCCTGATGCCAACTCAGTTTTGTGGAATGCCATGATACACCCACTTCTTGGTATGACTATTTATGGTGTGCTTTGGTATCAAGGTGAGTTTAACTTTTTTTTTTAATATTTGCATTTGGGAGTTGCAGTGGCTGAGTGGTTAAGTGATCTGCTTCAAAACCTGGGGTCTTGGGTTCAAATCTTGCTGAAGACTGGATTTTGAATTTTGTGATTTTTTAGGGACCCCTGAGTTCACCCAACTCTAATGGGTATCTGACAGTTGGGAAAAGTAAAGGCGGTTGGTCGTTGTGCTTACCACATGACACCCTGCTCGTGTTGGCCAAAGAAACAGATGACCTTAATCTCATCTGCAATGTCTGCAAGGGGCACTTTACATACTGCAAGTATTGGTTGATATATTTCCCTAAATTGTTTTCCTCATTACTAGACAATAAAATGTTCTGTAATTTATGATTGTAAAAAATACTTTCTAATACATGTGTACCTGTTATGAGATTAAAACTGTTTTTGAATGAGTATTTTGTAGATTTTAAAAAATTATTGTGCCATTTATTGAAACATACTACTAATAGGTAATATGTTTTTTGTGGTTAGGTAATTTGGTACCTAGCTTCCAATAAAAAAATTTTTGAAAAGAATAGCAACAAAGTTCTGTGATGAGAATATTAAGAACATATTACTACCTATATTTGTTGGTAAACTATTGTCAGTGGGTCATTAGTAATGTAAATCATTTGTTGTGAACCAATTGTCAGTGAACCAGTTGTTGATGAACAAGTTGTCTGTGAACCAGTTGTGGGTGAGTTAATTGTCAGGTGAATGAACTGTCATGTCAGTGAACAAATTGTCTGTAATGATTTGTCATGTTCCCAGGTGAGTCAGATGCATATGGCCCTCCAAGAGACAAGTATAACTGTACATTCCCAGAACTGATCAAAGATTGGAGGTACAACTTTAACAAAGCTTCCCATGGACAAACTAGAGCAGATTTCCCATTTGGTTTTGTTCAGGTTGGTAAAACTTAGTTCTATTAAATTTCTGTGTTGATTCATTTCATTATTGATGAAAGTGGCCTGCTTTTCAGAAAAAAAAGCCAAAAAACTGTACAGATCTAATTAAAATTTAAAATTCAAATGCTATTGAATCTTACACCCAGTATAAAAGTGTACATGCTCTTTTTGATATTCTTCAACTCCAAACAAAGAAAAAAATATCGCAGTCTCATATTTATAATAAGTAATTATCAAAATGGTGCCGGTATATTTAGAGTTAACAATAGTAACACCAGTAGTAGTACCAGCAGTAACACCAACAGTAAAACCAGCTGTAACATCAGTAGTAACACCTGCTGTGGGCACAACATGGCCTAAATTGTGCCAATGTGTCAAAAAATCCAAAAGTATCAAAAAAATACCATCTGTATCACCAGTAGTAACACCAATAGTAGCACCAGTAGTAAAAGCAGTAGTAACACCAATAGTAACACCTGCTGTAACACCAGCAGTAACACCTGTTAGTAACTAATAGTAAAATCCTTTTAAAAAATGCTATTAAAAAAAAAGTGAAACTCAGTTGTTCATTCCTGCAGTTACAGTAACATAATTAGGTTTAGAAATACTTCAGAAAAGATTATGAAATAATGTAATATCAAAATATACAACTCTACACCATAATTGACATTGTACAAAAACTTAGGCATAACCTTATAAATACCCATGTCAGAAAGTCTCAAAGATAGAAGCTCATTTCGAATAAATAAACAACTTTTTTATCCAAGTAATAAATAATCATGCAATGAGACCTGAATATGTCAACTACACAGTGATCCTTTGTTAAGAACATCTGTATTTATCATCTCTATTTATCATATGTATTTATCAAACTAGAAAACAAAAAATAAAATCAGTCGAAATTAAAACAAAAAAGTTGGTTATGCATATCTGTCTTCTGAATTAAAATTGTCAATATATTTACATTCATAAGTTAATAATGTTTTATTTGTATAAAATGATTTAGTTGTCAGCTAAAGCAGCAGATCCATCCATATCTGTTGGATTCCCTGACATTCGTTGGCATCAGACTGCTGATAGAGGATATGTTCCTAACCCAGATATGCCCAATGTATTTATGGCTGTGGCAATGGATTTGCCAGATTTTATTTCACCATATGGCTAGTAAGTAATTATTTTTACAAAGCTTTTATCAACTTTTATCCGTCTAATGCCTGGGTGGAATCTTGTACACGTTTTTTTCTCCTACTTCCATTCCCAGCTCAAGGTGAAACTTTGCACAAATATTCATCGTTGATAACAACACAGGAATCAATTAACAAAATTAACAAATTATTGATCTTTTAGTCGTTATTGATTAATTTTGTTTATTTTATATCAAGACAGTAGGGCCTACTAAGCTTGGGGATATATGCCTTGTGTAGAGAATTCATTAAAGCTCCTTCAAATTTTTAAACTAACAAAAGATTAAAAAAAACTTCTAAGTACTTTGATGGTCTTCCATCTTGGAGGCACGTTCAAATTCAGACTCAAGTAATTTTTTATTTATTTAAAAAAATTTTTTTTTTAAAAAGCAGCACAGAAACCTTTTCCCAGATACCTCACCTCCCCAACTGATCCACAAAAGTGATTGGACTAGAGTCCACTGAGATGCAATAAGCATGAAAGTTGAATTTAGACAAAAATATCAAATAAAAATATTTCCAAACGAATAAATTTATTATTGTGAGTCTTGATCTACTCAAAATTAATTACATGATTGATTCAAAATCATTAATGCAAAAAAAGTATTTCTCTTTTATTTTGCTTGTTTAAATTTCCTGTCCACCCCTTATCTATATAACATTTTAAGTTTTGTTTCACTTTAATTGTTTAAGTTGAAGATTATTACACAGAGTTTTCTATTGGTCGTCTAAATTAACATTTTCAACTTTCTTGTTTTTATCTTTCTACTTTTCATTCAGCTACTTTTTTTTTAGTATAGGAAATTGTCAACTAAAAGAGCTCACTTTGTATTTTGCCTTTAACCCAATAACTACTATTGCCATAGAAGGTGTTGTTTATGGAGAACTAATGGGGAACAAAGGAATAGAAAGTTTCCTTGTAGTTATTTAAACTTTTATACAAAAAGAAGAGTTCCTCAAATATTTATATAGCTCTTTGTTTTTAGTTGTTGTTTTTTTTTTTAAAAAAAAGCTTGTATTTGTTACAAATGTATTAAATATTTATATTTTATTATTTTGACATTTAAATTAATGTAAATTTATCTATCTGTGCTGAGGAATTAAACCGAGACCAATCATCCTAGAAGGCCTGAACACACTGACCTGCAATATCCTAACCCGTGGGCTGTCCATATGTTGCGACATTGTAGGTCAGTGTTGAGGCCTTCTGTAGCAAATGATCTTGATTAAACACACAACTTTCTAAACCAGAAATAGTAGTGAAAGATTAACTGA
Organism: Biomphalaria pfeifferi; assembly: GCA_030265305.1. Taxonomy (NCBI): domain Eukaryota; kingdom Metazoa; phylum Mollusca; class Gastropoda; family Planorbidae; genus Biomphalaria; species Biomphalaria pfeifferi. The sequence goes on from JASAOG010000153.1 coordinate 164,516, forward strand.
CATTATTTTGTTAAACTCATATTATAGCTACTTGTGTTTTCATTGTTATTTTAATTTTACATTAGAGTATGTATATTTTTTTTTTACAGCACTCATCCAAGAGACAAGCTAGATGTCGGCACTAGATTAACTTTAAGTGGTCTTGCTGTGGCATATGGCAAATCAGAGTTATACCAGGGCCCTTTGCCTGTCCTGGCCTATGTGTCTCCCCAGGGGCTGGTTGTGGACTATGGAATGACTTGGAGCTTGGATGTCAGAAACTGGGATGGCTTTGAGGTAAATCATCTCTCCAGTACTGTCAAGTTGTCTCCTGTTGGATTGAATGTCTCTTCATATTTATAACAGATTTAGGCTTCTTCTTCTTTGTTCTAATTTTACATGTCGGTGGTTCAGATCAGTAATCCTATATCTGAGATGAACCGCACAGTGGTTTCCAGATCAGGCAGTTCATTGTATAGTTTTTCTTCTATAGGAGGGTTTTGGGGCCAGAGTCTTGTTAGGGCCTCTTGTCTATATATATATTAAGCAGCTTTGAAGGAGTTGGTCAGCATTCTCTGGTGATGCTCCACATGGGCAGGTTTTGCTAATCCTGACTTTTAGCTTCCGGAACATATGTTGTCTCATTCTGTTGTGTCCGGTTCTGAGTCAAAAAATTATGCATTGGTCATGTCGAGATAGTTTAAAATAGGCGTCCTTATTCTTGTAATTGAGATGTGAGCTGATCCAATTCTCATTGATTCTACTCTCTATTATTTTCATCATTTCTTCTGGGTAGAGAGGGAGTTTCATTTGTTTGTTTGTTCTTCCTAAGGTCAATCCTTTGTTCTCCTATAACCAGAATAAGACTTAGAAATTTAAAAAGCACAGAAGGAATCCAAAAATACAAATTCCCAATAATTGATAAATAAAAATTAAAAAATTTTACTAGATTTTTCACATCCAATAGAATCAGTAATTGAAATCATGTAACTAGGTTAGTTGAGCCAAAGTAGTCCTAAATTGCATATATAAATAGCTTTAACAATTTAATTAATTATAATAACTCACACTTTACTTTTTTTTCTTAAAATGCTCTTATAATTAAATTATTAGTTTGTTTCCTAAAAACTAGCAAAAAGTGTATTAAATTTGATGAGTAAAACTTATCAATGAACTATACACATGTATGTTTATTATAAACAATGTCACCATTTGTTTCAGCTGCTTTGTGGTACTCGATGGACAGAGACCAGAATTATCGACACCAACACGTCCTATCTAATTTTATTTAATGAAGTTTGTGGCAAGGAAGAAAAGTTGTCAGCTCTTCGATATGCCTGGAGAGAATCACCATGTGCCTTCAAGAAATGTTCGGTCTATGAAAATATCAACAACTTACCAGGTCCACCATTTGTAGCTTTTGCTAAAACTGACCAAAATATAACATATTTCACTTTTGAAGGACCAACATATGTCTAAAATTTTTATTTTCAACTTTACTAGTGAATCAGTACATTCCTATATTTGACTAGATCTAGTTACAGATAATATATGCAAGTTTTAAAACCCTCATAGTTCAGCATTTTAAAGGGACATTGTTTTATTTTTATGTAAAAGTATTTTTGTTTTATTTTGGATTTTGTGATATTGATTTATTTTTATAATACATTCCATTTCAAGTTTAATATACACATTTATATAATTTTTTACACACCGTTACTGTACATTTTTCTCTCCTGTCTTGAAAATGTATACCAATACAAAATGTTACATAAGAAATATACTTTGAGAAAGTTGTTAATTAAAAGAAATCCATCCCATCCATCCAAATGGCGCTACAGCCCATGGCGGGCTCTGGCCTGCTTCAACACATCCTCCCATTCAGATCTTCCTGGGCCTTTTGCCTCCATGCCCTAACCCCAAGCTGTTGCAGATCTGCCTTCACATCATCAATCTATCACATTCAGGGTCTGCCTTTGGTTTTTACCTGTATACAATTTTCACTCTTTTGTTATCTGACATTCTTTCAAGGTGATCTGCCCAACGTAGTCTGTTCTTTTTTATTTCAGTCACTATTGGTGGGTCTTTATACAATAGATATACCTCATGGTTAGTGCGTGTCCTCCACCCCTGTTTCATCCTATATAGCACTATAGTTTTCCTAAGAATTTTTCATTCCCAAGTATTTTAAAAGAAATAACTATATGAAATATATAATTAAGGAATATTGAAATGATCAGTCTTTTGTAAATTTAAATTTATTCTGTGATTATAGTTTTTTAGAATGAAATAGAATTGAACATCTTAAATGTACTGAACCATCAGTGGCAATTGTATTTTTTTTTCAAACTGATACTGATAGAGTCAAACAATGATTTGTGCAAGGTTAAGAAAATTCTTTTCAGTCTCAGCAAATGAAGATTATTACAGTCCCAGCTTAAACTTCATGCAGGATGGCTGGGGATGAATGCAGGCACACTCTGGATCATTGTGATAACACTCCAAAGCATAGACCACACGACCAGTCAGCCCTCCACTGTGGTGATGTCATCACTGCCTTTTTTAAAACTCTTTTTACCCTTAATACTACAATGCACATAATATTTGCACACCTGCTATGAACAGTAATGCTTTCAAATTTATATTTTTATTTACTTTCAGAATCTTTTTTTTTTTTGGAAGCATTATGCAGAATGATGGGAATTTCAAATTTAATTAATTTTTTTTTCTATTTAAAACAAAATATTGTTTAATTCGAACTCTTTTTATTCAGTTGATACTTTTTATTTTGCTTGTTTTTATCTAATGTTAACAAATCAAATTTTTAATTGACCAAAGAACTTTACAGATGTGATGTGATAACATTTGATATATTTTTTAAAATTTGTTGTTTATTATTTGTTGCTTGTATAATATTGTACCATTTAAATTGTTACAGTACAATAAATTTATAAATATTGTAAATCATTTTTTTTTGTTAATTTTGACAATTAATTTATGAATAATAAAATATTGCATTTAATGTGTACAGTTGGCCAATTAAATGATTTAAATCAGTTTAGTAAAAAATATTAGAAAACTAGGAGAATTATTACAAAGTGATTTTTTTTCTGGCATAGATAGATTTAGATTATTTTGTTCTGCAGTGAGCATTTTGAATACAGGTTAAAACAACTTCTTTGACTCCAATCAAATAATAATGCTTGGTAGATTTATTTAGTATTATTAGCTTATAATTTCAATATATTGAAAATCAGCAAAGTTTTCTGTTTGGTTAACTTGAACCATCATCAAGATCTTTTAAATCAGCTAGGTTTTTTCCCCTCTTCTTTTATACAGCAGAAGCAAGTAAGCCTACCCACTTGACATGTGCATCCAGAATTATTTCTTGGTCAAGCAAAGATAAAAAAGTAAAGTTCCCCTTTCAGACATTGAGATCTATAGGGCAGATGATGTAAAGGTCATCTGCTTCTGTGTCCAATGGTTATCAAGGGTGTCATGTGGGCAGTACAACGACCAACCACGTTTACTTTCCCCAACTAATGTCAGGCACCCATTAGAGCTGGGTGGACTCAAGGTGCCCAAAGATCCCAGAATTAAAAATCCCAGTCTTCATCAGGATTCAAATCTAGGACTTCAGTTTAGATACCAAGTGCTTAACCATTCAGCCAAAACACATCCTAGCAAATATAGTTGAATTTCATACAAGCTTGAAACTATTTCATCAAAATAAGTGAAATTAAGTTGTTGTTTTTTTAAACACAGAAACTTCAATATTTTTCTCCATGGAAAAATCAATTTTAATTTAAAAAACAAACAAACTTACTTGGCTTTTTTTAGAACCCAGAAACTAGATACAGCTTTTAGTATCAAATATTAGGGATATATTGTTATTATTGGAATCAAAACAAATGTTTTAGGAAACCAAATTAGCAAGTTGCTGTTGCAAACAGATCACCGAAAGAACATAAAAATCAAACTGCTTTGCATTGAAAGGCTACATAAGCATATAATTCATTTTCTAAATGAGCTGAAGTTACTTAGTATGGGCCAATTAGAACAAAATATAGTAAATCTTAATTAAATTGCAGAGACCCTAATAATTATTATGGCAATGTCTTCGATTCTGAAGATTAAGGATGAGTGCAGTGTTTCACATAACAATGCAAACCCAGATGTGACTACATATTTTGTTATATCTAATGCAGGCAAGGCTGTTATCTGCCAGGGGTCTAACTATTTAAGTTTTCTTTTCATCTTCTGTGCTTGTCTTGGCAAGGGCTTTTCTTTTGGGCTTCAAAGCACAAAAAAAAAATAAAGACTCCAATGGCGTGTATTTCAGCTAATCAAAACTGATGGCTTTACAGATGCAGTTACTACAAGGTGTCAGAGGAAATAGTTGTGCATATATTCCTAGAGTGTCCAAAGCTATGCTGGCCATGTAGGCCTATATATTACCACAAAGAAGTTATTCGCCACGTTCTTGTGAAAGATTATTCATACGTCTTTTTCCTAGATGGAGTTTATCAAGGTCATGGGTATTTTGAAAGCAAGTAGTGTTATGTGGGTTCATCAAAGAACCTAATTATTAAAAGTTTGAATAGGAGTTTATAGTGGCCTAATTAGAGAGAGCGCATAAGAAATTTTCATACATGGCAGAGAAAATATAAAGAGCTAACTTTTTGGTGTATCATTAATATTTTTTTTTATTACTTCCCCTTAATCTAGAAATCTTCTACGTAACTATAGGAACATTATTGAGACTCAAGATGGCGTCCATTTGTTTTTATGGGCGTTCCTTAACAGCCCGACGAAATAGAAATGCAAGAAAAAACTCATTGAAATTCTAAAAAAGCATATTAAGAGATTTTTTTTTGAAACAGCTATTGCTTTTAAAAAATTTGGCTACTAACTTTCTTTCCTTTTTGTTATAGATCTACTAGTTATAGTCATAAGATATCTAATTTATTAAATGAATGAATAAATGTTAAAATGGCTTTTAAATTTGTCATTGGGCATCACCTAAAAACATTGTTAAATGATGTGGAAGAAAAGCAAAAGAAAGACATCAGTGATTTCACTAAAGGGCACCTTAATGAAACTCGCCTTTTACAAGCACCTCTACTTGCCAATCGCAAATCCTGGGCTTCTTCTCTTGTCATTCAGCAAAATGCTAAATCTAAAACTAAGAACAAATCTACACTCACAGGTTTGCCAAAGGAAAAAACTACTTCAGAAGTAGATGCTCTGTTAGACTTCACAGTAGGAACATCTGGTGTCATACCTCCTTTGTCTAAATACAAATTTTCTAACAATCAGGATGTTCGTTATAGGTCAGTATAAGGCATAATAGTATTGAATTTTTAAAAAATAATGTTTGTATGTTTTACATGTTATATTAACCATATGTTTGAATGTTTCTTCAGATTTGAAGATAGTTTCTTCCTAGCCCAAGCCTCCCACAGGACAATGAGGGTGGGCAGCGGCCTGGATGTGAATTTAAGCGGCAGATTTGAGTCATTGAGACAATCCAAACTGTCCTCTTCGCATACCACATGACAAAGGTGTAGCTAGAAATTTCCCATTGTTTGGGTACCCAAGGGGCTTGAACTCTTTGGAGGGCCCCTGCATTTTTCATAATATTTAATTTTTAATGTAAAAAAAACTCGTTTGGGGGCCCCCTTCGAGTCGGGCTTGGGGGGGTATTCAAATTCTTTCCCCTCCTCCCCCACCCTAGCTACACTAATTTTTATCTAGCCTACCAGATGGATAGGATATAATCTATTCTTCACTTTTAAGTAATAGGTTTTTACCTCTTAAAACATCACTCTGTCCTTTTCTTTGAAATCTTAATATCTCTTTATGTATATCAACAGCTTTAACTATGGAATGTTTCCCTATCACAGTACTCTAAGAAGAGCTAACAATCTCTTATTATATCATATTATATTTTTCATAGTACATTAAGGGAGAAATTGTTATTGTCTTTTGTTCTTATAAGAATTGAACTTTTATGATTTTATTGAATAACTTTGCATTCTCATCCATACAGACTCATCCCAGTATTAGATGACAATTTAAATGAATCAAGGGAAATCAGATCTAAGTCTCCACAATCTCTGTACTCTCAATTGGATGATGGGACTTTGATAGAAGAGCTTCCACTTCAAGAGATTCAGATTCCCATCTCTCAAGCTCTTAATCTAAATTCGATAAAAAGTAAAAAGACTGAAATGTCACCAAAAGAAGATAGGTTGTCTGACACAGATGGATTCAGTCACTCTGTAGTGGAAATGTATAACAGAGGTAAAGGTTTTTTTTAGCTTCATGTAGCCTGACAATTTATTACTTGTGCTAGTTGGTCCATTATTACCCAAATTTCCTTTTTCTCCAATCAGATATAACTGATATGTACATATGCTTATTGGTAAAACAAAATTTGATACATAAAAAAGTATAGTTTGGTGTGTTTGTTTTATCTATTTCTGAATACAAATGAAGATTTTAGTGACAAGGGATTGAACTAACTCCCCAAACATATCAACTGGAGTGATGAGATACTATTAGAATCCTAAAATATAGTATAAATGATTAGCCTGCTAGGTTCATTTCCAAAAATTCTACTTCTTCCTACCATTCTAATTTAAAGAACTTCATTCTCTAGTTTGATATAAATAGTTACATTTCATATCTAGTTTAGTGAAGTGTAGAGGCCAAGTGGTAATAATCGGCTTCTGAATCAAAGGAATGACAGGTTGTGCCATATGCTTTGGACTTAGATTTTAATTGCTCTTGGTTTAAAACCTGAATACATGAAGTTTGGGTTATGATGCAATCATTTTCATTTCTGAATGGCAGAAAAATGTTTAGTCACAAAAAGGGTTTTGAGTTAGAATCCATGTAAAATTTTGAACATCCAGGATTTTTAGGAGCTTCTAAGTTCATCCAACTTTAATGGCTACCTGGCATTTGGGGAAAGCAAAGACTATTGGTCATTGTGCTGGTATTATGACACACTCATTAAACAGTGGCCAGGAACCAAATGAAATTTACATTTTCTGCCTCATTAGCTGCAAAGTCTAAAAAGGAGAACTATTTTGTATATCAAAAGTTGAGGTCTCTAAGAGAAATAGTGTTCTAATTTTAATTGTATTTTCAGGAATCACAAAAACTGATCAATACAAAAAACTGAAAGCATTTGAAACAGTTGTGCTTAAAAAGAAGGACATGTCTGAAAAAAAGATTCTCTCCGGTGAGAGAGCATCACAGCATCATGAGAAAAAATTGGAAAAAGTAAACAAATTTGTCTATTTATTTATAGTTTTTATCATGTGAGAAATATCTTTGTGCATCTCTGTCTGGCTCAATATTGGGCTCTTCTGTTTATGTGTGATATTTCTAACTCAAAAGACACATTTCTTATTTCATTAATATGGAAATAAAATATGGTAGGTCAGATAAAATTAATCAACCCTCTTTTATCTATGCTCTAAGAAGAGACCAAATACCACAAATATAATGACCCAATGTGTGGCCAATATTATATACTGCTCAAACAATGAACACATTTGTATGTATGTGTTCTATGTAACAGTATGGGGGACACACATACAGGTATGTTTATAATGTTTGACCTTATATATTGACTTGTAAAGGGTAGGGGCATTAATGACAGACTTAGTAATAGTATTGTTGATAACATTATGGCTTATTAGAGGGTCTGGTTGTTCTTATCTGAATAAGTAACATATATATATATAGGATTGAGACTTATAGTTTATTAATAAAGTTAGTTGCTTAACAATAAGAGTTTCTCCATTAAGTTGCTGTGTGATAAGGGGGGGGGGGGGAGAATGAAAACATTACTATTATGTTATAGCTTACAAGCATTTTCCCTTTAAAGCTTGTTATGACTATTTTCACTCTCTAGGAGTTGGCAGCACTAAGCTCAGTAGAGTCCAGTCATAATTTACTCAAGTTACAAGTCTTTAGTTCAGTTTTTGAAGACATCATCAATGAGTCTCCAACCTTCAACAAGGTGCTACATTCTATTAAGGTAAACCACATCTGTGTGTTGTAAAATGTGCTTTTTTTTAATACTTGAATAAAATTAAGAACTTGAAATTCTTTCCCAACTCTTATAGATAAAAGTCATTCCTTAAATTTCTTTTGAAAGGATTAAAATCATAAAAATTTCTGTTTGACTTCTGTCTTCTTCCAAGGGTTGCCATGGTTTCAGACAATACAGTTTTTGCTTCATTTTGAAATTTATTATTCCCGGATCATTATGACTTATGCACACATTTTTGGGTTATAAAAAACAACACGATTTATATAATTGCACCTTTTAATGACACAATATCCCATGATCCTTTTCATTAGACTTGACTTGTAAGTTTCAGATGTTCTTTCATAAATGAAGATTTTAATCCTAGCCAAAACCTCCTGGGGAATGACAGGTCATGGTGGTGAGCAGGGTTCAAACCTGGGATAACAGTTCAGAGCGCATACCACATACATGATCAGGCAACCAGGCAGGTGAAGAAAAATTTCACATAGAAACACCAGGAATATTAAGACCATAAAAATGTAAGTGCTAAATAGTAGGCTACTTTCAAAATCATTTGGGGTCCTACATTAAAAGCTTAATAAATGGATTCAGCATTAATGCTTGCCACTGGTTTGTGGTCATTTTAAAATGAATATCAAAACCCAAAATCTAGTCAGCTTTAATCTCTTTTGATTCTTGACGGCTTTACCTAGTTTCAATTTCTTTTAATTGTCAACATTAGGAAAAATATGATAGCTACATTGCCACTATGTTGAACAGCCAAAGTCTTCAGGATGACATGTTAAGAGATCAAATCTTCAATATGACAGCTTCTGGCATCTCACAGCCTGGAGAAATGTTTTTTGCATCTGAGTATTTGACAGCATTGGAGGAGAAGACAAGGAACTTGTTGAAGCTGAATCAAAGGTTTTTATTAATTAACAGAAGTACTTTTTTCTTCTTGTTTGATCACAAAGAATCTAGTTATCTGTAGTGATTGTGTCTGTATTGTTTTGACCAAAAAATAAAATCCAACAATCCTCCTGTTATGTTCTTCAGTTCTAACTTTCTAAATATGTTTGTTTTACTCATTTCTATAAGGCTTAATAATTAGATAAGTTAAGTTTCTACACCTACTGGGAAAGTATCATATGGAAATTTTACAGATAGTCTCTTGCCGGATGTTAGGCCTTAATTACAACATTATTCTTGAAGTGTTACCATTCATTTATCTATACTTTTTTTTGTATTCATTTAATTTATCCAGATTTTTCCTGGTGTTTCTTTTATCTATCTATCTTTTTCTAGGTGTTTCTCTTTTTTCTTGGTGTTTGTCTTTTTGTGAAGCCTTGAGATTGTACGTTCACAAAGTTGGTTAATTTATTTAATGCGAAAACTATTTTAATCACCAGATATTTTCATGAAATAGTAGGAAAAGACTATATAATGATTATGATGTGCACTTTATGTGCTTTAGTTTGCCTTTAAATTGCTCTTGTAATTTAACAATAATGCTTCATTAAATGAAAAACATAGAATGTATGTTTTTTGCATGACTAATTGAAATATTTTTGACAGATTACATGAAGAGGTTAAATCTCAACAGCATCACTTGAATACAACACCTGAAGTACCAGGTAAAATTGTGTTAAACTTTATTTCATTATGTCAAAAGGCCCCTGCTGTCATTTTAAGTCATCAGTGCATATTTACATTTTGCAGAAAGCTCTGTTTAAGTCAAATTTGTAAATCATAAAGATACCAAGTTTAAAAACTAAAGATTATTATTAGTTTTAATTTTCTCGCATTATGAAATATCCATAATCTATTCCCAATAGTAATTTGGCAGTATGCTTGAAAAAAGCAACAACTAAATAAATAAAAATCTCTTTAATTATGCTATTAATTTGTTATAAACCAAAATATACTGTCTTTGATAAATTAAAAAATAAGTAATATTACTGAATTTTCAGCCAGAAAATCACAATCTTTGCAAGGTTTGTATTAAAATGAAATATTTGATTTCTTTCTTTGATATAGCTTTTTAGAATTTTTTTTTCTTTTAAACCTTTTTTTTTTTCCATGCTTATTTATTTATAGGCCTTTGTATTTATATAAAGTATAACAGACATTATGACTTTGGATCTATTCACTCAAAGCTGAATGTTTGCTACTTCCTTGCAAAGTCATTTTTTTTTTGTATCTGAAAATTTCATTAACAAAACACAAATATGCGAAGTATCTGACATACATTTTAGTTGCTAGCTTTTAAACATGCTATTGCTGGGCCATTCTCTTTAGGGCAAGTGGGTTAAGCCTATTACAATATCTTAACCTTTTAAACTTTCGGATACCAGCCCTGTTTTCCAACCTGACAATAAAAAAAATATATACTTTCTCATTTTGTTATAAGCTCATTATCAAATCTGCATGGCCATATATATATATAAAATATCAATTATAATTCTGTGCTTTGATTTAAAAAGCTCAGCAGCATAAACATAATAAGTTTTTAACTTTTTTTCCCAGTACTGTTTGTAATATCAAGAATCAACATTTATTTCCTAGGGCTGGTTTATATTATGCTGCATAGTTCTTCAGGATTTATGCCTTTTTTCTTTTTACATTCTCAAATTAATCTTCAATATGTCTTTGTGTAATTGGCTCAGTTATATTTTACAGTAACATAAGACATTTTAGTCAAAACTTCTTTTAAATTACATCTTGTAGTCATTTTTCAATCTAATTAAGTCTTAGCAAAGTAATGTCTTAGCAAAATAACGTCTTAGCAAAGTAACGTAATACTGTAATGATAGCAATTTTTTTTAAAAGACAACATACTAGAGAATTTTTTATAATGTAGACTTCCTTAAGGCCTCTAATTGGGTATTTACTTCTAATTTCCAGCATGAATTTAGTAAAGTAGATACAAAGCACCCCCCTCCTTTTAAAAAAATATGTTCTTTTCTGAATGCTAATTTTAAAAAGATATATTTGTTACTTCCAGTCAAAAGAACTCCACCAGTTGGCTACAGTAGAAAGGAATTACCCATTGAACTATCATTTGAACTAGAAAATATGAAGGTAAGAATATAATCTCAACTTTTTAGATTGTTGTAGATCTTAAAACAAAAAGTTTGTTGTTGTGTTAATGTTTCAGATGTTCCTTCAGAGTTAAGGATAATCTTCTTCCTAGTCCAAACCTTCTGCAGGATGATGGGGGAATGGCAGCGGGCAGGGTTTGAACCAGGACCATTGAGAATGACATTCCAGCACGCATACTCCACAACCAAGCAGCTTTTAATATTCTGTGAAATTAAATTTAATTCATATTATCATATCATCATCTTTTCTTTGTGTTCCTCATGGAACATAGGGCCTCAGTAAAAATATGCCACTCGCCATGGTCTCTTGCTTGTTTTTCAATGGCTTCCCAGCTCTTTCCTGTCCTCTTGGCTTTATCTAGTACACATGTTCTCTTTGGTCTTTCTCTATGTCTTGTGCCCTGGGGGGTTCCATTCTAAGGCCTGTCTAGCTCTGTGTTGGTATCTTTTCTAAATATTATTATGTAGTTTTTACTGTATTATAAATAAAATTCAAGATGAATCTTCAAGTTCAATAGATAATAAACTTATTTTTGCATATGGTGTCATTATTGTTCAGGCACTGATTTTGGAAAAGCAGGATGAACTGAATGCCTTGTATGTTCAAATCAGAGATGACTTTGTTCCAGTCTCTGTCTGTACCCATCTTGAACAATGTATTAAAGAAACTGAGGTAAGTCTAATTACATTATATCTAAGGCCTTTTTAGTACATGAATTCTAATATCACTTTTACTTCTACCTCCTCCCCTCCACAATATGAGAGTTACTCCTACATACAATATCTGACTTTTCATTGGCTTAATTCAATACAGAAATATTTAAAATACTTAATGTTGCTTTTCAACTGGAACCACCCCCCCTTTTCACACTTTTTAGCCCTTTTTTTTTTTTTATTACAATGACCTTTTAACTTTTAGTTAGCATCCTCCAATGGATCAATCCCTCACCACACACTTTTCAGCTCTTGAATTCTAGATATTATTTTATTATTTTTAGATGGCAAAAAAAATAAATCTAAATTGACTACTGGCGTACAAAGGTATGTCTTTGCTGGATGTGGCAAAATGTAGGTAGCTGCCAGAGCTGCCTAGCCAGGTAAAATACTGCACTCCTCATTAATCTTTGAGGGCATGGTGGCTGAGAGGTTAAGCGCTTGGCTTCCGAACCTGGTGTCCTGGGTTCAAATCTCTGTAAAGACTGGGATTTTGAATTTTTGGGATTTTTAGGGCACACCTGAGTTCACCCAACTCTAATGGGTACCTGACTTTAGTTAGGGAAAGAAAAGACGGTTGGTCATTGTGCTGGCCACATGACACCCTGCTCGTTAACTGTGGGCCACAGAATCAGATGACCTTAACATCATCTGCCCTATAGATCACAAGGTCTGAAAGGGGAACTCATTAATCTATGGGCTCAAAGACAAGTCTTATTATTATTAAAATTAATTTTAAATTCTTATATTATTACTATTTGATAAATGGTATTGATGTCTTTATTGTTTTCTGCAGGGAGAAGTACAAAAGCTGTTAAAGCAAAATGAATATTTTGAAAGAAGTATTGCAGAAATGGAAACTGAATTGAAAGATGCAATTGTTGAGGCAGACACAAGTGAAAAAGATGCCAGGTAAGAATTGACTTGAAAGTTCATAGATACTCTAAGTAAACATATTTGTATTTTTTAAAACTGGTTTAAACAAAAATGCTGCCAATCAAGGGAAACACAGGAAAATCACAGATTTTCATGTTTTTATATCATCTTTTGTCCCCCTTGACTATGCTACTATTACTCAGCTATAGCTTCATCCAGGGTGCTAAAAAAAAATAACCGTTTAAACGTACAATATAAGTAAAAAGAAGTAATATTTTTAAAAATTATGAAATCATTTCCTACTTTACGTTCAAATAAAATTGGACCAGATCTGATCAGATTGATCATTATTGAAAAACAAAATGGCCATAATGAAGATCAAACTCAAGACTTCCAGGCTAGTAGCACTATCAACTAGGCTGCCAGTTTTTGGGAATTTCCAGACTTCCACCCAACCTGATCCCCACTAAGAGATTGCAAGCAAATAGTAGAAATTAAATGACTAACTCAAAATCTTTTTTTTTTCCTACATTGTAGCAAGGTGTGTTAACTTTTTTTTTGTGTGTGCTCTATAAATGATTTCATTTATGATAAAGTTTAATTTTAAAGTCATTACCTCTTTACTTCCACCTCTTTCTTGCACTAGTGATTAGTAATTTGTTTATTTTGTTTTATAGGAGAATTTGGCACAGAGTCAACTCTGTCAGAGACATGTTTGGCTCCCAGCAAAGTAAAGAAAAGAATGAAGAAGATTTTGATGAAGAAAGCAAATGGAACTGGTACATTTCTTAACATGCTGAAAGCACATGGTACAATAGATGACAAGCATTGCCTATTCTGCTTTATTGTAATGTCAATGGAAAAATTTAATTGTACAAAAATATGTATTTTTGTAAATAGAAAATGTTGTTTACAACAATGTTAATATATTTGTGTTTGTTTTCAAGATACACGTAGAGAGATCTGTGCCATTGAATTATTGAGCTTGGGCTATTTTATAATGATCTTATTACAGTTTTTTAGCGACCCTCGAAAGGGTAAAAGACGCTATTAGTTTTGTGTGAAATGTCTGTTCATCTGTCTGTCCCATTTAGATCTCGTAAACTAGAAATGATATTGAAAATCCGACATCATAATATTTTAGTCCATCCAAAGTTCTGATGCAACAGCTACTGTTTTCTTTTCAAAAAGCGAAAAATCTATTTTTTGAAATCACTTATGCAAGCAGTTTTTTCATAAAAATACACCATTTTTACAACTATTCACTATTAATAGTAACAAACACTTGCGGCTCTTTAGTAGGAGAGATGGCAATTTACCATATTTTTAACACGTTTATGCAAATGGTTTTAGACTTTTTGTTAGAAAATTTATTTTTTTAAAATTTGTATTGTTACATTATGTAAGTTCTGTCCTACTAACTACTACATTTACCCAAAAATAATGTTTATTTTTTTTTAAGAGAAAAAATCTATTTAGTATGCATATAAGTTGGACATAATTTAAAACAACAATTGATAAGTAATTTTCCATATTATTGCTTGAACTGCAGTTTTGCTACAACCATAGAAAACCCAACTAAAGGAATTTTTATTTTTTACATTTGAATAAAGGATTGACCCTTTAGAAGAAAACAATTACATATTCATTATAAGACATAAGTTAGGCCAGGTTTGCATTTAATTTCACATTCACCTATCCTTTGGTCTGGGGGGCACCACACAAGATCTGTCAACCTTCTTTCTCCATTCTTCTGTCATTTGTCTTTGAAAGAATTTAATTCTGATGTTCTTTCTGAAAATTTTGATACCTACCTGGGTGGACCACTTTGGGGGCCGATTTTGATGTTTCCACACAAACTGTCTTTGTAACCTTGTTTTTTTTTTAAAGATGAGAAATAAGATTAAAAAAAAAAACTTTTAATGAAATAATGAAAGACTTCTTACTCCACTATTTTTTTGTGTATATAAAGCAAAAAAAAATTAAAGTAATTGGTGAAACCTACCCAATTAATAATCAAAACTTTAGGTGTTTTTATCAAATAAATAAATAAATATTTTAATATCATATTCCAGTAAAACATTTAAATTTATTATTAGTCTTGAATAATACACTATTGTATGGAAATAGTTCAAATCTATTGGTCACTCCACTCAAAACTGCATTGACAAAGAGAATAACAAAATAAATGAAATTTTGAACTTTTCATGAAAATAATCTGATATCAAAACATCACAGTTATTGTCTTTAATTCTCATAGTTTGCAGAGTTTGTAACAAATATAAATTCATTTCACTTAAAATGTCTATGTTACAAGTGAATTCAAAATGTCAAATTGAAACTATTTTTAACCTTTGATAAAGATATGATGACATTTATTATATAACAATATTATGAAATAATTAAGCATTACTAATTTTTAAAAAAATAAATTTGTAAATATTGTTTTGTAAGAGATTCTAAGAAAATTTTTTTTTTTTGTGCAATGTGACTTAGACTTAAATTGATGTCAAATCAATAGCAGAAGTGAAAACAGGAAGTGTTCAGATCAACACCCATTTCATTTCTGATGTATAATTTGCTGACTGAAAATTAATTAGATTTCCAGAACTGGAATTCGAGATCACTGTAAATTAACTAAATAAATCAACAAATTAGGTGTACTTGCAATGATGTGATCACATTAATTCTAGTGACAAAAGCTTTGCTATCAATTAACACAACTTCAAGCTAGAAAAAAAAGTTGTGGCAATAGTGAGAACATTATCTAGAAACAAAATATTTTCAGTGATTCAACCATAAAATGCATAGAGTTATGATAAAATATTATTTTATATTGTCTTGAAAGGTCAACCAGTGCTTAATTCCAATATGACCATTCATTATGCTAAGGATATCTTTTTTTTTTTCTGCACAAAAACATTTCTTAACTTCACTTTAAAGCTTTAGTTAATGATTCTGAGCAGATAAAAACAAAAAAAAAAATCAAACGTTTTATAAATAAGGAATATAAAATGCCAGTATTAGTCTT
This sequence comes from Biomphalaria pfeifferi, assembly GCA_030265305.1. Taxonomy (NCBI): domain Eukaryota; kingdom Metazoa; phylum Mollusca; class Gastropoda; family Planorbidae; genus Biomphalaria; species Biomphalaria pfeifferi. The sequence goes on from JASAOG010000153.1 coordinate 180,270, forward strand.
TTGTAACAATACATGATGCCACCTAGCAAAAGAACTCAAAAGAAACCTGGATTTAGTTTTTTGGTAGTAAAAGAGTTACAATCACCAGACAAAACTGGTTCAGAATTGGTTTTTCTTTAGTCAACTTTACTTAAACCTAAATGAATTGAATTAAAAAAAAAAAAAAAAAAGATACATCTACGCTATACTTAAGATAAATAAACATAATGAAAAAATAATAACAAGTCAACATGTACGTATCACAATGAGATCCTATTACCCAGACTCCTCTATCACTCACATAGATCTCTTCATCACAGCCTGGACTTGCTATGCTGGAGATAAAGGCCTACCAATAAAATGGAGGTGAATAAACATGACATGGAACATATCATAGCAGGATTAAGGTACCAAGGTTATTGAGAGAAGAAGGTGAAGAAAATATGGTGAAACAGTCAAGCCCAAAGGAGGACTGGAATCTCTGATCAAGCCCTATCAACTGTCAGTGACCAGATTCTAGTCTAACATCTGACTTGACCATCCATGTCCTGTTATCTAGCCCTGCATTGCTACCCATGAGCAAGCACCCTTCTCACAATCCCCATCAAAAACTATTCTATACTTAGGCTTAAAATACAAATTGGAGCCAAAGGTTTCTTCCAGGGACAAACAAAAGACCCAGCCATAGAGGTGAGTGGCACTCCGCAGTATCAGCATTGGCAGCCTCATAACTGAACAGCGGTGGTGAGTATGATAGTACCCATTCATTGTTATCAATGTCCATTTGGTTGGGTTTTTTTTTTCAATGTATAATGCTCCAGAAGCTATATTCTCTTCCTTACCAAAAAGTATTTGTCCTAGATGTATAAGAATTGTTTTTATATATACAAGACAACAATAAATAATTATTTTTTTCGAATATATATAAAACATAAATATTACATCATGACTGCTGAGTTTGAAAGCATTTCAAGGGTCAGATTTTTTAAAAATTCACACTGTCAGAAAACAAAATAATTTGAACAAAATATCACAGTAAATTTTATTCTAAAAGTTTTGATAAGAAATAAATTGAATTCAAAAATTATTCTTTAATCACACATTTATACAAAAAAACAACAACATAGGAATTGAGTCACGACAGTATATATACAGTACTTACTATAACACCTGGTAAAAATAAATAGTGACTAAGGCTGTTGACTATTTCAACTTAATATAAATAATATAATATGGTATTACAAGTAACAGAGTTTTGCAAAGACAACATGGACTGTTCAAATCTTCATTCATTTCAAGAAAAAATGTATTTCTTCACAGTTATGTTGCCAGATTTGCTATAAATATCATAGTATCAAAAATGGGTCTTAAGGCTATAGACATATTTAGCAATATATCTCACAGCATAATACCAGGTTCAATCCAGTAGAGATACAATCTTAAATAAATATGTATCACTTTATATCTACTGAAATGTACTAATAAAATAATGCTGTTAACAGAACTTGTTTGGGAGGTAATACTGCAACAGTTATAACTGTCATCATAATAATCTACATCTGTCAAATGATAAGTCCGTAATGGAATGACAAAGCCTATTTTGTCAAAATATATAATGTAAATTTTACTCTTTTTAAAAAATTTTAAACCACAAGTGGACTTACGAAAAGATTTTTTTGAAAGAATTATAACTTATAGCCAGATAATTTTTTTTAAAAGTGGTATTATTAAATATTTGTAGAAAAATAATGGAAATATTTATGTTTATCACAATTAAAAAAAAACATTCTGAACATTAATTCTTATTCATGATTACAATTTTTTTTGTACAAAACAGATGAAGGTTTAATTGTATGAACCTTAAAAAAATATTATTCTGAAAAAATATCTCTCAAGTTAACAACATAAAAGGTAAGGCCTAGAGATGCATTCACCTAATAATTTTTACAATTTTTTTTCACAAGTATGATCTATGGTAGGGTACAAAATAAAATATTTTGAACTGTAAAACAAGGCTTTCCATATTACATGAGATTGAGACACATTCTATAAATACACTTTTTTTTCATGTCACATTTAAATATAAAAATCTGAAAAAAAGTTTTTAAAAGCCTCGCTTTGTTATATAGAAAAATAATGTTCACAAAGTCATAAGTTGAGACTTATGTCCAATAATAATTTATTTTTATTTTTCATTTTTGTTATATTATATCAAAATTCAATAGATTATTAAAGCATTCGACATGTAATATGTTGTCTGATAAAAACATTAAGTCAAGTATCATATCATTGTTATACCATTCCGTCCTTACCATCCAATAATATAGGCATCTTTAACATCCAATAATATATGGCATCTTCATAATACCAGTACATCCTGTACTTGCCAACCAACAATATCTTTTTTATAACCTGTCTTTGCCATCCACTAAGCTATGGCATCATCTCCGAGTCAAACCTTTTTCTCATCCACTCATATTATTGCAATCATCTCTTTCCTCTACTGCTTACTTTAAAATTTGCTGAAAAAATAATTAGCTTATCATGTAATTTACAGACCTCAAAAAAAAAAAAAAAAAAGGAAATTGTATAGCTATATTCTGTTATTTGTAAAGTTATCTAAATGTTCATGTTAATTAGAGAAAATTTTAATAATTAATTTAGTCATTGTCAATGGTGTCCTTGGCTAATTACAACCAATAACCAACAAAACATCTTGGCAAATTTTAAAATGTTTTTGTCAAATGCCATGATTTGAATGACCAATCTTTTTTTCTACTTTAATAAATGAATGCAGTTTGAAGCCAGGTATAAAAATCAAGGATAAATCCAACTTTTTGGTTTATCTTAGCAACACAAAGTATAAACTCAAAACAAAAAAGATTCAATTGGGCCTAACTGTAAACTATTATCAGTAACCAAACCGAGGAGAACTTGTTGGAAACCACATCATACTTTTAGTTTCCTGGTAGTAGACATCTGGGATCCACCCTATAGACGACTCAACCATTTTGACAGTGGTACGTCCAAACAGGCGGCGCTCATAGTCAATGAGCTGTCTCCAGAAGCCAACATTAGGGTGTATGACAGAGCGCCGCCTTTTGACATGACGGTATGCCTGTTCTAGGGTCAGGCGATGATATTTCATCAGATATGCAATGCAGATCGATGCGGAGCGGCTGACACCAGCAACACAATGGACTAGAGTTTTTCCTCCTTTTCTGTCAACCTGAAATAAATTCTTATATTTACTAACCACATTCAATAAATAATAATTTATTAACATTTATTAATAATTAGCTATTTTCCTCCCCTACCCCCTCCCTCCTAAAAAAAGGGAGGAGGGGGGAAATAACACAAAGACTGAAATTGAGATAGTACATTATTAATTATTTTTAAAAATATTGCATTGAAATAAATCTATTCAACTAGGTATTTCATCATAAGTAATTTTATCAGAATAGACTAAATGTGGCTCAACAAAAATGGTTGAGACAGATTTAGGGAGTCAGTTACCCAGATCGGGTCTCAAACAAGGAAATCCTATGCCAAACTGGGAGTCGAACACTTAGTGAGGTTGTGACAGAGCGTCGCATGAGGTTTGCGGGACATGTTCTCTGACAAAATGAACTATGCAAACGAAGAGTTGCGATGACATGGAGGCCAATATGATGAAAACACAAACAGGGATGTTCTCGTATAACTTGGCGCCACGCCTTCATGGAGGACCTCAGAACAGTGGACACCAGGTGGGAGGAGGCTTCAGACATTGCCAGTGACAGATCTTTGTGGAGACAGCGTGCTGCCATAGGCGCCGAACAGCGCAGGAGGACCTAAGTCTAAGTAAGTAAATATTATCAGTTTATTTGATTAAAGCTACTTATCTGACCTTGTGGTCCATAGTGCATATGATGTTAAATATGTTAAACTCATTTATTTGAATTGCATCCTTTTAGAATTGAAGGTTACAACACCCTCGCCGAAACCTCTTCAAGATCAGTGACTGGGGGGGAATGGCAGCACAGAGGATTCAAACTCTGGACCATTGAGATGACAGTCCAAGGCACATACCACACAGCCAATAGCTCTCTTCGTAAAGAATAATGGGTTAACCATATGTTTTTACTTACTCTAACAATTATCAGGGTACAATTAGACTTCGTCCCCCATTTTATCATTCAGCCAACCAAATGTTGCTCCCTAAATTATTACTGCAAATGTTTACCTTCAAACTAAAAATCTTTAAATTATTTATTATTATTTATCAATGTATTCTTGCTTTTTATGCAACAGCTTTAAATCTTTTTGCATATATAGTTTTTACATGCAACCAAATTCAGAAACATTCATTTGATTTTGACATGTGGCCTATTAAAAAAGAAACTGGAAATATTGAAAAGCATTTACCATATTTATTTTATCTGCACATCTGTCGAAATAGAGACCCAAACTTGCTGAAGGAGAGTCATCTATCCTTATCTGTATGCATTCCAGGTTTGGTAACTGCAGGTTGGGGATCTCTAGTGTTACATTTATTATATGAGTGATGCCAAGGCTGCGTATCTTCTCTCCTCTGACTGCAGCAGCACTGCTTAAGTAGAGGGAATTTGTAATTTCAGCTATTTGAGAGAACATAGCTAAATCCATTTTACTTCTTCACAAACCTGCAATAAAAAAAAAAATCAATGCTTGAAGTGTGTAACTGACTTTGAATTTGAGATTGTTCTGTGTCTGTGTGTAGCTTTCACATGGTTTCACATGACATGTCAAGGTTGCCAGAGAAATATAAACAAGATGTTTTTTAAAAAGCTTCTATCAACTCACTCTGCCTGTTTGGTAAACATTGGTCAAACACCTTTATTTCTCTCACTTCCCACACTAGGATCAAGTTGAAACTTTGCACAATTAACCTATCAATTAATTAGTGATAATTATTTAATTTAGTTTAATATTGATTAATGGAAATAGCTCTTACAGTATTGAGAAGTATGGCTGTAAATGTGGAGATTTTCCCATAGAGTTTTTTTTAAAAATAAAGTATATTTTAATATTTTGCTTGTTTTACACATTGGCTCCTCATAGCTTAGAATTTCTACACAAAAGGTTAAATAATATAGGGGAGATAATTGACTGGGACAATTTTTACATTTTGTTTCCTCTATCAGGAGGTTTGAAAAGACTTGACATCAGAATACTATAAATAGATGAGCTTGTTTTAGGGGATCTAATCAGTTCATTGGGTCTGTAAGTGTCAAACTTTATGTTAAGTCTACTTACTGCAAATTTATTATTGAATTTGACTGCTACTGTGTGTTATTGCATGAAATACAGTGTATGTTTTCACATTTTAGGATTTCAGCTCTGAAAATTAAATTCCTTTCTTTTTTAAAAGAAGTTCTGTTGATTCTTCCCCCAATACAAGAATCCCTGGCATACAATTGGATGTTGGATCATTAGATTTTACTTTCTGAAAATATCTAGATGTATTCAAAACTCCAAGACATTTTTTTAATAGTAGCACAATTTATAATTGGTAATAACAGTGTATATAATATGATAGTTTAAACAAGATTAACTTTAGTTTCTAAGGTTATTATCTGCAGATGAGCTTTACAAATAAATTATTGTCAAACGACGTGTCACAAAAAAGTTTCTGACAAACAAGTCAGCTGCTTGTGTGCTTAAATATCAAGCCACTGGAGCAGCTTTTACTCACAGGTGACACCTAGCACCACTAAAACTTGGAGCCAAGTAATGAAATTAATTCTAGTAGTAGATCTTTTTTCAATTCTCTGCTGCCTTGTTAGGGCTTCAAGAGACAACTCTTGAGTAAAAATCAAGATTAAGTCCCCATAAACATCAACTCAGTAAACTATATAAGTTTAGTCCTATGAAGTACTCAACTAAAAGGGATACTACAGGGTGGGCAAGATAAAGAGGCAAAATTTGATTTCAGGAGTACAAATAATTACAGAAAAGTAAATTATAATATATTAAGTGTTTGAAAGTTCCCAGGTGTTAAAAATGTGTACCATGAATTTTGATACACAAATGAGCAAATTAGCATGTCACAGCATGTTTTGGAAAACTTTGTCTTCTCAATTCATTTGGTGTGATTTCTTCAAAGGTATTGTGAATGTTTGTTTTAACCTCTTCAATTGAATGTATTTTGATACTGTATACTTAAACCCTTTAAGTTACCCCACAAATAAATCAAAAGCAGATAGATTGGCCATTCTTGGAGTTTATAAACTCCAGGACTCTTTTATCTTGGCCAGGCTGTATATTCTATCTGCAATAATCTTCTAGTAATATACCCATGAATTTGGTAATATCCTGTAGCACCCTGCCACACTGTAACCAATTCAAGCTAGAACATGATAATCACTTCAAAAATGCATCAAACAAATTCAGTTTGTGGCCCTTACTTGATAGGGTACATTACATAGAATAAAATATAGTATCCACTCATGACAAAAAAATTTTGTATCCCAATGATGAATATTTAAAATAAATTCTAGAAATTCTAGAACACATTTAGAGATCTCCTGACATTTATTTGTTCACAATTGTTTATGTTTATATTAAGAACACTAATGACTGCATATTTTTTCTTCAGATCAAGGATACAAGCTTTGAATGTTCTTTGGTCTACAATGCACACTTTCTGTGTGTATAAGCTCACAAGTCACAGTATAAAATATGTTACTACATACAAACATGACCAAAGCTTGATAAGATAAAAGATTGAATGAAGATTGTTAAGCCAAGGACAGATATTAATCTATGTACAAGCCCAAAGCAATCTATATGTCAAGACTTAGCATTTCTTTATTTCATAACATAATATGTGGCACTGAGTTGGATTGCTTAGAGAAATGAGAATGAGAAATATAAAACTTAAGACAAAGTAGAGAACAAAATTTTAACATGAATGGAACAACACAAATGAAAAGATGTACAAGAGGATTTGTGTATTATGTAATCTACCCTTTTGATGATTTGTTCGGCAAAGTCTCTGCCCTCTTACCAGAAAAAATGCATAAATTTGTAATGTACCTATTATGATAAATAAGGCATTTTAAACAGACCTCCAGTGCTTGGGGAGGGAGAAATAGATTCAAGTTTACAAACAATAGAGGTGGTCTTAATAATCTGACCAGAAATAATATTTAAATTCCAGCTATAGATTTAATGAAAGTCGCACACCACATTTAATGTAATTCTAAGGTCAAATGATGATAAGTTGAAATTGGAAAGCTAAATGTGTACATGCATAAATTTTCTTCAAAGCTCATGAAGCAAAGAACAACAGATAGAGAACTAAAAGAGAAACAAGGGAAACAATGGTGAAAATAAAGGGCAGCAATTAAGAAAAAGTTAAATATAAGTTGATAGATTCTTTTAATTCTATTAATTTTGTACGTGTTGTCGTCTGTTGTCGCCATTCATGTCCATGTCGGCATGTCTCGTATGTTTTTTTTCTACGTCATCAAAATAGAATGGTGTTTAGTTAGCGCGTAATAAATGGAGATGGTTATTAACTTATTACGTTACAATAGTAGCTCTAGATAGCCAAGCGTGTTTGTATTCATCGACAGTTCCTACAATGTAACGTAATCTACTGACATTATTATGATGATAGATCTAGAATCTATAGTAATCTATAGACTAGTATATACTCTTTTATAGACCTAGTGTAGTAAGTATTGGTAAACAGTGAGATTCAACACATCCGGCAAGAACAACACAAGGGAAAAAATAACTACACAGTCACACAGAGACGCCAGAACAACTGATTTTTCAACAAGTGGTTTCGATGTTTCCTCAGTTAGAAAAAAAAAATAGCTAGATCTAGATCTAGAACAGTCTGGCTGGACGAACGAAATCTTTCAGAATAAAATAAAGGGCAGGGGAGTGGAGCAACCAAGAACACACAAAAAGAATGTGTAACGCTTAGTTATTTGCGTGTGTGTTCGCCTTGAAATGGTTTTGAGTTAGACAGAATGTTACAAAAGCAGACTGTAAATGTGGATGTGTTTGTGTGTCAGAAGTTTATCGTGTGCGTGTTGCATGCGTTCTGTGGTCGAAGTACACAGAAGGGGTGAGGGAGAGAGATTAGAGAGCGGAGACAATCAGACTGGCTTACTATCGATCCCTGCAGCCTTCGAAAGAGTTGTTTATTCACTTGAAGTTATAGGTTTAACATCAGCGGTCAGAAACCAAAGCAACTACTCCAGGCACTGGACTCTTATATACATGTGCAAATGGAGCGCTGGGTAGAGCACTGTGCAGAACTTTACCAGATAGAAAATGTCATCTCGCCAACTGCTTTGTCTAACTTCTCACCACTTTCAGTTTTGAGCGAATTAGACGAAACACCTTCTGTAAAGGAAATGAGCACAGCCATTGACATGCTTGCACACGGGAAAGCACCCGGAGGAGATGGTATTTCTGCAAAAGCCATTCAGGCTGGAAAGCATGCCCTAATCAAGCCACTTCATGAAGTTTGTGCTAGGAGCAAGGAATAGTCTCCCAGGAATTGAAGGATGCCAACATAATAACAATTTACAGAAATAAGGGTGACCGCTCCAATTGTAACAGTTATAGATGCATTTCACTTCCTAGCATAGTTGGCAAGGCCTATGCCAGAGTAATACTGAAGCGGCTGCAGATCTTGGCAGAACGAGTTTACCCAGAATCGCAGTGTGGCTTTAGGGCCGGTAGATCCACAACAGACATGATCTTCTCCCTGCGGCAGCTACAGAAGAAAAGCAGAGAACAAAGGCAGTCCCTCTTTATAGCTTTTATTGACTTGACCAAGGCGTTTGACCTTGTCAGCAGAACCGGCTTGTTGGCCGTATTATAGAGAATCGGCTGTCCAAACAAGCTACGGAAACTAGTGTCAGCTTTTCATGAAAATATACAGGGCACCGTACAGTTTGACAGTTCCGCCTCTAAGCCATTTTCCATCAAGAGCGGAGTTAAACTAGGATGTGTTCTGGCTCCAACACTATTCGGCATCTTCTTTTCAGTTGTACTCACCAGCGTTTTTAAATCCCTGGAAGATGGAGTATATATCCACAGTAGAACAGATGGAAAGCTATTTAACCTGGCATGCCTTAAAGCCTAAACAAAGAGACGCGTATTTGATTAGGGAACTGCTGTTCGCCGATGATGCCGCAATCATATCCCATTCACAAGAAGGATTGCAGAGGCTTGTGAATGCTCTGGCAGCTGCTTGTCAAGAGTTTAGCCTTACAATAAGCCTCTCCAAGACTGAAATCCTGGCACAAGATGTCGCAGAAATACCAGTGATACATATTGGAAATCACACACTTACTGTGGTGCAGGAATTCACATATTTGGGAACAACAATAGCCAGCAACCTAGATTTAGACACTGAGCTGACAAAAAGAATAGGAAAGGCTTCTGCAGCAATGGCAAAACTCTCCAAGCGTGTGTGGGAAAATACCAAATTGACCACGGCAACGTAAATCCTGGTCTACAATGCCTGCATTCTGAGCACACTTCTTTATAGCAGTGAGAGCTGGGCAACCTACATGCGTCAAGAACACAGATTAAATACATTCCACCTACGCTGCCTGTGACGCATAAAGTGCATCTCCTGGAGGGATCGTGTCACCAACCAGGAAGTTTTGACACGGGCCAATATGCACAGCATCTATACTCTCCTTGAACAGAGAAGACTACGCTGGCTCGGTCATGTCACTCGCATGCCAGATGGAAGAATCCCTAACGACATTCTATACGCTGAGCTTGCAGAGGGAGCCAGACCCAAGGGCTGCCCAAGACTAACCTACAGAGATGTCTGCAAGCGAGACATGAGAGCCACGGGTATCGACCAAAGTATGTGGGAGGAGATAGCCCCAAACCGGACAGCATGAAGACAGACTGTACGTGCAGTTAAGAACTTTGCTGAATGCAAAAGAAAAAGAAATGAAGCTGCGTCAGTCAAGAGAAAGAAAAAAATCTGCCCTGTCAGCTAGCCCTAGGACAAACGAATACTCATGCACGAACTGTGGCAAACTCTGCCGCTCCAGAATTGGCTTGATCAGTCACTCCAGATTCTGCCCCATCTCAAGACGGAACCAAAGCCAGTGACTCATCTGGGCGCATTCATTGTCTTCCGAGATAGAAGGAACCATATGTATATGTAGCGTGGTCGAGAGGCGAAGTGCGCTTGAACTTGGCTTGTTTTGGCTACCTAGAAGGGGGCTCGAGGTTCGACACCCGACTCGGGCAGAGTTGGGTTTACTGAGCGTCTAAAGGCAGCACGGAAAACCAACTCCTAGATACGACATTATAAGGCCTAAATATACAAATGATGCAGGACCGGATTTTGACTTATTAAGGGCCTAAGCTATTTGAGATATGGGGGTCCCTTGTAATCAACCAAAGGCAGTGTTTCTTCTGCTCTTTACGCCATCTGCCCTAAAGACTTTCTTTAAAATGATTGAAAATATCCATGGAACCATTTCTGAAAAACCCCTAAAAAGTGTGGGCCCTAAGCAGGGGCGGACTGGCTATATGGGCATTAAGGCAAAAGCCCAGTGGTCCGCTACCCAAATGGGCCGTTAGGGTCACTGAAAGGGTCACATAGATGCCACTATGTATTACATTGTCAAAGGTTTTATAATATTCTCTTATAAATTGGCCCTCTGCGCGTCGTGTTAAAATTCCATACAGTGTAATCTAACAAATGTTCAGAAATAATAGCCTACATCCGTAGAAAGTGCTACTAGATCTAGTAGGAGTCATCCTTTTAGCGATTAAAAAGCAACATGGGGCCTACACTTCCTTTCAAAACTATAGAGCTCACTGTATGCATGTGTTATCATGTGTCGACGCTCCAATTTAATAGAATGATTTTGAGGACAGGTAGACCTAGAATTGGATACCCATCATATGATATGCAATTATGGGCCTGATTGTAGGCCTATAGAAATATCAGGGCCGATTTTGACACACAGTCCTCCCTGACCCTAAGGCCTAAACTATAGCTTGTGTCGCTAACAGGTAATCCAGCACTGCCTGCGAGATCTCTGTAACAAAAATTCAAAATAAATTCTCTATTTTTACTAAGCTTATACCAACTCACTGTGTCTGTCTGGTCAAAAGTGCACGTTATTTTTCACAACTGTGTGCCTTCACTGTACTCGTTTATAACTTTCGAATGAAAGAAAAATCAATGTCCAACTCAAAAGAGAAAAGAAAACTGGTGACAGGTTTGTCCAAAAGGTAAACTTAACGTACGTAAGAGTGCCTCCACCTCCCCCCTCCACCTTTTTATTTTTATTCAGTTTCACATAAGCACGCAAGCGTTCATATGACCCAAGATCAATACAATTTAGTTCGATCGTTAACGCGGCCACATATAAAACTTGACAGGCAAAAGTATCACAGTAGTGTAGGGCCGGAGCTAGCAGTGTGCGGAGCCTGGGGGGCGTGCATACTGCGCGAGGCCTGCGGTGTACATTCGAGTGGACTTTTCTGTTGTCCGATGTTGTACGTTATGTAATGTAATCTGCACTTTCCAGAAGCGTGTGAGTAGCTCCAGACCGGTCAATCCCCTGGTGACGGCCCTGCCAGGAGCCTTCAATGACAATATGGTAGCATTAGCTTGTTGGCTGAAACCTTGCGAGTCTTCGAGACATCGATTGAATACGATCCACTCTTTGGTCTAATAATAAACTATCAAACAGACACTGAGAAAAAATGGAGGAGTCGTTAAAAGATTGTCTCGTTCCAAGACTGACGCTAGTGTTCTGTTACAGGAGTAGTAGCAGATTTAATTTCCAAAAGACAAGTGGCGCAATGAACAACGTAAAAAAAGTAGTGATGTAAAAAAAGTAGTGCTTGGGTGTTTGTGTAAAAAAAAAGGAGGGGGGGGGTAGGTGGGTGGAAATAACCTCATGTGTCATAAGAAGCCTCTTTGAATATGATAAGATTGTTTTATTGGTCCAAACAAATGGGAATTCAGTTATACAATAATTGTACAATTATCGCTGCTTCGCTCAAAGGCCTACAACTTGAGCAAAGATATCTTTGAGGTTATACCATCATTTTTTTCCATGCAAAATAAAATATATTTTTTCAGCGTTTTTTTTTTTTATATAAGACTACTTCGCGACCCCCCAAAAACCACAGACCTACCTTAAAGTCTCTACTTGTGAAATAAGCTCGATCTGTTATAGATCTAGAGGCTTGTGTTGTTTGCATTAATAATACAATAATCTTGATTGTGTGCGTGTAAGGGAAATTTTTCATAATAATACTGGTTTTAGAAAGATGTTAGCAACGACTAAATGTTAGAAGGAATTCATATAGGCCTACATTGCAACGAATAATTAGTGTCACCAACAATTTAGATCAAGAACAAAAACTTTAATACTCTTATGAAATTACACATATAAGCATTACGGCTCTGGCAATGGCACATACTTTGTCTGTGTAACATGGTCCTCTGATTGGATGAACATATATTACGTAAATTACTTTATCTAGGTCAGGGGTTCTCAGCCTGTGGGTCGCGATCCCCTTGGGGGTCGATTGAGGATTTGCCAGGGATCACATAAGACCATCGAAAATATGGATTGTTTTTGTCTATTTTTCTATTGCTGTGTGGGTGGGGGTCGCGGCAGAGTGGGGGTAGTAAAAAAGGGTCGCCTACCTTAAAAGGTTAAGAACTGCTGATCTAGGTCATAGAGGGACGAAATAGTACAAGTTGGATAGTCAAATAGCTTCCATAATTATGAATTTGATCCGGAGAAGGATTTTTAAAAAATCAATAAATAATAGATTTAGATCTAGTTTTAATCAGTCATTCGACAGTTCTTTGACAATGTCGGTAATAATTTCAAAAGAACTTTAATTGAGCAGGTAGCCTACTATCAATTGTATCTAAAACCTTGTTCAAGTATATTACGAATTCGTGTTCAGCAAATTAAAATAGTGAATGTACACTTCGGTGACTTCTTATCAACGAGTGTGTTGTCAAGGCCGATATCCAACTTGTAAAATGGACAGAACTTGTGCAAGAATGCATACTAGACAACATGTACATAAAGGGACAACATTTAATACAAAACTTTTAAATATTTCATTGATTAAATTGTAATCTAGAATGTACGTACCTTTACACACAAGAATAATATTCACTTGTTTGGGATATCAGAATTAATAAGAAGTGACAAGAATTAGATCTCGACTAATCTCGGCTAAATCTAGATCTGTACACTAAAAATAATGTCCTTATTTGAAAATCCACAAGTCAGTTTAAATGTATAGCACATTCGGAAGTTTAACTTTTAGTTTAAATGGGAGGCAACGGAACGTATGACTAGAGCAGGCGACTGAATGAACTCTATAGCGATGACCTCCCCTTTTGAAACTAATTCCTCTGTCACTGACAAAAGAAGTACTGGTACGTCTAAACTCCTTTACAAATCTTTAAATACGCTTGACGAACAACTAATGCAATATGCTTGACGAACAACTAATGCAATATGCTTGACGAACAACTAATGCAATATGCTTGACGAACAACTAATGCAACCTCACGAAGCGAAAGGGTTTTACCATATAAGACTTCTGCAGAATAAAAATAGAAAAACAAAACTTGTTTCCCCCCCCCCCCCTTTTCTCTCATTCTACGCTAACAAGGTTGAGTTACGTCCCCTTGTATAAGTGACGCATTCTTCGGTCATGAAAAACCACGGAGACATACTTTATAATCGGATTTCGTCTTTGTTGTTCTGAAATGAGTTCTCGCCTTCGCCCTTTACCGGAATGTATTTACAAACAATTAGTTTTTTTTATTTATTTTTTTTGTGGCTAGGCTTATCTTAATATTTATGTGTGATAAGTCTAATCATTCTATCTCATCCTTCCTACCCGGCCTCGATTTCATATATTGGACCAATTGTGTTGCTGCATTTTGTTTAAAAAAACAACAACAACATAAGATTGTCACTATCGAATTGAGAGGTGATTTTTTTTAAAAATAAAGTGCACGCTTTCTGAAGATAAGAAAAAAATCCGACTGCTAACCGAGGCAGAGTCATTGTGAGAAACAAACTTTATTGCGCCCCCCCCCCATCCCCATTTTCCACGAACATCACTTAGAAATATAGAATTTTAAATAAAAAAAGCATTTAATAATAATATAATACAAATAACCTTAGAATGTATTACCTAACTAAAATATCTACATATTTTTTTTTGCGTTTGCGTTTGGCGCTCCTCCCTCCCACGAGGGTGGCACCGGGAGAAGCGTGCCCCTTCTCGCTATGCCTCTGAACCGAGGACTTCGAGTTTAAATCCAAGGTCTGTGAATTTCTTTCCAGATTTTAGCTCTTTTAATTCAGTTTGTGGGAACCATAATTTTATTCACGGTGGGCATTTCTACTGGTGACCTTCAGTGAAGTCCAGTAGGGCGTCGGCGCCGTAGGCGCCATTATCCCCTTGGTGGTTAGAAAGGCTTTTATCCAACTACTTGGCCTGGACATGGGGCTCTTCACCCCTGTCCTGTCTGAGAGCTCTAAACGGTAGACGGTCATACTACTGGTCACCAAATGTCACCAGAGCCGGCCTTAGCAGTACACAGGTACCCGGGCAAGTGTCTTACGCTGGCCGCAAGCGTAGACTATATATTATAGACCGTACCACATCGAGCTAATTGGCTCGTCCGCCTCTAACGTCGTAGGTCTATTTATTGTTAAAAAACAGTACCTTACTTAGGTACTGTCAATAATGTATTTTAAAAGCAAAAATATCATGTTAATTGGTATCATCTAGATGCCGGGAAAAGGATTCCGAAACATAGAGTAACAGGTCCTTTTTTGTGAGAACTGGCGTGATTTCCGAAGCTGGCGTTGAAAAGAGAATCTACTATAGCGGGGCCCCACTACGGCGCGTTGCCTTGAACGGATGTCCCACTCGACTTGTCTTACTAATAGAACTACCACAATGTTTACAAAGTTTATATCAACTCACTGCATCTTTATTTCTGTCTGGTACGAATTGTGTACACGTTATTCCTCTCACTAATAATTCTCGGATCAAACTAAAATTTGCACAATTATTCATTACTCATGAATCAATTAAAAAAACAACAACAAAACAATTAATTAATTAATTGTTGGTAATTAATTACTTTTATTTGATATAGAAAATGGAAATAAATCCTATTGTATTGAGAAATGTGGCTGTAAATATACAGTTGTTTCCCTTATATAAGTTTTGTTTAAACTTGTATGTAAAACGCCCCTTCATAAATGACATGTAATCCAAACCTCATTTAGTACCGTACAACAGTGTAGCCCTATATTGTAGAAGGAATGGTTCGAATTTGGGGCCAGCTTGACGACAGCATATAAGGGCATACCACACGACCTGACAAAGTGTGTCATTTATATTTTTAATGTATTAGGTGGCGTCCGTGGCTGAGAGGTAGGTAATAAAAGCTTGGACAGGTCTTGGGTTCAATCCCAATAATGTTAGATTTAGGCCTACCTATGGAATTTTTAGAAAGCTCCTGAGTTTAATCCAACATAAATGAGTACCTGACATACAATTTGATACGATAGGGAAGTAGTAACGCGGCCACAAATACAGATGAGCTTTAGTATCCCCCTAACATAAAGATCTAGATCTATCTTCTACAGATCGAGATCAGATCTAGTATCTAGAGTCTAAGCTAGATTATAGTTATAGATTTATAGTATACAGATCTAGATCGCAACGCCTGAAAAGGCCAAAGGGTACTTTACTTTTTAAGTATAATGTAATTAAATAGATCTAGATCTACTGAGATGTATATATATATATATATATACTTATATAGATCTAGATATAGACTTATATAGATCTAGATATAGATCTTTAACTAGAATAAGAATCTAGATTTAGATTATATTAAAAATATTATAATCTAGATCTAGATATCTAGACCTATTAAGCATTTCAGTAAAAAGAACATCACAACATGTCATGTGAAAAAAAAAGGTCTATAGACTCAATGCATCATAGTGAGAAAAAAAGTTTTGACTTATTAACTGGACTCTAGATCTAGGTGTAGATCTACTTACTTGTGTGCTACCTTAATAAGATTATAAGACAGCCGATCAAAAATACAATTTTAAAAAAACTAATGTTTACATTGAGACTACATCTAACGCCCTCTATGTATAACTTTAGTTATGACGTATACACATTGTAGTAATTGTACCGAAAAGTTTACAAAGATTTAAGATGTAACTAATCTATTCATATATCGTCTAGATCTAAATCTACAAATTACTTTATTTAAAAAAAAATACTATGAAATATTTACTGCTGTTATAAAATTTAGATAATCTTTGTCGCTTACCTTATTCAACTATCACGATAAAATAAAATAACAACCATGTCATTGCCCTATTTAAGTCAATCAACTTAAAAATAATTTCCCTATGTGTTTACAAACATTTGTATGTTTTTTTTCTTGAATGAGTGACGTGTGCTAGTTTTACCGGAATGAATTCGAGGCTCCTACGTAATAGAACGTAAACTATTTAAAAAACATGGACGTTATCTCCGCTGCTTCCTAAGCTAGGATTAAAAATAACATGAAGTTTTTAACGTGAAAAATACAAAATTCTTTAGTATGACGTAATTTACCACCGAATAGTTAGAAGATGAACCCATCCTTGTTGGTTACGTTGCCTGTTAGAATAAAGCAATTTAGCTGTGTATACTAAATCAAGGTATAAACAAATATTTTGGCATTAATGGTCCACTGCATCAATGGATTAAAGATTTTCTGATAGGGAGAGAACAAACTGTAATAATAAATGGCTCTAAATCAACAGCGATAACAGGAAACTCAGGTGTACCTCAAGGAACAGTCTTGGGTCCACTACTATTTTTAATTTACATAAATGATTTACTTCAGGTACAAAAGTCAGATTATTTGCAGACGATTGCATAATATGTAGAACAATAAAAACAACACAAGACACAGATATTTTACAAAGAGAATTAGATGAATTACAGAAATGGGAATCAAATTGGAGCATGTCTTTCCACCCAGAAAAATGACAGTTGTTAAGAGTAACAAAAAAACTAAAACAAATTAATTCCACTTATCTTATTCATGTCAAACCAGTAACACAGACTAAAAACGCAAAATACTTAGGTGTTATAATAAATGAAAAACTGTCATGGAATCCACATATTGATGAAACTATAAAAAAATCAAACAAAGCATTAGGATTTATTAAAAGAAATTTCTATAAATCAAATAAGAACATAAAACTAAAATGTTATTTAACCTTGGTTAGGCCAATAATAGAATATGCATCCTCCGTTTGGGACCCCTCAACTCAAGAAAACATTAAGAAACTGGAACAGACACAAAATAGAGCAGTGAGATTCATAACAAATGAATATTCACATTTGACTAGAGTAACACCTATAGTAAAATCACTAAATTTAGAAAGCCTTCAGGACAGAAGACTCAAAAGTAAAGTAGCAATTAAACATAAAACACTGAACCATAATCTTCAAATACAAAAACAAAATTTAATAAAATACTCTGAAAGACACAAAGATAAAAGTACATTCCTCGTCCCATATGCTAAGGACAAATTTGTACAAATACTCCTTCTTCCCTAGTGCTATTAGAGCATGGAATGGGTTGCCTGAGCTAGCCAGGAAAACCAGTGACTTGGCAGAATTTAAGTCATTGGTTAATATGCATGACTAAATGCATGACGCTTAGGACGTAATCATCTTCTTTTTTGAAGTAACGTCTGTATTATATAGGATAAGAAGATAAACTGGCTTTTGAAATAAAAGTATGGCTGCCTGGTCGTTTGGAATGCGCGCCGGACTGTCGTTCCGTTGTCTCGATGGTCCTGGATTCATACGCTGCCCTCTGCCACCCCCGGTCGTCATGTGGAAGGTTTGGTATTTTAATCAACAAAAAAAACAACATAAAAAAGAAGAACTTAATTTGTATATTACTATAATCTAGATAATTCAAGCAATTTAAGTTTTAGTTATAGTAAAATTACTTGGTCTAATATGATGCAATTTGTATATCGACTAAGAAGTAAGAACCTAAACTAAAATGGAAATGATTATAACTCTGATGGTGACGTGGATAGCGGTAAATGTGTAATCAGCCGAGACAAATTACCCAGGCCAGAGCTAGATGAGCAGTTAATCATGACGAGTGGCGACGCATGGACGTTACGGAAAAGATCTGTGTTCTGAACAATACCCAGGTCAGTCACTTTGGATATATTTATTGGAAATTAAACTGTACGTTTTTTTGGAACCCTGAGTTGTCAAGCCCTTTGAGTTGGCGAGAGCCTGGATAATGAGAGAGGTTACAAAAGAAATCTGAATAATTTACGACTAACGTTAAAAGGTAGTGACGCTATTTCTTTCTTTCTTTCTTGTATCTAGAGCCCATAGTAAACCATACGTTTGTAGCACTCCGAAGAAGATGCATACTTGGTGACACTCATTTAACGAGGACTTCTAACTGGGAGACGAGGTTGTTAAACAATTACACGAACCCTGTGCTCTAATTAGCAGATACCGTCGAGAGATTGGGGGAGGGGATGTAGAGGCTTGTTGGTGGCGGGGGGGGGGGGGCAGGAGCTAGGGAAGACACAGACGGAATCGTTTGCCAACTATGTCACCATGACCTTCCGTGTACTCAAAACTCAAAGTGAATGTGCTTGTCAGAAGGGGGTGGGGAGGGATTGAAGAGTGGGAGCGTGTACCACGCCGATCGATACGAAAAATCAATCAATATATGGATCTAACGTGGCCGCGGGTTAAGATACACTTGGAGGATAGTCGATACCGAATAATAGGTTCGTCAAAGAACATTTTCTACATCAGCGCTTTTTGGAGAACTGTGTTGTTTGAAGGCGTAAACGAAGTCTCTCTCCTATGATATAATTGATTGGTCTGGAGATTCCTTAAAGCTGAGTACAAATAGAAACTGCTTCTATTTGTCACATGATCAAAGTGTGTATGTTTCTGATATTGTTAAAGGGTAAACATCAAGCGTTTATTAGATGTGTTAAATCTTGTTATGTGTCCTACTTGTTAATATTGGAAAGAAGAGCTGAGGCCTAAAATAGAAATGGTTAAAGCAGTGGGGTGGGGAGATTAAATTATTCTTTCTACTCAAGGCATCTAAAGGCCTGCCACCCAATGTGTACCAACAGTCAAATCTTCTCAGGATTAGTAACCTTTGTATAGAGACATGAGGCAGGTTGATACATAGCCCTTGAGCAGGTTGGTACGGAGACCTGAGGCAGGTTGATACATAGTTCTAGAGCAGGTTAATACAGAGACCTGAGGCAGGTTGATACAAAGGCCAGAGGCAGGTTGTACATAGTCTTTGAGCAGATTGATACAGTGGCGTGGCAGGTTGATACAGATACCTTTGGCAGGTTGATACAAAGACCTGATGCAGGATGATAGGAGAACCGTGGAGTCTGATACAAAGACCGGAGGCAGGTTTATACCCAGATCGGAGGCTGCATGCTATAGAGACATGAAACCGATTGATGCAGACCTGAGGCAGGTTGATACAGAAACATTAAACAGGTTGATACATGGACATGCAGCACAGTTATACAGAGATGTGAGGTAGATTGAATCATGTCAAATAAGGAATAGTCTTAAAACAAAAGACCTGATCGTTTTAGAACCAAAGGAATTTTAATCTCACATCTATAGAGGAAGAACTAGGTCGCTCTATTTAAAGAGTAAAAAAAAAAGTTACACGAATTTTAAATAATCACTGTCACGTTAGTGATTTCATTAATGGCGTGAAAAACTATAAATAGCTTGCTTTTTGGTGTATCCGGTATACAGAATAAAGGAACTGTTGCCATGTGATATTTTCTGTGCATTTTTCAGCGCTGCAGAATCAAATTTTCTAAGTTCTTTCGTTTGTAGCTCATTTTTTATTATTTAGTTGACAGTATTGAAGTTCAGTTGAGCGTCCTTGGCATTGGTTTAACGTGAAAGTGTCCAAAAGTTGTCCTAAAAGTATTTATGTGTTAGGAAGGGTAAAGGTTTTGTTTTTTTTGTTTTTACTTAAAATCTTTATCCTCATTATTATCACACCCTATATGTGCAACAATGCTATCGATGACCTGGCGTCAAAGAGGAAGTGTGGGGGGGGGGGGATAGGGAGATGACATACCTCTCTTCTGCTAACACCCGCCCCTCTTACCCTCTATGCAGTTAAAAACAAAACGTGACAGTGTTGACCTCCTGGCCCGCGTGATTAGGTAAACATTTGAAACGTTGAGACCCACCATAATAAGCAAACAAACGGACACCATGATTGGACTTTGGACTGAGATATTAGCAGACAACAACAGCAAAGTTAACTCCCTTTTTCTCCTAACACACGGCCACATCTACACACAAACAACACACATTTGTACAAACCATCATCTACACACACGACCACACCTATATACACACATACATACAACATCTATACAACTACATATACTTAATACATATTTTCATTCCCACATCACACATATGTTTGAAAATGTACGATGTTTTACATGTTTCGAATGTTCCTTCAAAGTTGAAGCTAATTTGCTTTCTTGTCCAAAACAGGAGATGACAGCGGGCAGGGTATGAACCCAGGACCAACAAAAGACCGAACGAGAGTACAGCGCGCATACCGCACGACCATGCAGCCAGCCATTTGTACTAATTGAAGTTAAGTAAAGTAAAGTTCCCCTGGCCAACGGTCAGGGTGTCATGCGGCCAGCACAACAACCAACCGCCTTTACTTTCCCCAACTAAAGTCAGGTACCTATTAGAGTTGGATGGGGGCTCTAAAAATCTTGAAATTTGGGATCCCAGTCATCACCGAGATTCGAACCCTAGGACTCTAAGTTCGGAAGCTAAACTCTTAACCACTCAGCCGCCGCGTCCCATGCTAATAGAAAGAAAAGAAACTATGACATTGACCTAAACTGGTGTCAAAAAAAAAAGGAAAAAAAAAAACGCTCGATTTAATGAAGACAATGACAACGTGTGTGAGTTTGATAGAATTGTGTGAGTGGATCAGACAGAATAGAGTAGTGTTTTGGTATAAGAGAAAGAGAAGAGAGAGAGAGAGAGAAAGTGAAAGGGTGAGCAAAAGAGAGAAAAAGAAAGAGAGAGAAAGAGAGAGAGAGTAATAAAATATATTGTCTACAGTTGGCTGAGACAGGGTGTTTAAAAAAAAGGGGGTTTAGAGGCGCCAAGAATCTCATTTAAAGCACCGCAATGATAAATCATATACACACGTGGACTGCATTGTGCTCCTTAGAAATAGATACGCCCATCTCACACCTTAAGTCAACCAAGGTATTAAAATACATTCTTGCGGTTGTTCTTTCAATTGCTTGTCAGAAGGCCAAGAAAAAAAAACATGAAAATAAAGCTGTGAGTCATTTCTTTGAGTGATAGTCTTCTTCAATAGAGACAGTCGCCATTGTGTTCTATTTATTAAGAGATACTTTTGTAAATAGTAATTCAGGGCATTTTTTTTTGGGGGGGCGGGGGGTTCTAGTGCAGATCGGTAAAGCGTTTGGATTCCAAAAACAGGTGTGTCAAGACTGGCATTCCGAACTTACAATTGTTTATGGTAAGACAGCTCTGTTGGATACCTGACAATAATTAGGGAAAGTAAGGACAGTTGGTCGTTGTGCTGGTCACTTGCTACTCTGAAGCGGCTTTACATCACCTGCCCCATGGTCTGATGGTATTACGTATACCACATGATGTGTTCGTGTGAAGTATCATTGTGTTTTAATGATTTTATTAAGCCACTAATTTTAAAAAAGCTTATAAAAATAAGAAATAAAACAGCGCTGGGATTTGACCACTATGCATAGATTATTGTTAATCATAACTATGTGCTTTAACTTGAATATTGTTATGACATGATTAGGAATTAGTTATTTGTTTCGGGAATAAGGGGAAAGTTTTACTTAGCGACAAATGACGTGACAGATTTTTAAAAAACAAGAACGCTCTAAGTGACGCTACAAAGAAGACACTTCTTGTAGAGCAGTACAATAGATATAAGGATTTACGGACATAGCTGACATCGGACGATCCCTTCTTGATTATTAAATATATTTGTAGAACAACATCAGCGTCCACTACATATTTTGATTGTTTCGGCCTTTCGCCGGTGTAATTGAAGTAGTTCGAGTTCAGTGTTACTTTCAGTCAGACGTAGATCTACACTAGTTATACTTCAAAGAATCAACACCGCGCGGAAGCCTTAACAATATCCATATGTTGTTTGAGAGTTATTGTGACATGCGTTGGTCGAAGTTCACTTTATAGTTGAAATACTTGAAATTATTTCGTTACTATCAAAGCTTAAAGTTCTCCGCGCACTGAAAGAGATGAAATTATATTAAAGTTCATGTTACGTATGCCAGTTGAGCTTTGCTTCAAGCGCATTCTCAGTATCATCAAAATAAACACTCCAAAGGATACACGTTTCACAATTATAATTTACTTATGCTAGCATTGAAGCAACACAAAAAAGATCCAAAGTCTGATGCATTTTTTTTTCATACAATAGTTACTCGGCAATATAAAAAATAGTCACTACTTTTATACCTTCTCAAAGCTACCCATTGGTTCAATCCCTCTCAACTGGGGTTATTACAATACCTCGTTTCAACTCGTACCTTCATGGAAAAAAAAACTTTCTGGGTGGGCTAAAAACCTGGGTGGGCACGATCTCGAAAACGGTTCTAACGATTTTCCTAGAAGTGGATGTATATTGCTGGAAAAAATAATTACTAGCTCGTTGGCCGCACCGAGAAAACTCGAGTTTGACCGTTTTAATTTTTTAAAGTATTAAAATTGATGTATCTAAATTTGGCTAAGAGAACGAGAAAATATTTATCTTGAACGGAATAGACGTCTTTCGGGTATTACAGCATTCATTCAAAAGTTGAATAAATTAATGTTCAGAAACAATTTGCGCATGGTCTTCTAAATCTAGATCTAAGGGCCTATCATTGAAATATTATTAAGCCCATTTTTTTAAAAATTCATTAGTCAATTAAGAGAAAAAATAATCGCTCTCTAGCCTCTCTAAGTCGTATACAGGAGGTATTGTCAGAAATTTTAAAAACAGTATTTAAACATTTTTTTCCTTGTTATTTTATTTTTAGTAACGATAATAAAGACAAATCAAATCAAATCCTGAATTCTGAAGTATAGTTGCGTGTGTGTGTAAGTGTGTGTATGTGTGAAGGTGTGTGTGTGTTTTGCCTTTAAGACACAGTGAAATAATGTAAACAAACTCACGTCAGGCGCGATGGTCCAGGTGGTCAGTTTTCTTTTCTTGTTTCTATTGCTCCAGCTGAAATGTGTTTTTAAATTTGACAATCCAATGTTATGACAGTCCACGAAAGCTAGATCTATGACTTGATTTGACCACTTCGTTTATAGAAATGACGAAAGTTGTAAAGTCCAAGACAATGAATTAGAAATCAAAACACTGGCTGGGATGGTGAGCGTGTTCCATAGGCCAGGCAACACTAGACGTTGCGTTGAGATGTTTACATGCGAGGCATATCCACTACAGGCTGTGGGGGGTGGAGCGGAGGCTGTTTTCACGTGCACTACTATATTTAGAATGGATGCTCTGTGAGCGAAGCAGGTGAATCTAGTTCAGTCTCTCTTTCATCTGGTAAAGGAAAACATATATACACACACACACATCTAAGGGCAGGCAATCAAAACATGACATTCTTCACACAAAGTCACGTGGGGCAAGGTGTTTGGGATGGGAGAGGGGGAATGTTTCTCTATATATTTTTCTCTATATATTTTTCTTTCTTTCCCCGTTCCTCAAAGACTCCCTCTTTCTCATCATTTTCTTCTCACTCTTTACCATTCTCTCTCTCCTCCTTTTTCTTTCTTTTTTTTTGTCCTTTTCTCTCGCTCTGTCTCTTTTTCCTTTTTCTTACCCCCCTTTCTCTTTATCTCTTTAATTTTTCTCTCTTTTTAAAAAAGAAAATACCATTTTAAACTCAAACCGAGCTGACGGTCTTGGTTGTCATAGAAAAAATATATTATATTTAAAAAGAGCAACACCAGAATTGAGAATATCATTACATCTACGTAAATGTTTGTTTAGAAACAAATCCGCACATTACGATAAAATAGAACATCTTGTATGAATATAAATGGTCGTATTTATGTATTGAGTTCTCAGATAGGCTAAACCACTCTGCACGGTTTAATAAAAGGTGCAATGACTTATTTTAGGCCGAAATTGCAACATACTGTGGAAGTGTTGGTACATCCTGTATCACAGACTGGTAACTAGATTTAGAGTTGACATACTTAATCTTCCTTCCTACCACGGTAGCCGCTGGCTTTAACTAACAGCTAGACTCGGCAGTTTCTTTTGGCTTCTTCCAAGAAAGAAAGAAAAAATAACATCGCGGTCGGTAACTCGGATAAATTACCTGAGTTTCTAACAAGGGTTATCAGCCTTGGTGTGGAAGAGTGACGTGACCTGATTCCACTGGAGTCTGCATTGTTTTGGAATGACGTCACGAAAAAGGGAAAGGAAAATAATTGTGTGGATTAAAAAAAGTGGTTGGGGAAAGTCTCTAAATGCTCCATTTCTAGTTTAGGCATACTGTATATTGTATATAGGATGCAGAATGAGAGAAAATTGAAAACCTGTACAGGCTGCGTATAACTTGTTTCACATCCAGGGCCGGTCCTACAGGTTGCGGGGCCCTATGCGAAACGGATTGCGTGGGGCCTAATTTGGGTTGTGATAAGGATAATACGTGAAAATTATGATTTTGTATTAGAAAATAAATTGAATTTGAATATTTGAACTTCTTGTTTTGGTTAAAATTCGGCTTATTATTACATTTTTATTAAATGAAAGCTGACAATGCCGGTTTTTTTTAATCGCGAGTATGATTGGCGTTTCCCATGTTGAATGACCCCCTGAAATGACAATTTTGTCCATTTCAAGGATATTTAGATTTTAATTATTTCAGGAGATTTTCATGACTTTTTCTTATATTTTTTAATTTCAGGAGAATTCCTCGAACCCTTTAATAATAAGTTAAAATAATTTCATTTAACAATTTACACCTAGAATTCGCATTGCGAGGGGCATATGAAGGTGCGGGGCCCACTGCGTCTGCATAGGTTGCAGTGGCCTAAGACCGGCCCTGTTCACATCTGTACAGATTAATAAATAAAACTGCCTTTTAATATGACCATTAAAAACAAAAAACCCTGTAATTTCAAAGTTATGTTTTAATATTATAGATTTTAAAATTTTCAATACAAATCTATTTGAAGTGAAGTTTATTAATTTATTGGGATCTAGATCTTATATAAACTTTTATTAAATACCAAATCATATACTGTCCGATTCAATTCAACAGGGGACACTATCCAGTGACGATTGTATGGACAATGAATATACTTTGTAGCTTCCCCTTTAGCGAACTATTCCTAAGGCTATTCTTATTATCAACCCATCTCACCTCTATAAAGCATAATTCGACCCGCACTCCTTCTTAGTAGGAGAAACAATGCACTATAGACTCATAGGAGAGTGAAATTCTGAGGCTGAGAATACAGGAATACTCGGCGTCAGTGCTCTGCCACATATCCAAACGGGAGCAGCTTACAGAGGTTCTCAAACTTTTTTGACCCGGGTACCCAATTTTACTATCAAAACTTGCAAACGGACCCCCTAGGTAAAAAAAAAAAAAAAGTTATATAAATGCATAGTACAACAGGCGAAAATAAAATAATAATAATAAAAAAATAAATCAATGAAATAAAACCAATCCTAAAGGAGTGTCCATTAACATAATAATTTTGTTTAAAATAAGAATTGAAAAAACAAAATGAATGACTTGGATGAGATTTGATGAAAGTATTTCTGTCCAGCTCAAGGTTTGTAAGTAGCAAACGCAAATTTCTAGTCAGTCTCTTTGATTTGGGATGAAGTTCATTTCAACACTGAATCACGTTCTACCAAAACAGGCAGTCGGAAAAGCAGCCAACAACTTCTCTATAACGGCCTATAATGCAGGACATACAATTGGAACCAGTTTCTGTGGCAAGAATTCGTGGTTTCCTTTTTCAAACCTTGGTTTCCATTTCTCGTTTGTGGATATTTCATTAAGCTTTTCCTACATTACTTTGGATTCATGTGTAATTGGGACCTGAGTTTCTTCACGCGCAAAAGTGTTCAATACCCAGACTTGGTGATGCTGCCAGACTCCAAGGACATTTTGAGAGTTGTTGGATTGTTCTGTCCGAAGATAATCATTTGGTCTTTGTGTCTACTACTATGGCCTCCGTTAGTCGCCAAGACTATGAATTATTTCAAAGAAATGAGTTGAAGGACCTAAAGTTATCAGCTATAATCGAAACGATGTCTATCACTAAGACTAAGACTAAGACTTCTTTATTGATCCTTACGGAAATTTGTTGTGATTACAAGGACTCGTTTCTCATATAAAGACAACACAACAGAAAAATACACACAAATACAACAGACAACATAAAGAGTTCATTCAGCGACTACACACAGGCATCTTGGTGCATTTCATGTTCCCTGATCAATGAGTGGCGGTGATAGAGTCTGACCGAGAGAGGTACAGCAGTTCCTTCCTTTTCCATGCAGCTGATGTGTCCAAAGCAACCGGAAGTGCCAATGCAGTTTGAGATCAGCGACATTCTGCCAGGGTGTAGCACTGCTGTGTGCTGCTGGCTGCCTTAGGATCATTGGCTCCTGATTTTTCCTCAGGGTTGACTCTCGAAGCCTTTCCCGTGTTTAGGAGTAGCCTAATGACATCAGAATCTTGGAGTATCATCCTACTACCTACAACAATATACCCATCTAAAATATTGATCTTCTTTTGTCTCAGAAGTAAAAGCTTGCTCTAAAGACAAAACAACAACAACAACAACAACAACAAACATTTAAGATGTGGTTTAGTTGTAGAGCGTGGCTTACCAAGCAGTATGTCACTTAATCCAATCCTCGTATGTGTGTGTGGGGGGGGGGAGGGAATTAAATGACGTACTTAGGTTGAGATCTGTTGAGGTAAGTTGCATCAATGTTTTATTGCGTTGTAAACATCACCTTGTTGACCACTGTTAATAAATTCGTTCACTTCTGATAACATATTTTGATACCCAGTCGTTGGTTCGTAGCTCCTAACAGCTAGTAGGCTTATTATATTCTAAATGTAGAGCTTGAAATAAATTTGAACAAGCAACTAAATGATAACTTTTATTTATAAATAAACACAACTTTGAACTTCAATATAGATGGATGTAGAAGCTCAAGTTTAACATGCTACTTTAAACAAGATTTAACTCACTAAACTTTGAACTTCAATATAGAAGGATGTAGAAGCTACTTTATACAAGATCTAATTCACTAAAACTGTAAGTCCTTTCGGTAACTCGTCTCTTGCTGGTTATCTCCCTTCTTCAACTTTAACCCCAGTATTTATTAACTTAAACAACGACAGACTACTCCCCCTTGGTTTCATCAGAATCTATTCAGCCTACACAACCAAACAATCCCCCCCCCCCTACCTTTTCTCTAGGTTACATCAGAAACACGCATACACACATACTCAATAACCATCAGACAAACACACGAACTAGAATAGACTTTTTATCGACATATTCGCAACTATAGATGCAGCATTGTACAACGAATGTAAAGAATAGATGCATCTGCTCGATGCGGAATAAAACAAAATATGCAGCTCCGAAACCCTGGACATATTATCGACCAAACGAAGGGATAACGGAAACATTTGACCTTTGGCCTTTACGTGTAGAGAGAACTTATGGACAGAAGTCCACAATAGACCTGTTTTTACAATGTTTATATCAACTCTGTCTGACTGGCAAAATGTTTCTACACGTTATTTCTCCCACACCTATTCTCGGATGAAGTTAAAACTTTACACAATTATTTGTTGTACCTCAAAAAAAAATTACGAATCGATCAACTTTGGTGTGCATGACTACAGTCGATGACAATACATGAATCAATACACAATTATGTTTTAATTAGAATTAAAGAAGCTTATACATGCAGTATTGCGATATATATACCAGTGATTTTGCGGTACTTTCTTTTTGATGATTTTCGTTTTTAAAAAAAAAATTTTGCTAGTTCAATCCTAGATTTATATGAGTTTCAGATGTAGAGCCTGATTGATAAATAGAAACAATCTTATATAAACTTTGTCGCATGTAAATAAATTATGAGTGAGTCTGGTGTGAATGTATATTTTGGTTTCTTATAGTTATAATGTTTTTTGTTATTATTATTATTATTATTATTATTATTATAAATGAAGCGAATGTAATTAAAGACGGTCTCAGATATGTTCACTCGTGGCCAGGACAGAATTAGTCAGAATATAGTCATCGCATTGTTTGTTGACTTAGTGTGTCAGAGATCTAAGCATTACAATTAAACACCACTATTGATTTCATCTGACCATAATGCCGTACGATTTGTCCCGGTAGTTTACCCTTATCAGTCATTTGTTATCTTATGTTTGCTTGGCGGCCAATAGAGCCTTTTTTTTCTCTTTCCTTTTATGGCACCGCGCGCTCTGGGCTCATTCCCATTATTTAATTCACTGAATTTGTTGAGCAGCTGGAAATGAGTGATCATATAAAACATCGATGGTATTAATTAATTTATTAAACATGAATGATATTATGGAATATATCATCTGTTGTGTTTATATTAATTCCCCTTTTCTACCTTTGTCAGATAAAAAACCCATAGGCCCTACTACTTGTCTCATTTAAATACCTAGGGTCCTAGGGTCAAACGTAACAAAAGATGGAGGATCAATAAAAGATAAAAACTTGTTTTAAGTTTGGCATCAGCTGTCATGAGCAAACTGTGGAAAACCTCGAAGAGTAACATCAGCTTCCCAGTAAAACTAAGACTATTATTCTGTAGTGGTATACATTCCAATGTGTAGCTGTGAAAGTTGGACACTGAACGCTGAGTCTGAAAGAAGAAGCTTTTGAGAGTAAATGCTACAGAAAAATGCTGGGTATCAGATACCAGGAAAAGAAGACAAATTAGTTTGTATTTTTACAAGTCAAAATTCTGGCTGGCAAAAATCTGCAATGCTGTGAATAGACGAAAGCTGAGCTGGTTTGGCCCTATAGAAAGACATGACTTACTATCTTCAAGGTATAGTGAAGGGAGCACGAGGAAAGCGTCGTCCAAAGAAAAGCTGGATAATACAAAAGAATGGACCGGCTTCTCTCTTGATATCCCTCTAAGAACAGTTGCTGACCGGGAAAAATGGAAGAATTTGGTTACGCGAACTGTCATAGAACCCCTTCCACGACAGTTAAGAGACAGATGAGAGATGACACACACACACACCAAACAACAGAAAATAATGGTCTAGATCCTCCTTTGGAAAAGAATAAAGTCTAAACCCCCCCCCCCCCCCGAGTCCTGCATAGTTCTCACAACTAAATCTTAGTTTCGCACTTAGCACTGTCTCCATGGAACCCCATACTTAATCGTGACACTATCAGAAATTCGAAGAGATTGAAATGAGTGATTAAGACTAAGTTGTTGATTTCTCTAAGAATCAAGATTCTACTCACAGGCAATTTATCTCACGCGATAGCAATCTTTTTTTTTTTTTTTTTTGTGTATAAAATTAGACGAAGTTCCATAGTATAGATACAAAACAGACAATAGCACAGTATATGTATCTATAGCCACTGGAGGATCCGGAAGGGAGGGAAGGAGAAAGGCAAAATACTATCTATACCTCTCTCTCTATATATATCTATTTATGTGTGTGTGTACATAGGGTTAAGGTTTACGAAGGGTTAGAGTTTAGAGCTCCCCCCCCCCCCCATTTCAAAAGTTATGGATCCACTAAAGCCTAGAGCTATAAG
Source organism: Biomphalaria pfeifferi (assembly GCA_030265305.1). NCBI lineage: Eukaryota > Metazoa > Mollusca > Gastropoda > Planorbidae > Biomphalaria > Biomphalaria pfeifferi. Next base: position 210,297 of record JASAOG010000153.1, read on the forward strand.
AGTTAACGCGTCACATTTGAGCTCTAATAAAGCCTACCGGTACGGCGGTACTTTAAAGGTACCACAATAGTAACAATTAGCTTTTAATCTATATTGGAACAGCAAAATTTTTTAGTATGAAGTTCTCCAGATATAGTTATCTTTCTAAGTTCCCCCTTCGTTACCGAAGATATGCTTAAATCTAATATCCAACTACCACCAGCCACGTCCGTTGATTTGTTATCAGGCTATATCTTCTGCAATATAAAAGTCTTGGCACTGATCTGATCACTGACTGATAATAAATAATTCTCCCACTTGTCGTAGACGACAATATATGTCAATTTAACCTTGGATGTAGGACAACAAATCTATTTTCATAATCGAAACCGTAATGTTTTATTGAAACACTACCCGGCTAGCTCAGTCGATTAGACTTGCTTTATAAGCGTCAAGGGTTCAGGTCCTTAATGGGTGGTAACTTTGTGGTTTTTTTATTTGTACTATTTTTAAATGGCATTTTTCTCTCAATTTAGTTTCAATCATTCGATGTACTAAAAAGTTAAAAGCCAAATATATAACCACGATCCTAAGTTGAATTTTAACGGTTGATTTAAAAAAATGTTTACTGTTTGAAAGCATCATAGAGTCTTTCAAATATTTCGATAAAAAAATAGAAAAACACTCAGGCGTATGGTGTGTGTGTGTGTGTGTGTTGGGAGAGATAAGTGATACTCCTAATCGAATTCAAGGGCAGAAAAGTATGTTTCGGAGAGGTAGCGTTATTAAAGCGAGCCGTACCAATTAAATGTAACATATACTAAAAGTCAAGTGTTTTAAGGGGCGGGACGAAAAGGTTGGGAAGAGAAAAGAGATATAGAATTCACAGGCCAGAAGAGAGAGTGTTAAGGAGGGCGATTTAAGGAGGGCCGTTCCAATCAAACGTAACATATAAAAGAATACACTGGCCAAAAAAAGTAATTAAAAAAAGGGGGGGATAAATGCTGGCAGTTTTATTGAAAGTGCAAAAAAAAAAAAAAATAATAAATATGACTTGGGGTACGAAGTAAGTATTTTATGAGTATTTACAAGGTGTAATAGGAAAAACGTGTCCATGCCAATAAGTATCAGAGCGTTTATCAAATATATAATGTATTAACATTTGAGCTGCTAATGTGACTATTTTAATGTTACCCTTCTATTGTCGACACCCAGATAGACGTTGGCGTTAATTACTAGTAAGTCACTAGCTAGAAATGTATATATCTCCTCTTTTGTTTTGTAGGTTACCACTGTGCTGCTCATGGGACCAGTACGCATCTCTGTCTAGACATTTGGCGATTCTAGCTGACCTCTAAGATCTCTCGGATTCTTCTGGAGGAGACCGGTTGTCCCTGGGTATTAACGAGAACCAATTATCGCCAAAGTAGATCAGAGGAAAACCTCTTCTGCGCACGTCTATGTAAAATAAAGGATCATACTTGATTGGATCTAATTTGTCCTGCTGTTTATATCGGATAGATCTGTGAGTACCACAGGGGGGATCATTTCTTCTGAAATATGTAAAATAGTGGTGTACTGGACGGCTCCTTTGTTCATTTTGGTGTTTGCACTGGAAACTTGACGTGCGGTGGCTGAGCGGTAAATCGCTTGTCTTCCGAACCGGGGTCCGGGGGTTCGAAACCTTATGAAGGCTGGGGTTTTTAATTTCGGGATCTTCGGGCGCCTCTGATGGGTACCTGACATTAGTTGGGGAAAAGTAAAGGCAGCTGGTCATTGTGCTGGCCACATGACACCCTCGTTAAACGTAGGCCACAGAAACAGATGACCTTTACATCATCTGCCCTATAGACCATAAGGTCTGAAAGGGAACTACTGGAAACTTCCGTACTGGTGCTGAAGAGAAGCCTCACCCACAGACTGATGATGACTAATGCCCACGGTCGTGTTTTGACTGGACAATTTCAAAGCGGTGCAGAAAAAAAAAGCCTCATTCACAGCTTGATGAGGACTCAGTGATTTTCAGGAACATTGGCTCTTTTGATTGCTCTAGTATTAAATATAATTTTTTTTTTACACATTAAAACATTTAAAATATTTATATTAACGCTGATCTGGAAGGTAGTAAACACACCCTCCATAAAAACTTTGTGTGTTATGTGTCGCAAAAATGTTGGTCTTTAATAGTAACTAAAGAGACATTGACTCTCCAGTGGCGTAGCAAGGAATTTGCATCATTTGGGGGCGCGGGACTTGAACTCTTTGTGGGCCCCTGCATTTTGCGTAATAATTAATATATAATGTTATAAAAACAAACAACAAAACTCATTTGGGGTACCCCATCAAGTGGGGGCCCGGGGGGATTCTCAAATTCTCTCCCCCTCTCCCCCTAGCTACACCTCTGTGACTCTCATTAAAACCCAAGTTCATGCATTTTGTTCGTGTGGGTTGTAAGTACATGAGTGATGGAGGAGGAGTCACGTGTCTGCATCAGGAAACAATCAAATGAGCATGAACTATGAAAAATGTTGACTTGACCTGTTGTGAAACCATTTAAATATTTTTTTTTATAGATCTAGAATCCAGTGATTCCCAAAGTAGTCTATATGGACCCCCAGGGGTCTACAAAGACTTCCAAGGGGTCTACGAAAGTTAAAAAGGGAATTGGGGTCTATTAGATGTGCACGGGGGTCAACGATAAAGAATCTCAATTCAGCATGTCGTGACTTTAATTTTGACAATTGTAATTTTTTCATACACACATTTATGATTTGTACCTTAGAAAATCCTTAAAATTGTTATCCTGCTGATTGAATGAAACATTGTTTTGTTTAATTTAATAACTATATTTAAATAGTGTAGTTTTGTCTAGTTATAACTTAAAAATAAATAAATGTAGACGTACAGCGTTAAAGATTTGAAATTGAACTTCATAACTTCCTTGTCAAACAAGCGAGTGTTAATGTGCCATTTTTTATGATGCTATGAAACCAATTAAGCTGGAGGATTATTTGAGATGATACCACCCTAATCAAAAGATAAAAGTTTGCAACACTCAAAGATAAAGTTCAGAATACACCCACAAATACTCTCTTTGACATGACATTGAGAAAATGATAATAGTAGAATACTAAAAAACCTCACATGATAGGCAAATTATTGATATTACTAGCTAATGAAGAAATTGTAAAAACTCTTACACAAACTTATATCATTAAATGAATTTCATGTTTGGGTTTTGTGACCGGTGTCTTGCTTTGGGCCTCTTGATGAAGAATGCAATTTTGAAGGCATTGGCGGCATTCTCTGGTGACACTCGAAAAGGACAAATTTCAATGGTCCCAATTTTGAGCTTCCGGAACATATGTTTTCTCATTATGATGTGTACGGTTCTGATGTGAAAAATTTTAGGTGGTTCTATCGGGATAGTTTATAATAGGTGTCATCTTTCTTGTATATCGAATAAGAGCTTGTCCATTACTCGTTTTTACAATTGACTATTAGTTTCTTCTTTTCTTCCTGATAAAGTGCGATGTTCAAGTTTGTATTTGTTTTCTCACATTTGGCAAGTGTGTCAGCCTTCTATTTCCTTCTATTTAAACATTGAAGAACAGGTCACACAGTATGTTTTGTACAAAATCTTTTGGATGTTCCTTCAGATTATGTGGATAATAACATCCTAACCCAAATCTCCCGACGTGAGATGCGAGCAGGCAAGGTGACCACGGAACATCAGTCCAATCATCATGAGTTGTTTCATTAAGGATACATTAGAGTTTGTCAAGCTTCGAATAACTATTTTTAATATTGGTCAAGAAAAAATTTAACTGTTTTGCGAACTTGGCCGATTCACTAACATGGTAACTGTTAGCTCCAGTGCTCCTATTTCTTCTCTGTGGTTGTCATAGAGCTCATTAGTTTCAATGAACTTAATTTTTAAATTATTTTTTCTCCGTTGGGCCATTCAATGAGTATTCCAGCTCCTCCGTTTGTGGTGGCTTTCTGGGAACCATCCAAGCAAACTCTGACTCATTGGTTGTTAGGGCAATGGATTTGTAGAAGAGTTCACTAAATTCTTGAGCTCTGTTGGAATATAGTCCAATGTTTCTTTCTTCTTATATAAGTCTTTGCAAACGACATATTTCTGCAAACAACAAATTTCTCTATACAGCTGGCAGAGTCAACTTTGTCTGGTAATGATGTATTTTTTTATTCAAATTATTATGGCTCAAGAAATCCACTAAAAACTGCTCTTTATGAAAACTTTTACTGTGATACTTAAGGCACATTAATATTTAATGTTTTGAAGAACTACTTCATAAAACAACAAATCCCTATATGAAAAATAATCTCCGTAGTAAGGGATGGTAAGCTTGCAAACCTTTAAAAAATGTGTATAGTGATAGTAACGATACATATTAACTGTTATATAATGGGTTTAAATTTGAATTTTTTAAATACATTTATTTTAAAAATTAATTCAACTTAAAATATAGTTTTAAATTACTTTTTCACTACTCGTGTCACTGGTTAGAAATTATTTTAAACAAAATGTCTAATTTGAAATTGATGAATTTTCAAAAATTCAATATAACTTAAGTAAGGGGTCTACGGATAACCAAAAAACATGACAAGGGGTCTACGAGACAAAAAAGTTTGGGAACCACTGACTAGACTAACAATAAATTAATTTGCGCGATTGGACATATTTTCTTAACTGTATTTGCTTAGCTTAACTTTCATGCTTATAGCAAAGTTAGTGCGCTATGATCCAAACACTTTCGTGGACCTATTGTAGAAGGGAGTATCTGGAAGGTTTCCGTACTGCCTTTTCAAAAGCAATTTTTTAAAAAGTTGCTCGAGTCTGGATGTTAGGTCTCTAGTCTCCATCCATGATGGGAGTTTTCCGTACTGCCTTTAGAAATATTTTTTTTTTAAGTCTCTATGGTGGGGGGTTTCCGTACTGCCGTACGTAAAGTTTTTTTTTTTTCAAAGTTGCTCGAGCCTGGATTCGAACTTGAGGTATCTAGTCTCTATGCCTGAAATAGTACACGTTAGCCACTGAGCTCTTCAAGTACTTTTAAAAGTATTAGGTTTTATAGTTTCCATTTCAAAGTTTCCCCAGAGCTTAGTATATTTTCTATATAAAACAAAGTTAATTAAATACAACTAATTGATGAATTAATACGTTTAATATTTTTTTCTATTGATTCGACTGTTGTCATCGAGAATGGGAAGTGGCAGACATAACGTGCAAAAGATTCCACCCAGACAGACAAACGGACGGAGAGAGTTAATATAAGCTTTGTAAAAAAAAAAATTTCCAACGTTAGAATACATCGCTAGGTCGTTCTGCTGCTTCGTGTCAGATTTCATGTCGGTGACCTTTCCGAGTGCTCTTTGTTTGTCGTGGTGTCATGTCATCCACTGCTTGTCATTTTGGATGACATCAACACTGACAGTCCGAGCGGAATGCAAGACGTGTCATGCCATCACAAAAAAAAATCCATTCATTCCTCTCCCACCCCCTCCTGACGAACACTCGCACACAAAATAGGTGAATCAACTGACCAGGCCTTGTATTGCCAGGTCAGCATGTAGTCTCGCCTCACCCCAGTCCCCCTTTCCCAACCCCCTCTGTATCCCTTGTTTGCGCAAATTTGACGAATTGATTTCCTCTCCCATGGCGGTAATGACCAATCGATACTTAAATCGGCTATTGCAGAAGATACAAATCATTCTGTCAACATTGGTCCTTTCCTCCTCTCCCCCAACCACACCTCATTCCCTATCCCCCCTCCCCATCTATTTAATCGTTCCATCCTTCACCCACCCCCTTTCTCATTGTTGTCAGTGATGTCTGCAGAAGACTCGGTACACCGTCCTGAGCTCACGTCTCAAACGCTTAATACAGGGGTTCTCAATCTTTTGCACCTGCCAGAAGTCTATTCGCAGTCAAAGATGAAAGTGTTCCGGAGAAAGAAAGAGTTTATTGAGCTCTTTAAATAGCGGTATAGCAATTGAAATCTGGATATAGAGTAGCAGTCATAAACCGATTTGTCATCTTTTATTTTCAATAATATTAATAATATTTTGCGATACATAGGTTTTCCAGACCATATACAACAATTATTCACATTAGGATAAGATTTTATGCCATTAGCAAAAGCACAGTTTTTTTTTTATGCTTATGAACGAAGATACTGTTGGGGGTCGCCGCATTGTTGTAAATAGTAAAAAGGGGTCGCTGAGCTAAAAAAAAAGGTTGAGAACTGCTGGACTTTAATAGCTTATACTTTTTTTGTACGTGACTGCAGTGCAGAAGAATTAGTGTACAATGCGCAGCATTAAAAACCACACTCCAAGGGGGGAGTCACTCGTGGATGAAAACATATGTTGGACTTTAATGAACTTGATCCCAAAGTGTTAATTAAACAAACACAACGGCCTGTACCAGATTACAATTTAATAGAAGTAAATGTATTAAAGGAACTAGATATAGAGCTCGCTCTGGGCTAGTCCCGGGGTTCGAACCCTGCGGCTATCCCCCCGCCGTCCTTCGGGAGTTTTGGGGATGGGATGTATCTACCTTCAATTCTGAAGGAACATGTAAGCCGAAAACAAAACAAACAGCTGGTTATGCCTAGACTAAAACTGTATAGGGCAGTGCAGACACACAAAATAAAAACAAGCAAAATATTTAAAAAAAAAACAAAAAAAAAACAGCTTTTTTTAGGGAAAGAGCTCGCACTTACAACTTTATCCATTCAGAATGCAAACGTAATCTACCTTGTTGATATCAAACATAAAACTGAATTACCAGGATTATGGTTTAGTATTTTTTATACAGCCGTAGCCTTACTTTTTATTTATTCTGTATCCATAAGGGTTTCTAAATTTAATGATTTTAGAAAAGGTGTTACTCTAATCAAATTTGAATATTTTTTTTAGGAGTATCACTGCTCTATTTTGTGTCACAGGTCGTGGTTTCAGACCTGTGTACTGTGACGTGGAAACGAGCTATGGTCTAAACTGACCACAGGTTGCGACGTCGCAGGTCAGTGTTGAGGCCTTTTATAACGATTGGTCTCGGTGTGATACAGTGGGACTTTTGGCGAAACCAATCGTCATAGAAGGCCTGAACTCTGCCCAGGGGCGTATTTATGAATTTTCCATCATTTGGAGGCCCGGGGGGGGGGGGGGCATGAACTCTTAGGGGACCCCTGCAATTTGCGTAATATTTATTGTATAAAACAGTCTTTTGGGGCCCCCCTCAAGTGGGGGTCCGGGGGGATTTTTAAAATTCTTTTCTCTCCTCCCCTCACCCTAGCTACGCCACTGACTCTGACCTGCAACACCGTAACCTGAAGGCGGAGTAAACCAGTAGCTCTTTACCACGTCCCAGGTTTGTACGATGTTCTCAAAATTATTTTTACACTGGGACCCCCTTTAGATAGTCAAAGTTTGCCCACGGACCCAATTGGGAAAAAAGCTACTTCAATGCATGGAATATAAATTAAAAATGTAAAGAAGAAAACATTTAGACGAAGGAGGGGGTGTTTATTGAAATTGTGACTTTTGTTTAACATTTTTTAAAAATTATTATTGTAGCTTTTATGGAGAGCTACTTTCATGCTTTTAAGCGCTTTTGGTCCAATTTCATTTGTGGACCAGTTGGGGGGGGGGGGGATCTAGGAGAAGGTTTTTCGTGCTGCCTTTAGGCGCTCAGTAAACACAACTCTGCCCGAGTCTAGTGTTGAACCTCGAGCCCCCTCAAGCCAAGCCAAGTTTAAACATACTTAGCCTCTCGACCATGACTTGGATAAACGTGATGAGATTTGATGAAAGTATTTAGGTTACGTCCAGCTCAATGTTTGTAAATAGCAACCAGGCAAATCTTTTTCTCTAGTCGGTTACTTTTCTTTGTTGAGTTTCATCACGGCCCTGAATCCTCGTTGTACAGAAGCTGGGAAGGCTCGTCTTTTCGTTTTGTTTCCAAATTCTTATTTAGAAATCGAAAGTTCTCTAATTCTCTGGCGCCGGAAACCAATTCTCGCCCCTTACATTACGTATGATATGATTTCTGTTTTCTTTAGTGCCAATATTTGTTGATGATTTCATATTTATGATTGTTTTAATAAATTACTTATCTGGTTATCTTTTCCTTTTTTAAAATCTATAATGGCACTAAAAGAATCTCTTGCCTGGGAAATAAAAAAATATTTTAACAAACTGAAGAAACTTCTAGACTTCTTTTTTCCCCCTCTCTTTATATTGAACTTTTTATGAACATCAATTCAATAATTCATAGAACAGCATAAGGGCTTACTTGAAATATATTGTTACACAACCGCTGACTTAATAAATTCACAACGGAATAGCACATAAATATATTTGATAGAACTGAACGACTGAGCTTTAATATCTTCTTAACATAAACTTCACTTTCACTTATAATTAACTTCAAATGGCAACCTTGTGGTGTGCACCGTGTGGCATGCACGTGTCTAACGTCAGTGTTTTGTTTACAAACAAAATTCTAATAAATGTCAAACAGAGATGGAGCTGAACATATTTTCTGTCAAAATGGTATATTTTAAATGAGACGGACATTAAGTGGACAAAGAAAATAAAAAGATTCAAACTCCAAAACCTTAAATGTCAATAACTCATTAGATTAACCAGTGATTCCCAAACTACGGCCGTGTGGCCACATACTGCCCTTAACGCGGTGCTATCCGGCCCTCAAAACATCTTCTGCAGTGAATTTTAAAGCCCCAAAGGAACGGATTTATTGTACTGGGCGAGTTTTTTGCTATGTTAATTCAACCAGTAATATATGTGTCAGAAACATAGCCCCCAGGTCCAAAAAGTTTGGGCACCCACTGCCTAGGACCATCTTAAACTATCAATCCATCAGTTTTAGATATTTTAAAAAGTATATCGATCTGTATCAATACTTATTATACACTGTAAACCGACCAGATTAGGGGAGGGGGGAAACATGTAAATTCAAGAAGTAATATTTTAATTCTCCATTCTGACTTCGGGACATCTGTTACTTACCAGTCACTCAGGCCGACACATAAGCACGCAGGAGAAGACACGCCCATACACATACTCAATAAAAGCAAGCAAGCTCTGAGCGTTCGACTTGTAAATCAAAACATTGAGATGTGTAGACATGTGTGCTAAGTCAAAGAAAAGCAATTTAATTTTATACAAGTAACTTCAACGAAAAAAAAAGATAACCAACAGTATTCCAAAACAGCTATTTTCATGTTCAATCATCAATGATTAAGCTATATTGTATTTCCAATTGTGGATTTTTATTGATTCAGATTGTAGATCTTTAACGTTTAATTCAGATTGTGGATTTTAGAGTCTGCTTCAGATTGTGGATTTACACGTCTAATAGAGATTGTGGAATTTTAACGTCTAATTCAGATCGTGGATTTTATTGTTCACTAATTCAGATCGTGGATTTTATTGTTCACTAATTCAGATCGTGGATTTTATTGTTCACTAATTCAGATCGTGGATTTTATTGTTCACTAATTCAGATCATGGATTTAAACGTCTCTACTACAGCATGTGAATGTTAACTACATATTTTGGATTTGAGCAAGTACAATGCAACATTGAAATGTTCAAAAAGAGTGGATTTGAACTACGACCTACAATATGGTCTAGAGCTGATGTCTAGATTTAGATGTACTGGAAATTCTGTGACTCGCTTTGAAAAGTCAGGTAAGAAAAAAATAAGTCATTTTAAAGCTAGCCTCTTTCTTGAATCAATCTAGATCTATCTCACACTGTGCTTCTGTAGTGACACCACTCCAAGACTTAAATCTACATCTTTTATTTTACTACTTTTGTTTCTGTATCAGTTGATTGGTAAATGTAAATAATACATACAGCCGTTGTTTTAACATTAATACCAATGTTTAGTCTACACTAAGTCAAATATCGTCTGGTCCGCATTGAGTTTCTCTAAGTCAGGCGAAGTGAAGCCTTCCTCTTTGATGTCGTATCCTCCGTCTAGTAAGCATTAGCTAAAGTGTAAAAAATGTCTTTCTTTCATTGTACTTCTTATTTAAACAGTGTATTCTCAAGCAATGTCACTTAATGCTTCGTATCTTCTGTTTTAAACACAGTAACTCATAGATGATGCATTCTCATGCATAAGACCTACGGCACCAAAAGGAAAGGGTTGTTGCTGCACAGGACAGCACCACCAAAAGGAAAGGGTTGTTGCTGCACAGGACAGCAGCACCAATAGAAAAGGGTTGTTGCTGCACAGGACAGCAGCACCAATAGGAAAGGGTTGTTGCTGCACAGGACAGCAGCACCAAAAGGAAAGGGTTGTTGCTGCACAGGACAGCAGCACCAAAAGGAAAGGGTTGTTGCTGCACAGGACAGCAGCACCAATAGGAAAGGGTTGTTGCTGCACAGGACAGCAGCACCAATAGGAAAGGGTTGTTGCTGCACAGGACAGCAGCACCAAAAGGAAAGGGTTGTTGCTGCACAGGACAGCAGCACCATTAGGAAAGGGTTGTTGCTGCACAGGACAGCAGCACCAAAAGGAAAGGGTTGTTGCTGCACAGGATAGCAGTTCCGTTTCTTTTAGTGTAAATAGTATATGAATTCTAAATGCAAATCTCTATACTGACATATAGTAACTATAAAGTTGTACCGGAAATTGTTATATAAAAAGTTATGTCAAATGATTGTTTGAAATCACATTATTGACTTACATTACACTTATATTCTTGGACAATACGTCACTATAGTTGTTCAGGATTTTAAAGAAAGTAATGTACAAGAAACGATTATTGAAAATCATTTTTTAGACTTATTTTACAATTGATCTTCTTGCTAAAACATAACAGAAGTGTTGTTTTTTTATCGATTAATAATGTTCCGGGTTTAGTTTTGAAAAAAGAAATAAACCTACAATCTAACAAATTGTTCCGAATTTTATATGAAAAATCTACTAACGCCAAATAACTGTTTGAAGTCCCTCTTCTAATAAATAAAACAAATAATCTTTTTCTCACTAACGAAAATTGGTTGCTCCGGATTTTTATAATAAACATATTAACTCTATATATGTAAAATTACAATTCTCTCTTCCACAGCATTAAATTTTCTAACTAAAACGTTACAAAATCAAATTATCTTTAATTTTTTTTTTTAAATCTAAAATCTCTCGTCTGACATATTATACATATCCGGTAATTGTCTTGCCGTAATGTGTAATATATCCCTTTATCAAAAATAGGTTATTAGTTTGTTATTAAGTTAACAGCAATGCCTGGTCATGCGGTTAGCGCACTGGACTAATTATCTCGACGGTCCCGGGTTCATACCCTGCTCGCTGCCATCCCCCGTTGTCAGATGGAAGTTTGGATAAGGAAGCTAATTATCTTTAACTTTGAAGGAACATCCAAAACATGTAAAACAGGGATCCGACTCCGACTGGGTCCGCCTCTGAGTTTGTGTAATAACACAAACTCTCTTTGTAATCTTGTTATATAGATTCATGTATTGTTAGGTACAATAAAGATTTGTTTAAAATATCAACTTGATCGGAGAATGCGTGAGGGAGAAATGGTGTTAACAATTATTAAAGGAGAATAAACCCAACATATTTTGCCATATTGATGAATACTGAGGTATTAGTTTCCCTTGTTGTTATTAAACACAAAACAAATTCCCGGTAATTAATTTTACTAACTGATTACTTTCTTTTATTGATTCATGTTTTGTCTATTTTAAGTTTCAACTTAATCCGAGAATGGGTGTTTGGGAAATAACGTGTACACACATTTTACCAGACAGACAGACAAACAGACAGACAGATAGAGTGAGTAAAAAATAAAATATCGATGTCCATAAGCCAACGAACCTTTTAATGCAACATCTCTGTATTATATACAATTGTGTTTTGGCGCGCTTTTCCTCATTTCAATACACATTCATCGTCTGCAGTGAACACGTAGTCGTGACTAAGAAGCACTTATTACACCGGAGTGTATTTAACACAATTACTTTTTAACATTCCTCGACCAATGTTTTCTCAATGTGTTCTTGCGCCAGATTACGGAAATTCAAACCTCTATTTAAGTAATTGTCTGTTTGCTTGCAGTACATTGCCCAGGGGACAGCAGAGACCGAATCTACTGGCTAGATTACTTATATCCCTGATTACGTATGAGCCATCAATTAAGAAAGGTGTCAGGTACGATAATCTGTATTCGTCGTCTTGCTCTTGAAACAAACTTCCTTCTTAAATGTTTGACATGGAAAAACAAACAAAAAAACCTTCCCTTACATTGACCTGGGAAGAACAGACTAAGAAACAAGCAATATATTAAAAGCGGTGTTATCTGATGAGAAGAACTACACATTTAGAACAATATCTATCAAAGATGTAGAATGTATTTCTATTTTTCGATATGAAACAACGTAATTAATTACCAATAATTATTGACTAGTTGGTAAATTTTTAATTGATTAATGTTTTGTTTGGTTTAGCAAATAAATGTAGAAAAAAAAGCATTACAATACAGAGATACAAGTAAAAAAAAAAATTATTTTTTTAAAATAACATTTCATTTCAGTCTTATGTTTATTTGAATCGAATTGAATTATGTTTATTTGAAGTATATAACCTGAAAGCCTATACAAAAATTATAAAATATTTTTTAAATCATAAAACAAGTAATACTCCGTTTTCTTTGAATATTGCTTTGAATATTATACACGCTGTTTTATTTTGCTCTTAAAAGCAATGGATGGTTTAGGCGAGACCCTTCGTTACAGAAGGCCTGTACACTGACCTTCAACGTCAAAACCAGTAGGCAGTCAGTCATGAGATGTGGCAATGAGCTTTTGGTCTAAACTGCCCACAGGTTGTGACGTTGCAGGTCAGTGTTCAGGCCTTTTATTGGTCTCGGTTTAGTTCCACTGGCCAGTAAAACAAAATAACATTTATTCACTCTTTTATTGTTACAACTCCTCCTATCAGCTTGGTAACTCTTCGTGGGTCCGAATCGGACACTGGGTTGACGGGTATCTCTCATTTCTTATTCGATACGCTAAAACAAATAAGTACAAGTGCACCTTCCTCCCTAGAGAATGGAATGGGTTGCCTGAACCAGCCAGAAAAATCAACGATTTAGCAGAGTTTGAAGTTATTAGTTAACATACATGACTAGTTTGACACATGAAATGCGTAGGACGTTATTATCTTATGTTTTGAAGCAACGTCTATAATATATAAGATAAAGGCTCCAACGATTTTTCTAGAAATTTAACATATATCTTTGTGGGGGAAAAAAACCTAACTAACAAAGCGAAGACTCTGGTCTGATCGTTATAATTTTTCTAAATATTATCATGTCATCTTAAAATTCAATTTGGATAAAATCTTTTAAAATTTTGAGCACGTTTCGGGAAGACATTCATTCACTCGACTAATCTGTTTGTTTGTGTTCAGTATGGGTTGAACAAATAAATAAACATAGGCTATATGAGCCCTTTGCTCACAGTCTAATGTAGAGATCATCAGCTGGAGAAGAAGTGGAACTCACTAGCAAGACTCCTTGCAATCATACAAAGAAATAAATGGAATCAGAAACTGCAGACTATCATCAGCTTCATTAAGGAGCTCGTGATTTTATTTCAACTTTTTTTTTCTGTTAGTTTTTTAACTTGTTATTCGCTTGCCTAACAAAATAATCAGAAAGATACAAAAATGAAGTCACTTTAACAAAATGTCCTTGTCCGTCTACTTCTATATGTTAGTAAATATTTAGCGAAATTGTTGGGAGAGGTGCGTATCTGGGAGGTGTCCATGCTGTTCTTGGGTGATCAGTTCACGCAGCTCTACTGTTTAAGGAACTCTATTTAAAATGCTTATTCCAGAAAAATTATAAGAGTCTTATTGACGACGTGTTGTCCTGTTTGCTTTTAAGTGAAAAATAACGCCAAATGTTGCTTTTTTAAATTTTATTACTTTAAATAATCAAAACAAGATTATGGTTTGAATATTCCTGGTTTTTGGTGAATTCGATGGCAGCCGCCTCTGGATTTATGTAACAACACAAACTCTCTTTGTAATCTGGTTATTGTATGTGCTAGGACCAATTCAAATAGTTTTCCTTCCGTGAAAAGAGTTTGCTAAATCATCCAGGAAGAGTTGAATTATCTCATTTACATGCACTACAGTATTGACACACACATATTTGTAGTACGTAATGGACATCATTCACCAATCGTAAACAAACAACATTTAGCCACGTGGTGCTCTATCTCTTCTATATAATTTACGATCTCATGTTTAATTCATGATGGTTGTCACGTGACAGTTTTTTTCCCGTTGTTTTATCAATAAGATCACGTGACAAAATGTTGTTTGTTTACGATTGGTGAATGAGGTCCATTATCTTTCTGCTTTGAAAAAACGTCTGTTAATTATAAGATAAGATTTCTAACGTATCTGAACAATCATAACCCTAAATCTTTTGCAATGGAAACGAGGAAGGTCATCATATATATATATTGGACCTTTGAAATGCGTTCCTAAGGACAGAGGCGGACTGGCTATATGGGCATTTTGGCAAATGCCCGGTGGGCCGGTACCTAAATGGGCCGATAGGGCCACCGAAAGGGCCTCATGGATGCCACTATGTATTTAATTGTCAAAGGTTTTATAATATTCTCTTATAAAAGCGGCATCTTGTTTAAAAGAAATCTCTCTACAGTGTAATACTAATTTGATCTAGCACATTTTCCGAAATGATGTAATAGCCTACCTCCGTAGACAGTGCTACCAGTAGGCTTCATCCAACATCCGTAGACAGTGCTACCAGTAGGCTTCATCCTTTTAGGGCCTAAACACTAAGCGATTAAAAAGTTACATAAGGCCTATATTTCTCATAAAAATATAGAGCTCATTGTGTGCGTATGTTCAGAATGATTTTGAGGACAGGCCTATAATTGGATGCCTATCATATGATATGCAGTTTATGGGCCTGATTGTATAGAAATGCCTGGGCTGATTTTGACACCCAGTCCGCCACTGCTTAAGGATATATATATAAATATATGTACTCGTATTTTGAAGTAGGCCTAATCTTGTCTATAGGCTATAGTGCCGCTATAAGAGGTTCTCAAACATTTTTGTTTTAAACCGTGGACTTCTTTATACAGTCCAAACTTGCCAACGGATCCCTAAGTGTAAGAGCTACATAAATGCATAGTACATAAGTTACAAATGTAAAAATAAAACAATCAAACAAAACATTTTGTTAAAGGAGAGTGTATGGAGATAATAATTTGTTGAAAATAAAATTGCAAAAAAAAAAAAAAAAAAAAAAAATAAACAAAAAAATTAATGACTTGGATGATGTTGACGAGATTTTATGAAAGTATTTCTGTCCGGCTCAATGTAGCAACCTCTACCACACACAAGCGGAAGTTTCTAGTTGGTTTCTTTACTTGTGATGAGACACTGGAAATATTGTATACCTAATCAGAAGGCGGGAAGCAGTCTACAAATTCTATACAGTAACCCAACGCTAGTTTGTAATATGGAATATGTTGTATGGTCTTTTTATATAAACATTGCATTATGTTACTCCATTTATGGATATTTCAATAGACTGCTCCTGTATTAGAATGGATTAATGTGTAATTGGGAACTAAGTTTGTCCACGCGCCAATGGGCTCAACACATAGTCAGAAAGTCTTCACAGTTTTGGTTTACGTCAACATAGAATAGTACGTAATAGATGAAACAGTAGTGAAGGACACGTTCGTCTATCTATCTGCCTACCTACCTACCTATCTATCGATCTCTTTCTACCTACCTACCTACCTATCTATCTACCTACATACATATATGCCTCTCTATTTATCCATCCATCCATCCATCTATCCATCCATCCACCCACCCATCCACTCACCTACCGATGGCATAAGATTGGCTCCTTTTAAATTCTTTATGAACACTTAACTATGTCAATCAGATAAATGTGAACACGCGGAAGAGGGGAGACATGAGAGAGAGAGAGAGGTGCAAAAAAGAAACACCAGGTTAAAATGTGAGCTTTTCTTAATTCTAAAGGGTGACAGCAAAGAGTTTCGATACTTTGATTCAAAGTTGAAATGATTACTTTAGTTCATAATTGGTAACTAAATTGAATTAAAAAAAACAACAACAACAAACTTTGAAAACCTACAATACGCTAAAAATGTTCGTCAACATTGTCTCGTGTGATGGCCTCTTTCAATCGTAGGACGACTATAACTATAATAAACATTTGCGTATTTCGACTTGAAAAGGCCCTATGCTATTTGAGATATATATGTGCATATATATATATATATATATATATATATATATGTTTATGGTCCAGATATTGTCTGTCAGTGCTATATATTTCTTCAATGCCCTAAAGTGTAGCTTATGTTGTCTTTAGGTAAACCCGGCCCTGATGGGTAAATTACATGGGGAAAGCCTGAGCAATAGCTTATGGTGGAAATGTTATCGCCCTCAAAGTAATTTCTACCCACTCGTAGCAGGTGGGTGCTAATAAATGGCGAATAAATACCCAATACAGTTTGGAATCAACACCGCTGCAGGTTTTGCCAGAATGTAGGTCAGTGTGTTGCAAGATGCCCAAAGGTAACCAGCTCTGGATTATTTTCTCTGGGCTTAAAGCCACAATAAGAACCAAAACATGAAAACATTTTCATTCAAATCTCACAAACTTAGAAGTCTTTAAAATCAAGATTGTATAAAACAAACAACAATGAAGGTAATAGAAATATGTATACTTATTTTTTTATACTAGATTTTTTCAAGATTAAAAAAACAATGTCAAGGATTCGCTGTTGCGATGTAAACATAAGAAAAAGAAAATATATAAAAATAAGACCTACTTAAAAAACAACAAAGCTTATGCAAAGTATAGTTGTATCAATTAGTTTTGACCAGTCATGTGATTAAATGATAATATATACATATAAACGAGGAGGATACGCGCCACACGTCGACCTCGACTCTCTCTTACCCTAAATATAATTAAGCCCATCCTTTTCTCGAAGCAAGATTTTGGCAAAATTTCAGCGCAAGTCACTATAATAGTCACCACCAACAGCTATAAATCTGTGCGTTTAATTATATTTTTACCAATTGTTTCTTTTTTTTTGTTTAGCGCTTTTCCAGGCTTTTAGCGCTATGATCCAATCGCTTATCTGGACCAGTTGGGAAAAAAAAAAGGGGGGGGGGAAGACAGAAAGGGTTATCTGGGTGAATTTTTACCGTGATTGATTTTTAAAAGCATTTAAAAAGTAAATAAATAAAAAAGGAACGACCTGAATTCGAACTCGTGGTGACGTGCAGCCTCTGCTATCGAGGTACGTATGACCAGAGAATATTATATAGTTATATATTGTTTTCTACACTTGTTGCATGACGCGTAGGACGTAATCAACTTCTTTTTTGAAGTAACGTCTGTATAATATAAGATAAGATAAGAATGTTTTACATGTTTCGGATGTTCCTTCAGAGTTGAAGATAGTTTAATTCCTAGTCCAAACCTCCCGCAGAACGACGGGGGATGGGAGCGGGCAGGGTTTGAACTTGAGACCATCGATAAATCCAAACGACAGTCCAGCGCGCAAACCGCACGACCAGGCAGCCACTTTAGAGCTTATACAACACTTCACTTAAATACAATTTCTTTCCCTTGTTCAAGATACCAAACAAAATAATTAATTACAAATATTTAATTAACTAATTGGTTAATTTTTTTTTTTAAATTGATTTTTGTATTGCCAGGTAAAAGAAATAATTGTGCGAGATTTCCGCTTGATTCGAGATTGGGTGTCGGAGAAAAAACGAGTAAAAACTTTTTACTAGCAAGCCAGACAGACAGACAGACAGAGTGACTTGATATAATCCTTACTTTGTGATTTATATTATAGGTATAGGATGATAATTTCGTCATATTTTTATCATAAAGCGCAGGTCGTAAGTATATTCTCTATTCCAAGTCTCACGTCTGTAATTTGTAAGATATACATTTATACATGTATCACTTAGAATTGTAAAATAAATATGAAAAATAAAAGATGAAGTTTAATTTACATTATCATTTGAGCATAAGGAATTGATTAATCCTTTTTTTTTTTTTTTTTAAATAAAAAGTTGAATTGGAAAGAGCGAGAAGAGGAGCCTCGTTCCTAAGTCTTTGTTGTGACGTCATGGTTAGCGCACTCAGGGCGGGGCTTACGCACGTCGCGAGAGGCACGAGCTGGGTGTGAAAACAAGACGGGTGGGGAGCTGAGGTGAAGGGCCGGAGCTGGGTGCGAGAGAGAGAGGGAGAGAAACTGAATGGACTGGACTGAAGCAGCACGCTTGGTTAGACGAAGGCAGTAAACAAACATCCGTTAGGTCAAATTAATTTCACTCGAATAACGATGTCAACACACACACACACCAACGCTGGACACAGTGGATATAGAGCAGCGACAGTATACACCAAACTCCTGTGATGCCGCACAAACACAGCGGAATACCGCCAACACGCTAAAGGTAAGATCTTGTTGTTTACGAAACCGAACAGCAGACGAGACACTAGACGAGTGACTAGATCTAGTCTACGAGCAAGTGTGTAGACGACTGACAGGAGCATCCTTTGCGACTTAAAACACATGTGTACCACGATCAAGTATCTAGAATTAATTATAGATCTAGTATTATACCTGTAGTCATTTAGACTCTCGATGAAGAGTCTATATCTAATTGTCGTAACCTAGATCTACAATTGAAGTCAATTAAAGCCGTCGTCCCAATTATATTTTTTTAAACGAGCAGGTAGATCTAGAAATAGATTTGCAATCAACACGCCATTCACGCATGACGAACTGTCATCTAGGCCTAGATTTAAAATCTTATCATACTATGAAGCTTTGTCTGATTCAAGGTCTAGTTTAGATTTAAACTAGATCTTGAATCAGACTAGATCTCAATCCAAGCCTTTTCTGTTCCTCGCTAGACCAGACCGTTGTTATGGCTAAACTCTAGATCTAGTAAATAAATCTAGACATAGAAGTGCAAATATAACTTTACCTAAACCATGGCACTAGACCTAGTAGAGTTCTGGTTTATAGTTAGCCCTCCGGACCGTCGTCATGATGCTCCTGAGTTTGAACCCAGCACGCCTCCATCCTCTGCTGTCCTCCAGAAGTCTGGATTGTGACGTAATAATCCTCATCCGTGAAGAAACGTCCGAACTATGTAAAGAAAACGAAAACCATGCTCCACTGCATTAGCACCTAGATATGATTATAACGTGATTATCTTATTTTTCAATGAACGTCTGTAATCTATAAGCTCCAAGTCACATCACCCATAGTAGAGGTATACTGTCTTCAATACTAGGCATATATCCTATATAATAACATCATCAATTATTACCTAAAAGTATACTTCAATACTAGGCCTATCCTATCTAATAACATTATTACCTAAAGATATACTGTCTTCAATACTAGGCCTATCCTATGCAATAACATTATCACCTAAAGGTATACTGTCTTCAATACTAGGCCTATCCTATCTAATAACATCGCCATCCACATCAGCCAAGTCATTCTTTTCTTCCTTCCTTAAATATATCTATTTATTTAAAGTAAATGTAAAAACTAATGTCATAGTCATACTTAACTACTGAGAGTTAGCTGTTGCGTACTTAAAGGCAAAAAGACCATTAAGTATCAATATGACTTAAAACTGATTAACACCCTGACTAGTAAGTCGACTACTAACTGTAAAAATGACTTTGTTGTGACAGTATTTTTTTGTCTAAAATTCATGCCGCAGGCACAGGTCTGAATCTCACGTTAGTATTGTGCGTCTTTCCCTTGTCACTGAATATTGTCAACACTACCTGAGTACCTGCGAAATCGGACCGGGCCCTGCGAAGAAGATAAAGGGGTTAAGGCCTCAAAGTGGCGACTTAGGTCTTTTGCTTTTGTTTCCTAAGTGTCTGTCCGTCCCAGGGTTACACTGTGAGTTCAAATCCATTGCGAGGACATCACATTATCCAAAAGGCTTAACTATGTTTAAGCTTCAATATGATAATAGATACGTGAAGCTTTATGCCTCAACAATCTCACATTGGTCCTTTGTTGTTTCTTGGCGACATTGTTAAGTTAGAGGGTCCTTAGATAGCGCATTGCTCAGAGCTGTCCAATATTTCTATATGTTTAATTCACCATTTGTATTTGAAATCATTCGGCGCTGCCATCAAATATCTAACATGTATGCGTAAGGTACTAAGTTACGTAAGCTTGAAATCTATGTTAATTTAACCCAGCTGTGAGTTTCTTAGCCTGGATATAAAGTTACACGCGCATAAATACGCTGACATCTTGATCCACGATAAGCATTACTCAATATTGTTATAAATATTTGTTACATAGCTCCAGTAGTATCATTTCTGATAATAACAATTAACTTCTGTAATGTAATGAACCAGTTGGGGGACTTACAACAAGGGAAACAACTAGGCCTATATAATTCATATTCTTTTAACCATAAATATTTAAAATCGAGTTGTGCACATTGCATCATTTACTACACATTCTAATTATATAAGCTGCTAGCTCTTTCCAAATCTAATTAAGCAATAAATAGGTATTTGTTATCAGTAGTTTAGATAATACACTGTATAACTTAATACTTATTTACATGTACACTGAAGTCAGACAAAAATATATGTTGAATAGTTCACCAACAAAATCAAACGGCCAGTAACAACAGATTTTGAAAGCTACAAATGAATAACAGTACTATGTACTTTGCTAAAGGGAAGCAATTGAATTAACTATTTCCACCTCTCCGATAATATAAAGGCCTTCCAATTAGACTTTTAGTGCTCTATTACTTCAAAATACAGTCAGATTTTAGTGGGAATTTGTTTGTTAAAAGCCACCAAAATATTTAATACATTCAAATTTCGAATACAATTTATTTTACATAATATCTCACAATTACTCAATTATTAAAATTGATTACTTTAATTAATTCGTATTCAATTTTCTTCCATAATATTTCACAACCAGTTTGTCTGTTCTAACAATTGATTACCATTATCGATCTGCCTGTTACTAATTCATATTTACAATTTCTTACTCTTACATTCCACCACGAATTTTAAAAATATATTACCAATTTCAGTATATTTCACCCCTGTAAATGAATCTAACCGCGGGTTCTACAAAGTTGATATTAAAGCGTAGGGGTATGCGTAAGCCATTTTAGAAACACATTTAAAATAGGAATAAAATAAACTTTCACAACAATGTACAGAATCATCAGATAATAATACTGTGATCGAAGTGCAGTTTCGAACATCGGATGATATTAGATTCTTTAGTTCAGCTTCCTCAACTCATTACTTCCTCAACTCACTACTTCCTCAACTCACTACTTCCTGTCGACATCAGGGTTAGCAGACGTCCAGCAAAACAAAACAAAAAAAAGGACATGAATAGGTTTTAAAGGTGGCGAACTCCGTATGGCCTTAAATGTCATGTGAAAAAAAAAGTAAGCGAAGTTCCTCTTTCATACCTTACGATCTTTAGGGCAGATGTTGTAAGGGTCATCTGTTTCTGTGGCCCATGGGTAACGAGGGTGTCATGTGGCCAACACAACAACCATCCGCTTTTGCTTTTCCTCAACTAACGTCAGGCACCCATTAGAGCTGGGTAGACTCAGTGGCGTCCTAAAGATCCCGAAATTAAGAATTTCCAGTCTTCATATAGTCATAAGGTTTCGAACCATGGACTTCTTGGTTCGGAAGCCAACTTTTCCCACTTCCCGTTCTCGGGTCAAGCTAAAACTTTGCATAATTATTCATTGTAAAAGACAACTCATAAATCAATAAAAAAAATTAATTAGTGGTAATTGATTTATATATTTTGTTTTGTAAATATTAAATAAAAAGAGGGTTAAATCCTTCGGTATTGAGAGCTTTGGAAGTATTTGTGCGATTCCTTCCTTTTATTAGCTTTTTAATTAAAATGTTACAAAAGTATTGTTTTTATTTTGCTTGTTTCAACAATCTACTTTGTGAACATTGGTGTTCATTTATACTACGTCTGTTCTTGTGAACAGTGGTGCACGTTTATACTACGTCTGTTCATGCGAACAGTGGTGCACGTTAATACAACATCTGTTCATGTGAACAGTGGTGCACGTTAATACTACGTCTGTTCACGTGAACAGTGGTGCACTTTTATACTACGGCTGTTCATGCGAACATTGGTGTTCATTTATACTACGTCTGTTCTTGTGAACAGTGGTGCACGTTTATACTACGTCTGTTCATGCGAAAAGTGGTGCACGTTAATACAACATCTGTTCATGTGAACAGTGGTGCACGTTAATACTACATCTGTTCATGTGAACATTGGTGTTCATTCATACTACGTCTGTTCACGTGAACAGTGGTGCACTTTTATACTACGGCTGTTCATGCGAACAGTGGTGTTCATTTATACTACGTCTGTTCTTGTGAACAGTGGTGCACGTTTATACTACGTCTGTTCATGCGAACAGTGGTGCACGTTAATACAACGTCTGTTCATGTGAACAGTGGTGCACTTTTATACTACGGCTGTTCACGTGAATAGTGTTGTTCATTTATACTACGTCTGTTCATGTGAACAATTATGTTCGTTTATACTACGTCTGTTCACGCGAACAGTGGTGTTCATTTATACTACGTCTGTTCATGCGAACAGTGGTGCACGTTTATACTACGGCTGTTCATGTGAACATTGGTGTTCATTCATACTACGTCTGTTCATGCGAACAGTGGTGCACTTTTATACTACGTCTGTTCATGTGAAGGTTAATGTTCGTTTATACTATGTCTGTTCATGCGAACAGTGGTGTTCATTTATACTACGTCTGTTCATGTGAACAATTATGTTCGTTTATACTACGTCTGTTTATGTGAACAGTGGTGTTCATTTATACTACGTCTGTTCATGCGAACAGTGGTGCTCATTTATACTACGTCTGTTCATGCGAACAGTGGTGCACGTTTATACTACGGCTGTTCATGCGAACAGTGGGGTTCATTTATACTACGTCTGTTCATGCGAACAGTGGTGCACGTTTATACTACGGCTGTTCATGCGAACAGTGGGGTTCATTTATACTACGTCTCTTCATGTGAACAATTATGTTCGTTTATACTACATCTGTCCATGTGAACAGTGGTGTTCATTTATACTACGTCTGTTCATGCGAACAGTGGTGCACGTTTATACTACGTCTGTTATGTAAACAGTGGTATTCGTTTATACTACGTCTGTTATGTGAACAGTGGTGTTCATTTATACTACGTCTGTTCACGTGAACAATGATGTTCGTTTATATTACGTCTGTTCATGCGAACAGTGGTGTTCATTTATTTTACGTCTGTTCTTGTGAACAGTGGTGTTCGTGTATACTACGTCTGTTATGTGAACAGTGGTGTTCGTTTATACTACATCTGTTCTTGTGAACAATGGTGCACGTTTATACTACGTCTGTTCATGTGAACAGTGGTGTTCATTTATACTACGTCTGTTCATGCTAACAGTGGTGTTCATTTATACTACGTCTGTTCATGCGAACACTGGTGCACGTTAATACAACATCTGTTCATGTGAACAGTGGTGTTCATTTATTTTACGTCTGTTCATGTGAACAATTATGTTCGTTTATACTACGTCTGTTCACGCGAACAGTGGTGTTCATTTATACTACCTCTGCTCATGCGAACAGTGGTGCACGTTTATACTACGGCTGTTCATGTGAACATTGGTGTTCATTCATACTACGTCTGTTCACGTGAACAGTGGTGCACGTTTATACTACGTCTGTTCATGCGAACATTGGTGTTCATTTATACTACGTCTGTTCTTGTGAACATTGGTGCACGTTTATACTACGTCTGTTCATGCGAACAGTGGTGCACGTTAATACAACATCTGTTCATGTGAACAGTGGTGCACGTTAATACTACATCTGTTCATGTGAACATTGGTGTTTATTCATGCTACGTCTGTTCACGTGAACAGTGGTGCACTTTTATACTACGGCTGTTCACGTGAATAGTGTTGTTCATTTATACTACGTCTGTTCATGTGAACAATTATGTTCGTTTATACTACGTCTGTTCACGCGAACAGTGGTGTTCATTTATACTACCTCTGTTCATGCGAACAGTGGTGCACGTTTATACTACGGCTGTTCATGTGAACATTGGTGTTCATTCATACTACGTCTGTTCATGCGAACAGTGGTGCACTTTTATACTACGTCTGTTCATGTGAAGGTTAATGTTCGTTTATACTATGTCTGTTCATGCGAACAGTGGTGTTCATTTATACTACGTCTGTTCATGTGAACAATTATGTTCGTTTATACTACGTCTGTTTATGTGAACAGTGGTGTTCATTTATACTACGTCTGTTCATGCGAACAGTGGTGCACGTTTATACTACGGCTGTTCATGCGAACAGTGGTGTTCATTTATACTACGTCTCTTCATGTGAACAATTATGTTCGTTTATACTACGTCTGTTCATATGAACAGTGGTGTTCATTTATACTACGTCTCTTCATGTGAACAATTATGTTCGTTTATACTACGTCTGTTCATGTGAACAGTGGTGTTCATTTATACTACGTCTGTTCATGCGAACAGTGGTGTTCATTTATACTACGTCTGTTCATGCGAACAGTGGTGCACGTTTATACTACGTCTGTTATGTAAACAGTGGTATTCGTTTATACTACGTCTGTTATGTGAACAGTGGTGTTCATTTATACTACGTCTGTTCATGCGAACAGTGGTGCACGTTTATACTACGGCTGTTCATGCGAACAGTGGTGTTCATTTATACTACGTCTCTTCATGTGAACAATTATGTTCGTTTATACTACGTCTGTTCATGCGAACAGTGGTGTTCATTTATACTACGTCTGTTCATGCGAACAGTGGTGCACGTTTATACTACGTCTGTTATGTAAACAGTGGTATTCGTTTATACTACGTCTGTTATGTGAACAGTGGTGTTCATTTATACTACGTCTGTTCACGTGAACAATGATGTTCGTTTATACTACGTCTGTTCATGCGAACAGTGGTGTTCATTTATTTTACGTCTGTTCTTGTGAACAGTGGTGTTCGTGTATACTACGACTGTTATGTGAACAGTGGTGTTCGTTTATACTAAGTCTGTTCTTGTGAACAATGGTGCACGTTAATACAACATCTGTTCATGTGAACAGTGGTGCACGTTAATACTACATCTGTTCATGTGAACATTGGTGTTTATTCATACTACGTCTGTTCACGTGAACAGTGGTGCACTTTTATACTACGGCTGTTCATGCGAACAGTGGTGTTCATTTATAGTACGTCTGTTCATGCGAACAGTGGTGCACGTTTATACTACGGCTGTTCATGCGAACAGTGGTGTTCATTTATACTACGTCTGTTTTGTAAACAGTGGTATTCGTTTATACTACGTCTGTTATGTGAACAGTGGTGTTCATTTATACTACGTCTGTTCATGTGAACAGTGGCGTTCGTTTATACTACGTCTGTTATGTGAACAGTGGTGCACTTTTATACTACGGCTGTTCATGTGAATAGTGCTGTTCATTTATACTACGTCTGTTTATGTGAACAATTA
This sequence comes from Biomphalaria pfeifferi, assembly GCA_030265305.1. Classification (NCBI taxonomy): domain Eukaryota; kingdom Metazoa; phylum Mollusca; class Gastropoda; family Planorbidae; genus Biomphalaria; species Biomphalaria pfeifferi. The sequence continues at coordinate 236,055 of JASAOG010000153.1, forward strand.
TGTTCGTTTATACTACGTCTGTTCATGTGAACAGTGGTGTTCATTTATACTACGTCTGTTCATGCGAACAGTGGTGCACGTTTATACTACGGCTGTTCATGTGAACAGTGGTTTTCATTTATACTACGTCTGTTCTTGTGAACAGTGGTGCACGTTTATACTACGGCTGTTCATGCGAACAGTGGTGTTCATTTATACTACGTCTGTTATGTCAACAGTGGTGTTCGTTTATACTACGTCTGCTATGTGAACAGTGGTGTTCATTTATACTACATCTGTTCATGTGAACAATGATGTTCGTTTATACTACGTCTGTTCATGCGAACAGTGGTGTTCGTTTATACTACGTCTGTTATGTGAACAGTGGTGTTCATTTTTACTACGTATGTTATGTGAACAGTGGTGTTCATTTATACTACGTCTGTTATGTGAACAGTGGTGTTCGTTTATACTACGTCTGTTCATGCGAACAGTGGTGTTCATTTATACTACGTCTGTTATGTGAACAGTGGTGTTCATTTATACTAGGTCTGTTCATGTGAACCAGAACTTCTCAACATCTGTGAATTTTTTATTAAATTTTTTTTATTTCTACTGATCAACTTACAGTCGCAGAGAATGAAAGGAGTAGACTCTCTATTGACTTTGGTGCTTTTTTTTTTCATTACCCACATTCTGAAAGAAAAAAAAATACTCTTCATATTTTAATTGCGGTACTTATTATTGAAGCTGTATTGAAAGCCAATGATACTCAGCTTGTTTTATTTCATACTTAGATGTTCGTCGCCGCACGCACGATGATCGGTCACAAGCGACATCCACAATCATCTTTCCAGCTACCACAGTGGGGTCTTCTATCTCGGTATGCTATTGATATGATCTCGGTATGCTGCAGAATTTCGTAGATTCACACATTAGAAAACATTTTACCGCTTTATTATGTTTATTGCTTGAAAGAGTCGAATTTAAATCACCATTAATCTGAATGATCTTTATAAAAGATGCATGGAAGACAACTCTGGCTACACTACTTTTTCTTGCACATGATTTAAAAAATACGCAAACACTTACTAACTATAAATATCCCCCACCTCATTAAAAACAATGCTTCTGTAATGCATACATTTTTTTGTGTTTATTTTATTTTTGAGATGTCATCACCCTTTGTGGGTATAACTTATTGCGGATCTGAAAATATCTAATCCTTTATTTTTTTTTGTTGGTTACAATTTTGTTTTAAACCTCATCACCTTTCCTGGTGTGTCTGCCATGAACTGTCAGTGAGGATTGATTAAGAGAACTGGATGTTACTTTAACAATCCTAACTGAAAGTAAAGAAAGAAATGCGTTTTGTCACATTGGGGCGTTTCTGTAAAAAATATTCACACACATTATGACCAGTTTTCTTTCAAGTCTTTGTACTTTGGAATAAAAACTTGGCGAGTAGTGTAAATACGTCAGTATCAATCGGGCAGAGATAAAAATCTAGTCTATATCACAATGCCAAAGCTTCCCTTATTATAATTACTCTTGTTATGAACCCGGTTAAATGTTAGTCATCAAGTGCATAGAATAAAAATATCTGGCCAGATCTATATTTTAGTTAGCGGTGGAAGAGAATCTCATATTACTTCTCCTTCGTGGTGGAAGATGAGCACATTTCTCATTTCCCATGAACACAAAGATGACAGTGAAGTCCAATCCTTGCTTTAAGAAGCAACATGAAAGATGAGAATGCGGTTTGCGCTTTGAACATTTCTTAAAATGAAGGAGACTAGCGCTGCATCAGCCTCACTCTCTCTCTCTCTCTCTCTCTCTCTCTCTAGTCACTTGCCAGCTAAATCCAGTGGCTAAACTGGAGCTGGTTTGGGGGTGCAGTGGATGACCAGTGTGCTCTACTTGTCCCACAGTGCTCCAAACGTTTCAAGGCGTTTGCTCGCGTGATGATCCTGGTAGTCCAATTCGGTGACTTGAGCTTAGACTTCGCATGCTGGGTGGTGGACAGAGACCATAGTTTTAATCGATACTGGCTCTGGCTAACCCTCATCTGGCTTAGCTCGTCAGTCGAGACGGTTTGCCTCATGCTGATAACTGCTAGGAGCCATAGGTGAGAGCTGGGCTCTGAGTGACGACCAAGGAGCCCGGCTGCTTAGTTGACACTCCTCCTACAGAACCCCATACACCCCATTAGAAAATCTCATAAGTCCACGATGCCTACATTATCTTAAAATTGTCATGATAAACAACAACAGCAGCGTACAAATAACATCTAAACATCCTATTTAGAACTAAACTTCTTCTATGTGGCATTTGTGCAATACTGCAATAGATATAGATATCTTCACCTTGACACCTGTCACGTAGTCTGTTAGACCGTTGTGACACCACGCGTCATCTGTCTATTGTATCTCTTCATTCATCATCTGTCTTTGGCCAGTATTAGAGTCTCTTCCGTTTATAGTCCATTAGTCGGTGTTGTCCTCCAATTGCTTCCTCAGTTTGCCTCTCCTTCTTTTCCCTGGTTCTATTCCCTGCAGGAAAGTCTTTGCCAGCCCTGAGGATCTCGTAATATGTTCGTTCAAACTTGTTTTTTTTAATGTGGTCAGATCATCACCGGCCCCGCTCGCCATGGTCATTTTGACAGATATAAATCTGTACATAATTGTATGTTTCTGAGCTAATGATTCGAAAAAAAAAGAATGTTTGTGGTTTATCCAGTGGCGTAGCTAGGGTGGGGGAGGAGTTGGGAATTTGAAAATCCCCCCGGGCTCCCACTTGAGGGGGGCTTCCAAATGATTTTTTTAACATTGAAAATTAAATATTACGCAAAATGCTGGGCCCCCAAAGAGGTCAGGCCCCCCGGGCCCCCAAACGATGGAAAATTCCTAGCTTTACCCCTGGGTCTATCAGAACGTGATTATTGTTTTTATATTTTACAAATTACATGTTACTGTTACACTGTATGATATAGATAAGGTCATAGTACACGAGACTTGCGCCTTGGGCTTCTAGTATCTTGGCGGAGGGGAAAAAAATGCTTATAACAAGAAAATGTAACAACATAAGTAGTCGGCTCAATTTTTAAATTGAGGTTTAACTTTTCAGTAAATTAATGACACTGACCCTTTAAAAAAATCCATAAAGCCTCCCCTTCCTCTCTCAACTCCAAACACATACACACAAAAGATATAATAGCCATTTTTTTAACTTTTTGAATGGTGGCTACTTTACATATTCACCTTATTTCTCGATGAACTTTTAACTGGGTCAGGTTTGTATAGAACTAAAAGTACCTAACACAGACAGTCTTGGCACATTCTGTGGTGGAAGTAGGGAGGAGTGAAGGGAGGACGCAAGAAAAGATTGCTTAAGAAATCCTATTCCCCGACAATTCTCTGTGAATAACTTGCAGCTTCGGTATGTCTGTTCCCTGTTAACTAAACAAAGAGACAATACCTGCATGTGTCTAGGGAGCTTTGAGCTTGCTAGCTGCGCACTAGCCAGAACCCAGTTAATCCCACTTTGGATGATCAGTTTCCAATTCAAAGACCTCCACAGCAATATCAAGTTGATATTTAGAGTAACCTTATTTTGGTTTCATTGTATCCAGTGATTCAGTCACGTGCCACAGGCAAACAACAACAAAGAAAAAGAAGAGAAAACGTACAGAATACTTTAAAAAAACAAAAACAACAACAAATCTTATATTAAGCGTAGCATCAATTAGTTTGGATCAGTCATGTAATAAATTTGTAATAAATCTAGACTAGCAATAGTAAGCCTGTGTGATTACAAATATTTTTACCAATTGTTTTTTTTTTGTTTGTTTAGCGCAATTTCACGTTTTCAGCTTTCTAAATAATACGTTAGAATCCTATCATTTGTCTGGACCAGTTGGGAAAGCCAATATACTAACCTCTGGGCCTGGGAAGTGCTGAAGAAGACAGAAGGTCTTAGAGTTATCTATTGTTTGTTTCAAACTTTTTTCTTTACACAAGTATAATGGTGACTATTTCAACTTATACAATCACATCAGTCAATTACAATTTCTTTCCCTTGTTGGAGATACCTAGCACAATAATCAATGACCAATAGTACATTAACTGTTTATTTGTATTTTTTTTGTATTGATTCTTGTTTTGTCAGGTAAAATTTCAGCTTGATCCGAGATTGGGTGTGAGGGAAATAACGTGTACAAACATTTTACCCCCCCCCCCCCCCCACACACAGTGTTGATATAAGGTTTGTGAAACAAAACAAACCAGCAGGTGAATTTTAATTGGTCGATGAATGTAGGCCTATCTAGCGGAAAATCCTGGTCCAAATCCTTGAGGATATGATTTTAAGTCCTTTCCAAAAAAAAACAAACAAAAAAAAAACAACATATTTAATGAAAACTTACTTGTAGACATGCTCCGTGTTGTACTGACACTGAGGTTGTTAATGTCATTTTCACCTCTAATCAAGCCCCATTTTTGTCTCTTACGAGAGGTAACTATAGTTACAGGTAAAAAGAGATCCATTCATTTGACCTTCTAAGTCTACATTTGCAGACGAAATCGTATGTCAAGATTTAGCCTGTCTAATTTGGTCTAAGAAATATTTCGTTTTGAAAAAAAAAAATGATTGTTATTCTAAAATGTGTTCCAAATGCTATGGACGCTGCCACGATCGAGATTCATTAAAAGAGAACCCTAATTCAATGTAGTCCCATTTTATGTGAGACATTGTCCCTAACACGGGGTCCTGTTTCGAATCCTCGTGAAGACTGGGATTTTGTCTCTAATCCACAAAGTTGGGTACGTAATGTTTAGAAATAAAAGTGTTAAATGTCATGAGTATGTACACCATCAGAAAAGCTTTTTATATAGTATTTCCGGTAGACTACATTTAGGTATATACATACATGCATATATTTTTTTTTCAGTTGGGTTTCATTAATTGATTGTGCTTAGAATCCGCTACCCTAAGGTATCACAGAGATAAATAATCTCATGTACCAGTTTCCGATTTGTTTGTGCCAGTTTTATCCGCCACTTTAAATCCTGATGGAAATATTGGCCAGTTTGGCTGAATAAAAGATTCAAAGATTGCGTGGACAACGAATACCGTGTCTGTGATTGTGCGCTTGTGTGTGGGTGATAGCTATGGATATCCTGGCACCAAGATAACCCTCTCATCTTTTCCCAAACTCCCCCCCCCCCTTCCCCAAACATTTATCGAATTTTGTGCCAAGTTTTCGAAGAATATGATGCGGTTGAAACATTTGTGTTTGGATGACATGGGCTCTTAGGGGTGGGGTGGGGGGCGTGTAACCCCGGGGACCGTCCGGGTTTCGATTTCTTACGGAAGCCATAGTTATTAGATCTCCTCAGTGTCTGATAGAACGTATGGCAGGAGATGGAATAAAAAAATACATAGGTGGCAGGGGGTTTATAATTTCAACGTAAAATTTAGTGACGAAGAAGAGGAATAGGAAAAGGTCTTAAAGATTTACTTTACAGTACTATCTGGTCCTAAAGACTTACTTTACAGTACTATCTGGTCCTAAAGATTTACTTTACAGTACTATCTGGTCCTAAAGACTTACTTTACAGTACTATCTGGTCCTAAAGACTTACTTTACAGTACTATCTGGTCCTAAAGACTTACTTTACAGTACTATCTGGTCCTAAGGACTTACTTTACAGTACTATCTGGTCCTAAAGACTTACTTTACAGTACTATCTGGTCCTAAAGACTTACTTTACAGTACTATCTGGTCCTAAAGACTTACTTTACAGTACTATCTGGTCCTAAAGACTTACTTTACAGTACTATCTGGTCCTAAAGACTTACTTTACAGTACTATCTGGTCCTAAAGACTTACTTTACAGTACTATCTGGTCCTAAAGACTTACTTTACAGTACTATCTAACATTCTTTTTCTTCTCTCTCTTTCTTTCTTTAGTTCCTTTTCTTCCTTTACTTTTTATAATTCATTTCACCTTTTCAACTCTCTTCTCTTCCTTTTTCTTAAGTGTTCCCTCTTTAGTTCCTCTCTCTATTGTGTTGCCTCTCTCCCTCCCTCTCTCACCTCTCCAAATGATTATTTTATTACAGCACTCATACGAGCTCAACCTGTATGTTCCTTGCAAGTTGTTTGCGATCGTTTTTTTCCCGACCTATTCTACTATTTCTAGTCATTCAGTACATGCTCATGTTCGGTGACAAGACATGAATCAATAAAACTATAAATTAATTATCAATATATATATAGCGGCCTCAGAACGAGACAGCCGGAGGTCACTCACGAAGGCCGCGGGATACAAATTTGAGACCAGAAGACAATCCGCTCTGCCGAGGACAGACGTAGACGGTGAAAAGACAATCTAAATCTACCACCTGCGGACAATGGTTATGCTTGCTCATGTATGTAGGTCACAGCTGGGACTAATTTTGATGAAACTTGGCATACATGTTGCTTATAACATGACGGAGATCGTAGTGCATGTTTAATGTCCCCTATTAAATTACGAAATTTTTGAACTAATCGGGAAAAACCGTTTTCACAGTTGATATCAATATGCCGGCTGAACTGGTAAACCCATTTTCACACCCTACTTTTATTTTTGCGGCAAAATAAAAAAAAAATGTGAAAGGAACATTCTCCATGTTTGACATAGACCTAAATACAATCCAGTAAATCAATAATATCCAAACTATGGCTATTTCCGGCTAGTTATAAACAAAATGTTGTAATGTGTTGGTTAATTTTCAATGTCTTAATTTCCATTTTCACAAATGATTTTCCTGCTACAAAAGATACTGTTACGAATCTCACTATACAGACTCTCTGCAAACTGCACCATACACCACCAACTTAAAGAACTTGACAACTCAGGGCTCCAAAGTAACGTGACGCTTTAATAGTTGAATAAATAACAGCTAATACTGTACAATTGGCAACACGTACACTGTACAAATGTATCTCCGATAACACCGTTCCGCCGTATCAACTCTTGCACTGGCCTCTCCGTCTCGTTCCGGGCTTGCACTGGGTTCAACAGTTCAGGACTGACTTCACACACTAGGCTCGTTGTGTCGGACTCGATCGCAGACCAAGATCAAGACGCCAGTCGTCTCAACTGTACTTGACAGTACTCCGCACTGAACCGTCGTAATGCTCCGTACAGAACCACACAGTTGAACTGTGCTGTAGTCGACCGTGTTCTGAACCCCTGCCGTGAACCTTCTGTCGTGAACCGTCTTGACTGCGACACCTCCGCTCTTTATATAGGGTCCCTGCTGGCCTTCTAGAACCGGACGGAACATCGCTCGACGTTTCTAGCTTCGTCACATGACTACATCTCTCGTGACGCCCCTGAGCTCTGTTCACGCCGGCGATCCTTCCAGAACCGTCCTGTTGACACTCGACTTGGCTGACCGTCGTAACTCGTCACGGTTGACCGCTCGTCTAGCGCTGGCCTGGGGCGATTTGCGTCATCTGTGCCACCACCAGGTTTATAACAATACATTAACTTTCATTCTTCAGGGACTTACTGCAACCGTGAAAAGCAATCTAGTCCACACATATAAGTAATAATATAGTCATTGTTTTCATTTTTATACTTTGAATTATTTTATCCCCGTACTAACCCCTCCTCCTTGTAGCTTTTTTTTTCGTTTGTACTGTAAGTAATCATGTACTGTCTACATCCCACGTGTCATCTGTTAGTACCCATGTTATAGCTACATTCCACTTGTCTTCTATTAGTACTAATGTACTGGCTACACCTCTCGTCCTCTGTAAGTACTCATGTACTGGCTACATTCCACGTGTCTTCTGTTAGTACTCATGTACTGGCTACATCCCACATGTCTTCTGTTAGTACTCATGTACTATCTACATCGCACGTCTTCTGCTAGTACCCTTGCACTGGATACACCCCACATGTTTTCTGATAGTATATATGTACTGGCTACATCCCGCGTGTCTTCTGTTAGTACTCATGTACTGGCTACATCCCACATGTCCTCTGTTATTACATAGTCGTATAGCACATCATACACTATCTGGTCACTCAAGAAGCACTAAGACATGACTCCATGACAATGAATGGGCCTCATTCACCAATCGTAAACAAACAACATTTTGCCACGTGGTTCTCTATATCTTCTATACAAATTACGCAATCCATAGAGACTGTCACGTGATACGTATTTTTTCTTTGTTTTATTAATATTATCACGTGACTAAATGTTGTTTGTTTACGATTGGTGAATGAGGTCCATTGTTTTCACTGTCAACGTCTCTCTTCTCCCCCCCCCCCCCCCACACACACTTCCCTCCGCGTCTTTCCACCACGTCGACCGACCCACCTCCTCCCCTAAACTTTGACCTTCCCTTTTGCTAAGTCTTAATCTGGCACACGCTTTGTCATTCAGACGTGTCACTCAACTCTGACCGTAACTGTGGACCGTAATACGTGTAACTGACACGCCACTTAGACCAATCTGATGTCATTAACTAGTGACTTTACTGGTTGATTATACAATCCGTCAAAGTGTCGGAGGTGGGGGTTGAATGCCACTCTCTGTTAGGTAACAATGCAGTGTTTGGTTTGGGGACAAACAGGCTTTTACTTTCACTTCGCTTGTTTGGTATTAACTTTTTACTTCTCTTGTTTGTTATCAGTAGGTGAGAATGTCAGCATGTTCATATGGCTGCTTGTCTTTTGGCTACTCTATCAATTGAAAAATTTTAGGCTATCGACAAAATTTTGCTCGCTGTCGCTGGCAGAATGTTTTTTATCTTTCTATAGTCTTTAACGTTGGCTTCAGTTTGAGCGTATACTATTGTTGACCGAGGTGAGGGAAATGCCACGGGCTACTGATGGCGTAAAACTGGCACATAATCAGATTACAGTTGAACAAAGGGAGGTAAGGTCTAGGCTTCTTTTTACATATTTAAGGTGATATTTGAGGACAGATTTAAACACTAAAAATTGGTGAGTTCAACAATTCCATAAGTCACAATCTCAATATCTAAGTCACAATCTAATTATTTTATCTTAAAAATTAGTCTTTCCTTCAAAAGATAATTACATTCTATGAGTATAGATGGATTAATTTAGACGTGCATTATTAATTATTAATTAGTGCCTTAAACTCTGCTAAGTCATTGGTTTTCCAGGCTGATTCAGACAACCCGTTCGATGCTGTTCGGTCACTAGGGAAGAAGGAGCACTTGTATGAACTAGTCCTATCACAAGGGATAAGAAATGTGACTTTATCTTTGTGTCTTTCTGTGTATCTTAAGTTGTATTTTTTGTCTTTGTAAACTATGGTACAGTGTTTGACGTATTATCAATACTTTACTTTATCTAAGAATTTTTATTTACTCTTAGTGTGTTGATCTTTCTACTTTGTTTCTGTCTCTCACTTCGAATGTCTGTCTCTCTTTATGTTAATGTTTCATTCGTCACTGCCAGTCTCTCTTTCTTTACTTCACTTATCTGTCTCTGTCAATCTCTCTTACCTGTATGTCTGTCAACATATCTTCTCTTACCTGTGTGTCTGTCAATCTCTCTTCTCTTACCCGTGTGTCTGTCAATCTCTCTTCTCTTGCCTGTGTGTCTGTCAATCTTTCTTCTCTTACCTGTGTGTCTGTCAACATATCTTCTCTTACCTGTGTGTCTGTCAACATATCTTCTCTTACCCGTGTGTCTGTCAACCTCTCTTCTCTTACCTGTGTGTCTGTAAATCTCTCTTCTCTTACCTGTGTCTGTCAATCTCTCTTCTCTTACCTGCGTGTCTGTCAACATATCTTCTCTTACCCGTGTGTCTGTCAATCTCTCTTCTCTTACCTGTGTGTCTGTTAATCTCTCTTCTCTTACCTGCGTGTCTGTCAACATATCTTCTTTTACCTGTGTGTCTGTCAATCTCTCTTCTCTTTCCTGTGTGTCTGTCAACATATCTTCTTTTACCTGTGTGTCTGTCAATCTCTCTTCTCTTACCCGTGTGTCTGTCAACATATCTTCTTTTACCTGTGTGTCTGTCAATCTCTCTTCTCTTACCCGTGTGTCTGTCAACATATCTTCTCTTACCTGTGTGTCTGTCAACATATCTTCTTTTACCTGTGTGTCTGTCAATCTCTCTTCTCTTACCCGTGTGTCTGTCAACATATCTTCTCTTACCTGTGTGTCTGTCAACACATCTTCTCTTACCCGTGTGTCTGTCTATCTCTCTTCTCTTACCTGTGTGTCTGTCAATCTTTTTTCTCTTACCTGTGTGTCTGTCAACACATCTTCTCTTACCTGTGTGTCTGTCAATCTCTCTTCTCTTACCTGTGAGTATGTCCACATGTGTTCTCTTATTTGTGTGTCTGTCAATATATCTTCTCTTACCTGTGTGTCTGTCAATCTCTCTTCTCATACCCGTGTGTCTGTCAACCCATCTTCTTTTACCTGTGTGTCTGTCAATCTCTCTTCTCTTACCCGTGTGTCTGTCAACATATCTTCTCTTACCTGTGCGTCTGTCAACACATCTTCTCTTACCTGTGTGTCTGTCAATCTCTCTTCTCTTACCTGTGTGTCTGCCAATCTTTCTTCTCTTACCTGTGAGTATGTCCACATGTGTTCTCTTATTTGTGTGTCTGTCAATATATCTTCTCTTACCTGTGTGTCTGTCAATCTCTCTTCTCATACCCGTGTGTCTGTCAACCCATCTTCTTTTACCTGTGTGTCTGTCAATCTCTCTTCTCTTACCCGTGTGTCTGTCAACATATCTTCTCTTACCTGTGCGTCTGTCAACACATCTTCTCTTACCTGTGTGTCTGTCAATCTCTCTTCTCTTACCTGTGTGTCTGCCAATCTTTCTTCTCTTACCTGTGAGTATGTCCACATGTGTTCTCTTATTTGTGTGTCTGTCAATATATCTTCTCTTACCTGTGTGTCTGTCAATCTCTCTTCTCTTACCCGTGTGTCTGTCAATCTCTCTTCTCTTACCCGTGTGTCTGTCAATCTTTCTTCTCTTACCTGTGTGTCTGTCAACATATCTTCTCTTACCTGTGTGTCTGTCAACATATCTTCTCTTACCCGTGTGTCTGTCTATCTCTCTTCTCTTACCTGTGTGTCTGTCATTCTTTTTTCTCTTACCTGTGTGTCTGTCAACATATCTTCTCTTACCTGTGTGTCTGTCAACATATCTTCTCTTACATGTGTGTCTGTCAATCTCTCTTCTCTTACCTGTGTGTCTGTCAGTCTTTGTATTTATACCTGTGTGCCTGTCAATCTCTCTTCTTTTACCTGTGTGTCTGTCAATCTCTCTTTTCCTACTTGTGTGTCAATTTATATTTTTAAAAAACAAAACTTACCTTGATATTTTTTGTTTTTGTTTCTTGTATAAATTATATTTTTAACTTTTGCTTTTCAAAACACATTTTGTTCTGAGAGATTGAACTTCGGAAGTCAGTTGTTTCTTTTCCCCAACACATTTTCAACAAAATGCAAACTAGCTCTCTGCCCCATACAATTGCCTCCCTTGCCTGTCCTATCAATGGGAGGTAATTTTTTATTGTTGCCGAGTTTAGATTTTTGTACATTTTTTCACACCAATAGCGACCCGTGTTACAACATTGTCTAAATAAAAAAAAACACACTCAAAAAACAAACAAAAAAAAAAAAACAGCAATGTGTTCAATTTGAATAGAGACGTGATCATCACATTTTACCTTCACATTAGATTCACTCCTGGGGGGCTAGACTCTGTTACACGAGAAGGTAGGGTGCCCCGAATTTTGGGCCATTGAAACATACACATATGACCGCTTTTAAAAAAAAAAAAGCACGCTCCTAATGTCTACCACGCTGGACTTCATTTGTCTCTTCTAATTGTACGTTCTCTTTTGTGTGACTAATTGTTGTGATATTTCTTTGACAAGGTTTGTGTAACTACTTTGTACGGCTCAGTATTTAACCCAAACTGACCCAATTATGAATTTAATGCGAGTTTAATATGAGTGTTGGAAATAAAAGACGCATTTGTTATTCCATATGCTAGGACAAATTGGTACAAGTGTTCCTATAGCATGGAAGTGGTTGCCTGAGTCAGCCATGAAAACCATTGACTTAGAAGGAGTTTTAGTCTCTGATTGGCACATGGAATCACGTAGGACGTAATTTGTCTTCTTTTTGTTTGTTTGTACTAACGTCTGTAATTTATAAGATAGGTAGATATATTATAGTTTATCAAGAACACAACATCTAGGGATGAACTAAGCTTCAGTTTCTGGGTTGATGCTGACTCCCTGCTGTGTTCACGTCTGGAACTTAACAGGTGCTTAACACACCACACCACCTGTGCTTTGTGCCAGGTATATATTGGCTGATGCTTGCGTGTACGCAACGCAAGTTACTTATACCAAGTATTATCTAACCACGCAATCAGTCATGATAATGGTATTTTTAATTAGTGACATGAACAGAACAAGTAAAATATTAAAGTACTTAAAAAAGAAACAAAGCTTACAATGAGTAAAGATAGTAAAGTTCCCCTTTCAGACCTTGTGGTCTATAGGGCAGGTGATGTACCTTTACTTTTCCAGAACCAATGTCAGGTACTCATTACAGCTGGGTGGACTCAGAGGCGCCCTAAAATCCCGAAATTAAAAATACCAGTGTTTACCAGGATTCGAACCCGGAACCCTTGTTTCAGAAACCAAGCGCGTTACCGCTCAGCCACGCGCCTCCTTATAGTGAGTGCAATTGCATTAATTATTTTGAATCTATCTTCTAATTTATTTTTAATAGATCTCGACTAATATATTTGTGCGATTTGGAAATATTTTTATTAATTCACACCTCTGACGTGGCAACGAGCTATTGGTCTAAACTGCCCACAGGTTGTGACGTTGCAGACCAGTGTTCAGGCTTTCTGTAACGATTGGTCTCGATGTATGTGGGCGTGTAACAGGTATGTGGAATGAACTGTGTACCTTCAATGTGGCAATCTAACGACAGTCAATAAGAAATCCAATAATTCGACTTTGACCGATCAGACCTGGTCATAAAAATCCGAAGCGCGAGCAATGGACCGATACATGCTTAGCGAAGCATCTCTGCTTCAAATAGACTTAACAGATGCCTTAACTGTGGACGTCAATCTGTCGCTGTTGTGACGAAATGTCGCAGTCTGGAGAAGGCAGATAGGTAGACATTATTTGGTCGTTAGAAATGTGGGCTACACTTATTATTTATTCCTTTGAATCACGATGGGCTGGTTGGAAATGTGATTCACTGCCATAAAAAGTAATTTACAGTTCCCCTTTCAGCCCATGCGTTCTGCAGAGGAGATGATGTAAAGGTCATCTGTTTCTGTGACCAATGGTTAACCAGAGTTAACTAATGTCAGGCGCCTGTACCCGTTAGAGGTGGGTGGACTCGGAGGCGCCCTTAAGATACCACTCTTCCCCCGCCCCTCAATGTCACACTGCTAGATATTTAATCTGCAAAATTTGGGCTATGAACAAGAAATATATATATATATATATATAACTCTACGCCACTGCTCATCGGCCCCTAATGGTAGTGGTATCGGGCTCATTTTGTCCCCTTCGAGTGAAGGATGCTAGGCCACTGCCTTTCGTTGCTTATTTTCCAAAAGTGTATTTGCTGTTATTTTTTTTTTATCAGTTGGAAACACCATTCAATGTTGTTTTTTTTATTCTGTTGAGAAATTGTACAAACCATAAATTTATATATGCTATATCTAGACTGGACATGAAGACTTTTTAACACTACAAAAAATATCGTGAAATTTTTTTAGAAAATTGGATCAAGGCGTTGTTTTGTAAAGTATCTAAAGGAAGTATTTTTTTTTCAACCCTATCCTATGTAACATATAATTTATTTTTTAGATCTAGATCTAGTAATTGAACATCAAAAAATAAGAGTACTCTCGTCTCATAATTATTATTTTGCAATTTTGAGATACATAATCTAGAAAAATCTAGGTAATCAATCTATTTAAATGTGCATAAGATGATTAAAATCAACATGAATTATTTCGATCTAAGATTTTTAAAAACATTATCTCAATGGAAACAAACAGGAAATGGCTTTGATCCGTATATTTGCGTGAATATCCGAGAAATGATTTTGAATTATATCTAAACTTTGAAAACTAAAGATCATCATTACTTTTCTATAACAGAAAAGAATAATTGGGGCGACTCCCTTTACAGCTTAAAAACGAGTTTACGTGCATAAAAATCTATATATATAGGTCTGTGAATCGCTCAGTCGCGGATAAGAATTTATATCCGGTTTCCAGTCTAGGATATACTATATAAGTCTATGGTACAAACATAGTTTAACTTTAAACTAATTACCGAGATTCTGAAAGTGATACAGATGCACTGAATGAAGATTTTACGTTTATTCTAAAAAAAATTATCTTATTAATTTCTTGTTTTACATTTCCATTTTATTAAACACTAGCCGGATATTACCCACGGCCTGCGGGCCTTAGTTTGTGTATTACTAATCTTGTGGATTGGATTTAGATCAATGTCAAACTCGGCTATTGTTCTTTTCAAGTTTTTCTATTTCGCCACTATAATAAAAGTAGATTGCGAAAATGGGTTTACCCGTCAAGCAGATACATCCATATTAAATATAAAATACTGTGCAAACAGTTTTACCTGATTTGTTCAGTTTCTTTAATAGAGATAAATTTAGCTATTAGAACCGATATACCCGATTTGTTAAAAAGTTTCGTACTTAGAAATACAGTTAGGTATTTTTTGTCTGTATTTAGGGCCCTGCTGTTGTGGTACACTACAGCCTCCGCCATGATCTAAGGAACATTAATGCCAATGGTCAAACGGTTTTGATTTCTATGCGGGCCATACACACATACATACATGCGCCTTACTTTCTTCTTTAAATTATAGATATTTAATTTGAAAATAAATCAACATCAACCATGGAAAAAAACCCATTAAGACTGTTGGTATCTATAAAGATTGAATGAAATGCTCAAAAATGGCTCTATCGCAAGAGAGGCTCAATGTTACATTTTGGAAAGATAAAAAGAAAGCTTCAAACTTATGAGCAATGTTAAAAACACTTCTAAAATGTATTGAATTGTGTTTCCATGACAACCGTAGATTATCTGTTGAAATATTTTTTTTTGTTGTTTCTTGAATAAAATCATCAATAGAATAGGATTTAAAAAAAAAAGGTTGGCTGCTTTTCTCCTTCATAGAGACTATTTTTAAAATGGAACATTAAGGCGCATCCAAAGAATAATTTTTGTACTCGTGCGTGTATGTTTCTGTATGAAGGGAGCTAGTTTATAACCGCCGTGCTCAGGGATATAAAAGTATTTGTTTCATTTTTTTTTAATTGAGTAGTTCAAAAGGTTTTACATTGTCAGAAACAAAGAAAACAAATTCCATGGTCTCTCACGACAAGTAATGTCATACTTCTCCAGAAATTCTTCATAGTTCATTTGGTTATCCTATTTTCCTGTAGACATCACGGCTATTGTTCTCTGTTGTAGTTACATGTCCTCACATGCGAAATGATGAAACCGTCTCCAGTTTACATGGAAGCCTGGCAGCCAAGAAAAATAATCCCTGATTATGGCTTCAGTGAACTAAATAAAAATACTTTTGCACCGCGAACTTAAAAATACACTTGTTCAATACATAACGAGTTTTCAGTAGAATGAATAATTAAAAAAATCCAACATATGGGAAAAAATCCATTACGCCCTGGAAAAACGTTGATAAGAGCAGACGTTTATGATCGCCCACTTCCGGTTCCGGGCAATGACCTTTCTTGTGATTGGATGCGAAACTCTAGGACAGCAGGAGGTAATGGTGCGCACTTTCACGTGCTTATGATTATTGACATTGATTTAATGTTGGCGTGTGTCTATTATAGAGAAGCTAGATGACTGTCAGGACAGCCCAGTGCTTGTACGATTCAGGCATAATTGCAAACTTACTTTATTTTGAGCCTAACAGAGCGCTTCTGATTTCTGAGCTTTCTTTTTGAAGAGGGAAGAGGGTGGTCTTGGATTGCAGATATTTTTGTGGCTTGTATAGGTTTTCAAGGCTTTTTTTTTCCTCTCCCAGTATGTCCACTTGAAGATACCAGTAAAAAGCAAAAGTAAAGTTCCTCTTTCAGACCTTGCGATCCGTAGCCAGTGGTTAACGAGCACGGTGTCTTGCAACAGCCCAACGACCAGCCACCTTTACTTTCCCCCAACTAAAGTCAGATACCGGTACTCATGGTGAAATTCATTATCCCAGTCTTCACCAAATGTCGAACCCAAGACCCCAGATTCCTAAGCCAAGCATTTAACCAATCAGCCACCGCTCCTTTACTTTGAAATAATGGTATTTTAGAAACTCAATTTCAATATTGATTTGACTTCTTAGAATAAAATTTGATGGATGTTTCGTAATCATGCCTATCTAAATTTGTTTTGGTGTTTCCGGTGGACATAATTGGAAATATTGATATTGTATATGTTTTTAAGAGCATGAAATGATTTATGTAAACTTTGTTCCTTTAAAAACAAATTTCTACTCTCTTTTGCTTGTATCACAGTAATTATCAAGCGTATACTAAACTCACTCTGTCTGGTCATAGACTATATGTATATACATAGTCTATGGTCTGGCAGAATTCCTTTCTTCGCTATTTCTACTACTTCCCATTTACGGATCAAGCTGACACTTCGCACTAATACTCACTGTCGATGACAACTATCGAATCAATAAAAATCAAACAAACTTATAATCTAAGTAATTAGTGGTAATCAATTGCAGTATTGAGAGATGTGACAGTAAATGCGCAGTTCTATCGCTTTTAAAAGCTTTTTAAAATTAAATTTTAAAGTAATTACTTTTTTAAATATTCAGTTGCCAAGTGTGATCTTTCAATATGACATTCTACCCCTGGCTTATTTCGACCCATCTCATCGTTCGATTATACATTTTTTTTGTAAGTTTTAAAAATATTATTTTTTTTTACGGTTCAGTTATTATGATTTATGATTGTTATATTGATCAAATTTGCTAAAAAAAATCGAATCTTTCATTTTCTGATAATACCGCCCTCAATTAATGTGACGATATTACACAAAGGTTCCATTAGCCATTATAGATTTTATTTCTAGAAATAGCGACGGATAAAGTTATTATACAAAGTTCAAATCCATTCTGATGAAACATGTTAAGACTTAAGCAATCCGATTAACAGTTTTTTTTGTTTTTTTTTTACTTATTAACCCGTGATTTCCATCGGGGGCTGAATGAATCTTTCTGACACCTGTGGAATGTAGCTGAGCCCCTACGACGTAATTTTTACATTGTAGGCATACGTTTCAAGGGACAGGATAGCATTATTTCACGTGCCGGATTTGGCCCGCTGGCCGTAGTTTGTGCACCACTGACTTGTTTTAATTTGTTCGTGGGCATTGCATTAGTGTGCTCCGAGTTAATCATTCTTTGGCGTTCACGTCTACCACTGTAGACGTTTAATTCTTGATCTGACTTGTTTCTTTTAATGAGGTGTAACTTATCTGTGGTCAGGAATTGGGAATATTTCTTAATTATAACATACCTGTGTTCAGCCAATTAGAAATGCTAATGAAATGCAAACACTTTTGACATTGCTATTAACGCAATCCATGCTATTGGCGCTAAAAATAATACTCATATTGTATTTTAGGATGTTAACTCTATCCATGCTGTTGTTTTGTGTTGTGTAAAGTTCCCCCATTTCAAGCCCCTAAGACAGATAACTTAAAGGTCATCTGTTTCTAGGGCCAACGGTTAACGAAAGAGTCATGTGGCCAGCACAATGACCAGCCGCCTTTACTTTCCCCATAATTTCAAGGACTCAAAATGGGAGCCCAGTAAATCCAGAACTTCATAATCCCAGCCTTCACCGAGAGTCGGGAGCCAAGCGCCCTTTCCATTACACCACCACACCCCGTTTGTATTACCCAACGGTGTACATTTAGACATACTATTGTGTTACCCAACGATGTTAATTAGACATACTTTTGTGTTACCCAACGGTGTACATTTAGACATACTGTTGTGTTACCCAACGGTGTACATTTAGACATACTGTTGTGTTACCCAACGGTGTACATTAGACATACTATTGTGTTATCCAACGGTGTAAATTAGACATACTATTGTGTTACCCAACGGTGTACATTAGACATACTATTGTGTTACCCAACGGTGTACATTAGACATACTATTGTGTTACCCAACGGTGTACATTAGACGTATTATTGTGTTACCCAACGGTGTACATTAGACGTACTATTGTGTTACCCAACGGTGTACATTAGACATACTATTGTGTTACCCAACGGTGTACATTAGACATACTATTGTGTTACCCAACGGTGTACATTTAGACATACTATTGTGTTACCTATTTAAACAAAAAGATTTAAGTCCTTTATTTCTCCTTGGCCACACCCATTCACGTTAGTCCGACAGTCTCTTTCTAATATGCTACGATAGTTAACAATATCAGACAGAACTACAAGCTTATTTGATGTTGTCTTTTTAACAAAATTCTTAATAGCTGATGAAGGTTTTGTGTCGTGAACATTCATTGTTATTACTAGGTCCTGTAGGGTTTCCTATATTTATGTTTTTTGTATTTTTCAACAGGTTTTCATCCTTGCTGATGTACATTTTAATATTTTGTTTTGAAGACTTCATGTTAACGCTATCCACACTGATACTTTATCTTGCTATTTCGTATGAAGTTAGTATTATTTTTATTAACTCTTCGACCCTGGTAAGTAACCACGCAGTTGTCTAAAACTGCTTAAGTTAACAGCTGAACGAAGAATATTTCCGTAGGAAATTGGAAAATAATACGTAGCTAAAAAGAGTTAACAGTAGTTCTCACTCAGGCAGTACCGGTAACTTTAACAGTAGTGCCAACTCCGGCAGTACCGGTAACTTTAACAGTAGTGCCAACTCCGGCAGTACCGGTAACTTTAACAGTAGTGCCAACTCCGGCAGTACCGGTAACTTTAACAGTAGTGCCAACTCCGGCAGTACCGGTAACTTTAACAGTAGTGCCAACTCCGGCAGTACCGGTAACTTGACAAATAGTGCTAGATCACTAGTACAAAAGAGCCACGCTAGAAGTACTCTTCAATTCGCTTGACGTCCAAAAGACAGTTCTAACACGCGCATTCTCTAACCCCCTTTTCCTCTTCCCTTTTTTTCCTCTCGTTGTCCAGTTCCGAAGGGGGAACCAGAAATCAATCCATGTTTTTTTCTCCTCCTCTACGTGGACTACAGCCCTACCACCCCCCTCCTCTGCCTCCACCTCCCACCTCACCCTTATCACATTGGTAAACATTGGCTCCCAGGAAAAAGCATTGTTCTATTTTGAGTGTGTGCGTGTGTGTGTGTGTGCCATTGTGATGTAACTGTTTGTGTGAAGTGTATGTGTGTATGTGTATTGTGTTCTATAGTAATATCGACAGACATCCGTATCGAGCAGAATTGAAGGAAAAAAAAACGGAACGTATAAGGGGAAAAGGGGGGGGGGCATCGTGGAGGACCTGTGCGTGGACTGACTGGCAGCTGGCCCAGGGAGCGCACGAATATAGATCTAACTAGGAAAGCACATACCTACATATGTTTGTATAGGTATGAAAGCTCATACACACACTCACAAACATGTACATTATAAATGTATTTATTTGTATCGGTAATATCCTGCTTCCCATCCAGTCCACCATTTCTCTTCTCTCTCTTCCTGCCTTACATTCCTCTCTTCGTCTTCCTCTTCCTCTTTTTCTTTCTCTTACTTTATGACCCGCCCCTCTCTTGTCTTTAATTACTCCCATTTCTCTCCCTTCATTAAAGCCATTTACTCGTTTCGCATCTCTGCCCCAATCTCTCTCTCTGCCCCAATCAATCTCCCTCTCTGTATCTCTGCCCCAATCTGTCTCTCTGCCCCAATCTCTCTCTCTGTCTCTCTGCCCCAATATCTCTTTCTGTCTCTCTGCCCCAATCTCTCTCTCTGTCTCTCTGCCCCAATCTCTCTATCTGTCTCTGCCCCAATCTCTCTCTCTCTGTTTCAGTCTCTTACTTTCCCAGACTCTTTGCCTCAGTTTCCTGCACCAGGTCTGTCTAGTTTATCTCTTTCTCTGCACCAGTCTCTCCCTCCACCTCAGTTTCTCTGGTTCATTCGCTTCTATCCAGTCTGTTAGACATCTCTCTCTGCCCCACTATCTCTCTACCCCTTCAGTTTCTCTGCCTCAGTCTCCTTTACCTTCATGTCTCTGTCTCAGTCCCCCTTCATCCAGTCTCTCAGACTCATGTCTCTGTCTCAGTCCCCCTTCATCCAGTCTCTCAGACTCATGTCTCTGTCTCAGTCCCCCTTCATCCAGTCTCTCAGACTCATGTCTCTGTCTCAGTCCCCCTTCATCCAGTCTCTCAGACTCATGTCTCTGTCTCAGTCCCCCTTCATCCAGTCTCTCAGACTCATGTCTCTGTCTCAGTCCCCCTTCATCCAGTCTCTCAGACTCATGTCTCTGTCTCAGTCCCCCTTCATCCAGTCTCTCAGACTCATGTCTCTGTCTCAGTCCCCCTTCATCCAGTCTCTCAGACTCATGTCTCTGTCTTTTCGCTCCCACATTCTCACATCTTTCCATCTAATCTCCCTCTCCCCTTTCTCTTCTTTGCATTCCTTCTCCACTCTCTCTCTCCTTCCATTCTCCACTCTCTCTCTCCTTCCATTCTCCACTCTCTCTCTCCTTCCATTCTCCACTCTCTCTCTCCTTCCATTCTCCACTCTCTCTCTCCTTCCATTCGCCACTCTCTCTCTCCTTCCATTCTCCACTCTCTCTCTCCTTCCATTCTCCACTCTCTCTCTCCTTCCATTCTCCACTCTCTCTCTCCTTCCATTCTCCACTCTCTCTCTCCTTCCATTCTCCACTCTCTCTCTCTCCTTCCATTCTCCACTCTCTCTCTCCTTCCATTCTCCACTCTCTCTCTCCTTCCATTCTCCACTCTCTCTCTCCTTCCATTCTCCACTCTCTCTCTCTCCTTCCATTCTCCACTCTCTCTCTCTCCTTCCATTCTCCACTCTCTCTCTCCTTCCATTCTCCACTCTCTCTCTCCTTCCATTCTCCACTTTCTCTCTCCTTCCATTCTCCACTCTCTCTCTTCTTCCATTCTCCACTCTCTCTCTCCTTCCATTCTCCACTTATCTCGTTATCCCTTCTCCCTTCGTCATATTCCCTCTTCTTTATTACCCTCTTCTCTCTCTCTCTCTCATTCTCTCTCTTTTTCTCTGTCTCTCTCATTCTCTCTCTCTCTCATTCTCTCTCTTACTCTCTCTCTCTCCTTTCTGATGTACACAAGTAATCTAAGCAAAGTACCTAGTGATCAAGCACTTCTTAAAAGATGGTGGTGAGAGAGTGGCTTGATGGGATGCAGTAACAGATGACTCCTCTCTTTGATTGGGCCTATCGATTTCATTCATTATGGCCGCCATTGATTAATAATGTATTCCACGCATTCATTAAACTCAGTTGTTGTTGTTTTTTGTCTAGGGTTGGGCGTGAAGCAAATAAAGTGAGGTCTTCAGGAAGATAACATTGAAGATGGCAACTTAATTTATCGATGACTTGATAGCACGGGGCACACTAAAGTTGTAAATTCACTGCGCTGGTTGTAGGATTGTTAAGCTCCCTCAGTCGTAGATCTTCTATGGTTCATCTCGTAGTGTCCTTTATCATGTGACCGTAGAGTCGTATTCTGGAGAGATATTCCCGTTCACACACAAGCATGTAAAACTGGCATTTATTTTGTCTGGTAAAAAGTTTATACGCGTTATTTTTTTCCGAAACCTTACAGTTATTTCTTTTACCTGGCAACATAAGAATCAATAAAAAAAATTTAACAATTAGTTTTATAACTATTAGTAATTAGTTATTTTGATTGGTATCTCGAACAAGGGAACGAAATTATACTTGATTGAGGTGGTGGTATAAGTTGAATTAGTCCCCCTTTATAATTTATAGAGAGAAATAGGTCGCAGATCTAAAGTTTTAAACTATTTTTTCATAAGCTTATGGCTGGCTCTTTTAACTTTAAAAAAAAAAAAAATGCATTTAAAAAGCGATCACGGTAACGTTTACAGATACAGAAGTGATAGGATCATAGCGTAAGCATGAAATTGCGCTAAAGAAAAACTATTGGTAAAAATATTTCTAATCGCACAAATTTATTATTGTAAATCTAGATCTATTACAGATTTAATTACACGACTATTCTAAACTGGTGATGCAACTACACTTAATATAAGCTTTGTTTAAAAAAAAAAAAGCACTTTTATAAATTTTTTCTTCTCACTAGCATTAAACTTCGGTTTCGCCCGTTGATTTGTTATTAGGCTATATATTGTAAATTTTTTTCCATGGGCCTCTCCCCCTTTTTGTCTTTTACAAAGTGTAAAGTTATATATAAAGTTAAACGCTCCCCATAAATTCCTTTGGCTAGGTTATTCTAGTATCTGTTATGTTAAATTGAACCAGCTTGTAAATTCGAGTATCTCTCCCCCCCCCCCCCCCCCCCCCCCAGTACACTCTTCTCTATAACTAGAAGGGCTTAGTCCAATTTACACTATAAAACTATTCTTCTGCTTTCCGGTTCTTATTCGAAAAATTTGATTGGCTATATGCATCTTTTTTTTTTTTGGCCTGGGCACTTTTTTTTCTTATTGCATCCTGCTAATGTGCGCATATTATAGGTCGGTTTTTTTCGTTCACTTTCAATAAAGCTGCCTGCATTTCCCCCCCCCCCCCTTTTTTTTTTTTGATCAGTGTATTCTAGCATATACTACGTATAATTATTAATTGGAAAGGCCCGTTTTTTAACTCGCCTTCCCAAACACACTCACTTCTGGCCTGTGAATTATATATCACTTTTTTTCTCCCCCCTACCCCGACCCTCAGAACACTTGAATATTAGTATCCCTAAACACATACTTTTGTCCATGAATTCGATTACAAAATATCCTTTACTCACCCCGCCCACACACTTTATGCCTTGAGAAATTGTCCTATATACAAAATGAGTATGTTTTCTACTTTTTATCGAAATGCTACAAAGGCTCTCTATGCTTTCAAAAGCCATCAATTGTTTAATCAAGTTAAAAGTCATCTTAGGATCGAGGCTGTAAATTCCGTTTCAGCTTTTTATGTAGATCGAATAATATAAATTAAATTGCGAGAAAAAACGCTATTTATGTAAGTAAAAAAAAAAAGACTAATAAAGTGATCTCCTTATTAAGGGACCTAACCCTAAGCCTTCAGATTTAATGTCTGATGTTCTAACGACTGAGCCAACCGAGTGTTATTAATACGAGAATAAAAAAAAAGAAAAGAAGTAGAATGCTTTAAAACGGAAGTATAATCTTTTACTTTTCAATATGTTGGCTTTAAAAAACATGTTGGGTAGAATTTGGTTGAAACTCAGAAAATATCTTAGTTGTAGCGTACAAAAGGTGAGTAATAACAGGTTAAAGTTTCGTATTTTTTTTTTTTGTCCCGTGAAGTGGGAGAATTAGTGGTGAGTGAATAGCGGCTTTTGCGTATTTATATGAAGATTTAAAAAAATATATATTTGAGTTAGTAAAGTGTAAGATCCTTGGTTGGCGCACTGTCTTACAGTGGCGTCACTAGGGTAGGTGTCACCCGGTGCGGTCAGCTCAGGGCTTCACCCCCCTCCCCGTTTAAAAATCCTTTTTTTTTTGTTGTTTGTTTGTTGCACTGTAATACATCTAGTTTATAAATATCTACGTTATTTGATTGTACAACAACTATAAAATGAGTGTCTCTAAATTTTAAAATTCAGTTGTTTATTACAATTTACCTGCAGTTCACTGGGTTTGTGTAGTCATCTGAAACTCTGCACGCATCCTTAATCTTTGGAATCATTGTTGTAAGGGAACTCTGGGGTTGAGTTCTTTACTACATACATATGGCTCGATGATCTAGGGTATGATTCTCACATGCAGACCTTAACATGTACATACAAAGTATCACTCAACGAAGGAGTATAAAATTAGTATTTATTTACAGCTAACAGCAAGTACACATATAATATTGAATGCGTAATCATCAATACTGAAATACTAAAATGTGCCCAACTGACATACTACAGGGCGCTTAGACTAGATTCATTGAACAAAGGCTATCAATGCTATACATAATATTACCCACAAATAGTCACTTCTCATACATAACAATGAATAGAAATATAAGTTTTAACATCTCCTTACGCTAGGCATAAAACTGGTAAACAAAAAACAAGCACCCTACTCAGACCAGGTCAGCTCTCCATCTGCTAGACTGACTTCTAGAGAACATACTGGTCCCCCCTTGAAAATCCCGTGATAAAAACAATTCACACACCAACTAATAAAATAAACAAACACACACACACACACAATCTCACATCTTACACACCCACGCTCTTGACAATTGTCATTAATGTATAGGTCAATTTTGCAACAATGCAACCATAAGTAAATTTCACTTTTTTTTTCTGGATTTCAAAGTTGAAAATTATCATTAACATAATGAGAGTACATATCTTTAACGATATCAATTTTAATAAATTTGTGTGAAAGTGCCATTTGTTCCTTTGTTTCAATAAAGTTCTTATTTTTAATTTTAAAAATCCTTTTTTTTTACATAGTGCCATAGATTAGCAGATGGTAAGAAACGGTTGAAGGCTTTGTGAAATGATTTAGAGATATTTTTTAAGGTCTTTATAGTGGTACGTGAATCATGCACTGTCAACTTTTATTTTCTTCAAAATAATTTTTGTTGCCTTTAGATCTCTTCTTAGTCGTGGTATTTCTGTTTGAATGTCGCCATTTGAAAAATCAAGCATATACGCCAATATTTTGAAACTGACATCTACAATACTTCCTTGGTTGAACTAGAGAATTTTTCGATTGGATTGCTCCAAATGTATCTGCTACATGAATGATTGCTTCCAGTAGCAGTTGAAGCTCAGAGTTTTAAAAAACTTCTTTTTCTCTTCTGAACTAGTAAGTCCGGCACCGCTCGCCTGACAGTTTCTTCTTGTTTTTAATTGTTATTTCTTTTAAATCGCACAGTGGCTTTTTTTTTTTTTAGAAGAGCCTTTTTTTTTTTTTTATAACGCTTTGCGCTAACGTGTTATGCTTTGTTTAAAGAAAATGTTTAATTAGTCACCACATTTTCAGTAGATTAAAGATAAACCTACTCTTGTGTATCTTGGCCCTCTAGTACTCCTCCCTGTACTCCTCCATGGTTCCAGACATTGAAGCTGCATTTTCGTATCTTTAAACTCCACATATAAATTCAAACTCAACCTTTTCTAGACATCTTAAGATATTAAGTTGATCTCATCCGCTTTTTTGTCTCTCTTAAAACCGCATAACTTCTGAATCTGTTGAAAATAGTCGACAACAAAAGAATACAGTTTTTTTGCTAAATCGTCCCCATTAGGAAGCATCAGAACCTTACTTGGCACCAGCCAAGAAGAAGAATCCCCTAAAATATTCAAGTGTATCATTCGACTGACGCATTGTAACATTTCCTTTACCTTGTCTAGGCCGCTAGAGCTGTAAAAGAAGCTCTAGCTAAGGTGAAGGAAATGTTTAAATTTTTTTACTGAAAAATGAAATAAAATCATTATCCAGAAATCTCAATGGCCCCTTTTTTTCTTTCCAATTCTACAAATTTACATTAATTATATGTGAGATTTCTATAATATTTTATGCTGAAGAATATCGTCATTTGTTAAACAGTAACTATTGATTGGCATCCTGATATTACGGTACTAGCTACAAATTCAATAGATTCGATTAAAACATTTTCATATTTATACATGCAGCTGGTATACATCTGAAAGTAAGTTTATGACATAACATTTTAAACATTTTGATAGAATTTCATAAAAAAAATGTTAAGTCAAAACAAAAAATAATAATATAGATTTATTTATTAATTATGAAAGACATGTTTCAATATTTATCCACAAACGTCAACTTTTTTTAAATCGTCAGTTATTCATAAAGTGCATTTTTTTTACTTGGGTGTCACCCGGTGCGGACCGCATCCCCCTAGTGACGCCACTGCTTTCGTAAATACATTTTGCATGTATTTGCTTTCTGCATCTCTTGCTGCTTAGGCCCTGGACATTTTCTGGTCCTCAGAATGACCTATTTCTCTTATATTCGCAGATGGAGTACCATGAAATCAGTCAACCGTCTTCTAATGGGCCAGGAGTTGGGCTCATCAAGGGTGTAGCTCTCCTAGAAAATGGGCAAATCCCTAACAATTCTTCCCAATCAGAGTACACCTCGTCAGCTGGGCATGCGTCAGATCGAATCTTATCGCCAGAGACGGACTCCAACATCTGCATCGACCAGCTTCTGAGCGACGTGCTCAATAGCTCCAGGACTAAACCTGCCAAGCCAAACAAAACCTCAAGGACCTATTCCTGGATGACAAGAGACCCAGAAGGGTCCACCGATTCTCCCGACCTCGTGCCTAGACGCGAAAGTAAAAAACTGCTTGAGAAGAAGCCAAGAAAGAACGGCCTTAAAAGTCCTCATCCTATGCAATCCTCTATGCAAACGAAGAACTCCAAGCTGAAGGTGGATATACTTCAGAAGTCACAGAAAAACTCTTACGACATCAGCTGTGATCATGATGGACAGTATTCCTCTTCATGCCAGCACCTAGACGCCTCAGAGCACATAAATATATACGAGTATGAGAAGGCCAGGCCGTCACAAGAAGGTAAGCGCCTTTATATTTACGGTATCAGGCATTACCTGTAATAATTATAAGATAATAGCTATAATATTAAGACATTTTTTTTTTCGAGTATGAATATTTTTAAGTGTAAATTTTTGCAAAGCTACACACACACCCATGTGCGACCTACACATTTTGTTACTATTGAAGCAGACAAAACTGTTTTCCGTCGTTGGTCTTATTTAGTTTTCTTTAAAATACCTAAACTTATATACTTATAAAAAAATCTCACAAGTATTACTTCATTCATAATTACTGCCCAGCAATTAGTGTTAAAAGTTGTTTATTACCTACTGATATAAATGCTATTTCCTTTCAAAAAGGTGATATCCAAAGGGCACTTTAAGGTATCACAATTTTGGCTTGTATTTTTAACCTATTCACATTAACTTGCTGTGACCAAATAGGACTTGACTCATTTCTTGTTGATGTCCGAGAGAGCTGAGCCGAAGGCTCTTCGAGCTCTAAGTTTGAAAAAAAACCTGTTTGGTCGTCCAGCCAAGCAGTAAAAAAAAAAAAAAACCTGTGTGAACACAGTTCTGTTTGAGAGAGACCCGAGTCAATGCATATGTAAAGCATTGCTGTTTCCAATGCCTTTGGCCCCCGACGCATGCTTGGCTGCACATGGCCGAAGGCCGAGGACACCGGGAGCCTCCGCCATTTTCCTTCGTTGTACCAAGCTTACTGTGCGGGACCCGCCATTTATGTAACGGTCCCTTTGAGGAACAGCGCATGGATGTGGGACGTGAACAGCGTACCTGGGTGACTCATTTCTTAATTATTCGAAAGAATTTTGACATTTTTTAGATTGCTCTTAGGTCTAGATGCCTCGTGTTACTTCAAAACAAGTAACATCAAAAAGTTACTTTAAAAAAAAAAATCAAAAATTATTTCTCCTTCATGATGGTCTTTGACAGCTCATTCTGTTTCTTGTCATGCTTCATTTTTGCAAAGAATCTTTCCAGGGAGCTTTGTACAATCAGTTTCTTAAAAAACGGTTCAGCTAATGAATTTGAATTTTGAAATACGCGGGTACCGGTCCAGTTTCTGCTCTGTGTACTTGTTGAACCCGTGAAAAGAGTTTTCTAGCTAAAAGGAAGAATTTCTTATACTAAAATCACAAAATCTCGTATGACAAAATATTACGATATTTATTAATGAAATGAAAAAGGTTTACCAAATATTAATAAGAGTACATGCATTGTAGTTAAGCTTCATTTGGATACTCCAGGCCTCTTTACGAGTTGTTTTTACGAAATCTTTTACCTTACTAACATCCACGCACGATTGTTCAAGTTTGATGTTTATCATTTCTATCTGTCCCTTGACTTACGACCTAAAGGTGCTGTGATTGTTCTCTTAACCAAATTCTACTCTCTTTCCAGTCAACAGCTGTCCTAAGCTGTATAGCCCAAGTGAGTGTAAAAACTGCTCTCCACCCTGCTAACTACGCCTCTGTTTGTACGTAGCAAGGATAAGTAGAAAGGGCAGTCCTAAGAAACGCTGGCTGGACAACGGTCTCTCTCTCTTGAGATGTCCAGCTTAGGACAGCTGTTGACTGGAAAGAGAGTAGAATTTGGTTAAGAGAACAATATCAGCATTCAGATAGATATATGAGATATAGGTGGATCCCCCCCCCCCCCCAAAGGTAACGTACTATGTAATGCTTGAACCTTCAGCGTTACAATAAACTCGAGTCGAGGTATGATACAGAACATGGGTTATAACGTAATGAATGAATTAAGATGTTACCCAGGATGATCATTTTATAGTAGTCTAGTATGAATAAAGTAGATACTACAAAGCAACACTGGGATCTATTTACAAAACTATTTTTCATATGCAATAAAATATAGTTTCAACAATATAATAATACAGTTAAATGCACCAAAATATTGAACTAGGTTAAAAAAACCTAAAGCATAAGTAAGTGGTCAACAGGCTTAGACATTACCCTTATACAACACATAAAAACCTGAGAATACATCCCAGCCATAGACTACTGGTCATTACCTTCAATGAAGTCCAGTAGGGAATTATCCCATTGATCGTTAGAAACGCTTTTATCCAACGAACAGGCCTAGACATGGGGCTCCTCACCCCTGTCCTGTTTGGGGGCTCCCAGTTGTAGCGGCCATAGACTGTACTAGAAAGTAGACCCTACCACGTACACAGCGCACCGCCCCAGGTCAGTACCACATCAGCACACCGACTGATAAACTGACCACTGGCTACATTTATTACCACCGCTTAATAAAGCCATGCCCTTGATGAAACTCAACTTTTCAGCTTACAACAAATAAGTAAACATGCACACACTCTCTTATCTTGCACACCCCTGCTCCTGACATGGGCACAGGGGCGTTACCTGAAGAGGTAAAAACAAGTGTCTACATTGGTTTCATGAGCTTTAACCTACGCCCTTGATTGTTGACTATAGCAACCAACTATGTAGGAATAGCAAACACATTGTCTTGGTGTTTTGGCCTCAGGGCATATTATACTGCGTCTCCGGGATCACGGATCCTAATCACAAAATATAACAAAAGGGATACACCCATTTATTGTCCGATAACGGTTTATTTACAACATAGTTCAACAAAGTGATTGTTCGTGTACCATATATATCTCTATTAGTGGCGACGGAACGCTCCCAACTTTTACATCTAAAATTATATATATATATATATATATATCCATTTATGCATTCAACGACGGCTTGGTACATATCGGAAAAACAGCCTTTCGAAAGTCACCAGATTTATGCACTAGTCTTCATTACTGTGTTTTGTATCAAAAAGAAATAGAATAAAAGCTTGAATAAAAAATATCGCAATGACAATAAACTTAACGTAGTTTAGAAAACGTTGTTAAATTGAACCTTAAGGCTGAATTTGTTATTCCATAAATACTTTGCGTTTCCAATTTAAAAAAAAAGAAGTTTTCAGTATGCTTAAAGTGCGTCTACGCTAAAGTGAACCTAAAGTAAGGGACGTAACCTGTTTATTTTACTGTAATAATGTTGACATGAGTAGAGCCCCTTTGCAATTAAATGGAATCGATTTAGGCAGTTTCAAATTCAAATAGAAAATGTGATGTCTATATTCGTTAAGTTTGTATAGATCTAGATCTATATAGATCTACTAATAATTGTTGCTATATTAACTTTTCTGTTTATGCATTTTTTTCATAACGCGTTGGTCTGTTGTTATCTGTTGGTCGGTAGTAAATGGGCTCCCTGGGATTCGCCAGTGACATGAGCCCTACCTAGATACAGTGAGTATAGTTGGAAAATAAAAGAGAGGGGGGGGGTAGTATTGGCCACGCTCTTTGATTGTTGGTCACTGAAAGTGCCGTCTAACCTTAAGCCTAAATCTGGTCAAACCATGGTTTGAGCAGATGGACTCCCTGGGATTCGCCAGTGACATGAGCCCTACCTATATACAGTGAGTATAGTTGGAAAATAAAAGGGAGGGGGGTAGTATTGGCCACGCCTTAAGCCTAAATTTGGTAAAACCAAGGTTTGAGCAGTGGACACTTCCTGAGCACTCTACCTTCAGACAGCTTCGTCATACCATCTAACCGCTAACTCATAATAAACTACTAATTTATGTTTCTCTTATAAAGCCAAGAGATAATCCTCTAAATTTAAAACATCCATATGCATTCTTTATTATTGAGTGCACTGTGTAAAAAATAAGTAAACGTTTCTCCTTTCAGACCTTGCAATCTATGAGGCAGATGATGTTAAGGTCATCTGTTTCTTTGGCCAACGGTTAACGAGCAGCGTGTTATATGGCCACAACAACGATCAACCACCTTTACTTTCCCCAACTAAAGTTAGGTACCCATTAGAGTTGGGTAGACTCAGGGGCGCTCTATCCCGAAATTCAAAATCCCAGTCTTTGACGAGATTCGAACCCATGTCCCAAGGTTCGGTATTCAAGCGCTTAACCATTCGACCACCTCGCGCCCCCCCCCCCAGTGCACTGTGAAATTTGATACTAATTATCTAAAACTTTGGCGACAGATGTTGATATTGACAGAAAAAAAAATCTATCTTTTGACATCCACTTGCACCAGGGCCTGGGGAACACTTAAAATTCTCTTATCGAAAATGGGGATATGTTTCTTTGTGTGTGTGTAGTTTCTATCAGGCTTCATTGATTTTGTTTTCTTTCAACTCCACTTTGTATCCGCCTCACCCCCCCCTCCAGCTGTTTGTTTCAAAGTCGTCTCACGCTTAGGTCTATGTTAAGGATGTCTCTTTAGATGACCGATTAGATTCGTTTTCAGAATTTGTTTTAAAGTGTCCCGTTTATTAATGTCATACTCATGTGATAGTTTTTTCTTTTTTAAATTTCCTGGAAATAGATCTCTTCCGACTATTGATATATATATATATCTTGCGGACCTATTTTGAAGTCTGAAATTGTCTTTGACAAAGAGCAGCTACATTCTGGTGCAACACACTTGAGGAGGTCGTCTTTCTTGCCACAGATTATGTACCTCCATGGCTAAATACTACTCTTTAGATCTAGTTTTTTTTTTTACAATACCTCTATTTAAGTCATGACTTCATGGAGGGTGGAACCTGGACACATCTAAAAAAAGGGCTTTAACTTTTTTTTCTATAATGTTAACAATTGATGTATATCGCTGAAAAAAAAAAAAGCATTACTACTACTTGGCCACATGGAGAAAACTCTAGTTTGGCCGTTATCATTTTTCAAAATAAAAACGAAAGAAAATTAAAATTTGGCTAGATATTTAGACATAGATCTATTCTAAATCCAAAATCCGGTTTTTGAAAGCACTACCGCGTTCTTGAAATGACTTTCGGGAATTTCCAAACGCAAGGCTCTCTGACTGAAGAAATTAATATTGTTTGAATTGTCTTTGTCGTCTAGATCTAAATACTTAGTATTGGGATATTTTAAAGTCGACTAGATTCGCTTAACCAGGATTCTTTCTCGGTGAGAAGGGAAAAGCAAGCGCTTTATAAGTTGTTAAAGCAGGTATTGTCTTTAAAAAACACTAAGTAATTTTCATGTTTTTCTTTGTTGTGGTTGCCATACTTTGGTGAAACGTTGATGGATACACCATTAAAACTTATTTTTCTGTTACAATATCATTCTGTTGTACATTCAGTCCAAGAAGTAAAGACACGGGCAAATATCATCGAACTGCCATAAAGATTCTACACATAAAGAAATATCTAGGTATTTTTAAAATTGATACAAAAATAAAAACAACTCAAATCCTTGGTACTTTTCAAAAGCCTGAGTTGAAGTGCTAGATACAAGTCTTTGTCGGGCCTAACCAAACCAAGGCTCTTATTTTTTTTTTACCCACTTTTGATGGTGCACGGACAACAACAGTCCCGGAGCTCTAGCATTTGAGAAACATCAGGCACTTCATGGTATGAGCTTAGAACAGAATGTACCAAAGAGTTTGATCTACAATAAGGATGTGGATACTTCATCTTGTCACGTTGGACTATTGAATTCAATTTTCTATATCTTGATCTTGTCACGTTGGAAAATTGAATTTAGTTTTCTATATCTTGATCTTGTCACGTTGGAAAATTGAATTTAGTTTTCTATATCTTGATCTTGTCACGTTGGAAAATTGAATTGTTTTCTATATCTTGATCTTGTCACGTTGGACTATTGAATTCAGTTTTCTATATCTTAATCTTGTCACGTTGGAAAACTGAATTCAGTTTTCTATATCTTGATCTTGTCACGTTGGAAAATGGAATTCAGTTTTCTATATCTTGATCTTGTCACGTTGGAAAATGGAATTCAGTTTTCTATATCTTGATCTTGTCACGTTGGAAAATGGAATTCAGTTTTCTTTATCTTGATCTTGTCACGTTGGACTATTGAATTCAGTTTTCTATATCTTGATCTTGTCACGTTGGACTATTGAATTCAGTTTTCTATATCTTGATCTTGTCACGTTGGAAAATGGAATTCAGTTTTCTATACCTTGATCTTGTCACGTTGGACTATTGAATTCAGTTTTCTATATCTTGATCTTGTCACGTTGGACTATTGAATTAAGTTTTCTATGTCTTGATGTTGCCACGTTGGACAATTGAACTCTTGCTTTTCGAAGCGAAACTTTTGAGGTCAGTAAGTCCCCACAGTCCCACCTGTATGAAACTAAAACTATAACTATAGGTAGACTTGTATGGCTACTCTTTTTGTTTCTGATGTCACGTGATTTAGCAAAGTATTTTATTGAGCCGCATAATCTATTTCACAGAATAAGAGACGTGAACGCTAGTTTTGTAACAGGGTCAAATAGCTGTGACTTCCTCTTGTTGTTTTTTTTATTTGAAACATTAAGTTCTCTGTCATGAACAATCAACACACACATTGTCTGGAGCTGAATGCCTTGTTTGGTTCGGCCAAGGATAAAGCATTGATCTCTCTGTGAGATCCAGTTTTATGCCAAGGCTGTCGTTCTTATCAATAGCATTTTTAAGGAAGAAATTTCGGTGAAAGGAGTTGGCAATCTTTGCTTTTTTAACCCGTCAGTTTAAATAATTTCTAATAATGAAAATGATGTTAATAATGTTATTAATAATACCAATGAAGCGTGTAGTAGTTATAATGCTAATTAAAGCTATACTTTCGTATATTTTTGAAAGCAATATAACAGTATGACATAATAATAATAATAATAAGGCTAGTATTCGAGTCCGAAGATTAATGAGGAATGCAACATTCGCCGTGGCTACGCAGCCCCAGCTGTGACCTACATATTTTGCCACATCCATGGGAAGCATAACAACAGTATGACATATTGAAGCTATAAATACATGAACTACAATAGACATTCCTTAGAAGACCATCACTCTCAGTTATCACACACACGATCACACAGTGTTACTCTGGATATAAAGAAGATTTTTTTTTCTATTTACAGAATTCAATCGTCGAAAGAAAGGCAAACATTTTTATGTCTTATGTTTGCATGTATTCGATGCTTTGTATTCGGTGTCTTTGATTTGTGGGTGTATTCGGTGAATTGTCTTCGGTGTCTTTTATCCAGTGCCTTCTATTCGGTGTCTTAATGGGCCTCATTCACCACTCGTTAACAAACAACATTTTGCCACGTGGTTCTCTATATCCTCTATACAAATTACGCAATCCATAAAGGCTGTCACGTGATACGTAATGTTCATTGTTTTATCAATATTATCACGTGGCTAAATGTTGTTTGTTTACGATTGGTGAATGAGGTCCATTCGCCGTCTTTAATGGTCCGTAAGATGAGAAAGGGAATCGAATACACGTTAACATTTTATATTTTGTGTTTAAACATTTTGTGCATGTCTGTGTGTGTCTACGATGTCCTCTTCGAATACAGTATCGAAGAAGAGCGAGAGAGAGGGGCTGAGATTGTTCTTGACGTACTGATCACAGTATGTTTAATCTATTATAAAAAATAACTAATGGTGTCTTCGGTAATATGTTTGAGAATTGATTCTGGTCGAACGGATGTAGATCACTTGAAACATTAAGTCAGCGCACGCATACACACACGCACTTGCACGCGCGCGCTCGTTGATACACTTCATGCGAAAAGGATTTGTTTTTCTTTTTTAAAAATCTTGTTTGATATTTCTCTAACGTCCTGCTATTGGACTCCCCATGTGCTTACACTAGTTGATACATATAACAACGTAAGTACTTTTAAGGTAACACTATTCCTCCGTACAGTCTAGACAGTTCCCTTATGTCCTCTTTACATAGACCCTAGTATAAACTCTTATCTAGAGTTGTCATTAAGAGCCCTAATATTAGAGTTGACTCTTCAATCAAAGGGATAACTATTTTCCGAGTCTCGTTCTTGTAAAGTTTTAAGCTCAAGCAGATGAGACAGTTTGTTTTTCTTCATCGTTTGACAATGACATCATCATGATTTGAAATAAGCTGACATACTTTGGGAGAGTCATCGAAACTTCAAAGCACTAGAAATAAATAATCTATAGAGTTGGTTTCGTTAAGTGAAGATATACAAATATTTTTTTTTATTTCAGTGTTTAAGTAGTGAACTAAGTTTGATCTTGTATGTTATGCTCTACTAGTCTACTTTAGTTAAAAAAAAACAAAACAGTGGAATATTATATTCAGCAAGACTTGTAATGTCATGAAAAGATGTGTACAGATTTTTTGTGCCTGATAATAATTGATTTGGTCAAAACATTCTAATTGGCTAACACCACAGAAACTACAACAAACGTAATAAAGGCAATTATGGATCACTTGAAATTAGTACCATCTTGATAGAGAATATATCAACTCACTCTGTCTGTCTGTCTGGTTAAAAACGTTTTAGCACGTTAGTTCTCCGACTCCGATTCTCGGATCAAGTTAAAACTTTGCACAGTTTTCATTTTCGAAAACAATTTACAAATAAATAAAAAATTAAACAATTAGTCAATTAATTACGGTAATTAATTATTTTGTTTGATACCAACAATGGAAACTTAATCACATCGTCTGCTTGGGAACGCTCAACTCAAGAAAACATTAAGAAAGCCGAACAGACACAAAATAGAGCAGTAAGATTCATAACAAGCGAATGTGTGGGAAGCGTGGTCGAGAGGCCAAGTATGCTTGAACTTGGCTTGGCTTGGCTACCTAGAAGGGGGCTCGAGGTTCGAGCATGGAAAACCAACTCCTAGATACCCCCTCCCCCC
The DNA here is from genome assembly GCA_030265305.1 of Biomphalaria pfeifferi. Lineage (NCBI taxonomy): Eukaryota > Metazoa > Mollusca > Gastropoda > Planorbidae > Biomphalaria > Biomphalaria pfeifferi. Next base: position 271,651 of record JASAOG010000153.1, read on the forward strand.
ACTGGTCCACAAATGAGATTGGACCAAAAGCGCTCTGAGCATGCTATAAGCATGAAAGTAGCGCTATATTAAAGCTATAATAATAATTATAATATTCACATTTGTTAAAAAAAAATCATTAAATTTAGAGACCGTTCGGGATAGAAGACTCAAAAGTAAAGTATTTATTATACATAAAACACTGAACCATAATCTTCAAATACAAAATCAAAACCTAATAAAATACTCGGAAAGACATAAAGATATGGGCACATCCCTTTTTCCATATGCTAGGACAAATTTGTACAAATACTCTTCCTTCCCTAGTGCTAGTGCCTGAGCTAGCCAGGAAAACCAGTGACTTGGCAGAGTTTAAGTCATTGATTAACATGCATGAGTAAATTGATATAGGGACACGAGTAGGGCGTAATCATCTTCTTTTTTTGAAGTATAAGATAAGATATACCACACGAGCTTTGAGCAGCTTTAACCAGGATCCGAACTCACCACCTATTATTTACTTATACTAATTTTACTGCTGTGTCTAAACGCCGCTCACATTTTCATATGTGTAAGAGATGGCGCTAGCAGTGATGATCACGTGGGTAGTCCAACGCTTTACAGTGGGTCACAACGATCACATTGATTGGAGACCGCAAATATTCGCGTCTGTTTTTACTTATTGTAGTGTTCCATTATCTGGAAGCGATCTGTCTTTTTCAAATAAGAAATCTAATCTATCTTTTCAATTAAGATCAATTATTGCTGTCAATTAGGCCTGTGTGCACACTCTGACACAATCAAAGATGCATCGATCGTGTGCAGATATTTCAAATAGACGGGGAACTACCATCAGCTCTGCTGTTATGAAATTCTCAGTCCTCTTGTACCACAGCCACTGTGATCATTCGATAAGAGATACCTGACTACCTTTTACCCTTCCTTCCCAAGAATTGCTATCGTGAATTTGTGACCTTTAACTAATTAACTCAAAATAATTACTGAGTCATCATTTTTACAATTGAAACTTCTTGACTACAGATGACTGTGAAGTCATCAGATACCCATATCTAATATTTAAAGCAGAAAGTAAGGCGTATGTATGTATGTATGTAGGTATGTATGTCCCGCATAGAAATCAAAACCTTTTGACCAATCTTGATCAAACTTGGCATAAATGTTCCTAAGACCATGGCGGAGACCGTAGTGTATGTTTAATGTCCCTACCACTACCGGATGGCTTAACAATAGAGAAAAAGTACCTAATGGTATCTCTATTAAAAAAAAAATTTTTTTTTTAACAAATCAGGTAAACCCGATTATTTATTATATTATAGATAGATCTAAATATGTTTCACTCTCTACTTTTATTTTCGCGGCAAAGTAAAAAGATGTGAAAGGAACATTTGCCATGTTTAGATCAGTAATACCAAAACTAAGGCCTGCAGGCCGCGGGTCATATCCGGCTAGTATATGTAATAATTATGAGGCTTGTCTTCTAGTCCGAAGATAATTGAGGAGTACAGTATTTTCCGTAGCTACGCAGCCCCAGCTGTGACCTACATATTTTGCCACATCCAGGGCAAGCATAACCATATAACCATTGTCCTGTGGAGGTCGATTAAGTTTTTTCTTTTCGCCGTCTGCGTCTGCCCTCCGAAGCGGATTTTCTTAAGGTCTCAAATGTGTATCCCGCGGCCTTTGTGACCATCAGGTGCTCTCTTCAATGTCAGCTAAGGTAAGTTGGCACCTAAGCTGGTCTTTAAAGCGTTTCCGTGGGGCACCTCTGTTACGTTGACCACCTTAATTCTCAAAGAAAAAGACTGCTTTTGGTAAACGTTCGTCCCCCATACGGGATACGTGACCTGACAAGCGTAACTGTCTCACCATTTATTAATAAAACCTTTGTTACAACATTGATTCAGTTAATCAATGGACTTTTCTGAACATTTTACAAAATGTATACAAACTCACTCTGTCTGTCTGGTAAAAAGTTTGTACAGGTTATTTCTCTCACTCTCAATCTCGGATTAAAATGAAAGTGTGCACAATTATTTCTTTTACCTGACAACACAAGAATCAATAAAAAAACAACAACAACTAACCAAATTAATTAATTAACTATTGATATATTTTTTGTTTGGTATCTTAAACAAGGGAAAGAAAACGTACTTGACTGAAGTACTGGTATAAAGACGGACAGACTAACCACACAAAATTAATATCGGCTTTTCCAATTTAAGGAGCTGCTAACATGATAATTCTATCCAGCTCTCTTTAGCCATAATTGTACTATGGAACATTTAATATTTGAAAACTGTCCTTTTTACATTGAATAAATACAATAGCACTTTACAATATGCCCAAGAAAACACTAGTTACATATAGAACCTGTCAATGTTTCATTGACAAAAGAAATAGTCTATGTTTCAGATTATTCCATTTTTTCTTTTATTTCAGTAAGCTTCTAACGTAGTCTAGTGACAAGGGAGATAAACAATTTGTGTGTGTGTGTGGACTGTTGGTTGTGACTTACTCAGTACTCCATGTCTCGGGTATTTCCACTGGGAATGAATTCAAATGTGGACCTTCTAATATCTTCTCCTCCATTAGAGACGTTGCTTCGTGATAGAAGACATGAAACAGAACACTCCGCCATTGAACTTTATTTGGCAGAGAATCCCAAAACCCAAAATTAACCTATTATAGTATAGGCTTGTAAAACACTTGACTTCATTCTTCAATTCCCCAAATATTTTTTTTTTCATATTTTTTTTTTTGACTAGATTTTGGTATTAACGGTCAGAAAGATGTTTCGTAATAATAATAAGTTGCTCGGGAAATGGTGCTTTTTTTTAAAGTACGTTTTCTTATTTCTTATTCTGCATTTGTGTAGCCTACATAATTCTAAACAGATTTCACTATTTGTGTAGCCTATATAATTTCTAACACATTTCACTATTTGTGTAGCCTACATAATTCTAAACAGATTTCACTATTTGTGTAGCCTACATACTTTTAAACAGATTTCACTATTTTTGTAGCCTACATACTTCTAAACAGATTTCACTATTTGTGTAGCCTACATAATTCTAAACAGATTTCACTATTTGTGTAGCCTACATACTTCTAAACAGATTTCACTGTTTATGGTTTGAATTAAAAAAAACAACAATTCTCGCTTACATTTTCTTTGTTTCGGTTTCTAGCCTGTCTCTCTCCACGTCCCTGACTCTTTTTCTCTTTCTCTATCTGCCTCTCTTCGTTTCACCCACTCTCTCTCTCTCTCGTTCTGTCTCTACCCGCCTCTTCCCCTCTCTCTCTATTTCTCGCTGTTTCTACCAGCCTCTACGCCCTCTCTCTCTTGTCTCTCTCTGTTTCTGACTTTCTCTGTTTTTTGTTTTATATCTGTCTCTATCCATCTCTCTCTCTCTCTCTCTCTCTCTGAATGGTATTTGCGGAGGAAAGAGAGATGAATACTTGGGTCCAATGCTCCTACTGCAAGTTTAGCCAGGTTTACCCTTTCATCAAGTCCGTACTTTGAACCCGTCCGTCTCATGTAACTTTTTAGCCCGGACCATTCGTCTTTTTTTATTTTCTGAGATCATTTTAATTTTAGCGGACGACTCCCTACCCCCTCCTTTTTTTTCTCCCCCCCCCACACACGTACATCATACAAACATACACATCCCCACACCCGCCTGTTGCGCCATGAGAGACTAAAAACAGCTGATTAAGCGAGACAGGTGCCTCTGTATTAAAGATTTTAATTAGGACAAAGCCTCAAAGTGGATCCAGGTGTCGCTATTTCATACTTCGTGCGTGTATGTGTGTGTGTGTGTCATCGGTCACGGTTATGACACGGTGTGTTCTTTGGTCTCACTAATGAAACCAGCACACGCGTGTAGGTGTGTTGTTGTGGTTGAAATAGTATCGCTTTTTATCCTGAACCCTCCTGTCCCATCCCGTATTTGTTTATGTAGAGACTGTGCTGTCTTTACACGTGTGCTGTCACTAGAGAATAAACAGAATAGCGTTGGATATAGTCTCCCATTATGAACCATCATGCCATCTTATGTGTTGATATTAGCTTGGCTGTCGTAACTCGAGTTGGGGTATGGACAGTAGAGGCTGTTTACGACTACTGTGGATGAGACTTCCCATGGATACTCAAGGTGGATAACATTCTTTTCTTTTTTTTCATCTTCTGCGGAAAGTTCCGGAAAAAGACTTTTATGTCTAAGGATTGAATCTTGACTTTTTTTTTTGTCCGATCGGAAACCCATCACGTGTCACCAACAAAATGCTTTTAGTAACAGGCAAGTATAAATAGATCAGTATGGGTCCAGGTTTGGACGTAATGAACTCTCGTCTCCTCCTGCTACTCTTGTTTCAAAATTAAACGTGAACGGTAGTTGTAAAATATTTTATATGGGTCAGTGCTGCCAAAACTCGAATCTATTTTTACAAAATTCACTATGATTTAAAAAAAAAAAAGCATTCTTTTCTAAAGTGACCTCCGTAGCTAAACAAAGTCTAAGGCAATTTGGTCCCCCCCCCCCCCTCTAACTCAGATGAAACGACTAAACCGCTTTCAGTGGGAGGTCTATATCTAAATTCTTTATTCGTCGTCTAGTGCCTGTCTTCGGGTTTCAAGGCTGTTATGGGGGGGGGGGGGGGGGTATGTGTTTCTATGGTGACTGTGGGGGGGGGGGGGGAACAAATTAGCGATTGGTTCTGAATGATGCAAGACAAGGTGGCATTGTTGTCAGCGGTCTTAGTTTGGTCAGACGACTCCAGAACGTTGAACTGAAAAGATGCGTTATTGTAGTGATTTAGATTTTTGTCTATATTTTAACAAAAGTGATATTTAATATTGTTCTCAAAAGAAGTTAGTTCAAGTTAGTTCAAGTTTTAGTAGGCCAACATTGGTTTAGTTGTCTACCAGCAGTCTAGAGCTGCAAATGTACGTCATCAACAGTGTCATTCGAACTGCATTCTCGGCTGTCTCCTTGAAAAACCGTATCCTGCCAGTTGTTTTAAATACAAGTTTCTCTACCTATTTTATAAATTCAATGTCTTCACTTTATTTTTGTGTTTATTAAAAGTTAATTTTGTGTCTCAAGAACACATTTCTTAATGATGCCGTTTGTGTTTATGTTGGAAGGAGAATGCATCATCCAGTATCTGGCACAAGAAAAAAATAGTATCAGGCCAATTTTTTTTGTAATAAATGTTTCCCCCAGTGGATAGGATGTAAAAGTTATGTAGGCCCTACTAATCAGTCTTGAATAACTTACTTATTACCAAAACGACCTACTGATCATATCTGATTAACGATGGCTAAACCATTATTTACAAAGCTTATAGCAGCTCACTCTGTCTGGTAAAAAGCTTGTGTGCGTTATTTCTCCCACAATCAGTGCCGGATCAAGTTAAAGTTTTGCACAATTATTTCTTCTAACTGACAAAACAATAAGCAATACACGTTTACCAATTAATTAACTATTGATAACTAATTTGTTTGGTATTTATCCAAGGAAATAAACTGTACTTGACAGATGTGTTGGTATAAGTTGAATTAGTCCCCTTGAGGAGGCTTAAGCCCAGAGTTCGAACTTTAACAAAAAAATATAGATCGTTCACGATGACATTCACCTAGATAATCTCTTCTTTCTCCCCCCCCCCCCTCCCCTGTCTCAACTGGTCCAGGCAAGTAATAGGATCATGGCGCATCGAGAAAGCTAAAAGCATGAAATTGCAATAAACGAAAACAATTGGTAAAAAATATTTCTAATAGCACAGATTTATTGTTGCTAGTCCAGATCTATTACAAATTGAATAACATGACTGATCCGTGTGAGTCTCACTGCTCTGGGCACCGTGTTGAGAACTCTATTCTCTGATAACACGGACAAGGAAAGCGGCAGTCCTTCTCAGAACCTCTCTGTCTCCGTACAGAGCAAGTTCTCCATGCAAACCAGCTTTTGCTTCACTCATATGGCCAAGTTTGGGGTGTAGTGTTGCGCACTCATAAAGAATATGATTTATTGTCTCGACGTCGTCCTGACAGTGTCTGCAGCGAGGGTCGAAGTTTGGTTTAAATTTAGCAAAATAGGCACCGACTGGACAGTGTCCCGTTCTACACCTAGCAATTGTCACCTGTTCTCCCCTATCGAGCTGCCACCATTCGTCCGATTTAGATGGCCCTTTTAGGTTTTGCCAGACTTCCCTGCCCGTATTACCGTTTTCCCAGTTTTTGCACCATTTGTCTCTTGCCCATTCGTCCACTATCGCACGCGCCTGTTCAAAAGTCTGTGGCTCGTCCACAGGGTCCAGCTTTGTGCCGAGCTTGGCTAGTAAGTCAGCTTTCTCATTGCCTTCAATTCCTACATGACCGGGTATGTATTGGAATGTCGTCCGAATGCCATGCTTTTCTTGGAGGCGTCCCACGCACGCCAGTGTTTTTGCCAGTGGTTCCGGGAGCGTATCGGAGGAGCTTTCAATGGCTTGTAGGCTCGACAGAGAGTCTGTAAACAACACAATAGGACTGGCTTGTGCTGTTTTCTCGTTAAGTCGTTCTTCAACGTACTCTACTGCATTTTGAATTGCTGCCATTTCTGCAACATAATTGCTCCTGCCAGAACACGCACCCAGAATCTCATCGTTCTCAGCCGAGCCAGGGAATCGAACCACCACACCATACCCAGAGGTTTTCTGCCCTAGGTTCTCTCTCGTGGAACCATCTGTGAACACTGTTATGAATCCTTCTGGGTACTGGGCGACAGTTTTCCCGGCTGTTTTCCGTAGGACAGTTTTTGTGCATTTCTTGTTAATTTCTGGGTCAATCAGTGATTTCCTCACCTCCGGGATTCCAGGAGCATACGCCGGGGAAGAGGCCCCATGCAAAGCAAGAGCAGCTCTGTTCTGGGGTAAATCGACTTCTTTGGACAATTCCCGCACCGTGTGCATGAAAGAGTTCCGTTTCAGCCGATCTCCGCCCTGCCAGTTGTCGACTAGACTCCTAGCCGGGCAGCCTTCTTCTAGCCGCTTGAATTTCTCGTAAGCAATCATAACGGCTCGCTCCCTTCGTAGTCTCAGTGGTGAGAGATTTGTCATGACCTCGCATGCCGCAATTGGCGTTGTCCGAAATGCACCACAAATGAGTCTAATTGCTTGGTTCTGCACTGTGTCCAGCCTCCCTAGAGTCGTTTGGGAGGCGTAGACTTGTGCAAGAGACGAGTACTCCATTCTTGCCCTCACTGCTCCAATATAGAGAGCCCGTAACACGTTTGCTTTGGCTCCCCATTTGGTCGTGGCTAATCGCTTGACTACCGTAAGGCACTGCCAGGCTTTGTCTCGTACCTGACTCACATGATCGGACAAACCCATTTTAGGGTCCAGGGTTACTCCCAGGTATTTTGGCTTGGCTTCCATTTTCAATTCGGTACCATTGATTGAGAGAGAAATCTTTTCCTTATAGACATCTTTGCCAAGAGTGAAGAAGGTCCAGACTGTTTTTGCACAATTTACCTCCATATTCCACAACCGTGTGTAGCAGGAAATCGTGACTAGGTCACGTTGGATCTCCGCAGCTAGAGCGGCTGCAGATCTCCCAGTTTTCCAGATCAATAGATCGTCCGCAAATAGGAGTGAGCGACACCCTAGGCGTTTGGTCAAGTCGTTGATAAATACCAGAAAAAGCGTGCATGAAAGTGACGACCCCTGAGGCAACCCCTGCTCGAGTACCTTTTTGTTTGATAGTCGCTCGCCATAACGTGTCTGAACTAACCTGTTCGTTAGGAAGCTTTTGATCCACCGGTACATATTGGAGTTTACCCCAAGGTCCATCAACTTTAGCAACAATCCTTGCCTCCAGACTCTATCGTACGCCTGTTTTAAATCTAGAAAGACCGCAAGTGTCGACTCACCCTTCTTTTCCCTTCCACCTCTCTGGAAACCGTCCGCCACTTCTTGCATAAAGACTGTTACCTGGTCCATTGCACTACGCCGCTGTCTGAAACCACCCTGCTCCTGGCAAATTAGGTTTTGGGACTCAAGATACCACGTAAGCCGTCGGTTAATGATTCTCTCCGCAACCTTTCCCACACACGATGTGAGGGAAATTGGTCTGTAGCTCTCAGGGCTGTTCGCATTCTTGCCCTTTTTAAGAATAGGAACAATGGTAGCCAATCGCCATGCCTTTGGGAAATCCCCTTGCGTCCATGTCCGATTTAGTAAGCCATGGAGTTTTAGGAGGCCAATCGTGCCAAGATTTTTGAGCATTTCAGCGCTAATGCCATCTGGCCCCACTGCCTTATGTAATCTAGCCTTTTTGATAGCGAAAGCCACCTCCATCATAGTGAAGGGCTCTGTGAATGTCTCCGTCCCAGCCTTGCCGTCGACCCACTTGCGTTTTTCATTGGCTCTTCTAACACGGTCAAGGGCCACCGACACGGAAGATTTTTTGTGAGCTTTAGAGACCCCAGCAAAGTGTTTATTCAAAGTCTCCGCTCTCTTTTTGTCCGTAATAACAGGGCCATCTGGCGTTTGCAGGGGTTCCGCTACCCTCGGTTCCCCCACTCCAGCCAAATTGTTTAGTAATTTCCATGCCTGCCGTCCATCCGCAAGGTCCAGGTTTGCACAAGTGTCCGACCATTTTTTGAGCGATTCTTCCGACACCGTTTCCCTGACCAGTGCCGTCAGTTTATTGTAGGCCCGCCTCGTCTCTTCCGTTCTTTGTCGAGCATGCCTTCTTCGTGCTGCTTTTCGTTGCCGGACAAGACGTGCCAATTTTCGAGACCAAAAGGATCGGTACTTGCGCTTACCACTGGTTCGCGGAATGGCCCTACGAGCCGCAGATAAAAGAGCCTTCACAAAGAGACTGTAAGTTGCGTCAGTGTTCTCAAAATCAATATCAAGTTTTTCCAGGAGCGCATCCGATGTGCTCCTGAAAAGTTCCCAGTCCGCCTTTGCGTACACCCATTTGCGTCTAGGGCAGGCTGGTCGTTTTGTCGTACCGAGATCAATAGAGACCATTAGTGGCAGATGATCCGATCCCAAATCTTCCAGGACATCCAGTCGACACTTCGCAACTATGTCCGCAGACACCAGGCACAAATCTGGTTTCGATTCCCCTCCATGCCCGGAGTGGATAAATGTTCTTGGGGAATCAACGTCATTGAGGAGAACCAAATTTGTTTCATTGCACATGTCTATTACCTTCTGTCCCGAAAGATCGGTTGTTCCACAACCTATAGCCTGGATTTTGGCATTGAAATCGCCCGCCACTATTGTTCTGGTGCTGGAGAGGCTTTTGCTACCGAGCGTGAGGACACTTCGCGGTGGATGATAGACATTTAGGCATTCAAATCTTTGTCCATCCTTAAATATTTCTACCAGGAGCGTGTCGGTTTCACCAGATCCCCGCGAGGCGGACTCCTTCACACGAGCAAGCAAAGGATTCCTGACAAAAGTGACTAACTTCTGACATTTTACACAGGGACAGGTAAAGGCCGTGAAGCCCGAGAGCGAGGGCACACAGCTCCGTTTCCTACCAGCGTTGCCAGCTTCCTGCACCAAGAACACATCGACCTCGAGATCGGACAGCAGTCTTTCAATTTCAGGCTTCTTGAGTCTCAATTGCCTGTTAGCATTAAATGATATGATTCTGAGTTGCCCAGTACCTTTAACATGTTTGGGCTTGGGAGGGTCGTCCCTCCTGAGTTCACTTTCAGAGCTACTCATGGTCACATTTGGTGTGGGGGTCACGACTTCCCCGTCCGTGGCTTTAGAGGGGTAGCTTGGCTCGACTCGCGTCGAGGGGCGTCGGCCACCCGGCAACAACCCTTGGTTAGTTTTTGCTGTCAATATCGATACACTTTGTGGGCGGACATCTTGGAGATCAACGACGGTAGCTAATTTTTCGAACACCAACCCGTCGTTAGGATTGGATGAACGGGGCCTATCAAGTGAGTAATGCCCATCCTCGGGTTTAATAGATAAATTTTGTGAAGCCATATGAGTGAAGTTACCCGAGTGCGGGCGAAACTGGTTGCATGTTAGACTGTTGGATTTGATCTCCTCAGGTGGGATCTATGCTACCTACTCAGGAACTCGTGCTCTCTGAGCTAGCTTCCAATGTCACGCTTGCCGTGACTACCTTGTGGTGTAATGAGAGATGGTCTGGACTCGTTTCTTTCACCGCCAGAAAGTTCGCCATCAGTGAGGCGACTGGATGCAATGTCGTGCATCTGGGAACGTACCTTCTAGAGCCTACGGCGTTTATGGGGCGCGCTTCTCTTTCCAGCGCACCCCAATCCAATTTATAACCAGGCACCCACACATTGGGTTGGACATCCTGGATTTTTCAAGCTCCATCCACTTGGCCATGAAAACCGTGGACGGAGGGGATCCCTGTTGGCCGCTGTTAGAGGCGTTCACAGCGTTTCCAAGGTCCGCCACGAGGAGGCCAGGATCACCAGAGGACCTCCATGACTGATCCAAACTATGTAATAGAATTACATTTAATATAAGCTTTGTTTTATACTTTTCAATATTTCCAACAAAGTCTTGAGAAAACTGTGTTGATGTAAATTGAACGTTTGTACTTTCACTGTTGTGAATAAAAAAAACAAACTGGGTCAATGCGTAACCACGGTGTCGTGGTCTATGTAAGACCGTCATAGAACAAATAGTTGAATGTCGTCTGTAACCTACTTTTGATAGGACCGGTTTACTAGCCCGCCTAGTACCTGATAACATTTTTTATCTCTTGATCTCTTAACCTTAAGTGTCGCCTGACCTTTTTTTTTTTATTTTAAGATTTTGATGGGATTTAGATTTCCGACCATCACTTGACGTATCACTGGCAATAAGACCTAAAAAAAAAAAAAAATTGAATGCATTGCAAATAGATTCATCATGAAACGTGTCAGGCACCGCTGTTCGAATCTGACCCGCGGGCCGTAGTATGAGCATCAATGCTTTGAACATAAAACAAAAAAAAGGGGGGGGGGAATACCTTCTTTCATACCTTGCGATCTTTAGGGCAAATGATATAAAACACAGCTGTTTCTATGGCCGACGGTTAAAGATAGTGTCGTTTGGCCAGCACAACGACCAACTGCATTTATTTGCCAAACTAATGTCAGGTACCAAGTCTTCACTAAGATTCGAACCTGAGTCCTCTCTGAATGATATACTCTTTAATGGTATTCTGTTTGGAAAGTGGCGTACTTCATAAACCTTTATCCATTTATATGCTTCTGGTTTAAAAGCAGCTCTGCTAACTGAAGTCTTAAAACTTTATTCACACTATACGATGGACTAATTGGTTCATTTAAAAAAAAATTATTCTTGTGTTGTCAGTTAAAAGAAATAATTGTGCAAAATTTCAGCTTCATCCGAGATTGTCTGTCGGAGAAAAAACGTGTACATTCTTTTTACCCGACAAGAAGCAATAAACATAAGTTATCCAATTAGTAAATTAACTATTTGTAATTTATCATTTTCTTTGTTATCTTGTTATATGTGGTGATATAGGTTGAATGAGTCCACTTTTAAACTATGTAGAAAGATATAGGTGGCCGCTTAAAAGTTTGAAATTTTCTATAGATAATTATAAAACCTACTATTTTCAAAAGCACTTCCCTGGCATAGTGGTTGATATGTCTGCTTGAATGTGCTTTAATGGGTTTGAGCTCTTGATCAGGCCGTGCCAACTTTTAAAAAAAATGGTCCAGATAAGTGATTGGATCATAGCGTATTGAGAAAGCTTAACGCATGAAATTGCGCTAAAGACAAACAATTGGTAAAATATTTCTAAACGCACATATTTATTATTGTTAGTCTAGATTATATACCTATATATATATATATATATATATATCTATATATATATATATATATATATATATTATATTTAGACTGGACATGGAGATCTTTTAACACTACAAAAAAATGTATTGAAATTTTTTTTAAAAGTTGAAACAATGCGTTGTTTGTAAAGTAGCTATAAGCAGTTCAGTACGTTTTTCATCCCTAGCCTATGTAATATATAATTTAATTTTTAGATCTAGATCTAGTAATTGGACATCAACAATAAGAGTACTCTCGTGCCATAATTACTAATGTGCAATTTTTAGATACCAAATCTAGAAAGATCAAGGTAATCAATCTATTTAAATGTATATATGATGATTAAAATCAACAGACATGCATTATTTCGATCTAGGGTTTTAGAAATGTTATCTCAATGGAAACTAACAGGAAATGGCTTTGTTTCAAATATTTGCGTGAATATGTAGTTCTGTGATTAATAGCCCATTCTAAAGAAAATCTGAGAAATGATTTTGCATTATTTCTAAACCTTGAAAACTAAAGATCATTTCTTTTCTACTTCCTATCAGATTGTTTTCTTTAAAGCAATTTGTATGTTTTTTTGTGTGTGTTCATAGTCGTTTTACACCTCAATGTCGTCCCGAGACATGACGTTAAACTGCGCTCCTCTTTCCTTAGCACTTTTGGAGCTCAAAAGTGCACTACTTCTTTTCTATCACTGTGTCTGCCTCCTCTTTTCCTCAGTCTGCCTTCATTGATCATCACTCTGTCTCCTTATCTCTAAATATCTCACTACGTCCTAGACCAGTCCGTTTGCCGTGGACTGCGACGGGTAAGGGGGGGATAAAGAGATCCTGGTGTTTGAGTGGTGGCTATCTGAGGATAAGCCACCACAACACAATACTTTGGCTCCAAGTTCCCCTAGACCTGAGGCCCAGATGGCCCGCTCTGGGTCAACCGGCTGGTCACGCGGTGGCTGAAGGGTCAATCAGGGAGCTGCTGTATCGGGCACATGTCCGATGCAGTAGCTGACTGAGTATAGCACATGTGTAGCCCTGGCGGGCTCATTCTGGACTTCCGAATGGCCCGTCACCTTGTTGGACTCGATGGCGGGTGGGGAGCACATGTGCCGAACTAATAAGAACACCTATGGAAAAAAAAAAAACTTCAAAAAAACTATTTGCCCCAGACCTATGTCTGGGCAAGAGACGCCGTATGAGGATAGAAAGGAGGAGGCCACAAAAAGCTGTGCTACCTGGCCATCATTTCTGGTGGTTAGGTGCAAAGAGGAGGGGAAAAGTCTGACAATGATGAGCCCTTTTGTCATCTACAAGGGACTTAAGTCAGTAGTGGGAGAGCCCAAGAGTGTGTCTAAGCTACACAAGTCTTTGGAACTTCTAGTAGAAGTTGATAGCAAGATACACTCTGATGGGCTTTTAAGATGCAGAAGACTCTGTGATCTCCAAGTGGAAGTCATGCCACACAAGAGTCTGAACACCAGCAGAGGTGTAATCAGCTCTATGGACCTACTGGAATGTTCCGAGAAGGAAATAGTGGAGGGCATTGAAGGAGTCACCCATGCCCGGCGCATTACCAGGCGCAGGGATGGTGAGGAGGTCAAAAACGCCACTATTATCCTCTTATTTGGAACTAGGACACCGCCAGAGTATGTGAAGGCAGGATACCTACGAGTTCCAGTGAGGCCCTACAAACCTAACCCCATGAGGTGCTTCAAGTGCCAGGATTATGGACACGGCGCGGCAGTCTGCAAGAGGAACACTGTGTGTGCCAGATGTGCTGGAGAAGGTGATGAGGACAAGGGCTGCACAGCCCAGTTCAAATGCCCAAACTGTCACGCTGGCCACTCAGCCTACTCTAAGGACTGCCCTGTGTGGAAACAGGAGGTTGCCGTGCAGGAGTACAAGGCAAGAAATGGATGTACCTTCAGCCAGGCGAAATCGGCTGTATTGGCCCTACCCAAGGGCCGATTTGGCTTGACAAAGACCTATGCCCAGGCTGTTGCTAAGATAGGAAGATCCATAGCCACACAGACGGACACATTGACCCCACCACCCCCTCCTCCTCCTCCAACTCAGAAAAAAACACCGCCAAAGAACACACCTCGGAAGAAACAAAAAAGCCCTGTTGTCTTGCTAAAGAACAGGTTCTTGTGCTCGCTGATGAGAGCATGGAGACTGAGCAGCTAGTCAAAACCAATACTCCGGGAGAACCCGGAGACATCATGTCTGACACAGGTTCTTCTCAGAGAAACCAGTCAGACACCCCAACCTCTACCGAATTAGAGGTTGACCAACTCCATAAGGGGAGAAATCAAAGCGGAGAGGATGCCCGAGGTGAGCGAGGAGGAAATAACCTCCGCTCTAACCAGAGGGATCTCCCCTCTCCAGAGAGAAAGACTTCCCCCAAAAGGAGGTTGTCCTCCTCTCCATCCAAACCCAAGAATAAAAATACCAAGGTCACTGGAATTAAGGGAAACCCCTCCGGGGGCCTCCCAAGGCCAAATAGCTCCAAGTAGGTCATCTAGAATAAGCCATGGATTCCAGAATTGTACAGTGGAATTGCAGAGGCCTCAAGGCCAATTATGAGGAAATGCAGCTACTGATGGACTCCGAGACTCCTGTAGCTGTCTGCCTACAGGAAACATTTCTGAAAGATAGCATCAGCTTCCGAAGCTACAGTGCTTACAGCAAGAATGTTGAGGATGCAGAGAGAGCATCAGGTGGAGTTTGTATCCTTGTGAAGGATAGCATCCCCCATGAGAGGGTAGAACTACAGACCACCCTACAGGTCGTAGCAGCTAGGATAACCCTTCACAAGGTTATCGCTTGCTGCAGCCTGTATCTACCACCAGGCGCTCCATTAAACCAAACAGATATGGAGGACCTATTGAAACAACTCCCCCGGCCTTACATAATCCTTGGGGATTTCAATGCCCATAACACCATGTGGGAATCCAACAATACCGATACAAGAGGCCGTATGCTGGAGGATATCTTCCTCCAACATGATTTATGCATACTTAATGATGCATCACCGACCCACTTGCACCCAGGAACTGGATCTCTCACATGCATTGACCTCACCGTATGTGTCCCTGGACTTCTGGACGACTTTAAATGGTCAGTTAGCAATGATCTACGGGGAAGTGATCACTTCCAAATCACCATTGCTAACAATCTCCCCTCATTGGGACGACCTCAGCGGTAGAAACTTAATAAGGCCGATTGGGAACAATTCCAAAAAAGATGCTCAGATGATATCACAGAAAATATCCTCGATGAACAGAACCCAGCTGATACCTTTGCTAGCAAACTACTTAGTATAGCCAGGAAAGTTGTCCCCCTAACCTCCGCAAATCCAAAACGGCCTAGCAAACCATGGTTTGATACAGCCTGCAAAAGTGCTATTGGCGATAGGAAAAAAACGACTGGCTGCATTTATAAAAAATCCATCCCAGGAAAGCCTAAAGCTATTCAGAATAGCTAGAGCAAAGGCTAGACAAACCATACGGTCAGCCAAAAGGAATTCCTGGAGAAGTTTTGTCGGCAGTCTAGATGCCAAAACTTCTGCTAAAGCGGTCTGGAAGGCAGTAAGGCGAATCAAAGGGAAAGAATCAAATGCACTAGGGCATTTAAAAAACCAAGGACGAACTGTCACGTCCCCCAGAAAAATAGCTGACTGCCTTGCATCCTCAATAGCAGAAAAGTGATCCACTGCACATTACACGCCAGAGTTCCAAAAAGTCAAAACCAGGGAGGAAAGACACTCCATTGATTTCAGGTCAGAGAACAATGAAGACTACAACAAACCGTTCTCGCTTGAGGAACTGAGGAAATCGCTAGACAAGTCACATGACACAGCGCCTGGAGAAGATGAAATCCATTACCAGTTCCTCAAGCACCTTCCCGAACCCTCATTGGCAGTCCTGCTAGGGGTCTATAACTGTGTGTGGCAAACAGGCGCTTTCCCAAACAGCTGGAGGAAAGCCACAGTTATACCGATACCTAAACCGGGAAGAGACGGCTCTGACCCAGCTAACTATCGACCAATAGCACTAACAAGCTTCATCTGCAAAACCATGGAAAGAATGATTAACAGTAGGCTGGTCTGGTACCTGGAGAGGAATAGTGATCTCTAACTACCAGTGCGGATTCCGGCAAGGGCGGACAACTACTGACCACCTGGCAAGGCTGGAAGCTTGTATTAGAGATGCATTACTCAGAAGGGAACATCTAGTAGCTGTATTCTTCGATATATTAAAGGCCTATGACATAACCTGGAAACATGGCATTCTACGTGACCTGGAGCTTATGGGGCTTAAGGGACATCTTCCCTGTTTTGTGGGGGAATTCCTGAAAGACCGAAAATTTCAGGTTCGAGTGGGTAACTCCGCTTCTGACATTCATGACCAGGAAATGGGTGTACCCCAGGGCAGCATACTGTCAGTCAACCTGTTCAACATTAAAATAAATAGCATCATAAATGCTCTGTCCCCTGGCATAGAGTGCTCTTTGTATGTTGATGACTTTGTCATTTTTACTTATGGGAAAAACATGAACACCCTAGAAAGAAAATTACAGTTATGTTTAAACAAAATTCAAAATTGGTAAAACGATATTGGTTTTAAATTTTCGGACTTCAAAACAGTTAGTATGCATTTTTGTAATTTAAGGGGACTCCACCCAGACCCTGAACTATTTATACACAAAAAGAAGATCCCTGTCGTGAAAACTACACAATTTTTAGGCCTCACTCTAGATTCCAAATTTAATTTTCTCCCCCACATTAAGGAACTTAAGAGGAAATGCCAAAAGTCATAAAACATACTTAGAGTGCTCAGCCATACGGACTGGGGAGCTGACAGAGATACTTTGCTGCTGCTATATCGGAGTCTAATTCGATCCAAGCTAGACTACGGATCCATAATATATGGAGCAGCAAGGCAGTCGTACCTAAAAATACTGGAACCAATACAAAATGCTGCCCTGTGTTTCTGCCTCGGCGCGTTTCGTACATCACCTATTCCGAGCCTTCATGTGGAGGCTGGAGAACTCCCCATGGATATAAGAATGAAAAGCTTGCAATGCAGTATATAGTCAAGCTAAAATCCAACCCCACGAACCCTGCTTTCGATTCCATATTTAACCCCGTTAGGCCTTCGAATGAGAGAACCCATCCAAAATTTAACTCCACCCATTAACCAAATCTCTAAAATAGAAACCCCTCAGAATCCTCCTTGGATAATGAATAAACCCAAATTAAATTTATCTCTCCTTAATTTCAAAAAAGAAAATACAGACCCAAGCATACTACAAGTCCACTTTACGGCCGAATTGCATGCAATATCGCTTTCACTTATGGCCGTCAACGCATCAGAAAGGAGGAAATTTATAATCTGCTCCGACTCCAAATCTGCATTGCAAGCTTTGGGGCGGATGAAGACTGACATTCCATTGGTACATAAGAGCCTGAAGCTGTTGGACCAAATAACAGCCGACCGTAGGGATGTCACCTTCATCTGGGTCCCCTCCCATGTGGGCATTGAGGGAAACGAAGCCGCAGACAGAGAAGCAAAGAGAGCCCTAAATCATGCGGTGTCAGGAACCCAAATTCCCTGCTCGGACCTGAGACAAAGTATTGCCTCTGCCACCTACCAAGAGTGTCAGGACCGATGGGAGGCTGAGACTCACAATAAACTCAGGCAGATTGTGGCGGATGTCAGCTGGCGACCCACATCTAAGGGTCTGACAAGGCGTGGTAGCACGACCATGTCCAGACTTAGGATTGGCCACACTTACATCACGCACTCTTTTGTGCTGAATAAAGAAGAGCCCCCACTTTGTGAGTATTGTGACTCTCGCCTCACCGTGGAACATATCCTCATCGACTGCCCCAGATACCAGGATGTCAGGGAGAAATATTTTAGAGCCACTAATTTAAAAACACTATTCAATAATGTCGACCCTGGGAAGGTACTGGGCTTTATCCGGGAAGTGGGGTTGTCTACGAAGATCTGATTTATGAATTCTGTAGACATGTACTATTTACATTAGATTTTTACCAAATTATTACATTTTTACTACCTCTACTATTTTAACTGTGAATAGACCTTGATTTTAATGATTTGACTGTATGGAATTTGGCCTTTGTTGTGTGGAGGGAGAGTGGCCCTTGAGGGACTGCAGGCACGATATGGCCTAAATTGTGCCGATGTGCCCAAAATCACAAATCACAAATCCTAAAGGAGGTCATGCTAACATCTGTAACAACTGTCTAAGACTCTTTTACTTGTAGAATAAAAATTGATTTAAAGATGCATTCAATCTAGGTCTAGCTCTCTCCCTGCCTCGCATTGCTTGAAAAAAAAAATCACAAGATCTGCTGCGGGGAAGTTCTCCCTTTTTCTCTCGTACGCAATTTGTGATTTAAAAAAAAAAAAAGTTAAATGCCGAGTTTCTATCGAGTTTCTATCAATTTCAATTCAGCCAGTACAAACATCTCTATCAGTGATGCTCACGCTACGGCCAGTGGGCCAAATGCATCCCGTGATTAGGTGCTTTCTATTCACAGTGGACAGTAAAGTCGTAGAGGCTCATTGACATCTGACTCTACAATTTGTTTTTTAAGGTGAGGTCGGCCCGTTGCAGAGGTTTAGGAAAAGTGATGTCCCCCCCCCCCCCCCCCCCCACCATGCTGAATAAAGTTTAGCACCCTTGTTCTACACTGTATGACATCAACTGGTTCAATTCCCCCCCCCCCCCTCCACTTCACTATGTCAACATAATTAAAGTGAGCAAAAAAAAAAAGATCTATCACCCGGGAGTCCTACGTGTGTCATTGGCGCCAACCGCGTACTTGACATTGTTAAACAGTCACTCCTTGTGGCTAAGGCGGACGCAGGAAAATGAAGGAGGAGCACTTTTTTTTCTAGAAGGGATTTGATGAGTGCATTTTATCAAGAGGGATTGTCAAGGTTGAGAGACATCTCATACGATGGAGACTAGTTTGGATAGTGTTTAAAACTGAAATCTGCAATCTCATTGTGCCACTCGGAAGCGTTTTCTTCAAATAAAAGTAATGATCGTAGAGTTTAGTGGAAGGGATGATCGTAACTTTCATGATTTCGCCTGTGCCTTGTATAAGTTCACTTTTCAGACCTTGCGATCTATAGTGCAGATGACGTAAAGGTCATCTGTTTCTGTGGCCCACGGTTATCATTGTGTCATGTGGCCAGCACAACGACCTACCGCCTTTTATCCATGCCCAACTACTGTCAGGTACCCGTTAGAGCTGGCTGGACTCAAAGATTCCGAAAGTAAAAAATCCCAGTGTTCACATTACCTTGTAAAGTCAGACAAAGAAAACCCCACTAACGTATGTAATAATCAGGAGGCTAGGGTGTCGATCGAGGAGAGAGTGGTGTGGATAAGATTCCTGACATGCCTCATTCCTACACCTCCCCTCCCATCGTTCTTCTCCCTCATAGCTCATTCACAAACCTCTCCCACGCTGTCAAAAAAATAAATTGAAATGCACTGAAAATACTAAAAAAAAACAAAAAAAAAAAACGTGATAAAACTGACAGCCAAACATTGGCAAGATGTAAACATTTAAACGTTTTGCACTAACAACTCACACTGTATGAACGCAGCTTAAGAAGAAAAAAAGTCTCTAACAAAACGAGATGTATATAGATATGGTGAATTGTAAACAGAGAGCGCTATCAAATTTGAGTCTCAGAAAATAGTAAAATTCTTCAAGTCACACAACTTAAAATATTTTAGTAGGAAATAAAATAAAAAAAAAAACAGACCGCACTGGTTCTATCTTTCTGTATGTCTCGATTCAAAATAAAATGATTTCTTCTACTTGACAAAACAATAATCAATAAAAAAAACAAACCAATTAGTTATTGGTAATTAGTTATTTGGTTTGGTATCTTGAACAAGAGAAAGAAATCGTACTTGACAGATGTGGTGGTATAAGCTGAATAATCCTCTTCAGCCCTGAGAAAACTTTTTTTATGCATTAAAAAAAAACGAACATGTAAACATTAACGTCCAACTTTTACAACTGACCCAGACAAGTGATAGGATCATAGCGCTTTGATATTGCTAAAAGCTAAGCAGAAAAAAATTGGTAAAATATTTTTATCGCATTGATTTATATGTGTAGGTCAAACAGATGTGTAAATACATGACTGATCTAAACTGGTACAATTACACTTGATAGAAGATTTGTTTGTTTTTAAAGTATTTTAAAAAATGTTTTTCTTGTTGCAAAGCTTATATTAACTCTCTGCCTGGTACACATCGTGTGCACGTCATTTCTCCCACTCATTCTCGGATCAAGTTCAAACTTTCCACAATTATATAATGTCGATGACAACACACACAAAAATAATTAATTATTCGTAATTAATTATACCTTTTAGAAAGAGAGTTACATATTGCTGTATTGAAAAATATGGAAGTTATTGTGCGGTGTTATCCCTTGTAGAAGCCTTTTTTTTTTAATTAGTCGACCGGCGGCGTAGCATACGCCGCTATTTTGCAGGGCCGGCCTTAGGCCACTGCAACCTATGCAACCGCAGTGGGCCCCGCACTTTTATAGGACTCGCACTTTCATAGGACCCGCGCTAATTCAAACTGTATAAATTATTAAATTAAACCATTTTATAAATTAAAACAGATTTCTCGCGCCCTCCTGTCGATTTACCAGGAGCTCCTGGAAATCTTCCGAAATTGCAAAAGAAACGGAAAATGTCCTTAAAATATATGGAATATATAGACAAAAATTGTCTTTTTGGGGTGTCATTCAATATGGAAAATGCCAATCCTACGCGCAATAAATAAAAACGGCATTATGCATTAGCCGTAATTGTGTAAGCTGGTGAAAAAAGGCTCTCGCGCTTCAAACTAATGAAGAATTACTTGAGGTTAACAATTCTCAAAGGTAGATTGAAACATTTGGTAATTCTTACTGAGCGTGATCTATGTAGGAAATAGAATTATTATGATATACTGTATGCTTTTGGTACACGCAAGGCTCGTAAAGTAATTCTGTACGTAGTTAAGAATGAATAAAATGCATAGACGAATTTATTTTCTAATACAAACTCTTAAATTTCACTTATTATCCGCTTCCCTACCCAAACTTGGCCGTTTCTCATTGGGCCCAACAATTGTTAAGTCCGGCCCTGCTATTAGTGACCTGTAAATATACATAGTAGATTACTTGTTCTCTTTCCATGACTTCTTGGTCACAATGGTTAAGTCTGGCGCTGCTATTTAGTGCTTGTAAAATGTTTGCTTGTAAAATGTTTTACATGTTTCGGATGTTCCTTCAGAGTTGAAGATAATTTACTTCCTAGTCCAAACCTCCCGCAGGACGAAGGGGGATTGGAGCGGACAGAGTTTGAAAGTCCAGCGCGTAGCCATCCGTAGCGACGTTTGAATACCCACTTGTTCTCCCCCCCCCCCCCCCCTTTTTTTTTCTTGGGGTGACTATCCGCAGAAATAAGAGAGTGATCTTTCATTTACTTCTTCTTCTCGTCCAAACTTTTAAGCGAAGAAGAGAATTATATATATATATATAGATGTATACTTTGCTTGTTTATTTTTATGTGTATTTCTTTTAATACTGACAAGGGAGAGTATCAATTAAAATTTATGATTACCAAAAGCGCGTCCCGTATTGTTTCTCAGGATTTTTAATGACAGCAGTCCATCATACATGTCCCGCAAAATCACCAAGAACACTTACATGTTCTGCCGTTATTGGTTGGCCTTGCAGTGTAGAGTTGTTGGTCACGTGATTACGCTCTAGAGCCCGGGGAAGGTTCTAGATTGCGCCAGTCATGCATGGAACGTGTTAGAGAGAACATGTACTAGAGTTTAATATGAGAACTCAATTATATTATTGTGTAGATCAGTTATATTATTCAAGTACATTTAACCATTGTAATTATTTGTGAATAGCTTTTCAAGTTCTGAATTAAAGTAATTGTTTTAGACGAAGAGAGGTTTCTTTATTGAATATAATTAAAATACTTAGATCGACTTAGCGATTGGCAACTTCTAGATGATCCTCTTATCGTCTGGCAATATTCTGAATGATCGTATTATCAACTAGATCTAGCTACTTCTATACGATCATCTTATTAAAAGAAGATTTCAAGATCCTCGCAAATAACGATCATTGATAGTGTGATATAGATCAAGATAATCTTCAACGTGACATTTATCATAGTATCTTCATATATCTTGACATCTGACATCCACAATTAATGATTGTGACAATTAACTAGTATAACTATAATAAGTGGTAATTAATTAATTTGTTTTATATAGAAATACATTCTCCAATATTAAGTATGTATTCATTAAACATATTGTTACGTATTTCAGAATGTTCTGGCTAAATGTACTAGTAGGCACACAAATAAAAAAACACTGTAAAGAACTTGATGACTAAACTTTCAGCTTCATATAACTTTATTGACTATTAATTAATTCTAACAATTTGTTACTGTAACATGTAGCTTAGAAGACTGTACAATATCTGTCAGTTTACAGTTAGCTATACTTCGCTGCAATACATCTCTTCACTTCGTTGCAATTCATCTCTTCTCAACTTGCACCGAGCCGTATTCCACAGAACAGACCAACGACACACTTCCCAGTGTCGCTCCAGGTCTCCCAAAGCTGAACCAAGTCGTACTCCAGTCTACCGAATCAGAGCCGCACACGTCTTACAACGACTGTAACGGCTCAAGTCCACTGTAGTTCGCTGTATAGACTTTAACGACAGTAGTCCACTCCAGTTAACTCTACCCTAGTTAACTTGCATCGAGTCGTACACATCTCTCTTCTACTGTCTCGCACAGTAGACAACAGTACCGACGACTCACTCACGACTGGCTTTCACATTAACTTTCTGGCTTATATAGAGTCCCTAATCGCTTCTCCAAAGTTGCACAAAACTGCTTGTATGTTCTGGAATAACACGTGAGGAAACGTGACATCCTGTCTTCATTTATACATGTAGATTCCAGAGAACACTCGCTGCAGTGTCATCAAGTCGGGGTCACACGTAGTGACCTCTATCTGTCACTGTTCATTAGTAACTGTTCCCCTACTTAGATCTGTTCGTGCGTCCCGAGACATGACGTTAAACTGCGCTCCTCTTTCCTTAGCACTTTTGGAGCTCAAAAGTGCCCTACTTCTTTTCTATCATTATGTCTGCCTCCTCTTTTCCTCAGTCTGCCTTCATTGATCATCACTCTGTCTCCTTATCTTTAAATATCTCACTACGTCCTAGACCAGTCCGTTTGCCGTGGACTGCGACGGGTAAGGGGGGGATAAAGAGATCCTGGTGTTTGGTGTCTGAAGATAAACCACCACAACACATTATTTTAGCTCCAAGTTCCCCTAGACCTGAGGCCCAGATGGCCCGCTCTGGGTCAACCGGCTGGTCATGCCGAGCTACCAGGGCGATGGCTGGAGGGTCATTCAGGGAGCTGCTGTATCGGGCACATGTCCGATACAGTAGCTGACTGAGTATAGCACATGTGTAGCCCTGGCGGGCTCATTCTGGACTTCCGAATGGCCCGTCCCCTTGTTGGACTCGATGGCGGGTGGGGAGCACAGATGCCTAACTAATAAGAACACCTATGGATAAGAAAACACCAAAAAAACGCCGTATGGAGGATAAAACGGAGGAGGCCACAAAAAGCTGTTCTACCTGGTCATCATTTCTGGTGGTTAGGTGCACAGAGGAGGGAAAAAGTCTGACACGATGAGCCCTTTTGTCATCTACAAGGGACTTAAGTCAGTAGTGGGAGAACCCAAGAGTGTGTCTAAGCTACACAAAGTCTTTGGAACTTCTAGTAGAAGTTGATAGCAAGATACACTCTGATGGGCTTTTAAGATGCAGAAGACTCTGTAATCTCCAAGTGGAAGTCATGCCACACATGAGTCTGAACACCAGCAGAGGTGTAATCAGCTCTAGGAACCTACTGGAATGTTCCGAGAAGGAAATAGTGGAGGGCATTGAAGGAGTCACCCATGCCCGGCGCATTACCAGGCGCAGGGATGCTGAGGAGGTCAAAATCGCAACTATTATCCTCACATTCGGAACTAGGACACCGCCAGAGTATGTGAAGGCAGGATACATACGAGTTCCAGTGAGGCCCTACAAACCTAACCCCATGAGGTGCTTCAAGGGCCAGGGTTATGGACACGGCGCGGCAGTCTGCAAGAGGAACACTATGTGTGCCAGATGTGCTGGAGAAGGTGATGAGGACAAGGGCTGCACAGCCCAGTTTAAGTGCCCAAACTGTCACGCTGGCCACTCCGCCTACTCCAAGGACTGCCCTGTGTGGAAACAGGAGGTTGCCGTGCAGGAGTACAAGGCAAGAAATGGATGTACCTTCAGCCAGGCGAAATCGGCTGTATTGGCCCTACCCAAGGGCCTAATCGGCTTGACAAAGACCTATGCCCAGGCTGTTGCTAAGATAGAAAGATCCATAGCCACACAGACGGACACATTGACCCCACCACTCCCTCCTCCAAGAAAACACCGCCAAAGAACACACCTCTGAAGAAACAAGAAAGCCCTGTTGTCATGCTAAAGAACAGGTTCTCTGTGTTCTCTGATGAGAGCATGGAGACTGAGCAGCATGTCAAAACCAATACTCCGGGAGAACCCGGAGACATCATGTCTGACACAGGTTCTTCTCAAAGAACCCAGCCTGACACCACAACCACGACCGAATTAGAGGTTGACCAACTCCCTAAGGGGAGAAATCAAAGCGTAGAAGATGCCCTAGGTGAGCGAGGAGGAAATAACCTCCGCTCTAACCAGAGGGTTAGGATTAGGGTTCTCCTCACCGGATCTCCCCTCTCCAGAGAGAAAGACTTCCCCCAAAAGGGGGTTGTCCTCCTCTCCATCCAAACCCAAGAATAAAAATACCAAGGTCACTGGAATAAAGTGAAACCCCTCCGGGGGCCTCCCAAGGCCAAATTAGCTCCAAATAGGTCATCTAGAATAAGCCATGGATTCCAGAATTGCACAGTGGAATTGTAGAGGCCTCAAGGCCAATTATAAGGAAATGCAGCTACTGATGGACTCTGAGACTCCTGTAGCTGTCTGCCTACAGGAAACATTTCTGAAAGATAGCATCAGCTTCCGAAGCTACAGTGCTTACAGCAAGAATGTTGAGGATGCAGAGAGAGCATCAGGTGTAGTCTGTATCCTTGTGAAGGATAGCATCCCCCATGAGAGGGTAGAACTACAGACCACACTACAGGCCGTAGCAGCTAGGATAACCCTTCACAAGGTTATCACTTGCTGCACCCTGTATCTACCACCAGGCGCTCCATTAAACCAAACAGACATGGAGGACCTATTGAAACAACTCCCCCGGCCTTACATAATCCTTGGGGATTTCAATACCCATAACACCATGTGGGGATCCAACAATACCGACACAAGAGGCCGTATGCTGGAGGATATCTTCCTCCAACATGATTTATGCATACTTAATGATGCATCACCGACCCACTTGCACCCAGGAACTGGATCTCTCACATGCATTGACCTTACCGTATGCGTCCCTGGACTTCTGGACGACTTTAAATGGTCAGTTAGCAATGATCTACGGGGAAGTGATCACTTCCCAATCATCATTACTAACAATCTCCCCTCATTGGGACGACCTCAGCGGTGGAAACTTAATAAGGCCGATTGGGAACAATTCCAAAAAAGATGCTCAGAAGATATCACAGAAAATATCCTCGATGAACAGAACCCAGCTGATACCTTTGCTAGCAAGCTACTTAGTATAGCCAGGAAAGTTGTCCCCCTAACCTCCGCAAATCCAAAACGGCCTAGCAAACCATGGTTTGATACAGCTTGCAAAAGTGCTATTGGCGATAGGAAAAAACGACTGGCTGCATTTATAAAGAGACCTTCCCAGGAAAACCTAACGCTATTCAGGATAGCTAGAGCAAATGCTAGGCAAACTATACGGTCAGCCAAAAGGAATTCCTGGCGAATTTTTGTCGGCAGTCTAGATGCCAAAACTTCTGCTAGAGCGGTCTGGAAGGCAGTAAGGCGAATCAAAGGGAAAGAATCAAATGCACTAGGGCATTTAAAAAACCAAGGACGAACTGTCACGTCCCCCAGAGAAATAGCTGACTGCCTGCATCCTCAATAGCATAAAATTCATCAACTGCACACTACACGCCAGAGTTCCAAAAAGTCAAAACCAGGGAGGAAAGACACTCCATTGATTTTAGGTCAGAGATCAATGAAGACTACAACAAACCGTTCTCGCTTGAGGAACTGAGGGAATCGCTAGACAAGTCACATGACACAGCGCCTGGAGAAGATGAATTCCATTACCAGTTCCTTAAGCACCTTCCCGAACCTTCATTGGCAGTCTTGCTAGGGGTCTATAACTGTGTGTGGCAAACAGGCGCTTTCCCAAACAGCTGGAGGAAAGCCACAGTTATACCGATACCTAAACCGGGAAGAGACGGCTCTGACCCAGCAAACTATCGACCAATAGCACTAACAAGCTGCATCTGCAAAACCATGGAAAGAATGATTAACAGTAGGCTGGTCTGGTACCTGGAGAGGAATAAAGTGATTTCAAACTACCAGTGCGGATTTCGGCAGGGGCGGACAACAACTGACCACCTGGTAAGGCTGGAAGCTTGTATTAGAAATGCATTACTCAGAAGAGAACATTTAGTAGCTGTATTCTTCGATATAGAAAAGGCCTATGACACAACCTGGAAACATGGCATTCGATGTGACCTGGAGCTTATGGGACTTAAGTGACACCTTCCCCATTTTGTGGGGGAATTCCTGAAAGACCGAAAATTTCAGGTTCGAGTGGGCAACTCCGCTTCTGACACTCATGACCAGGAAATGGGTGTACCCCAGGGCAGCATTCTGTCAGTCACCCTGTTCAACATTAAAATAAATAGCATCATAAATGCTCTGTCCCCTGGCATAAAGTTCTCTTTGTATGTTGATGACTTTGTCATTTTTACTTATGGGAAAAACATGAACACCTTAGAAAGAAAATTACAGTTATGTTTAAACAAAATTCAAAATTGGGCAAACGATAATGGTTTTAAATTTTCGGACTCTAAAACAGTTAGTATGCATTTTTGTAATTTAAGGGGACTCCACCCAGACCCTATTTATACACAAAAAGAAGATCCCTGTCGTGAAAACTACAAAATTTTTAGGCCTCACTCTAGATTCCAAATTTAATTTTCTCCCCCACATTAAGGAACTTAAGAGGAAATGCCAAAAGTCATTAAACATACTTAGAGTACTCAGCCATACGGACTGGGGAGCTGACAGAGATACCTTGCTGCTGCTATATCGAAGTCTAATTCGATCCAAGCTAGACTACGGATCCATAATATATGGAGCAGCAAGGAAGTCGTACCTAAAAATACTGGAACCAATACAAAATGCTGCCTTGCGTCTCTGTCTCGACGCGGTTCGTACATCACCTATCCCAAGCCTCCATGTGGAGGCTAGAGAACTCCCCATGGATATAAGAATGAAAAAGCTTGCAATGCAGTATATAGTCAAGCTAAAATCCAACCCCACGAACCCTGCTTTCGACTCCATATTTAACCCCGTTAAGCCAGATATAGAATTATACAATCGAAGTCCTAACGTCACACAGCCGTTGGGCCTTCGAATGAGAGAACCCATCCAAAATTAAACCCCACCCATTGACCAAATCTCTAAAATAGAAACTCCTCAGAATCCTCCTTGGCTAATGAATAAACCCAAATTAAATTTATCCCTCCTGAATTTCAAAAAAGAAAATACAGACCCAAGCATACTACAAGTCCACTTTAGGGAACTGCAAGAGAGCTACGGAGATTGTGGCACCATCTACACAGACGGATCTAAAAAGGATGGAAAGGTCGCATGTGCCTGCTCCTTTCGGAACAAAACAATCTCCCGTAGACTCCCCGATGGCTGCTCCATCTTTACGGCCGAATTGCATGCAATATCGCTTTCACTTATGGCCGTCAACGCATCAGAAAGGAGGAAATTTATAATCTGCTCCGACTCCAAATCTGCATTGCAAGCTTTGGGGCGGATGAAGACTGACATTCCATTGGTACATAAGAGCCTGAAGCTGTTGGACCAAATAACAGCCGACCGTAGGGATGTCACCTTCATCTGGGTCCCCTCCCATGTGGGCATTGAGGGAAACGAAGCCGCAGACAGAGAAGCAAAGAGAGCCCTAAATCATGCGGTGTCAGGAACCCAAATTCCCTGCTCGGACCTGAGACAAAGTATTGCCTCTGCCACCTACCAAGAGTGGCAGGACCGATGGGAGGCTGAGACTCACAATAAACTCAGGCAGAATGTGGCGGATGTCAGCTGGCGACCCACATCTAAGGGTCTGACAAGGCGTGGTAGCACGACCATGTCCAGACTTAGGATTGGCCACACCTACATCACGCACTCTTTTGTGCTGAAGAAAGAAGAGCCCCCACTTTGTGAGTATTGTGGAACATATCCTCATCGACTGCCCCAGATACCAGGATGTCAGGGAGAAATATTTTAGAGCCACTAATTTAAAAACACTATTCAAAAATGTCGACCCCGGGAAGGTACTGGGCTTTATCCGCGAAGTGGGGTTGTCTACGAAGATCTGATTTATGAATTTGTAAACATGTACTATTTACATTAAATTTTTACCAAATTATTAAATTTTTACTACCTCTACTATTTTAACTGTGAATAGACCTTGATTTTAAAGATTTGACTGTATGGAATTTGGCCCTTGTTGTGTGGAGGGAGAATGGCCCTTTAGGGACTGCAGGCACGACATGGCCTAAATTGTGCCGATGTGCCCAAAATCACAAATCACAAAATCACCTGCTTTGGTAGGAATATGGATAAGTAAAAATTAAGAGTTTGTATTAGAAAATAAATTCGTCTTTGCATTTTATTTATTCTTTACTACGTACAGAATTACCACACGAGCCTTGCGTGTAGCGAAGAAGCTCAATAGCAAGAATTACCAAATGTTTCAATCTATCTTTGAGAATTGTTGACCCCAAATTATTCTTCATTAGTTTGAGACGCGAGAAGCTTCTTTCACTAGATTCCACAATTACGGGTATTACATAATGCCGTTTTTTTTTAATCGCGCGTAGGATTTGCGTTTTCCATATTGAATGACACCCCAAAATGATAATTTTTGTCTATATATTCCAGGAGATTTGTATAAGTTTTCAAAAGATTTTAATAATTTCTGGAAATTTCCAGGACTTTTTCGTATATTTTGCATTTTCAGGAGATTTCCAGGAGCTTAGTTATAAATGGTTTAATTTAATAGTTTATATACCTAGAATTAGCGCTGGTCCTATGAAAGCGCTGGGCACACTGCGGGCGCATAGGTTGCAGTGGCCTAAGGCCCGCCCTGCCGGTCGACTTGTTCTTTTTAAATGTATGTACTGGATCTTGTTGTTCAACTATCGTATGACCTCACGTGACCGCCGTCATCATTTGGGAATGGGGAGGGCGGCGCCCCGTGAGTTGAACTCAATCAATACATCTGGTAATGTTTACCTTCTGTTTGGCGAGGATGGATGAGCCTGGGGGGGGGGTGCGTTTGTATGTGCACTTTTTGTTTTGTCCATTGCTTTCACTGTGTGTATGTGTGTATTATTTGCTTCTGTGTTTAACTCGAGGGGATATGTGTTTGTGCTGTTAGGTATACGTCCCTCACGCCCCGTTGTGCATCTCAAGGGTACGTTTGATGAATGTGTACCGAGGCGAAGGGCGCCGATGGATTGACGGGAGGGTTGCTGAACTAATTGATCACCCCGTTACAGCATAAATGAAAAGCAACAGTGCCCCTATTGATGCTTGATGATCATCAAGTTTGCTTTGACCTTTGTTGACCTCTGTCCACGCTTATCAGCTAACACTCATCAAGTTTTAATTGACCTCTATCCATGTCTATCAACTAGTTATCATCAAATTTTAATCGACCTCTGTCTATGCCTATCAACTTCAGCTCATCAAGTTTAAATTGACCTCTGTCTATACTTATCAACTAGTGGTCATCAAGTTTTAATGGACATCTGTCTAACCTTATCAACTATTGGTCATCAAGTTTACATAGACCTCTGTCCATACCCATTAACAAGTGAACAAGTTTAAATTGGCCTCTGTCCCATGCGTATTAACTTGTGATCATCAAGTTTGACCTGATTTCTGCTGTCTGCCCATTCTTATCCTTTAATGGTCATCAAGTTTGATTTGACCACTGCTTTTATCATGACCTGTGTAATCGAGTTCTAGAATGTATAGCAACGAACATGTAAGAGGATTGGAAAGTGAAAAAATGACGTGAAATGTCGTAGATACAATTTTGTCCAGCTTTAAAATTACAAATAAGTTACAAAAATAAAACTCTTAAGGTTGTAAGTTAGCTGTTAACTCCATAGATGGCAATCATAATAAAATGAGAATCATGAGACTTGGTTTAAATAACAACTAGAAATATGATTATTAAATCATTAGTTTATATTGCAATTGATAGACTATTTGTATTTTAGACTAGCCTTGAAATAGCTGCAAACTGAATCGTCATCTTCATCATCATCAGTCCCTTGACTTGTGTCGTAATGATGCTGTGGAGATTCGCTTAACCAAACCCCTCCATTTTTTTCCCGGACAGCTGCTGTTATTGGTAAAATACCAAGAGAAACCTGTCCTCTTTCACGTTCATCCACTTTCATTGTGAGCCATGTCTTACACTAGCACCGAACCAGCTCAGCCTTCGTCTCTTCAGAGTATTAAAGAGTTCCTTCTTTTCGTCAGCAGACGTCTAAGTACATCACTCATGAATTGGGAACGAAATTATTAGATCCACCCACGCACTATAATTTTCTCCGGTCTATTATTTTTATGATGAGTCTAGTTCCACTAACTCCGCCATCTGCCGGTCCCAAGCCCGGGTGAAAAAGGAGGAGGGTTTGGCGTGGGGCTAGCGACCCCACCCTGTAAAACCACTATTGTTACAGAAACGGCAAACTCGACACATAATGAAAACTATACATGCGGCGAGGGCGGCCAAACCCTGATGACGGTGTTGGATCAAAGTCAACTGGAAGTCCAATACCCGATACATGGCAAGCCTTTCAACGCAAGGAAACCGACTCTTATAGGCACGTGGAATGTAAGAACCCTGAATCAATGCGGTAAACTGGCCCAACTTTTAAGAGAGTTTGACTCTTACCGGCTGGACATCCTTGGGATCTGCGAGATGCGGTGGACATCAAGTGGACAAATAATCAATGATGGCAAGACAATAATATATTCATGACATGATAAGGAGCACATTGGTGGTGTAGGAATCATCATGTCTAAAATAGCAGCTTCAGCGCTAATTGCTTGGAAGCTGGTCAGTGACCGCATCATTACAGCTCGACTCCAAACAAAGCAAATCAAAGTCACTAACATCCAAGCATATGCCCCTACAGAGGATGCAGAAGATACCATCAAAGATAATTTCTATAACCAACTACAAACCACTCTTGATGAAACACCTACTCACGACTTAATTCTAATGTTGGGAGACTTTAACGCCAAAATCAATCCCAACCGAACTAGCTTTGAATATGTAATGGGACCATATGGCTCTGCAGAAAACATCAGTGATAATGGCGAGCGCTTGATTTCTCTCTGTGCATCCAACAGCCTTTCAATTGGAAACACATATTTTAAGCACAAACAAATACACAAAAAAAACATGGCGATCACCAAATGGAGAAACCTTCAACGAGATAGATTACATTTGCATTTCCAAACGATGGAGGTCATCTCTGTTAGACGGGCGGACCCGCAGAGGAGCGGATATCGGCTCAGACTTCTACCTTGTCAGTGGCAAATGTAAGCTCCGATTGAAACGCCAACCAAAAACGAGCCACACGACCCCGCCCATTTAATGTAGAGAAGCTTAAAGACGGCAATACTGCAGCACAGTTCCAATCGAAACTAACGAACCGCTTTGAGGCTCTTGCAGATATATTGACCCTTGAAGAAGAGTGGGCCAAC
Organism: Biomphalaria pfeifferi; assembly: GCA_030265305.1. Classification (NCBI taxonomy): domain Eukaryota; kingdom Metazoa; phylum Mollusca; class Gastropoda; family Planorbidae; genus Biomphalaria; species Biomphalaria pfeifferi. Next base: position 303,616 of record JASAOG010000153.1, read on the forward strand.
TTCAAAGATACCACTATTGGGTGCGCGGAAGAAGTTATCGGAAGGAGGCGAGGTTCATACAAGGAACGGTGGATACAAGACAGAACATGGAAATTGATAGATGAGAGGAAAGAGGCCAAACGTAGACGAGATCAGAAAAATGAAACACAGGATCGCAGCCTAGCGGAAGAAGCCTATAGGGAAGCAGATCTGAAAGTAAAGAGAAGTTGTCGGCGAGATAAACGGGACTGGATTGAGCAGAAGGGACAAGAGGCACAAGCAGCTGCAAGCAGAAATGACACAAAAACCCTCCATCGTATTGTCCGAGATCTCACTGGAGCAAAGTGTGAACATGGGGCACCGATAAAAGATAAGCAAGGCAAAACTTTGTTAACGAAAGAAGAACAGAATGCAAGATGTGTAGAGCACTTTAAAGAGACCCTTAACCAACTGTCGCCAGACCTAACTTACATATTCAAGGACCCGACCCCTCTCCAGACAATGATCTCAAGGTCAAGACAGACCCAATAACTGCTGAGGAGGTCACCATGGCCATTGCAGTGTTAAAGAATAACAAAGCACCAGGGCTAGACATGATATCAGCAGAAATGCTAAAATATGGGGGACAGTGCATTGTTAACAGAATGACTGATCTCTTAAATCTCTGTTGGCGAACTTCAAAAGTCCCAGAGGACTGGCAAAAGGGAGTGATTGTAAAGCTTCCAAAAAAGGGCAATTTGGCAGACTGCAACAACTGGAGGGGCATTACTCTCCTCTCTGTCCCGCGCAAAGTTTTCAGCACTGTTTTGTTGAGACGGCTTCAACAGTCTGTAGATGAAAGGCTCAGAGAAGAACAAGCAGGTTTCCGAAGAGGCAGATCATGTACAGAGCAGATTTTCGTTCTACGAAATATCATAGAACAAAGTCTTGAGTACCAACAACGGCTAACGATCAGTTTCGTGGACTTCAAAATAGCGTTTGATAGTGTCCACCGAGAATCACTATGGAAAATAGTTAGAGAATACGGTATACCAGAAAAATTCGTCCAGATCCTACGACACCTTTACAGTCAATCTAGTTGCTGCATTAAAACAGAAGAGGGAACAACAAAGTTTTTTTTACAATCGAGACAGGTGTGAGACAGGGGTGCATCTTATCTCCCTTCCTTTTCCTCCTAGCCATCGACTACCTAATGAGGAGAGCAATGAACCAGACTGACTTTGGTATTCCATGGCATTAACAGCTTCGATTGACGGACTTGGACTTTGCTGATGATGTTGCACTACTCGGGGCTAAAAATAAATGCATTCAAGAAATGACGGAGAGCCTAGACAGAGAGGCACCCAAAATTGGCCTCGGCATAAACTTGGATAAGATTAAAATTATGCGAGTGGGATATAAGGCAAATGGTGTCCCCGTCAGACTTGGCGAGTCAAAGCTTGAAGAGCTGGACAAGTTCACGTACCTTGGCAGCATCATAACAAATGATGGAGATGCTTACCATGATGTAGAGTGCCGAATAGGAATGGCAGGGAGCATTTTCCAAAGGCTGCAGCCTTTTTGGACTAGCCAAGCCATTGGACTCGAGACAAAAATACACCTTCTCAACACAATCGTCATTCCAACTGCTACATATGCATGTGAGACGTGGAAGTCATCTGTCAAAATTGAGAAAAGACTAAATGTGGCTCAACAGAGATGGCTGAGATAGATTTTGGGAGTCAGTTACACAGATCGGGTCTCAAACAAGGAAATCCTATGCCGAACTGGGAGTCGAACACTTGATGAGGTTGTGACTGAGCGTCGCATGAGGTTTGCGGGACATGTTCTACGTCAAAATGAATTACGCACACCAAGAGTTGTGATAACATGGAAGCCAAAACAAGGAAAGCGCTAACAGGGACGTCCTCGTATTACTTGGCGACACACCTTCATGGAGGACCTCAGAACAGTGGACACCAGGTGGGAGGAGGCTTCAGACATTGCCAGTGACAGATCTTTATGGAGATAGCTTGCCGCCCAATGCGCCGAACGGCGCGGGAGGACCTCAGTCTAAGTAAGTCTTGCTCCACTTCTGAAGATGACCCAGTTATGTAAATATTTTTTATGTTATCTTTGAAACGTTTATTTCATTGTTGTTTTTTTAAAAATGCTTATCAGTTTGTCATTCAAATTGTCAACCACTCTGCTCCCTCTACACACACACTATTTCCTTATAAAGGAAGAGAACTTTATTCAAGGCAGCCCTCATTATGTATTCGTCATTCCTTCGAGAAGTTGGAATTTTTTGAAGGTAGAAACAAGCTCATGTTTGGTGTCTTTTCTTTATCTTGTGGAGAGATAACTTTCTGGTAGTACCATACAGTTCATCTGTGTACCTGCTTCAAAAAATTCCCGGTTATCAATTTCGGTAAATGCTTCATTTAAAATTATGGTGTTATTAATTTTCCGTGAACATGCAATAGTAATTGTAATCATGAAAAATGCGCAATAATTACCGACATCTCTGTGCCGTTTTTTTTTCTATAAAGTTAAATAAAACACATTGACTGACAAACTATACTTAGTTAACTTACAAAGAAAGCGATTATGATATTCGCCTAAAACTATAATAGTCGCTGTTATGATATCAGCCGATTAGGTGGGGGATTAACGACCTCGCATACATCCTAGTTATCCTGGACATTCCAAAGAAAATTTAATATCGCCTGTCGTAGTGCGGAACTGCTGTGGACTGCCATATCTTTGAAAGGTTTCTGAGCGGATGGACACTGTAAGATCCTATAATTAATTGTTTCGCCTTAATGACGCTTGACCCTGGCTTTGACTGAGACCTCGAAACATGTCTTAAATAATAAAGATTTTTCATGACATTATTTTTGCTGATCATAATGATACTAAGAATATGAACGTATCTGACACTTTTAACAATCAATAATATAAACTCAATGGTTTTTTTTTGTGTGAACATAACAGTCAGCAAAAATAAAAAAAATAAATAAAAATAAATAAATAAATACATAAATAAATACAATAGATCTCCCTTCTATGTGTATTGTGGATTTCAATCCTGTGGCATCCGATGCACTTTCCCAAGCCATTCAAAACGACGTTTACTTCTGTGAATGCAACATCATTCAGAAATGGCTCATACGTTGTGGGCATAAGACATAAATAAGTATAGACTGGAAAAAGGAAATAACTTCATGTAGCTTGAAAGCATGTAAATCTATTGTTGTCGGATTTCCGAATTCTGAAAAGTTGCATGATCTTCAGTCTTAGAGATTATGCAAAACTATACTGCTCATAACTGCTGTATACACAAAATGGCAAGTCACAAATTTTCGTTTCATTAAACTCTTGTATCGGCCAGTCTCTCGTTATTGATGTCTAGGATTGTGGGTTTTGGTGTAGAAATATGGCAGAAATACTCTAGAATAGAACATTAATCAGTGGTGCGCAGGGATTGCTAAGTTACACAAGGAGACAACCATGGTGCATGGGCGTTTCGTCCGTGTAGGTGCAAATATGACGATGTGTTACTTCAAGTTCTTGTATTCCATCAAGCTAAAGTCGTGTGTATATGTATGTGTGTATGTGTGCGCGTGGGTCGTCAATATTTTTTATTTTTTCATCAGACGTATTTAAGTAGTCATCTTTCTAGGATTATATTTGAATCCGTCTCATAAACATGGCTTTAAGACAAGTCCATAAATACATGCAAACATTCAAGTAGATAGTGCTGCAACTGGATAGTGGTATCATTGGATAGCAGTTCAAATTAAAAAGTGGTGCCGATTTTTTTCCCCGCTAAGTCTAAATTGTGACACTAAGAAAAAGTCGCAGTTACTTTCATTATTTATTAAAATTATTTAAAAGTGCGAAATGAAAATAAAGAAAGCAAAATAAAATACATATAGGTCAGTGTTTATTGTTTACATTTCGTCTCCTCTTGGACCCGATCTTTCCTAGATTTAGATTCCAGGAATAAGATGGTTTAGCTAGATCTAGTCTAAGTAAGATCTAGACATATGTAGATCTACTCTAGATCTAGGTTAGTCTTAGAATCATGTTAGCAATAATAATAAGCATAATGCTCTATTTAAATTATTTCCTGACAGTTTATCTAGGACTAGATCTAGATCTAAAATCGAACTCCGGTTAGACTAACTGGTTTCTAACTTATCCTAAGTGAAACTAGGTCTTTTAAAAAAAAGGTAAAATATGTTGTTATTATTATTAGATCTAGTCTAGATCTGGTGTGGAATATATATTTATTAATATTATTAAGGACACGAATCTAGATCTACATATCTAGAATGTCTACACAAAGGTTTAATTCCGCCCGAAATACGTTTTGTAAACATGATTGTTACAAATAAAAAAAATGTCTCTTATAATTGAAAAATTAAAGCTTTCATGGTGATTTGAAACATAAGACTAATATTGATTTTGATATTTATGATTCAAGACTTGTTGTTTCGCACAAAACTTCGGTGCATGTAAAATGTGCCTCATATGACTGTTGTTGTTTATTCTCTGTAAAACTGACCAAAGTATAAAGCCAGTCTTCAGTGTTTTTGTTCTACTAGGCTTACTCGCTGTCAATTTCATGTGCTCCTTAATCCCTGCAATCTGAATACTCTAATGTTCTATACTCCACGCGGTGCCTGAGCGGTAGAGCGCTTGGCTACCGAACCGGGGCCCGGATCTTAGTGAAGACTGGGATTTTTAATTTCAGGATCTTTGGGCGCCTCTGAGTCCACCAACCTCTATTGGGTATCTGACGTTAGTTGGGGAAAAGCAAAAACGGTTGGTAGTTGGCCACATGACACCCTCTTTAACCACAGGCCACAGAATCAGATGAACTTTACATCATCTGCCCTATAGACCACAAGGTCTGAAAGGGGAACTTTTTTTTTTTTTTTTTTTTACTGCACTCTACACAAATAAGATGATTTGGTGCAGGACACATTGTTGGAAGAGTTTGGAAACTGAAAATCCTCAGAAAGTCAGAGAGTATATTTCTTTCATGAGTCTTCTGAATAGGAAATATTAGAATCGATATAGTCTCGAAGTCTCCATTTGTCACAAATCTTCAACAAATTAAATGTTAAGATACGAGCGGGAAAAAAAAGCTGTTGATGAAATTACTCTCTAACTATTTGAAACAACGATTAGCTAGCTAAAAGTGACATCGCATTCCACGACGAAAACAAATTAATGATTGATGTGAATGAAGACCACCTTAGGAATTAGGAAGATAATTTGAGGCAAGTTGTTGGCAAAATCCAGTTTTCCAAATTTAATGTATTTCTAGGAGAATTAGTGCAATGTTAGCTTCTTCATGCAGTTGAAAACAGTTTAGTTTTTTCAGTAATCATACTCAGAAAAAAAGCCTGTGATAGATTAACCTTGGTTAGTTACGTTTTAGTTTGAACTAAATTATGACGAACTTCGTATTAGTTTAGTTTAGGTACCTTGGAATGTAATGCTAAATTTCTTGATTTTTTTCTCTAGGTATAATAATATTATGTCCCGCCAAAGTTTTCCCTTTGAGTTTTTGGCTCGCTTTTTAAAAAGTTTGCCGATAACTGGTCTAGCTGTATAGCAGCGTGTCCGTGTAGATGTTATATTGACTTCGTCAGAATCTTTCGAGATACTAAATAGAGCATCACTGGTCTAGCTGTATAGTAGCGTACCAGTGTAGATGTTATATTGACTTCGTTCTAAATAGAGCATTTCTATTCTAGTTTTCTTCTCTTGAAGTGCTAAGACAGATTACTGAAATGTGCATAAACAAATAGCAGGTGCTTGTTTCTTTACTTTTCAGTTGACAAACGTCAAATTTTTAAAATTCTACCAATGATTGAATGCACTAGAAATGAATTAACCGGATTTGTCCCGGGTCACTACTCTGTCTTCCTCACCCTTTTTCAGTGCAGCGTCTAGATTTATGTGGTATTTCTTTTTTGTTTAAGTTTTTATCAGCTCTAAGGTTTAATGTAGATTTATTTAAAATGTTTGTTTTCTGATAGATAACGCCCAGAAAAAAAAAATTCCCAGTTAACAAGCATTCCATTGAAGGCTCTCAGTAGGTCAAGTAGGTCTCAAAGATACCATAGAAAAGAAGTTTTAGTATTTAATATCTGCCCCACATTTAAAAAAATACAAATAAATTAAATAGTAAAGGAGAACTTCTGTTCGAATCTATGGGAAGTTAGCATTCTAATTTAGGGGATAAATGCGAAATAAAGTAAATACTAGGTAAATACTGGTATTAAGATAAGAGACTTTTCTAGAGAAGCTATTCTAATTATTAGTAGTGATATGAAGATCATTGGGAATGTCGGAGGCGCCTCTACTCTCGATTCAAATGTAACAGCCTGTTAAGGGCATGGCAAAATATGAACTTTATAGTACTTCTGCATTTTACTTCTAGCTTACAGTTATGTTTGTTGGGCTAGCTAATTGAGAACTTAACGCTATGCTTACAGTCATGTTGTAGCTAATGCAGAATATTACTACCATTTAATAGTCATTTATAGCTAGTTCTAAAGCTTTTTACCGCTACATCAGTGATTCTAATGAACGTCATCTTATGCATTCATCTTTGCCGGACACACAGCAAGTTGTGACTTTGTGTCGATCGATACTAAATACAAACGCAGGATCAAAAAGGCTGAATGGGACTACACTAGTCGGAGGGGCGAGTTTGCTATAACGGTTTGACCTTAATCTTATTGTGGTGTGGTTCTAGGTGCTGAACTGTTATCCATTTGCTGCAACGGATCTATACATCGTTATTCCCAAGGTACTCGGTTATAATTTTTAAGCATGATATAGTTTATATTAAGTTTTTTTTTTAATGTAAACTACTATCGAAAAAAAAAAAAGTTGATATCGAGTGATTAATGCACCTTGACAAGTCAACACTCAGTCGTGCATCATATATTTGTCATTTGTATGCAGTGTCAATTTAAAGCACTTTGAAGAATATCATTTAAAAATTTTTTTTTTAAATTAAAGGATTCATGTTTTTTTTATTTTTTTTACAAAGCGTATATCAACTCACTATTTGTAACTGTCTGGTAAAAAGTTTTTACATATTGTTAATCCGACACCCAATCTCGGATCAAGATGAAATTTTGCACAATTATTTCTGTTTCCTGACAACACAAGAATCATATAAACAAGGTTACAAAGACAGTTTGTGTGGAAACACAAACTCAAAATCGGCCCCCGAAGTGGTCCACCCAGGCAGGTAAAAAGGTAGGTATCAATATTTTCAGAAAGAACATCCGAATGAAATTATATCAAAGAAAAATGACAGATAAGAATGGAGAAAGAAGGTTGACAGATCTTGTCTAGTGCCCCAACGGTCCAGCAGATCAAAGGATAGGTGAAAGTGAATGTGAAGTTAAATGCGAAGCTGCTCTAACTGGTGTCTTATAATGAATATCTAATTGATCTAATTGTTTTGTAAAGGGTTAATCTCTTATTCAAATCCTCAAAAACAGAAAAAAACATTTCCGTAAAAAAAAATAAATTCCTTTAGTTTGGGTATTTTATGTATGCGATACTGCGCTGCAGTTCACGCGAGAATATGAAAAACTACTTATTAATTGTTGTTTTAAATTATGTCCAACTTATATACATACTAAATAGATTTTTTTCTCTTAAAAAAAAGTAAACATTATTTTTGAGTAAATGTAGTAGTTAGTAGGACAGAACTTACATAACGTAGTGTTATTAATTAAAAAAAAAAAAAATTTGACACTCTAAAACCATTTGCATAAATGTGTTAAAAATATGGTAGATAGTAGTTTGAAACTCCTTTTCTAAATAAAACAAAATTAATTAATATTTCTACTAATTGATTAACTAATTGGTAATTTTTTTGGATAGATGCGTGTATCGTCATCGACTATAAATAATTATGCAAAACTTCAACTTGAACAGAGAATGGGAAGTGGGAGAAAAAAAACCTTGACAAAACGTAAAAAGGGGAATAAATCCGTATATACATCTAATGATCCACATCTCATTAAGTAGCATTTATTCCCCTTATTTCGATATCAAACTAAATAATTAAATATAAATAACTAATTAACTAGCTGGTTAATTTTTGATTTGATTCATGTTTTGTCAAGTACAATGAATAATTGTACAAAATTTCATCTTGATCAGAGATTGGGAAATGGGAGAAAATTCATGTTCAAACTTTTTACCAGACAGTGTGAATTGATATAAGCTTTGTAAACATAGTTCATAAACGTCTTTGGGTGCTAAAAATAAATAACGTATTCCCGAACTATGCAAAATCTGGAGGTTATAAATATGAACTAAAGTACGAAAAATGAAAGATCGACTAGTTTCATACTTAGTATTATTTCAATACTTTCAATGTGGACTCATTATTTCTAGTCTAAACTTAGCTGAATGTATTTTATGGCGTTATAAGGTGGCGTATAAACAATGAGGCAGTTCAATACAAACTGTGCTGAAATTTATAATTATTGTACTTACCACCGGCTGTGTCTTTCATATGCAACTAAATCAATACAACTCCACTCATTTCCAAATTATTGTATTTTTAATTTACAATCACTTTCGGATTGATAAGTTGTTTTTTTTATATTTTTAATGGAAGAAAATACCTTTCTCTGTAATTCACAAATTTGGGATAAACATGATTTTGATACATTTTTAAAAGCAATGATAGAATACCTAACCAATGGTTCTTAAACGTTTCCCTTAACGGAACACTTCTCACATTCGGAGTATTTAGCGGAACACTTCTCACATTCGGAGTATTTAGCGGAACACTTCTCACATTCGGAGTATTTAGCGGAACACTTCTCACATTCGGAGTATTTAGCGGAACACTTCTCACATTCGGAGTATTTAGCGGAACACTTCTCACATTCGGAGTATTTAGCGGAACACTTCTTACATTTGGAGTATTTTGCAGAATACTTCACATATCCGGAGTATTTAGCGGAACACATTGCTAAATTTTAATCGAGAGATAAATTCACGTGGTGGCCTTATAGTTTATTATTCCATTGGTCTGTGGAACACCTAATCTGGCCTCGCGGAACACTACGGTTCCTCGGAACACAGTTTGGGACACACTGACCTGGAGGTCTAAAGTATTGTCCTACCTGTAATGTAGTCATGACCGTGAGTTTGTGATTGAACGCTTAAATGCTCGTCACATTGGAGAATTACAAAAATGTTGAAAGACGCGCATGCTCAAAGAGAAGTATCGTGGGATTGTTTTGGATTTAATTTTCATTGAAGGAAAAGGTGTAATAGATGTACAAAATCTAAGTCTAACAAAAAGCATGAGAAGCTCCTAATCAGCAGATAGTAGATCATGTAGCCTCTTCTGCACTTAGTTGGTCATAGTAGTCATAGTAGTCCCTATTATAATGATCGTATTCTGTTTCAAAAGAATTTAATGCTCTATTTGTGATGTTATCATCTCTAACACAGCCGAGGTCTTAACAATGTTTCACTATCTTGCCATGATAGAACATTTTCCTTGGCCGCAGTGGGGGCAATGGTCGAGACCAATCCTAATAGTAGGCCTGAACACTGACCTGTGACGTGGCAACCTATGGTGTTATGGGAAACCAATAGCTTGTAGCCACGTCTTAGACCTGTGATCTTTGCCACTCATTACAAAAAACAAAGTCGAATCCAATTCGTCTTAAAGTCGCCGACCAGTCCAGTTCTAATCCTCACCATCACGCAGACTTTATGACATTGCTCCATTAGAGTGACGCCCAACCCTCCTCACACTCTTGTCGCGGGCTACATCATTGAGAAAATTGAAAAGCGGTAGAGCAGGCAACATTGTGATAAGAAACAAGTTGTATCCAACATTATTTCAATGACAGGCTGCAATGCAAATACTCCAATAAAACAGACATACTTTAAATATTTTGTACAAAAAGTAAAAATCTGTCCACTTTTCTTTTTATTGTTGCACTCACGGCCAAGTTTTAGTTTGTTCCACATTTCCATTTCATGAACATTCAAATGTTTAACAGCAAGCTACCACTCACGTCGCTACCAAAAGAAGTCTAAAAAATAAGAATGCCTAGGACACAGTTTTGTTATTCTTTAATCAAATATTTTACATTCCCATTTATTGTGGCCGGATAGACCGGATGTAGCCCGCGGGCCGTATTTTTTTTTTGCATCACTGCTCTATCACTGTGTCTAACAACAGTATAGAGGTAAATCGTTCCATCTGTTCAAATCTACCACAATAAAACACAGTCATTAAGCTTCTCGTCTTTTACAGATAGTCTTCTGGAGAATGCAATACATTGTACTGCGCAATATACTGTAATCCTCTCCATAAACGCTAGATCAGTATTGATTGAAAATAAGACTGTTTAATAGTTTGGATAAAATTTAATTTGAACGGTTTCTATCTTTAACAACATCTGTTATTGCCGTCACAACCAACAGCCTCGTTTTGAGAAACGTGGTTAGAGTGTAAACAACATCGACAACGAAACTGGTGTGACGTCACTACAAGATGGTCGGCGTCGTCCTTTAATTGCATTTAGTAGGCCCCGCTCTGAAAAAGAATAGTATAAAAGCGTAAAGATCGCGGGGTTTGTCAGTCCTTTGCATAATGTCCTTTATTTCTGTACTTTCACTGTGGATTTATTATTTCTATTATTAACTCAACTTTGAGCATTTTACTATGCTTTTGGCGGTTCTATATTTAACACTGTGACGACACTAGACTGAACACAATTTAACTTTGTACCTTTTATGATCTATTATTAGGCAATGTTCAAAAGAGCCAGTTTCTGTTTTATGAAAATAAAAAGTTCCATACTGCCCGTGTGTACGCTCTTTTTTTACCTAGCCAAAACTTCAGTCGTCAAGAAAACTTAATATTGCAGCCAGATGTTTATTGTTTGTCTGTAAGACAGTGAATATTAAAAAAATATTTCCCCTGTATAGTGAGTATTATTGCCTGTGTATAGTGAGTATAATTGCCTTTGTAGTTCACAGTGAATGTTATTACCTGTGTATCTTAGAGTAAAGGTTATTTCCTCCTTATCGATCTGAGAATGTTATTGCCCGCGTATCATACAGTGAATGTTATTGCCCGTGTATCATACAGTGAATGTTATTACCTGTGTACCTTTTATTTTACACGGTAAGTTATGGGACCTAACTTTCTCAAAGCCATGTAGATGAAAGAGCTACCCGAGATAACAAAAAAATGTTTCCATCGGGACTCAAACTTTCGATCCTCTAGGTAAGGAGCTGGGTGCTATATAGTTCAGTCATCGCTTATCCAAGTAGATCAAATACAAATCTGAAACTAGAATATCGCAGAAGCCCGCAGGGTGAAGTACTTAAACGTGGATTTAACTGTCCCTTAACGATCTATCTATCTATCTATCTATATATGTATAATTCTCGTCATGGCTGAAGAGTTTGGACTAGTACATATTAAATCGCGCTATCACCTGCCAAAAAAAGCACACTAGTCTCTGGTTTTCCGAATCAGGGATTCTCAAACTTTTGATTTTGTTACTCTGCGTTTTGGCAAAGTACATCGTCTCCCTCTGTATTTCTGATATTATGAACATGCTTACGTTATTTCTTATAGAATCGGTGTCCTCAGATTCGAATTTCTTTTCTTTTAATATTGTAAAGAGAGTTGTTTCCCTGCTCTGTGGTCAAAAGAATTTCATAGGTACATAACATTAGAGAAATTAAATGCGGAGCTGGCTATAGACACAGATGAGCTTCAGTAGAACATTAGATGTCATACGTAGTTTTACAATTCCTCGTTTCTGCTTTCAAACTCTTCATCGGGTCAAACAAAAGGGTGGTTTGGGACTACACGGTTTCTCGAAAATGGCTTTAACTATTTTCCTAGTAATTTGACAGTTGACGTATATCTTTGGGAAAAGAATTACAAGCCAATTGGCCACACTGGGAAGTTAAATAAAAAATTAAATTCATGTATTTGTCCTTTTTTTTTAAATACCTAAACAATTGTTACTATTTATCTTAATTAAGTGCTACACCGAGAAGAAGCGTTTCAGCATTAGAAAAACAAAATGTTAGCTCGCGCATAACTTTCACGTTTTCTATGCGGATGGTGCCTGACCTGTCCTAGGCTAAGTATACCGTAATTTAAGCAATCCTGGTCAACATACAAACGAATGGATACCTACCGTTACTGTCGTTGACCGAACCCATTTTGCCTATCGAAATTAGGAGGCTAGTACATCTTTCTCTGTCTCTACGTCTGATACATCTTTCTCTTGTCTCTACGTCTGATACATCTTTCTCTTGTCTCTACGTCTGATACATCTTTCTCTTGTCTCTACGTCTGTTACATCTTTCTCATTTCTCTACGTCTGATACATCTTTCTCTTTCTCTACGTCTGATACATCTTTCTCTTTTCTCTACGTCTAATACATCTTTCTCTTTTCTCTACGTGTGATACATCTTTCTCTTTTCTTTACGTCTGATACATCTTTCTCTTTCTCTACGTCTGATACATCTGTCTCTTTCTCTACGTCTGATACATCTTTCTCTTTTCTCCACGTCTGATACATCTTTCTCTTGTCTCTACATCTGATAATCTTTCTCTTTTCTCTACGTCTGATACATCTTTCTCTTGTCTCTACGTCTGATACATCTTTCTCATTTCTCTACGTCTGATACATCTTTCTCTTTCTCTACGTCTGATACATCTTTCTCTTTTCTCTATGTCTGATACATCTTTCTCTTTTCTCTACGTGTGATACATCTTTCTCTTCTCTCTACGTCTGATACATCTTTCTCTTCTCTCTACGTCTGATACATCTTTCTCTTTTCTCTACGTCTGATACATCTTTCTCTTTTCTCCACGTCTGATACATCTTTCTCTTTTCTCCACGTCTGATACATCTTTCTTTTTTCTCTACGTCTGATACATCTTTCTCTTTTCTCTACGTCTGATACGTCTTTCTCTTTTCTCTACGTCTGATACATATTTCTCTTTACGTCTGATACATCTTTCTCTTGTCTGTCGTCTGATACATCTTTCTCTTTTCTCTACGTCTGATACATCTTTTTCTTTTCTCTACGTCTGATACATATTTCTCTTTACGTCTGATACATCTTTCTCTTGTCTGTCGTCTGATACATCTTTCTCTTGTCTGTCGTCTGATACATCTTTCTCTTGTCTGTCGTCTGATACATCTTTCTCTTGTCTGTCGTCTGATACATCATTCTCTTTTCTCTACGTCTGATACATCTTTCTCTTTTCTCTACGTCTGATACATCTTTCTCTTTTCTCTACGTCTGATACATATTTCTCTTTACGTCTGATACATCTTTCTCTTGTCTGTCGTCTTATACATCTTTCTATTGTCTATCGTCGGATACATCTTTCTCTTGTCTGTCGTCTAATAATTCTGTCTTTCGCCACTACGTCTGAAACCTCGGTCTTTGTCTCCACATCTGAAACCTATGTCTTTGTCTTCACATCTGAAACCTCTGTGTTTGTCTCCACATCTGAAACATCTGTCGTTGTCTCCATATCTGAAACACCTGTCTTTGTCTCCACATCTGAAACCTGTGTCTTTGTCTCCACATCTGAAACCTGTGTCTTTGTCTCCACATCTGAAACCTCTGTTTTTGTCTCCAGCGCTTCTACATTTTTTGGTTATGTTCTTTCTCGCAGATCGTTACTCTGAGTACTACGGGTATCATCGCTACCTTCACCCCTATCAGAAGAGATCCTCCAAGGGAGGTAAGCTTGACGAGGTAGACGACGACCAGTTCAATGTCTTCATTTGCATGCTCTTCTGCATCATGGGGCTCGGGGTCATCATAGGGCTGGTCATTCTGCTCTGTCAGTACGTGGACCAGAAGGAGCAGGACCAGGAGAAGGCCGGCCTTGGGCCAGTGGATGAAGGTCAGTACTTTTTATTCCAAAACAAAACAAATGAACACAAAATTATCCCTGTGCGATTTGCCCTTGTGGAGCATCACAGAGAATGCCGAGCATGTCCTTCAAAGGTGCATACTCTCTCGAGAGACCTTAACAAGGCACTGACCAAAACTCCCCTCCCCTCCCTTAGAACAGAAACTAAATGGAGAGCTGCCAAATCTGGAAACAACTGCGCAGTTTATCACAGACTATCTAGGATCACTTGTCAGAACCTACCTACATTAATATGAGAACGAAGAGATAAAAGAAAAGTCTGTGGTTGAGATCTGAGTTTGTTGGAACTCAAAAAGTTTCAATTACCCAGTCGGGAGTATGCAAGTGAAAAATGTTTTCAAACTTCTTTTTCTTAGGTTTTCATAGAATAGTACGTTATAAGTATTTTAAACAGTAATAAACAGCAGTGAGGGACTAGTTGATTGTTATTCAAATTATCCAATTGGACAAGCTGGATTTAAGTGAAGAATTTATTTAAATTGAATACATTTTCTTCCGTTGTCCTTTTGTATATAGTGTCACCAGTTTGAGAACCACTGCTCCACATAATTTAGATTGAGATTTTTTAAATTTTAGGTCTAGATATTTTACATATTTTATCGCTTTTCCAATTTACATGAGCTTATTAACATTTGTTCCCCAGACTGCGTCCAATTATTGAACAACGTCTACTTCCGACGGGTTGCACATTTGATTGAAAGGGTGGATAAACACTCGCTGGCGTTGTCAAGTGAAGCGAAAGAAAAATTATGGTTATGTCCCTTGGAGTCCCCGTTGCTAGGTAAGCGTTTTTTTTTTGTTTTTTTTTAAGAATGTGCTTCTGTTTGTTTTGCGTTGTTCTAATCTAGCAGAATTACCGGACTTAGCGGGAAGATGTAAAATCGGTCTGGCAACACAGAAACATTCACGTGCACTCCAAGAGCCAATATACAAACACGCATAAAAATACTTTTTAAAAAAAAACATGGTCACATTGCATACACAGACATATTGTGGAGTTTAGGCATCTTTCATCCTATAAAAAACTTACCAATAGAGTGTAGAAGTAATATTACAAAGTTGAAAGAACAATAGAATTTTAGTTTTATGATTGGTAAAAATTTCACTCAAAAAATAAAACCTTCACAACATTGTACTAACTTAACTCCCTTGATGAGTAAACAGGCCTAATTGAAAAGTCCTGGCTGTATAAAAGTAAAGTTCCCCTTTCAGAACTTTGGATCTGTGGGGCAGATGATATCTGTTTTTGTGGTCAACAGTTAACGGTTAACGAGGGTGTCATGTGGCCAGCACAACGACCAACCGCCTTTTCTTTTCCCCGACTAATGTCAGGTACCCATTAGAGCTGGGTGGACTCAGAGGCCCCAAAGATCTCGAAATTAAAAATCCCAGTCTTCAACAGGATTCGAAACCGCATAACCACAGCGCCTCCGGCCGTGTAAAGGTTGGTCAAAGAAAACGCTTTAGGGACACCTTCAAAGCTTCTCTGAAGGCATTCAGCATAGACCCAGCCATCGGGGAGACAGAGGTACATGACAGAGCATCATGGCGCCGCGCTGTGAAAACTGGCGCACAGGTTGCTGAGGAAAAGAGATCAACGCTGGCAGAAGAAAAACGCCAGAGAAGACGCAAGACACTAGCTTCAGCTGGAATAACCTACCCAGTGTGCAGCCGAACATTCCGGGCTCACATAGGTCTCACCAGCCACATGAGGAGGCATAAAACCCCAGTGCAAAGCCTTTAGCCCCCTGGATGACAAAGTGGTCACCATCGAACATCAATGGACGAACTATATATCAATTAATATTTAGGCAGTAAACGTATATTACCTGGAAGAGTTTTAGTTATATGCTGCAGGCAACTCGGCTTCTCATGGCTACCGAACTTTCCCTCAAGATTAAGCGCTTATAATCTTTACTGAGCAGGTAGACGTCAGTTGAGTTCTGGGGGCTGTTGCACGGGGGTCTTAATAATAATCCTTCTCATTACAGCAGTTCTTTCGGATTTTTAATGTAGGGGACGTTAATGTTGTTTCTTACTTCATGCTTGTTTTTTTTTTTCCTGGTAATAATAAAAGCGTTCTACAAAGTTTATTTTTTTTCCCAACAAATTTTATTTTTTTCCAGCAGTCTTGTCAGTTTTAAAATAACTCGTTATTACCCCTCTTTACCTCTCTCTCTCTCTCTTTCCCTCCCTCCCTCCCTCTCTCTCTCCCTCCCTCCCTCCCTCTCTCTCTCTTCCTCCTCTCTTACTTCCTGTTCGGGAACAAACATTTTTTGTTTATTGCTAGCCTCGCATCAGTGTTGCCCCCCCCCCCCCCCCAAAAAAAAAATACCAAAAAAAAAACCCATTTCCCCCTTTTAGCCATGTACATTTTCCACGCCCGTCACGGGCCGCATTAAAGCAAAAATAAATAAATAAAATAAAAAAAAATAAATAAAGGTTATGTACAATGAACTAGGTCTCCGCGGCTTCATTATACACTCCAGGCAGGAGTTCGAGTACCCCCGTCAGGAGCCGGACACGACCCGCGAGATGTCATTTGGACACCACTATTACCGATAAGCCATTAGTGACCAGAAAGTACATTGTTCTAATTATATTTCCCTTGGCATCCTCTGTCCACAAGTGTGGTTAAGTATTCCATGGTCCATGCCTCTCACACACGTGGTTTTATTCCTTCCATGAAACGTCCTGTCACACATTGATAATAGGAATTATGAAAAAGTATCTGCTCATTTCTTTATAGGTCTGTAAACACAATTCTAAGTATCTGCTCATTTCTTTATAGGTCTGTAAACACAATTCCAAGTATCTGTTCATTTCTTTATAGGTCTGTAAACACAATTCCAAGTATCTGCTCATTTCTTTATAGGTCTGTAAACACAATTCCAAGTACCTGCTCATTTCTTTATAGGTCTGTAAACACAATTCCAAGTATCTGCTCATTTCTTTATAGGTCTGTAAAAACAATTCCAAGTATCTGTTCATTTCTTTATAGGTCTGTAAACACAATTCCATCGTGTTAATTTAATACATCTAGTAGGCTACAACCTGCTGCCACTGCCATCTTGTAAGGAGCCCGGGCTTTTTACAATATAACCAGTACACTTAGGCTTGGCTATCAAGAGACTAACTACCTCCTTGTGTCAACAGACTAGGTCAACACTCTTGAGATAAATATCTTTTATTACCAAGATTGTTGCTGTTCCAGCAGCATCACGTGGTAGGCTACTTGGTAGGCTTACAATATGTTGTTTTTTTTTAGTCCCTCCTCTGTTCTCCTCCCCCCCCCTCTAGCCAAGCAGTTCTCAATTTCAAGAGGAGGCCTACTTGATATTATCACTTAGTTTCAACCACGGTCCCAGCATGTACAAAAGAAAATGAAAATGATCTATCGCGATGTGGGGAAAAAAAAAGAGCTACATAGGACCAATGGTAGATGTGGCTGCTTGGCTGTTTCGGACTGATGTCACTTTGGTCCTAGGTTCGCACCCTGCGCTGGACATTGGTTAGTTTATCATGTAAACCCTCAAATACAACAAAACTCAAGATTATAGCAATACAGAGGTTCGAGAGGTACTTTGCATGAGGCTGCACAAAAGTCTTTCAGTCGGCGTCATCGTGACTCGAAACAGTACGTAAAAAAACGTCATCATTTTGTTTCAAGACTCAGATTACAGAAAACGTCTTAGCGAAAGAGGACGTCTTCCGTAATCGAAAAAATAGGATCACGTGACAAGGAAAACATATAAGAGCATGTGTACGGATGCGCTCGGTGACTAAGTGGTAAGGTGCATGGCCTCCAAATCGATGGGGTCCTGTGTTCGAATCCTGGCGAAGACTGGAATTTTTGTTATTTCAGGATCTTTTCAGTACACGGACCAAAAGGTTCGGAACTCACTCCCCATTGATCTAAGACAGACAATATGCTTCACTACATTCGAGAAGAACATTAAGACCTATCTGTTCAAAACATTTTTTTTAGATTAGTTTGTCATTAGAGCTCTCGTGTTTGTGTTTGTAATCACAGCGCCTTGAGACCACATTTTGTTTCTTAACAGCGCGTTATTAATTAGATTATTATTAAATTATTATTCGACTTCATTTTTACTGTCAACAAATGCTGAAAAAAAGCAGCTTCACAAAACTATGAGTTTGGAAAAGGCAATAATTCTAATGCTTTAACTAAACATAGCATTGCTAATGAGGTGCAACGCGTACCACCCATTTTGGGTAACACTGCCTTAGAAACACACACTAACACTCCATAACAAATAGTCAGTAATAACTTTGTGTTCAAAATGAACCATCTACAAGAGACTTGTACAAAGTATTTGATTGGTCGAGCTGTGGCAGTCGTAACGAAGGAAAGTCACCAGACTCAGTTCGTTAAGGATCTATCGAGACGTCAATAAATATTTTTCATTGATCACTACGTCGCGTATTAATTTTTTTAAAAAAAGGGCATGAAAAATTGAAAAACAAAAGCAACAAGTTTTAAATGGAAAAAAAAAAAGCATCACAAAAGTTAAACAAAATATCAACAAAATTCCGGACAATCATAGAACTTTAGAAAAAAAAAGAAAAAAAGAAAAACAACTATATCTAGCGGAAAATACCCAACAGCGGTAGCGCCGACTTCACATAACAAAATACATGTTGTAATGGCCACTTACTGACGTCGTTGATGGCACTTGACCTTTGACATGAATGCGATCGTTTCATTCCCAACATGACGTGTTTTTTTTTTTTTTTTTCATACTGTTGACACATGCTGTTGATACAATTCCACAATTAGGTGACTTCATGGAGCACAGTTTGCCGTCCTAAACTAGATCTTGTCTATGTATCCGCCTCTCTCTCTCTCTCTCTCTCTCTCTCAAATTGGTTAGTTCAAGTGGTCAGGAGGAGGAGGAGGAGATTCGTGCCAGAGCGTGGCCAGAGTCACAGTGTACAGCGGTGGACAATTTTATTTACTGTGATTCTTATCATTGAGTTAAGGCTATATTGGATATTTCGTTGAGTTAGGCCACATTGGTTGAATAAGGCCTTACTAGATATTCCGTTGAATTAGACCGTACTGGATATTCCGTTGAATTAGACCTTACTGGATATTCCGTTAAATTATGCAGTTGACTAAGACTGCAGTGGATATTCCGTTGAGTTAGATCACAAAGGATATTCAGTTGAATTAGGCCATTCTGGAAATTACACTTCCTTTTTTCCTATTGTTAGGCCAGACTGGATATTCCGTTTAAACTGTAAATTTTGGTTCTAATCTAGATCAACATTCTTTACATTATTTCTTGATATTTAACTTCACGTTTAATATTGTTATTATAAATTACGGACATTTCTTCAATATACATACATATATATATATATATAAAGTACCACAAATATCCACATTCGTGTTAATTAGTGTTTTAAACTGAGACAACATGTTCCATTTCTAAAAGCATTAAGGAAAGAGGTTTTCTTGTAGTAATTTGTCTTAGCGTATCGAATAAGTAAAGTGCTTTTATCCGTGTGATTTTAATAATGTTTTTAAGGTTATGATTTGAAATGTATGTCTCCGTGTCTTATGTTTTATCGCTGTTCTGGGGTATGTCTCGGGATCTTGTACATTGGGTTTCTCTAGTTATGTGTTAGTATTAGTTTTTACAAAGCTTTTATCAAGTCATTCTGTCTGTCTGTTTGGTAAAAAAGGTTGTGGACGTTATTTCTCCCACACCATATCTCGGATCGAGCTGAAATTTTGCACAATTATTTCTTTTAACGGATAACCGGTAACACAAGAATCAATAATAATAAAAAAAACAACTAACCAATTATTTGATTTATTATTGGTAATACATTTTTCTCTTTGGTATCTCGAACAAGGGAAAAAAATCGTAATTGACTGAAGTGGTGGTAAAAGCTGAATTAGTCCCATTTATTGGTCGTTGTCTGAGTTTTAGTGAACACAAACCTGAAAAATAGGACGAGACTATAGAAACAACAGATAACTACAATCTTCCATGTTTATAAGCTCTCCAATAGCGTGGTAACCGTGTTGGCTTGAGAAGCCTGACAGGGTTTGAGCCATTTAGTTTTTAATTCAGGTCGTTACCCTTTTTTTAAAATTTTTATAAATGCTTTTTTATTGTTAGTCTAGAGTCTAGATCTTTTACAAATTCAGTTACATGACTGATCTAAGCTAATTGATATACCAATTCGCTTAATATAAAGCTTTGTTTTTGTTTTTTAAGTATTTTAAAAACTATTTTCTTGTTCTTTTGTCTGATCAAAAAAAAGAAACCCTCGTCGTTTGTTGAAAGAACTACTCAACGTGTTGACTAAATTGGCCATGGTTTGAGCGTTATAATAAATATGTCACGCCCTACAGGATGACATGTCTCTAAAGACACTAACTAGACAAATCAGAAGTTGAAAAAAAAAATGCCCATAAACTATTTTATTACAAGCTTATATCAACTCACTCTTTGTCTGGTAAAACGTTTGTACGTGCTATTTATCCCACGCCCTATCTCGGATCAAACTGATCGCACTATTATTTGTTTTTTAAAAATGTATTTTTAGCGGCCCTTGAAAGGGGAAAAGACGCTATTAGTTTTGTGTGGCCTGTCTGTCCGTCTGTCCGTCCATCCGTCCCGTTTAGATCTCAGAAACTAGATGAGAAAAATGAAAATTGGACATCATGATAGTTTAGATGCAACGGCTACTTTTCTCTTTTCCGAAAGTGAACCATCTAATTTTTTAAATTATATATACAAGCAGATTTTTCAAAAAAATTACACCACTTTTCAATGAAACACTTCAGGGGAGGTAACTTTTTAAAAAAGGTCATGGACTTCTCATTAATAACTCAAGCTTCATTCATAGATTCGCGCATTGGTACAAAAAATGTGTATCTAAGGTCACAATTATAAAAGTGTTAATGGATCATTATAAAATATATTTTCCATTTATGAACTAACTCATTGAATAGAATACTGATTCAAATGTTTTAAAAAAAATTTGATATGAACTTCGTTTTATTTACAAGTGCCACTTATCAATTTGAAATAGTCACGTATCAATTGAAATAAACCGAAGTCTAGGTTATTTAAGTTATATATCTATTTTTTTCTTGTTGTCAATTTATCTAATTTTGTTAGAAGAATAAATCTTTTTTAGTTTCTCTTTATTGTACGTAAAGTTATTCATTTTGAATGTATGGATAAGGTTAAGAATTATTATTTAAAAAAAAAATAAGTGTACGCTAAATGAATATATGGAGATGCTGTGGCTGAGGGGTAAAGCACTTGGAACCGAAAGTCCCGTGTTCGAATCCTGGTGAAGACTCTAGTTGGACCACTTCGGGGGCCGATTTTGAGTTTGTGTTTCCACACAAACTGTCTTTGTAACCTTGTTTAAATATATTTTCCTATCAAGATCTAGACTCTACTTGTAAAAAGATGAAGGAAAATCAAATGTTTTTTTTTACATTTCTATTTGTCAATGTGACAATAGGTATTGATAAGATCTATCTATCTATTTGTCTGTCTATCTATCTATCTATCAATCTATCTATCTATCTATCTATCTATCTATCTATCTATCTATCTATCTATCTATCTATCTATCTGTTTGTCTGTCTGTCTGTCTGTCTGTCTGTCTATCTATCTATCTATCCATCTATCTGTCTGTCTGTCTGTATATCTATCTATCTATCTATCTATTTATCTATCTATCTATCTATCTATTTATCTATCTATCTATCTATCTATCTATCTATCTATCTATCTATCTATCTATCTATCTATCTATCTATCTATCTATCCATCTATCCATCTATCTATCTATCCATCTATCCATCCATCCATCCATCCATCTATCTATCTGCCTGTCCGTTCTTCCGTCTTTATGTCTTTTTTAAATCTGTCTGTCCGTCCTTCCGTCTGTCTGTCATCTTTTCTTCCCATCTATCTAATCTATTTATATATATGTCTATGTGTGTGTGTGTGTGTGTGTGTGTGTGTGTGTGTGTTTGCTAACATTAACTTTGTAATTAAAACTACATAAAACCAGAAGAGAACATTTTCTTGCTAATTGCTTGCTCTCTGTGTTGGAAGCGCGCGCACATTCAGTAGAGTGACGTGTACATTACTTTGCAACAGCAACGGACAACCACCACAAACAAACGGGGTCATCAGTGACGTCATTACCAGGAACCTAAAACTGAATGTGAACATAACGTTGTGAAACTCATGATCTTAGCTTGAGAGAGAGAGAGAGAGAGAGAGATGGATTTATCAAGAGGGGAATAGCCGAAAGTAGTACCGTAATGTTTGTAATAACTTGACAACTCAGTCCCAAATATACTCAGGATCTCTACCTTATTTAGGCCCACTATTATTTTACTTTTTCAAAGCAAGCATGCAGTGTGTAAAATTTCCTCCCCAGGTGTACATTCTGCAAATATGCCTATTTAATAGTTTCTTTTTTCACTTTATAACTAACAACTATATGAGCTCGAACTACTCTTCTATGTATAATCACAGAAAGCTTTCTTAACATTCGTTTATTGAAACATTCATTGACTAGCGTTTTTTTCTTTTTAAATTTCACATTTACACAGTGATCTCCACATTACGCGCATTGAAAAAGTCTTTAACGATTTGTGATTCAAGTAACAGAAGCCACGGCAAGCTATTTTTCTTCTAGGACTCTATATTTAGAATCTAGTTCTCGGGTAGAAATCAATTCTACGAAATCTTGGAAGCTTTTCAAGCTCGACCCACTTGTTGTCATTCTATTTATCTTTTCAGTTAGCTTTATAACAGGGCACCGCGGGTCATTTCAAATAGGAGTGGAGAGAAAAAGTGTTGAATTATCGCCATGACTACGGTATTAGGTCAGCGCCATTGTAAAGGGGAAAGAAGCGGTGTCTGTAAGAGGAGGGGGGGAGGATACGGAACTGGTTCAGAACATGTTGTGAAAGCAGTGTGAGTTATCCTCCCTTGCATTGTGCTTTTATTTTCCTCTCGTGCCTGTGTCGCATTACTCACCCGCACGACTTTGGCGATTCCTGGTTCAAGTATTGAATTCCTGGGGATTAAAATGTTCTCGGAGTTATCAGCAACGGCATCCTCTCTGTCATAATTACTGTAATTGCTGTTGTTTTGTCGCCATCGAGCGGCTTGTTCTAGGCTGTAACCTTGAAACGCCTTTGTTTTTTTTTTCCTATTCGCCCTCACTTGTTGTGTGTTAAACCTATCGAAAGCCAAGCGCAGAAGTCCGGAGATGTACGCGCGCGCTGGTGTGTGTTTTATCTGGAGAGCTTACTCTCAAACCGTTAATTTGTGGATTGGCCTATACTCTCTAGGCCACTGTGATGTTTTCGCTTGACTGAGCGTGTTATGGATTCGAGAGTGCAATAAATATTTCATTTTGAATTGTCTGCTGTGAAGGATTGATGCGATGTTTTCTGTTAAACAAGTGAATAAGAGTTCGTGTGTATTTTATTTCCCATTGGATTATAACCCATCTTGTTGTATATACAATGTTTATAAATCTACTTCTGGTAAACAAAGCAGGCGGAGTATGCATCATCGATGATCTAGATATCTATATATAGATAGATCTAGATGAGTAGATCTAGATTCTAAATCTAGTTCTAGAGATTAGTCTGATTAGATTATTCTGGAATCTAGAAACTTTATATATGTGTGACGAATAATTGAAACAACTGTAGCTTTAGTAAACTGGCGGATGTGACGCTTCTCTAATAGATCTAGATAGATTCTAGATCTCTCGTATATTTATAACTAGACAGCATGTCCATAAGTGAGTAGGTCCCTGGAGTATAATTTACGAAATGCGTATGTAATAGGGCTAGATATAGAGCTAGACCTAGTCTAGATCTAATCTAGATGTCCAGAACTAGAAATTAGATCACCGATTACCATGCATGACTAGATTGACACATGAAATGCCTGGGCGTAATTATGTTCTCTAGTGAAGTAACGTCTGTGTAATCTCGTAAGATTGAACACAAACTTTATTTAGACCTATTTTCTTTTCTTTTTTTTGTGTGTGTGTGGTTGGGAGGGGTGTGGATGTTGGAACATTTATATATTTTTTTGTATCAATATTTTAATTATAATTTTGATATGTTAATGAAAATGAAAGAGTTAGTCAATGATATGTTTGGCGAATCCAACTTAGAAATTACATGCAAGCCGCCCCCCACCCTTTTTTCCCCAGTGTATTTTAACTCTTTGATTTATAAAGTTAAAATTGAACATTTGTTTTTTTTGCTGATTCTAAGGTACAGAGGGGCTTAAAAAAAATAAAGATTATTCCGTCAAACTCATTTGTTTGCGCTAATCTAGTCGTTCATATTCATTAGAGACTTGAGACTCGCTTTTAAACTCTAATAAGTCATTCCTTTTACTGGCCGATTCAGGCAACCCGTTCCGTGCCTCTAATGACTCTAAGGAAGAAGGAGCACTTGTAGGAGTTGATCCTAGCATATGGAATAACAAACGTGCTTTTATTTTTTTTGTCTGAGTATCTTGACTAGGTTTCGTTGTTTTTTTTTGGCACATGCATTTGCAAGTTATGGCTCAGTGTTTTATGTTTAAGTCTTCTGTCCCGAATCATCTCCAAATTTAGTGTTTTTTTTTTTTTTTTTTTTGCTTTAGTCAAATATTCATTTATTACAAATAAATCACAGCTCTATTTTGCGTCTGTTCTAGTTTCTTAACGAGTGTGGCTGCCGAGTGGTAAAGCATTTGACTTCCGAACTGATGTGTCCTGGATTCCCATTTTTGAAATTCATCTGATTCTGTTCGTAAAGTCTTAACATATTATCTCGTTCAAATCTGTTTTTTAGCTGCCCCCAAAAGGGGAATAGGCGCTATTAGTTTTCTGTGGTATGTCTGTCCGTCCCGTTTAGATCTCGTAAACTAGAAAAGATATTGAAAATCCGACATCATAATATTTTAGGCCTTTTACAGTTCTGATGCAACAGCTACTTTTTTCTTTCCTGAAAGCGAAAAATTTAATTTTTAAAAGCAATTATGCAGTTTTTTTTTTCATAAAAATACACCAACTTTACAACTATTCACTATTAATAGTAACAAACACGGGAGGCTATTTAGTAAGGTAGATATTAATTTACCATATTTCAACACATATATGCAAACGGTTTTAGATTTTAGAGAGACTCCATAAATCGAGTTACTCTACATTCACACCTGACTGTGTCTTCACTAGAAATAGTTATGTCCCATTGTATATCGTTGAGACGTTTGATATTTATTATTTGATTGTCTGGCACTGGAAGACTCCTGGAAACGCTCTCTCAATCTCGTTATTGATACCCATATATACAATTCTGTCATTGCGGA
Source organism: Biomphalaria pfeifferi (assembly GCA_030265305.1). NCBI lineage: Eukaryota > Metazoa > Mollusca > Gastropoda > Planorbidae > Biomphalaria > Biomphalaria pfeifferi. The sequence goes on from JASAOG010000153.1 coordinate 328,988, forward strand.
TGTCAGTTTTCCTTTTACTTTGTTTCTATAGACTCTACTAATAAAAAAGAGAGAGAGAGACTGAGTGGGGGAAAAAAGGGGAGGGGTGAGAGAGTGTATGCCAGAGAGAAGAGAAAAATAAGTTGTGGGTAATTTTATTTTTATGAGAATTCTCAGAATTCACATAATTCTAGTTTTTTCTCATAATTCTTTTGATTTGAACTCTCGAAAACTCAGAAGTATTAAGAAAGCATGTTGCATTGTTTAAAGCTAATGATGAACGGGATTTTAGTCAAAGTTAACAATCATGCTACTGTAGGTTTTCAGCTGTACTGCCATGGGGTGCCTTGTTAAGAATAAAAAACAACAAAAAAAACTGGATTTAGTCTGAAGCAATGAACCTCATCCGTGGTGGACTAATGAACGCCGTTATACAACTGTAGTTTGAATATGGACCATTCGTTCTGTTAAGTAGACTTTCGATTAAGTTAGCTGTACATTAAAACACATTTGTTCTTCTTGACACGTTCTGTTTGCATACACATTAGTTCTTGAAGTTTCTTTATTGCCAAAATTTTAGGAGTCAAATTCGAAGGTGATAGGAGTGTTTTAATGGCACACATAATTTGTCCCCCCCCCCCTTCTCTCTCTCTATAAAGTTATAATTCAACCATCGTAATCTTTTATAACACTACTTGGTTAACCCTATCCCTGCTGCTGTATGCACATGTTGCCTCAGTCCGTTCCCCCCCCCCCCCCCCCCCACACACACAGGCTCGCACCTCTTTTACATAGATTGAAATAGAGGACGCACATGTCACGTGTCACGGTGACGTAGTGTACATGTGGTGAAGTAATTAGTACACTGGCGCCTTGATTGATGAGCCTATTTTTGTTCCCCTCCAGAAATAGTTCAACAGTACAAACGTTAGGGTGGACAGATATAGTTCAAATAAACACATGATAAATGGACATTACTTGTTCACATGAACACATGATAAATGGACATTACTAGTTCTTATAAATACATGATAAATGGACATTACTAGTTCTTATAAATACATGATAATTGGACATTACTAGTTCATATGAACACATGATAGATGGGCATTACTAGTTCATATAAATACATGATAAATGGACATTACTAGTTCACATGAACACATGATAAATGAACATTACTAGTTCATATGAACTCATGATAAATGGACATTACTAGTTCATATGAACACAGGATAGATGGACATTAATAGTTCATATGAACACATGATAGATGGACATTACTAGTTCTTATAAATACATGATAATTGGACATTACTAGTTCATATGAACACATGATAGATGGGCATTACTAGTTCATATAAATACATGATAAATGGACATTACTAGTTCACATGAACACATGATAAATGAACATTACTAGTTCATATGAACTCATGATAAATGGACATTACTAGTTCATATGAACACAGGATAGATGGACATTAATAGTTCATATGAACACATGATAGATGGGCATTACTAGTTCTTATAAATACATGATAAATGGACATTACTAGTTCACATGAACACATGATAGATGGGCATTAATAGTTCATATGAACACATGATAAATGGACATTACTAGTTCATATAAATACATGATAAATGGACATTACTAGTTCATATGAACACATGATAGATGGGCATTAATAGCTCATATAAATACATGATAAATGGACATTACAAGTTCATATGAACACATGATAGATTGGCATTAATAGTTCAAATAAACACATGATAGATGGGCATTAATAGTTCATATGAACACATGATAGATGGGCATCAATAGTTCATATGAACACATGATAGATGCAAGCAGTTTTTTTCATAAAATTACACCATTTTTACAACTATTCACTATTAATAGTCACAATCACGGGAGGCTTTTTAGTAAGAAAGATATAAATCTACCATTTTTATAACACACATGCAAATGGTTTTACATTTTTGATTTAAAAGTATTATATTTTACAATCATATTGCTAAGTTATGTAAGTTCTGTCATACTAAATACTACATTTACAAAAAAAAATCTATTTGCAATGCAAATAAGTTGGACATAATTTAAAACAAAAATTATAAGTAGTTTTTTCATATTATCGCTTGAACTGAAGCATCGGACTACCACTGAATGACTTGCCAATTATTTATTATTTAATTATTTAAATCGAAAGGGTGGCAACTTTCTAGCTGTAATATAACAGAAGTGTATTTGATGTGAAGGTGAACTGAATTGATATATTGTTACATTTATTGGTCAATTCTTTCTTTAATTGAGTTGGCAAAAAGGAATTTCTATTTAGTGACCTTGACCTTTTTTTTTTAGTTTATCGTGAGACTGTCCAGTAAACTGAGACTTTTAATATCATCTGTCACGGAACTACTTGTCTGCTGGACAGAGAATCAAATAATGTATTTTCTTTATTGCTGTTGTAATAGCTGGAATGGATCATAGCAGGCCGATTCAATTGTGTTCAATGTTTAGTCAGGAACGCGTTTGATAATTGGTATGGCGCTAATTGGTATAGCGCGGGTCACCCTTCTGATATCATTCTTGATATTTAGCCCCTTAAACCAATCAGTCTTTCTTGTAAACAGTACACTTTATGATTGTATTTAAATAGAATTACCCATACCTATATTAAAAAACAAATACGGATTTTACACATAAAATTAATACCCACGTTTTCCTTTTGCCGGGACGGCTAAAACAACAGCAACGACTCTTAGTTCTTCAGCTAAATGCTCTTTTATTTACATGCTGCTGGATCTTAGAAGCCTGTTCTTGTGATGGCTAAACTGGATTGGGTTAATCAGGTTTGAAGAAGAACAAAATAAAATGGTTAGCATCTTAGAAAAGAGTAGATTGTGTGTGTGTGTTGTTGAGCCACATTGCTCAATGCGGTCGAATTTAAATTCAACAGAAGTTAAGACATAATGAAAAAAACACACACACCACAAATCAAATTGAAAACATCTGTTCAGTTGTAGGAGATTGTTGAGCATTCCAGGATTCCAACCCAACAATGTAGGTTGAGGAAGAGGCGAGAAAAAACGTGTGTAGTGAGTGGACGCGTAAGATTGGGGGGGGGGGGGGGTTGCTTCTAACAGGCGATGTGGCTTATTGATGTGTGAATTAGCCTTGCGTGTATTCCTAAACGAGTGTTTGGCCGGTGATGAGAAAGAGGTTAAGGGGGAGGGGGCGAAGAAATGTACTCAGGGGGCCACCCACATCTAAAACTTCTTTAATTCCTTATTTTTTTTATTCCTTAAGGGTATTGCTTATTATGTGTTTTATTTTCACTGTGCTCTTAACGTATATAAGAATAATTATAGTTTTATATAGCGCTACTTTCATGCTTATAGCATGCTCAGGGCGCTTTGGTCCAATCACATTTGTGGACCAGTTTGGGGGTGGGGTATCTAGGAGTAGTAGCTGCCTCTGCCCGAGTCGAATGTCGAACCTCGAGCCCCCTTCATAGGTAGCCAATCCAAGCCAAGTTCAAGCGTACTTAGCCTCTCGACCACATCTTTAACTTTTATCTCCTAACTGACGATACCAACCTTGATTCCACCAGAATGTGATAAATAAATACGGAGAAAAAGAGTTAAATAGATTTTTATTCGGTGTATCTGGTGTACAGAATACCGGAAACATTGACAACCTTATGCATTTTAACATGCACATAATTCGTATTACTTTTTAGCACTGATGATAACATAATCCTCATATAGAGAATAACAACAATGTCATATTTATTTAGTTTGATATCTTTCATTTTAGCTTATTTGACATTGTTTATTGTGCCTATTTGTTTCAAAAGTTTCCTCCTGTCTCCCCTTTTCTTTAGTTTTGTTTTATATTCACCCCCCCCCCCCCCCCATTTCTACATATCTCTTAAACAATGTTGTTTTACTCTTACCGTGGTTCACGACTTAATGCGATGCCTTTTTACTAGTATAAGTTCCCATTTCAGACCATGTTTTCTGAAGGGCAGATGATGTAAAGGCCATCTGTTTGTTGGTCATCTTTTTCTGTGGCCTAAGGTTAACGAGGGTGTCATATGGCTAGCGCAAAAAAAAAACTTAACATGTTCTTAAAATAAAAAAAAAACACATTGTTTAAGTGTTAAGTGTTAACAAAGAGCAGCTTACTGCGAATAACATAATAAAATTACACTAGTATGAAAGTGACCATGTTGTATTTTGTACTTTCTATTGTACTAAGCTCGCATTTCGATTTAATCAGTTGATTAGAACCGCTGAAAGCAACGCACCTATCGATTACGGTATATACGATTATAGGGAGGAATCTCCAATGCATTATAAATTCATCGTTTCAAACGAACCATGAAGTGGTTATTGATTGTATATAATGAACCCTTGCTATTTGTAACCATAAACATGGTGCATTGACTGTATGTGAATCCTCTTGACGTTGGAGAGGTTTGGCCTTGTTTATCCTGCACCAAAATGATACTGCTTTTTAAGTACAATCTACATTTTGTATTACTCGGAGGAGAGGGCTGTCTAAGAGTGTAAAGTGATGTTAAATACTTAGGGAATTTACTTACATTTATTTTTGGTGTATCCGGTGTAGGGGGATTCGAACGTATTCACGAGCTTTCTATTGTCGACTGTGATTATGCGATGAAACGTCATTGACATTGTTTATTTTGTCTATTTCAAAGTCACTCTAGCTCTTTTCATTTGATTTTCACGTTTTTCTTTAGAGTCCTCCCCCCCCCCCCCTTTTTTCTCCCCTTTTCTCTATTTTTGTTCTTGCTGTATTTTATAGTTAAACAGCTTAAATAGCGTAAACCATTTGTTTTTTTTAAAAAGCTTTTATCAATTTATTCTGTCTGACTGGTACACACAGACATCTAAGGCATCTAAGACATGTAAGGCATCTAAGACACGTAAGGCATCTAAAACACGTAAGACATTTAAGACCTGTAAGACACGTAATAATGTAAGACCTGTGTGTAAGACATGTAAGACCTGTGTGTAAGACATGTAAGACCACTCGTATCTTAATGCACGTCATATGATGGATCGTCGCCACTTGTTTTGATCGACTGCTAGTCACCGCGGGAGTCAATATCTCTCTTAACATCCGTGTTTCCCCTCTCATTAAAGATGAAGTTCTAATACGAAGAGCATCCTACACTATCGATTGCCGCATGTTGCTGTTTCAACATGGCATGTTAAGTTTCGGGCTAGACTTAATGAACTTAGCATTCAGCGTGAATGTCTTTATACCTTCACCACAAGGATATTTATATCTTTGACAACAAGGATATTTATGTATCGTCACTACAAAGATAGTTACGTTGCTCTATGAGTGCCGAATAACTTATTGTATAACCATTGTTTCATCAAATTGTGTTCGACTTTCCTTTCTCCTTTGATCCAATGTGTTGGTATTTATTGTGTCGTTTCTTTAAAAAGCTAAACATTTTCATCCTACCTTATTGTTTTGTTCTCTTTCAGATTTTATGTAGATGTTCTATAGCTCCCACCTTCGTGGTCCAAGATAGCACATTTCTGACTTCCTACTAACTCGGTAGATAGCTATTTAAATGTTAGACTATAGTTGGAAGAAGAAGAAAAAAAAAAAAGCTATTACAAAGAGAGCTTGTGTTTGCCCATGGACAAGGGCTATTTAAGTCATTGTCTTGTTTTGATTAATGAAAGTAATATAGCAACGATGTAACAACCGACCGAACCGTTTTTCTTTAATGACATGAACCACTCAAACACGATTCAAGAATAAATATACAAAATTGCTATATGCATTTTTAGCCTTTATAAACGAATATATATATATATATAGGACTAAAGCGAAAATTGGCAAATTAGCGAACTAGCCTGTCATGTCAAGAAATGGCAATTATTGCTTCACATTGCCCGGCCAATGTGCGAAACAGTAATCTTCCAGATATATAACACAACGAAAATAAATGTCCCCCCTAGCATGTTTTTGTTGTGCGCGTTTTATTTAATTTCCTTTCAAATTTAAAGCTTTATCGATTTATCGAAAGTCAGTCTCGAACACGACATTCGTATGTCTTGCTCTTCTTTATCCCCATAATTATGTTTCCACTTGCTGTATATATAGTGGACTTTAAATTATGGCGCCGTGTTTTCTCCCTCCTCCCCCCACCCTTTTTTTTTTTCAAATATTTTCGTATCAAAATGAATCCTTCACCTCTGATATTTTATTGCACAGTTATGTAAATCTGGGAAAGGTAATTGCCTATCTACCTCTTTGGTAAACACAAGAAAGTTATCTTTTCGTCTCATAAATAGTGTAGAACCTGTTAATTATGTTAATAAGATCATGAGCTACACTAGATTTGGTCTGTAGTCTTTACCTTGGCTATTTAACGTCATCTCGAGTTAACAGCTACAGTTTAAGATAAGGGACATCATTCACATAGACAAAGGGGCATAACTCTTGTGATGCACGTATCAACTTCATTCCCTTTCTACAAAAAATAAAGCCTACATGCTAATTGAGTCTCTATAAACAATAACAACGGACAACAGGATCATCGTACCATTAACAGGACCTGAAAGAAAGCACACGTCTGAGTTTATAAAGAACAACCTGCTGTTTCTCAAAGCTCAAACATTTTTACAATAACAAGAGCAAGCAGGCAAATTCACATCAAATTATCACACCTAATCGGAAATTTCCATTAGGAAAAAAAAATAATTTTGCGCAGACTTGTTTAAATTTTTGTTTGTTTTTCCCCCACATGATTTTGTATATAAATATTTACTAACTAAGGTAATTCAGATAAACCGCAGTGTTGACGATTGAAGCAATACGGTAAACTACCGTAATAGAATAGCCTTAGGGAACGCGATGGATAAATTGCTTGCAAACTTGACATTTAATGACATTTAATAACAACGATGATGACACACGAGTTCTCAAGTCTTGCTTGCTTAGAGTTATAGCCATTTCTTTTCTTTAGTTCACGCCTTGGTTTTGAAAAGTGTGTGGATCATGACTTTTAGATTTATGTTATGTAGGTTACATGCATTCAACGTTGAACCTATATTACACAGACAAGACAATAAAGAACCACAATGACAATATGTTGTGTAGCAATGACCTACAATCACTATAGAATCTATTTAGTAGGTCTATACTTCATTTTTTGTTAAATGTATTGAAATGAAAGACTATATAGCTGTAAAATTTGATGTCTATCTATATATCTAGCTGTCTATCTATCTATCCATCCATCCATCTATCTATCCGTGGTTCTTTTTGTCTCGGAAGACAGTGGATGCGCCCCCCAGATGAATCACAGGTTCTGTTAATTCCTCTTCGAGGCGCATTCCTAAAGGGGTCATGGGTTATGCATTAATCTATATTCTATATGATGAAATGATATCTCTTTTGTGACTGAATGCTTGGACATTTTTACTTGCTCAAAGACCCTCTGTCTACATCCTTGATGCCAACGTCTACACCTAACCCATATCCATGCTCTATCAACGTCCTCATTTTATCAACATCCATACTTTATCAACAACCTAACTCTACCCTATTAACACCTACACTTTTATCAACATCCATACTTTATCAACAACCAAACTCTACCCTATTAACACCTACACTTTTGTCAGCATCCACACTCTGTTGTCAACATCCACACCTCTGTTGTCAGCATCCACACTCTGTTGTCAACATCCACACTCTGTTGTCAGCATCCACACTCTGTTGTCAGCATCCACACTCTGTTGTCAACATCCACACCCTGTTGTCAGCATCCACACTCTGTTGTCAACATCCACACTCTGTTGTCGCATCCACACTCTGTTGTCAACATCCACACTCGGCTGTCAACATCCACACCCTGTTGTCAGCATCCACACTCTGTTGTCAACATCCACACTCTGTTGTCAACATCCACACTCTGTTGTCAACATCCACACTCTGTTGTCAGCATCCACTCTCTGTTGTCAAAATCCACACTCGGTTGTCAACATCCACTCTCTGTTGTCAAAATCCACACTCGGTTGTCAACATCCACACCCTGTTGTCAGCATCCACACTCTGTTGTCAACATTCATACTCTGTTGTCGCATCCACACTCTGTTGTCAACATCCACACTCGGCTGTCAACATCCACACTCGGCTGTCAACATCCACACCCTGTTGTCAACATCCACACTCTGTTGTCAACATCCACACCCTGTTGTCAGCATCCACACTCTGTTGTCAACATCCACACTCTGTTGTCAACATCCACACTCTGTTGTCAACATCCACACTCTGTTGTCAGCATCCACTCTCTGTTGTCAAAATCCACACTCGGTTGTCAACATCCACTCTCTGTTGTCAAAATCCACACTCGGTTGTCAACATCCACACCCTGTTGTCAGCATCCACACTCTGTTGTCAACATTCATACTCTGTTGTCGCATCCACACTCTGTTGTCAACATCCACACTCGGCTGTCAACATCCACACCCTGTTGTCAACATCCACACTCTGTTGTCAACATCCACACTCTGTTGTCAACATCCACACTCTGTTGTCAACATCCACACTCTGTTGTCAGCATCCACTCTCTGTTGTCAACATCCACACTCTGTTGTCAACATCCACACTCGGTTGTCAACATCCACACCCTGTTGTCAGCATCCACACTCTGTTGTCAACATTCATACTCTGTTGTCGCATCCACACTCTGTTGTCAACATCCATGCTCCTCCCTGTTAAAATTACCCCCCCTCCCGGGTCAACATCTACACTGTCAACATTCAAGCTCTCAACACCCACGATCTACTCTATCATCATTCACACTGTATCAACATCCATTCTCTATCAACATCCTCACCCCGGCTATTATTTAATCTTGGCGCGGGCTATATTTCACCTGTGTAGTAGGTTTATGTGAATGACTCGTTAGTCGGAGATGGGAGTTTGGCAGCAGAATAGTTGGCTTTACACTTCATGGTAGAGCAGTGGTGGGCAACTTTTTTCTATCGAAGGCCGCATTAAATAAAAATTTCACAATGGGGGGGGGGGGGGGGGGGGCCGCATAAATGCATATAAATAAAATATGTACTTGCAAGTTAGAAAAATTACCTAGCTGACTGTGTATAATGTCTATTATTTCATATTTATATTGAATCATATATTTACATATCATTTGTTACACTCCGAATTGAGGATTACAACCAGAGTTAGCATTTTCTGAATCTTATCTTACGAATATTTCTTTTAATTCCCTTATTGTCATCACAAATGTACAGTTGCATTTAATGTGAAATATTTAACTGTTTACACTTTCGCACAATGTTAGGAACTTTGGAACTAGCTTACTGGTTTTTATCTTTGTGACTACTGTCCAATTACAGTCAGTTAGCATCGACCTTTTGTTACACTTATTTATTTTCAAACAAAAGAAAAATACTTGTTCAAAGATGTCTGTGGACCCAAAAAGTGTAAAAAAAAAAAAAAAAATAGCAGCAAAGTTTTTTTACAGTATGGAAAGTTACAGCTTCAAGTTTCAATGAAACTCCAGCGGAAGAACTGACTGGAGCTTCTCTTTCAGGTCATACTTTACTTTGAGTTATGTCCTCTGGACCAAATGGTAAGCTCTGAGTATTGAAAACTGGTTCTTGACGCCTTAAAATTTGCTTTTAAATTCCACAATTAAGGAATCCAAATAAATCTTGTACTTCTTTCGCCAGAAATAGTTTCACCTTTCAGCAAAGGAAAATGACAAAATCATTTTCACTTTCTTTCCTGGAGAAATGGGATAACTTTGAAAAGATTTAACATGCACATACATTTCATTTCTCGATGAAAAAACATGAAGTCTGTCTTCCACTTTTTATTAGAAATATTAGTAACAAAGTCACAGTCCTTCCTTCTTCCTTGAGATTTCATATTCTTCTCAATACCTTGCCATGAAGGGCCAGCGGTTACTAGTGTGGTAATGAACTTGCTGTGATAAGTGTGATAACCGAGGCTAATAGGTCAATATTTTTGATATTCAATGCAGCTTTGTGAAACCATTCCCGTTTAGAGTTTACGGTTGGGATATTGTTCTTTAACTTTAAAAAAAAAAAAAATCTACTTTTGTCAAATCACGGGCTTCTGCAGTTGTTACACTTGCCATCCTGACCCAACACGTTCAATACAGTTTTTCCTATCATTCAATAAATACTGGCCTTGACTTGAATGTTTCGAAATATTGCCCAATAAGAATAATGGTCGTTTTTTTTTGTTTCTTTAACCTTTTGATCCTAAAGTGATATCAGAAGTTTCAATCATTTATAGAGATATTGCAGTTATTTATTTTAATATATTTGCATTTTATATGACTACTTTGTAGGCACACCTGATTTCTGTAGGTCTTCGCGGGCCGCACAAAACACTCCGGCGGGCCGCATGTGGCCCGCGGGTCGTAATTTGCCCACCCCTGTAGTAGAGGTATCGTTGTATACACAAATTCACTCTGATCCAACTTTAGCGCTGCATGTTCTTTTTAAGTGACTATAAATCTCAGCGCTAAAGATTCACTGTAAAATGTGACAAGAAGAGCTACTGTTTTATAGCTTTAGGATGTGAGATTTCTCCTTCTTACTCCGCTATTGTGAAAAACAAAGAGCTTGACGAATCGATGCCACCTCACATCCACATCATTTCATTCGCCTGGCAGTTAAAAAAAAACAGCTATAATTCTCGAGAAAATCTTGATAATGTGAAGTCATTTCAATTTTCATTGCACGAATGTTGCGCTATTATAGAGACCTAACATGCGCTGCTTCCACTGTGCTGTGTTTTATTGGAGAACTCTAAGATTAACTTCTTGAGGATGTCTTAATAAGCTGCATTGTTTTCTAAGTTTATTAACCTAGATCTGTGTATGAATAATGTTTTTTTTTTTCCTTGTAGAAACAAGTTATTTCGGTGTGTAAAATTATTGAGTTTTAAATTCATTGTAAGTCGGCCATTTTGAAAAGATATACTTCATTAGACTTATGTGGAGGCACAAAAATGTGAGGTCTAGCTCTTATCTCCCCTAGATGAGCTCTTCAACGTTATGGTGAAGTAAATAAACTTGTGATGCCCAGCCTACGGCTCGCGGTCCATGTTCGACTCGTGACAAAGTGCTATCATGTACCTGGAAACTTCTTCTCACATTGCGAAAATAGCGCCGCAGAGGCTCTGCTCCATTGGACTGGGCGATTTTTAAGCCGATCCATGACACTGGTGTCTGTACTCTGTATGCCAGCTACCGCAGGCCGAAAAGAGTTTGAAATCATCGTGTAGATCAGTGCGACTCTGTAGATCCAGTCATCTATATTGAATTAGAAAAATGATGCATATTTATTACGCCAATCTCTTGTCCTATTGTTTTCTTTACATATCTCTTAGTCTGTTGGGGCGCCAAACAGATCTGAGATCTGTTGAACGTCTTTCTCCAGTCCTCTATGTCTTTTGCCTTGGATAGAATTGCTTTCAATGATAGGCCCGTCCATTCTTTCATGTTGTCTTCCCATCGCTTTCTCTGTCTCTTCATCCTTGTCCTGGTACTGTTCCCTGAAGGAAGGTTTTTGTGAGTCCTCTTAACATCAGGACTCTACAAACCCAAGTCTTCGATGATGTGGTTAAACGTTGCATTTCAATAACTCTAAGCCTTTCGACCCATTGTTTTCTTTTGCAAATTTAAGGCATTATCCTTTTTTTTTTCATTGAAATATTTTTTAAACTAGAATTTAGAATTTCGGGATTGCTCAATGTGCTCTTCTGTACAGCAATCTGTAATGCCGCCTCACACGTATAGACGTATATATTTATATATGTTTGTTTGTTAATGGCTTTGTGTATAAGAAGCTCAGCTCAGCTCTTTTGTCATTTTCCCTTTTTCCCTCTCTTACTTTTTTTTCTCTCTCTCTTTCCCTTTCTTTTTGTATCTTTTTTCTTTCACTCTCTCCTGTTTCTCCCTCTTTACCTCTGTCTTTTTCTCACTCTCTTTCTTTCTCTCTCTCTCTCTTTTGCTCTCTCCCTTTTTCTCTCTCTATTCTCTCCTTCTCTTCTATTTCTCTCTCTTTCCACTCTCTCCCTCTCTCTTTCTTTCTCCCCCCCCCCCCCATCTCTCTAATTTCAATATTTTCGTGAATTTTCTTAGCTGAGATAAATATAGAGCTGTTTTAAATCCTTGTCTATGGAAGGTTCCCGTATCACCTTTCTGAATGCGTTGGCTGCTTTCTTTGTTGTTTCCCTAAGTCTAGTCTAGTCTGTACCGTGATTCCAGTCATACCCATATCCTGTTCACCAGCTTTGAAGTGTGTCGTGACCAATCAAAAGCGATACATGCTATTATTTTTTTGTATACGTGTTGAAAAAAAAAAACCCAGCCCACCGGCGTTATACTGAATGAACAACGGGCTATTTCAACTGAGTGTAAAGAGCAGGCAGAACAACAATTGGGTATTCTTTCAGTAGTTTTCAATAAGTTGCTGGGTTTTTATTCAGGGTTGCTTTATTAGTTTGTGTTTTCATTCATTAAATACATTTTTTGTTCTTTAGTGGAAATGTGTTCACTATCCATTATTATTTCAATTCATCAATTTAAATGGCTTTTTTTCTTTCATCACATAGTTCATTTATTTGATAGATAAGGTTATTATCACTAGATTTTTTTGTTGTTTTTTTAAATTCAATAGCTGCTTTTTTCATTTATTAGATTGTTTTGTTCCGCTGATGGGTTATTCATGCTTTTAGATTTTTTAAAATCGAAGACTAGGTTTTTATGGAATCCGACGGCTTGATTTAGTTCTGGACTGTAGTAACGATAATCCAGCGTTGTAATTCTACTCTTCCCTGTCGCCCTTCCCGGGAGACACTTCATCGTTTGTGAAGGGACGTTTGAAAAGCATTTGTTGACATTTCTAGATATTTTGTTTGCACTTTATCCAATGTACCTTTTCTTACTTCCACGGTTAAGTTCGCTTGCAAATTTACCAAAAATTAAGTAAATATTTGTAAATCCTGCACGGCATGTTCTTCATCTAGCCAGATTTTTTTGCCACTGAGAAGAAAGTTCTTTTGCAGTCTGTGCCAAGGTAGAGCAACGTGTCGTTCTTGTACTGTCTACATTGCTAGGTCTAAGTCTTTGTATCAATTTAGTTTGTGTATATATTACCAAATACTTTTATAATTGTGATACTGACTTGTAGTTAGAAAATGTTGGTTACATTATCCATGGTGAAATGGAAAAGTTGGAAATTTTTAATGTATCTGGAAAAAAAAAAGAGTAGATATTGATATATTTTATTTTTATTTTAACACAAACTAGTGACCCAGTTATATTTGAGATTGATTTAGTTTTGTTTGGCTTAATATTGATTCAGTTCGTGCAAAGACATTTGATATTTTGTATTTGCTGGAACTATATGTCAATGTTTTCATTGAAATCTGAGCCAGTGAGTATTAGGTCCTGAGCTAAATGTCATATCTAACTTAATGTTTTGTCTTTCATTATTCTCTAAATAAGTAAAGGTGCATGGTCGTTGTGTTAGCCACACGATACCCTTGTTAACCGTGGGCTGCAGAAACAGATGACCTTTACGTCATCTGCCTTATAGATCGCAAGAAAGGACTTGCATAATAAGTCGTTAAGATTTCTGTTATGGTGGTTTCCAATTTTTCTTTACCGTGAAGATGGGATGTCGCAGGATAGGCATCCAGCGGTCTATTGCAAGCAGTGAGAAGCTTTCGAAGTATACAAATTTAGAAGCGTCTCATTGTGTTCCATCAGAAATCCAACCTTCTCTTAACTTTTCTCCAGTGCTGAATAGTTCTGATGTGATAAAACTTGCCTCATATCCTGGTTCTGAATAGTATCGATGTACCCAAAGAATTATGAACTAGCGTCTAGCCCTGGATATATACTATCAGTCGCTGTGTTAATCAGGGCTGTGCAATTATTTTTTCTTTATTCAATGTCTTGACGCTCTGACAAAAGTGCATGAGGTACAGTCAATACCAGTGACCTGTATTGGCCTGGGCTATAAAAAGCCCACCAGTAATCTATTCACTTGTACAACCAAACAAAAGATTGTATTTGACGTCTGCCTTAAAGTGCAAACTTTCTGTTCTGCTCTCAGATGTTTGATACATTCAGTTCTGAAAGCTTTTCTATCAGGTTTCCATATATATTTCAGTGGTTCTCAGTTCATGTATGCATTAAAAACATTGTTTGCATCTAAAGGCGAGTAAAAAGAAGCTCGAATGTAGGGAGTTGGAAGCATATGACAAGCTCCATTCCGATGTGTCAATGTGAAAATGTTGCACTGTTTCTGGTTTCAGAATATTTTTTTTTTAATCTTTTTTTTTCCCTTACCACTTTTTGTTGTTTAAATACCCCAGTGACATCATATGTTGTGGGGTTGTATCAGTCTAATTTAGCTCATCATTCTAGAGCTACTTCTGCCAGAAAAACGCTATCATTTTAACGTCTTTGAGAGAGTCACAGTGCCATATTCTCGTTTAGATGTAGCTTGTTCAATATCTCCACAATACCCTGTCATCAAACACTCGCGTCAGGTACTGTTGGCTTCTTTGCACGTTTGTTTATCGAGCTCCACTTCCTGGTAGTGGGACATTTAAAGTCGTTACCTTTTTATTGTCACTCCATTTTTTTTTTTTATTGTATAACTCCTTCGATTGTTCCAACCTGACATTCAGCAGTTCAAATAATTATTTAAAAAAAAAACCCAACAACAAAACAAAGAAAAACAAAACAAATGGTGAAAAACGCGTTGCAAATTATTAATTTTTTTTTATCTGCTTCATAACCTTTTTTGCTGAGAATTTCTATTTTGTGTTTTCTTTCGGTTGCTATGGAGACGAAATGACCTGAGATCGACCTATATGTTTTGTGTGCTTTTATTTCCAATGAGAAACACGCAAGAGAAAGAAAGCAACATTCCACTCTTGTTTCCGATGGCTATTGAAACTCCCCCCGCCTCCAAACATCGGCTTGATAGTGTAACAAAAAAACAACAAAAAAAAGTCTAGAATGCCGATCGATTATTAATTGCATGGCCTAGAGACTTGTCCATTGGTAGTTTTCTTTTAAATTACTCTTTCATTATTTTTTTTTTTTGGTGCTATAAATAATTGTAATTTTTTTTTTTGTTGGGAGAAAAATGTCCAGAGCATTGCACACATTTTGCTTTAGTTTTAACTGCGCTGAAGATTTTGTATCGCATTTGCGTGCATTCATTGCTGTATAATCTGATAGTTATCTTTATTTTAAAATGTGTTAGACTCATGTTACCCACCCATGGGGTTAAAGTCGGCATGTGTGCATGAAACTTCGAGGTTATATATATATTTTTTTTTTATTGATGTGAAAATCATTTAATTCATTGCTTCACTAGGATTAACGAAAATTATGTGTATTCACATTACTGATACTACAAACTGAGCAATCGTTAGTGTATCACTGCGCTAGATCTACGCTTTTGATTTTAAACTTGACTCTTTGTGTCTCGCTCAGTGAGGTCAGGCAATAAAAAACAAAACAGAATGATAATCTGAAAAATCGAAGCTTTCCACCCAGCCGGACACTGGCCAATGGGGGAATAACCTCATTTGAACATGAGACTTAAAAGAAACCGGACCTATACAGAGATATGCGTATTCGGAGGCTGCTTCCTTCTTGTCTTCCTCTCCGTGGCTCAGATCATCGTCTTCAGCCACCGGGCCAAGAATGCAGTGGGCCTGGTTCGCTCAAACGTGGAAAGGGAGGTACCGATGCCCGAGCCGATTGCGACGAGCAGGAGCGTCCCGCCCGCTCTCCAGAAACCTACACCCAAGGCTAGAGGTAGGGCCAGAGCACAGATGGAGGTCCGCGAGTTGGAGAAAGCGCTAGCGAAGCTGATGCGAGAGAGTTTGATGACGCCGGACGAGGCGTATACGAAATACCAGAACGACCTGTATGTCAGGCGCGTACAGAACATTATCATTGGCATGAAGGATCGAATGCCGAAAGAAAACTCCAACGTCTCTCAACCCCTTATAGTCTCCAGTCGCGAGAACCTCCGGGAAACAAACTCGACGGTGCCTTATGGAGTCCCCTTCTCCTTTAAGCGATCGACGCCTGACCCGGGCGACACCAGCGTCGACGGCATCGTCAGAGCTCACCACTTTCACGACTTTGACCAGGCCGAAGTGAAAGAACTGAAGTCGCTCCTATCCCAGGATAACTTCACGATATCCCACGAGTACGAGGATAACTACTACAAAGTGAAGTCTCAGTTCAAAGAAGGAACGGAGCTGTTTGTGGACGAGGAAAAGCTGAAGGGTGAGAGCCAGGGGCGACTGAACGTCTGCCCGAAGGAGCCCGCGTCTTTAGGTGAGTAACGACAGTGACTCTGAATGTGTTTACAATTTTTGAGACGCTACAGGTCCATCGTAAAGATTGAATTGTGCTATTTCATTAAAAGCCTGCTAGTAGATATTGAGATTCTTCTTTGACTAATTCACTCTGTGGCATACGCTGTCGGACAGAAGAGTTTAAAACATTAGGTGATTTATCGCTTTGATCGATTATAGACAATATGAAAGTTTCGTAATTAACAATAAGATCCTCAAAGAAGAAGATGTTAAAGAATTCTTAGGCCTAAAGTAGCGTCAGTAGATCTTAGATCATTGCTCGATCAAATAGAGTCTCGGTTAAGGTCTTCTTCCATGTACAGCTTCTCATAAAACTCTCCCCCTAACGTCTCAATATGTAGGGTTTAGTCCGAGCCATGGTCAGTGCATGAGAACTTAATAAAGCAACTAGTCAGTGACACGTAAAACAAACCCATACACTTGCTGCTACAATGGCTTTTTGTTTCCTGCTGCCTTTAGAGGATAGACTTTCTGAATCAGCCAGGGAAAAAAAAAACACAAGGAAAATAACAATGGCTTAGTAGATTTTAAGTCTCTAGTTAACATGTATGGTTAGATTACTACGTGGATACACATTCGAATTAGATGTAATTATCTTTTCTTTCTAATCGTCGCAGATCAGTGTTCATGCCTTCTATAACTATTGGTCTCGCTTACACCAAATGCAGTGCGAAGTGATATAAATCCGAGGTTCTCAAACTCGTTTGATTCCGGGACCCCCTTAAATAGTCAAAATTTGCTTACGTACACCTAAGCCAAAAAGCCACACAAATACATAGTAAATAAGTCACTAATGTTAAAAAAAAAACAGCAACACATTTGGTTGAGGGATTGTTTATTGAGATTATAACTTTTGTTTACAATGTTAAAAAAAAATGCTAGATGAGTTTTCTTTGATTTCTGACGAGGCTCATGACGGCAATGAAGCCACGTTGTTGTTTTTTTGTTTTTTTTTCTAGGTGTAAGTTTGAACAGAAACTTGTTCATTTTCTAGCGCAAGAAAGTGGTGATAAAACTTGAGTGTTAATTCCTTATCGTCTTTAGGGATGTCCCTTCACTCCAGTGGTCTGAGAGCTAGCATCAATGGTTATGAATGAATGTTTTTTAGCCCTCTAATAGTGCTCACGGAGTATTGATTTCACAACTCTGTTCCTGGTTCTCGTTTCCGCCCCCCCCCCTCTCCCCCCCCCTCTCCCCCCTTTCTTTAATGTTGGCTCTCTACACGACCAAGCCTGCATGTCATTCTGCCCGGTCAGGCCCCCCACCCACTCCCCACAGCACTCTCGGTTCCTTTCAGCACGACAACTTACTGTCCAGTGTTTGCGGACACATTGGAATCTTCTAACAGTACTCAAGGTCAGACCGGGTGAGAGAAATGAGAGAGAGAGAGAGAGAACTGTATTCTCAAGAAAGAGATAGTTGTTTTGATTCGATCGATGCTGCATTGATTTCTCAATGGCCGCCAAGTATTATCGATCGTGTAAGGTCGTATGCTCCAAGACGTGTGGGTTTGCGTAGATTTTTTTTTTAAATTTAAATTTTTAGGGAATTAAATTTTCTTGGATAAACTATCGACCACCGTTTACAGGGCGTAAAATTTACAAAAGATAAAGCGGTCGCCTTGTCATCATCAGTGCTAGCTATGGGATTCGACGTTCAATCTGGGGTGCCGAGGTTATGGCTCATCGACTCCTTCCAGTCTTAGTTCCTGTTTGTATTTAACAACCAAACTTTTCAATGTTGATGTGCGGGATAAGTCTCTTGATAAGACAAAATTGATTTAAATAATGTTCTTATTTTAAGATTTGAGGTTTCAAGTAAAGTCTACATAAATGTAAAATAATGTTTTAAATAATAAATATTGATGAGTTTCATAAAAAAATGGATGTATTTTAAAGAGAAATTTGTATTAGTCTTATTAATTTTCATTTCCAACTTTATACTTATGTCAAGTTTATCAGTTTTTAACTTTATACTTGACTGAAAACATAACTATTTCAATGATCAGTACAGCACTTATGTCAAGTGAGGCTTAACCGACAGTGTGTGTTTCTGTGCGTGGGGTGCGCTAACACTACCGTAATCATTATTCGCTAGACAAATTGGTTTATGAGAAACACAGATTCATATTTTTTTTATCTAAATGTTTTAAAGTGGGATTCTTTTTCCTCATTTCAATTGTAGGAAGTTAGGAACTTTATTGCTTATTGTTTGCTGTTAAAAAAAATGGTGAGAACTTATGAGAATAAAATTATTATTTTGACATTTATAACAAAGTACCAGACACAACAGTGCCACATAATTTTCTCCCCTTCTTGTTCTTTGTAAAACAGAATTATAAATTTTAATGTAATTTTTTTTCGGTTACAGCTGAAAAGAACAATTTTTTTTTTGGGGCTTGCATATTGTATTGGGGCTTGCATATTGTATTGGGGCAATGGTTTTTAGTTTTTGTTTTCATTGTTAGACAGAAAATATATGAGTACGTACTTATATAGGTGTGTGTATTTGTTCCTACGTATTTCTAGTAGTGTATTGTTAGGTCTTGAGATATTTATGTGTATTTGTATGTGTATATGTTTGTACATATGAATTAAGCGAGGCTTTTTGGACTGTTTTTTTTTTTTTGTTGTTCTTTATCTTCCAGTTGGTAACACCACTGACGTCAACCTGAACATCTCCGTCAACATTGACGTCATAAACGAGCTGCACAGTGACGTCAGGATGGGCGGGGAGTGGAGGCCGCCCTCGTGCATATCGCGCCACCGGGTGGCCATCATCATACCGTACAGGGACCGCTGGAACCACCTTAAAGTCCTGCTGCACTACCTCATCCCCACCCTCAAGCGTCAGCAGATCCACTTCCGGATATTTGTAGTCGAGCAGGTGAGTACCGTTTGAGTTGTGTCCCTTGAAGGGGAAAGGTTCTAAAACTACTAGGAATAAAAGAAACATTAAAGAGAGAGAGAGAGAGTGAAAGAGATAAAGGCTATCAACAAGATAAAGAAAGATTTTAAAAGAGAGAAGTGGATGCTTAATAGTGAAGGAGAGAGAGAGAGATAGAAAAGAGTGGGTGAGGAGTTGATTCAGTGTTTGAATTCTTATTGTAAGTAACAAGTACTGACCTGCTAACTGACGTCTCAGTTCTAAAATAACTCGACAATCTCGTAACATAATATAGAAATGTTCTAAATTTCGTACCTACCCGATGTAAACTTGGAATTCAAGTTTAAGGGCAGCACAGAAACCTTCTCCCAAACACCCCCTCCTGTTATGCACTTTGTTTAGCCTATTGACGCACTGTAGTAGACAGATTTTGAACGCGACATTTTAGTACGACAAAGGTATTGGGTTACAGATTATTGATGTAGATTTTTTCGGACAGTTACCACTAGGCTATGGAAGGGATTACATCATATATAGTTACTGACTCGACTGTGGCCCATTCTGCATTAAAGTTCGTTCTTCTATTTCATCTCAAGTGAACTTAGTTACTGGGCAATGATCCTTTGTGACGATGTATGTTCCTTGCTTATGCTCGCACATGTAATACACCCTACAGTATACCCAAGCATCTAGGATAATTATCAAGGTACATTAATCATAACTCGCGCATACACACCCTTTACACTCCACACGGCCACAAAAGAACACTCTTAAATTCTTCTTTACCCAGAAGAAATGAAAATAAACAAAGAATATATATATATATATATGTAATATGTTATATAATATAACAAATTGTATATATATATTAATGTATATAAAATTCGTCCATTATGGTTCGAATGCCGATCATGTCCTTCAAGGATAATGGCACAATAAGAAGATCTATGTCTTGGCGTTCTTTATAAGTAGCTCAACAGTGTGGAAAGGGGACTTGTTTATGGTAATGATTATAGATAGAACATTGTATCTGCTGACTTAAAATAAGGAAATGAAAAAAAAAAAAAAAGAACAGGAAGTCTGTTTCATCATGATTTATTAAGACTAGCAAATCTTATTTGGTCCACTATTATCTTTTAATAGAACTACGTCTACAATAACCGAGGCTTGAATCATTACTAGCAGTACTGTCTACACCACAAAGGGATTTTAGCGGTTCTCAAAAATGCACGTTTATATGTGTACGCGTGCTGTAAACTCTAATGAGCCAGTGTATCTTCAACTAGAGTTTTACTATAGTGATCAGTTCAGCGGTAGTCTTAAAGCTTCAGCTATCAGTAATAGATTTTCCACGCGCGCGCCCGCTTGTGAAAAAAGGTGTGTGTGTGTGGGTGGGGAGGGTTTACATTTAATGATTTGAACATCTGAATAGTTGTGATGAAATATTTATACAGGAAGCACTCCAACATAAGACTGCATTTGTAACACTCTTGCTTTGTTTAGTAAACGAAAAATATATAATACACATGTACAGTAGCCACAAAAACACATGTATTTACTGGGCAAAATAAAAAAAATATATAATACACATGTACAGTAGCCACGAAAACACATGCATTTACTGGGCAAAATAAAAAATATATAATACACATGTACAGTAGCCACGAAAACACATGTATTTACTGGGCAAAATAAAGTATTTTCTTTCTTTTTAGAAATTGTTAGATTTTATACATTGATGTCAGTTGATGGAATAATATACATTGATGTCAGTTGATGGAATAATGTTTCCAAACACTGGAAATAAGTTTTTTGTAAAAAATGTTCGCAATTAGTAGTATTCCCCTTTTCATCGTCAGTGTGATGTTTCTGCCGCATTCAGTTATACATGTCATTTGGTCATCTCCAGAGTTTCCACCCAAGTTGTAATCAAAGTAAAAGATAGGATTTGCCGTTTATATTAATTTAAGTCTGCGGCATCCGATACAGAAGTTGTTTTTATTATTATTATCAGGGAGTCCCAGAGCTAGACAAGTGATTTTTGTTCAGACAGAAAAACGACCAAGTGGTGACATTTACTTTTGATATTGACGCTAGCGTATTTCTTTTTGAATGTGTCCCTGGCCGCATCAGTTTAATGTACTTTAAAATAGAAGATTGATAATATTTTTGTGTGTGTGCGGCCCTGAATTAATTTGTAGAGATCAAATCATTCAATACATTGATTAGGCTTCTTATACAATGTGATTGAATGGGTTTAATTATTTAGGTCTTAAGAGTTATCCATTAGAGCAGAGGCTCTCAAACTTTTTTGATCCCGGGAGAGACCCTTATATAGTCAAAACTTGCTCACCGACCCCTAAGCGAAAAAGCTACATAAATGCACGTTATATGTAAAAACAAAAAAACAACAAACACAAAACAAAAACACAAAAAACATTTTGTTGAAGGAGTGGGATGACTGAACTGATAACTTTTGTTTAAAATTTAAAAGAATGAGGCGGATGAGATTTTATGAACGTATATATGCCCGTCTAAACGAATACAAATTTTGAGTCGGTTTCTTTGATTTGTGATGAGGCTCATGACGTCAATGAATCCACCTGGTACTCAACGAGAAGATGGGAAAGCAGCCGACAACTTCTTGACAATGACAATTTAACTCTTTCTCTCCGTAATTATTGACCACATTCTGGTGGAATCAACGCTGGTATCGTCAGTTAGGAGAGAAAGAGTTAAGGCCAGATCTAATGTATGTTTTTTTGTTGTTTTTTTTTGTAACCAGAAATTGTGATATCCCTTGTTTAAACATTGGGTTACATTTCTCGTGTGTGGATATTTCATTAAGCTGCCCCTACATTACTTTGAACACATCTTTGATTGGGATCTGAGTTTGTCCACGCGTAAAAGGGTTCAATACTCAGTCGGTAATATCCAAGTGAAGAATATCTTCAAATCTTTGGTTTATGTCGTCATAGAAAAGTAGCTATAAGACAAAGTAAACAGTAGTGAGTGGAGAGCTGATTATTATTCCAATTATCCGATCGGATAAACTGGCTTTTAGCGAAAAAGTTATTTTTACTGTATACAATTTTCGTCTTTCTTTGGACCCCCTTTGGTCTACAGAGAAACACTTCATTAAAAGTTCATTAAGTACAAATAGTGGTCCACAGCGTTGTCTATGGAATTATTTATAGCCATACAGTTATAATAATATTTAAATTCAGGTAATATTCTTAACAAACTTTAACTCGTGCTGATTTTCTCAACATATTTAAAACACAAACTTTTCCACTTACATTCGATTAGAATCAACCTTTCAATTAGTTCTACATTCACGAGAGATCAATTGATATACAGCAGTTTATCATTTATATGAAGAAGGGTCTGTCATTTCTTTACAGAGAAACTCCTAGGTCTTTGACAATTTAAGATTTAATATGAAAAGTGTCAAACAAATCAAGCCCGCAAACTTAAAGTGACCATCGCCAACGTCGTCTGGTTTCGTTAAACTCACTGTTCACAGTAAACATTTTGTTTTTGCGCCAAGTGCTACCGGAAGTGATAAGTTTCACTTTCCCAGAATTCCAAGCCATTACATTGCATTTGTGTGTACAGTAGTACACAAGTGTGCGAAATCAATTCTATTTTTGAGATGCAGAAGAAATGAAAACACACACACACACACATACAAAATGGCCCCCCTTTTGTAAGACTGCTCTTGAATATTGGACCATAATTCTTCGTGACATTTTCATTGCTGGGTTTAATTGATGACTGGGTGTAAATACGTTTACAGCTACTTTAAGTTAGGATATACTAAACACACTAACAAATAAAAGCATACGATCTTTTCATTATGACCTCATTATGTTTAGTCACGTGATGTGTTAAGTATTTAAGTATCCAGTTGTTTTTTTAAATAATTGTTTAATATAGATTATAGACCCATCTCTCTTTCACTCTCTCGTACTCACTCATTCATTCTCACCCCATTCTCTCTCTCTCTCTCTCTCCACCCTCTGTCTCTTTCTCGATCTCTCTCCCTTATTTTTACCGTTTCTCACTTTCTCTCTCTCTCTCTCTCTATCTATCTATCTATCTATCTATCTATCTATCTATCTATCTATCTATCTATCTATCTATCTATCTATCTCTCATGTCTCTGACTTTGTTTCTCTTTTTTTCTCTCTCTCTCATCTCTCTCTCTCTCACTCATATTCTCACTTTCACTCTCTCACTCTCTCTCTCCGTCTTGACTATCACTATATAATACACTGTAAATCGTCATCCCTGTGCGTGATCTCATCACCTATTCATCTTCTAATTATATTTACTTGTAATTCTACAGAAGAGATTTCTTTGTTTGGGTTGTCATTGTTGTTATAATCTCTCCTAGGTTGCTTAGCAACCTGTTCCCAGGTGGAACGTTGGGAAATAATCCACGAACTGTGCACAAGCATTTAGGTCAGTGTGCTTATAAAAAAAAATGGCATGGAAATACAATCGAAACAAACCGATTAGTTTTTTCCTGATGAACTTATTTTTAGGATCTAAAATTCGTCCTGAATTTACTAGTACAACTTTTGAACTTAAAAGCCTAAAAACTTTGGGTAAAGAGATGAATCAAACATTTGATCTTAATTTTGTTCAAGAAAAAAGTGAACCAAAAATGGGATAAAAATTCACATTTCGGCATGAGCCTCGCTTTGTTGTCATTATTTCCTGCTAATTAAAAAAAAAAAGTGAATGACAAGTCTGATTACTCCAGCTACTGCATCATTCCCATGTTATCAGTAGCAGGAAGTTTGATTATTCCAGAAATCATCTTGACCTTTACTAGCCGATGAAGTGTTATCAGAACGCCAGGTTTGTTGAAAACGTTTGTGGACTCTTGGTGTCCCTCAAAGGTTCTTCGTCCTCCAGCAGACAACAATGTTGAGCTGATTTCTCTTTGGAGAGTTCTCTTTGAATAATCGTTACTAGGTCAAGTCCTGCTTCTAGTAAACACTGAGATCATTTAAGATGGATTTGGACATTTGTTGCTGATAAGTAATAGCATTTAGTAACAAGCAAATAAAAAAAGCAAAGCAAAGCTTTTATAATGGAAAACACCACACAATCACTGCCGTATTGCAACAAATAAGGTTTTTCTTCGAGAACAAACATAACCGTCGATGGTCGATTTAGATTCTATCAATTCTTCAAGGTTTATCTCCTCTGTCTTTTAAATCTAAAATTAGTAATTACCAGTAAATTATTAGCTAATTAGTTAATTCTTTGATTGATTCATGTGTTATCTTTGAGTAGGAATAATTGTGCAAAATTTCAACTTGATCCGAAGATGGGAAGTGGTAAAAAAAAAAAGTGTGAAAGAATCCACCCAGACAGAGTGTGTTATTTTAAAATGACTGTTGACAAGACAACTCATCACATTTAGTTATCGTGGTGTAGACACTCCTCTTACATTAAAGGGGTTGTGTTGTTGGCCCATTCTTTTTTATTATTTTCTTAAGATGATGTTTAACCTACGAAAAATTAAGGCATCTACGCCAAGTGCTCTCCGATCGCATGTTTTTAGCTTACGACTGATGATCATTATAGAACCTTGGGTATCCAACCTAAGGACCGCGGGCCATGTCCAGTCCTGAACGCGATGAATCAATCAACTGTACCCGTGTAATAGATATGTTAACAACAATCGACCGAATGCTATGTCCATCGTTGATGGCTGTATTCCACAGAATGAATATCATTAACTTATCGAGTACATTCTTACTTCTGCCACCACAAGTTAACCGAAAGAACGATAACTGGTGTAAATATAACTGACGAGACGTCATTTTACATTGTTCTCAGTTCGAAAATATTTAAAGAAAGTTAATTTGTAATTATTATTAAATTTTATTTTATATAGAAAAGGGGAAATGCATCTTGCAGTATTGAAATATGGAAGTAATTGTGCGGTTCTTTCCTTTATATTAGCTTTGTTTTAAATAAAAATTATCTCAGTGCTTGGCATCTTCAAACTTGACATATAAAGGGTTAAATCTTTATTTCTTTTGTTTGGAAGGTGAACGATCAGATTTGAGATACCTCTAATGAACGATAAAACAGAGCATCCCCGTGTGTAATTTTCCAACATCCCTATCTCGCTGTAATAGTGGTGCAGTCCTCGTGCAATGGGCTCTGAGCCCTATACTTTCCCAGGCGAAACCTACACTTTGATACTCTGCCAGATTTTTTTTTTTAGCTTGCCGTTAATATGCATGATAGAATCTCCATAGTACCTCCACGTTCGCATTGGGTGAGAAGCTGAGGAGAAAGACGGGCCTGTAATTGAGTTGAAACCCACTGTTTTACATCGTGCTTTATTCCCCTCTTTAAGACTCGCCCCCAGGTCACGGCCTAAAACAACGTTTGAACTTAACCCTCTATTACATGGATTACAGCTCTGTGTTTACTGTGAGGGGACTCTATAAAGTCTGTGGTAAATCCGAATGGAGAAGAAAGGAAAGAGTTTAAGAAAACTGACGAAACTGACTGTTTTGAACATTTCTAGGTTTCTATCTTACATAAAGGGCGTGTCATCGATAGGCCATTTGGGACACTATTAGACCTTCTTAACATCTGAAAATAAACTGGAGGATGCAGTTTTGTGTGATATACATTGTATCTTTTTTTTAACCACAAGAGCCACATTCTAATGTTTGTTTGGTTTTTTTTTATCTTGAAGAATCTTTTAAATAATTAAGTTTAGTGCACAAGAAGGAAAATCATTTTGTTTGCAAGGGAGTAATGTAGGTTACAGTTATTATTTGATTTTGTTGCCCCCAGTAAGGTTTTCTTGACCAGTGGCCTAAATTGTGCCGATGTGCCAAAACCCCAAAAGATCAAATATCAGATAAACGCAGTTTTTAAGATTTGAAACAAGATTTGGCAGTCAGCAGACATTCATGTCTTAGTCCTTGAAAGTCCTAGGTCAATCTTTTCTAGTGTGAATTCAGCCACGTATTTTGTGTATATAGTCTCAATGTATTCGAGGTTTTGAACCCTGGACTTTCGGCTTACAAGTCGGGGGGCTGTGACACACGGTCACCTCCAAAACCAAATGAATGTCCTGGTGTTGCAGTTGATGTTTGGTGTGAGTGTAAATACGTTTTGCTTGCGTGCTTCCTTTGGGTGAGTTCAAACCAGCAGCAGATATCACGATGTTGTTTTTTTTCTTTCCCGAGCTCACATTCGCTCTCTCGTCTGCCTGACCTTCAATGGGACACTCTCTCTAGACATCGTCCCCATTCGCCCCCCCCCCCCCCCTCT
This sequence comes from Biomphalaria pfeifferi, assembly GCA_030265305.1. Taxonomy (NCBI): domain Eukaryota; kingdom Metazoa; phylum Mollusca; class Gastropoda; family Planorbidae; genus Biomphalaria; species Biomphalaria pfeifferi. The sequence goes on from JASAOG010000153.1 coordinate 355,662, forward strand.
TTTTGTTTACTTGGCTGAGACGATCGTCATGGCAACGATAGCCTTAACTGTTGTTGTGGGCGATGCGGTCAGTAAGAATATCTCCTGTCTGGCACCGCGCAGCATCGCAAGTCGTGAAAAAGGGGAGAGGAGGGCATTCTGCATGACAGAGACCTTCAACTGACTTCAACAGGTTATGTTACTTCGTCTTGATTGTCAGAGATTCTCACTCCGAGAGCTACTAGGGATTGTAAGATATACTTTTTTTTTTTACATAGCTTATATCTTATATATAGTGCATTTTTTTGGGCCACGTTATTTCTCCCACACTCATTCTCAGATCAAACTGCAACGCTACAGTTATTTGTTGTATTTATTGTAACTGACAAAACATGAGTCAACTAAAAAAAAAAAGTTGAGTAGTCAGTTAATTTATGGCAATTGATTATTGGATTTTATATAAAAAAAAATGGAAATAGATCATTCAATACTGAGATATAGAGCTGTTAATGAGAGTTGTTCCTCTTGATAATCGTTTGTTTTTTACATTAAAAAAATGTATATTTTGCTTGTTTGTTTAACTTTGACAATATATGGGCCACTGCAGGGAGCAACAGCCTTAAAACGTCATTATGCATGAACACAACACACAAACACACGCACACACGCAGAGAACACCACTTGAGATGATCCCTTGTGTAACATTTGCATCTAAGAATGTAGGTGGAACAGGAGCACCAACTGGCTCTTTGTCCTCTTACTCTTACTGGTCAAGAGAGTTAGCCATGGCTGCCGAAAGTCTAAGTAGTAGAAGGGTCACAAAGGGCTGCATTATTACAAAGCTTGTATCAACTCTGTCTGTCGGGATGTATTATTGGTCTAGTTCTATAACAAATTCAATTTCATGACTGATCCAAACTAATTTTTAAAAAGTATTTTTTCAAATACTTTCTTGCTGCGATTGTCTCGAATTCACCCTGACTAGGAAGTTTTGTTCCTTTTCAAAAATAGAATATTCACATTGTTAAATAATGATCTCGTTTCATTTGAAGCTCCCAGGGTGTCTTTTCTTGTTTTCTATTTATAGTACTCTTGAAGAGATGTTTTTAATAGAGTTATTTTGTTGTCATTATCTATTGCCATTCTCTGACACTGTCGGGAAACAAAAGTTCGTGTAGTCTGTGTCCGCTGGCTGACATCTTGAAAAGGCTTATTGGTATGATGTTGGTATATGCATGTTTCAAGACCATAGATTCTCCACACATTTTGAGAACCTTTGCTCTCCTTCAGTTCGATAGAGATTTTGCTTCCAAAAGATAAACAGTTTAATTGATTTAATGGTATTTTTAAGACGGATTCGTGTGTTGTCATCGACAGTTGATAATTGTGCAATTCAAGTTGGTCTGAGAATGGGAAGTGGGAGAAATAACGTGTACAAGATTCTGACCAGACAGACAGACAGAGTGAGTTGATAATAAGTTTTGTAAAAATTGACCAACATCAGCCTGAAAAATGTGTACAAAATTTAAAAAAAAGTGTTTTGAACATTTCTAGGTTTCTATCTTACATAAAGGGCGTGTCATCGATAGGCCATTTGGGAGCCTATTAGACCTTCTTAACATCTGAAACTAATGCAAAGGTCTTGATTAGTGAACAATAACAACGCTTCTGGTCCTTTGACGGGGTGCTATCGTGACATCTGTGACCCATAGCGAAGGTGCCGGTGCTATCCGGTCCATAGAACCTCGTGCCGCTCTTACTCAGCCCCATTGGAAACCCTCAGTCCTGACCCCAGATGAGTCCTGACCCACAGCTGAGTCCTGACCCACAGCTGAGTCCTGACCCACAGATGAGTCCTGACCCACAGATGAGTCCTGACCCACAGCTGAGTTCTAACCCACAGATCAAAAATGTTTAGGCATCACTGACCTAGATCATTTTTTGCTTCTTGTTTTGTTGCTCCACTAAACAGTTGTCCACCTTGACTATAACCCGCGGGCATAAGTTGAGCTTTTAATTTGTCACTAACTTGACACTTAAGATAACTTTATATCTCTCTTTTTTTGTCTTTAAGCGTTAAAATGTGTGCGTGTGTAATTAGTTGTAGTTCAATCGAAGGTTCAGTTGGGTTCAAAGCGATTGGTTTTACGTGATCTCGTGTTAGTTCATCGCTAATGGACATGCCCTTTGTTTGTTGATGTGTTGCTTGATATTTCTCGTATTCGATTACGTTATAACGAATGCAATCAATACTGTTGTTGAAACGGATGTTAGATCAGGAAATGCGTTATATCTTTTACTCTACTATCACCATTCGAATGGCTCTTCTTTTCGATCTAGCACTTATTTTTCATTGATCAGTTAATGGTTCCTTAACAACTGACATTGATTTGATTAGATCAGTGATTCCCAAAGTGGTCTATATAGACCCCCAGGGGTCTACGAAGACCTCCAAGGGGTCTGCGAAAGTAAAAACCTAAATTGGGGGTCCATGAGATGCCCACGGGGGTCTACGATAATAGATTTCATTTAAGCACATTTAATGTTCACACTCCACTAATGTAATTATTGCATACACTAATATATTATTTGTACCTTCGTGAATCATTTAAATATTTATCTTGCTATTCAAACAAAAAATTGTTGTAATCGATTTCAATACTTATTTAAATAGCTTAATTTTGTCTACATGTAACTAATATTTAGAAAAAAGAAAAAAAGAAAAGAACTGTAGACAGTACAGCATTAATAATTTAAAATTGGGATTCATTCCTTCCTTGTCGAACAAGCCTAAGTGACTTTTTTATGACGATTTGAACCAGGTTCGCTGGAAGATTATCTGAGACAATGCTACCCTGACAAAAATAAAGATTTTAAAAACTTTCAAACACTCAAAAGTTCAAAATAGACCCGCAAAATCATAGTTCGACATCATATAGAGAAGATGATGGTTTGTAAGAGTCTTGCAAGATTTCTTTTCTTATAGCAAAATACGGAAAACAGCAAAGGTCAAACATTGATTCTACCAGCCGTTTTGCACAAACCTACATCTGTTATTATTAAAAGAATTTCTTTAAGCAACAATACAGTTCAAGGTCGCTTCGGTGGCATGAGTTATAAAATTAAAAGCTTCTTATGCAAATCTTTGCAAAATACATAAATACAGTTTGGTCTGACAAGGTGAAGCGCTGTGTGCTACAAACTGTCTAATGGTCACCATCTCATCTCATCTATGCCTGTAGTCCCTTCTGGGCATAGGTTACCAACCAGCTTCCTCCAGGCATCTCGGTTCTGGGCGAATCTCTCCAGCTGTCGCCACGTCTTGCCCATCTGCTTCCATATCGCGGAGACCTGGAGAACCACCATGACCACCATGAAAAAAATCCAGCTATTTTATCAATACCTGCCTGATGAAAATTCGTATGATCCGCTGGCCAGACAAGATCTTGAATGAGGAACTGTGGCAAAGAACAAAGCAGCAGCCCATTGAAGTAGATATCCTTCAGAGACGCTGGAGATGGATAGTTCACACACACCCTTCGCAAGCCTGCATCCAACATAACAAGGCAAGCCCTAACCTGGAACCCCCAAGGAAAGAGAAAGAGGGGACGGCCCAGAAATACATGGCGCTAATAGTCACCGTCTCCTTCTTATTTCCTTAGGGTTGACCCACGAGACCTTTCCCATGTTTGGGTATAGTAGCAAGGCAGCAGAGGTTTGAATTCAGTTTTCCTTCTGCTACGTAGGTAGCAAGACAAGGCTAATGAGCCCTTCCTGCTCGAAGTTTACTGGTTTAGGCTCCAGTTACTCGCCTTTGACCCATCTCATGCTAATGAAAACAGTTCAGCAGATTCAACATTTGAGCCACGCGTGAAAGATCAAGAAATACACGAGAAACTGCTCTATGCAAAACCTTTTACAATGATACTTAAGGCATATTAATTAATTAATTCATTCATTCATTAATATTTAATGTTGGAAAGACTACTTCATAGAACGACAAATTCGTATATTAAACAAAATATCCTAAGCTGTGTAGTTTTAAATTACTTTTTCACTCCTCAACTCACTACAGTTAGAAATTTGTTAAAAAAGTGTTAATGAATTTGCAAAAATGTGCAAGTTGAGCAGGGGGTCTACCGAAAACCAGAAAACATGGCATGGCAAGGGGTCTACGAGACCAAAAAAGTTTGGGAACCACTGGATTAGATTGTACCCATTCAATTTTCCCATATTGGTGCTTCTTTCTTCTTTTTTTTCCCCTTGCTGCGTGTTATTCAGTGGCGTCGCATCCATGGCGCGAATGGTTTCATTGAAACTGAACTGGCTCTTGTTAGGGAAAAAAAGTTTCAAATTATTTCATTTCATTTTTGCCTAAATTAAGGTATATTTGTTTTTCTTAAATTATACATCTGGTGTCCGAGCAAAGCAACAAATCCATATCAATCTTACCACTGTAGTATGAAATATGTTAAAGGAAGGTAACTCGCTCACTATATCTGCCTCTTCTACTTTTTCCTGGTACTGTTCCCAGAAGGAAGGACTTAGCGAGTCATGAAGGCCTTGTAATATGGCCATAGAGTTTTAGTTTGCGTTTTCTGACAGCAAGTCATCGTGGGCTCCAATGGCTGTCTCATCGTTTGTGATGCGGTCTTTGAATGTGATGCCCTAGGATCCTTATGTGCCATCGAAATTCCACTGCTAGGATCTTTCTGTGCCATCGAAATTCCACTGCTAGGATCTTTCTGTGCCATCGAAATTCCACTGCTAGGATCTTTCTGTGCCATCGGAATTCCACTGCTAGAATACGCTTCTCTATTTGAAAAATATGGAAAGTAGCTCTTAAACTGTCAGTACAGCGTTTCATTAAATTCTGTGTTAAGATTTTTAATAATAATAATAATGTGTCGACAATGTGAAAGGGCCCTCTATTAGATAAAATTATGTTTGTTTTAGTTTGCTTTGTTTTTTTTCACCTAAATGTTACGGTATCTAGCCACTACTTGAGTTAATGAATCAATAGTAATAGTAGACAGTGAAGTCAAGGTTAATTCTTTTCAGCAGTTCGGAAGTGAATAGTTAATTTTCCTACGATTTATTAATCTATAAAGTTATGTAACACACACTTTGTACGTAATTAGATAATGATCTTTCCAACTATTCAAATGTGTCCGTGAAAGCGCAGCTCAAGACCACGATCGACTTTCTACTGAGGTTCCTAGACTTGTGACAAACAATGCGCATTCAGAATAGGCGTTATTACATCAGATACACTATTGCTCGATATGGGTTCAGTCACACTCAACTTACTGGTAGGAGTCGGTATTCGTATTCTTGAACCCGGGTCCACGGGTCACCTGCTACACGGGTCACCTGCTACACCATTGATTGTTTTGCTTTGTGTTGACGGATCTTAAAATCAGAGAGAGAGAGAGTTTACCTGGAAAGTTTTGGGGAAGATAAACTGTCCTGAGACACATCTATCTATATATATATGATTCTCTTCTTCCTTCAAGAGTTTGGACGAGAAGCAAGAAGTAAAGGAAAGATCACTATAATTTCTGCGGAGTCACCCCACGAAATAACAAGAGGGGGGGGGGGGGAACATTCACACGTCGCTACGGATGGCTGCGCGCTGAACTGTCAAACCCTACCCGCTCCCATTCCTCTTCGTTCTGCGGGAGGTTTGGACTAAAAAGTAAACTATCTTCAACTCTAAAGGAACATCCGAAACATGTAAAACATTTTACAAACCTCTAGTAATTCTTCATTAGTTTGAGGTGCGAGAAGCTTATATCACTTGATTACACAATTGCGGGAAATCTGTTTTAAGGTATAAAATGGTTTAATTTAATAATTTATACACCTTGAATTAGCGCGAGTCCTATGAAAGTGCGGATCCTTTGAAAGTGGGGCCCACTGCGGTCTCATAGGTTGCAGTGACATAAGACCGGCCATGCAAAATAGCGGCGTTTGCTACGCCGTTGGTCGACTAGTTTAATATATTCAATTACGTTTAAATACCTAAGCAATTCAGTCTTAGTTTCAGGTGCTCCATTTAACAGGAGTAGGTTAGTTTCAGGTATTACTGCAGGACTAGATTAGATACAGGTATTACTACAGGAGTAGGCCTATCTGAAACTGACATAAGCCACCCATGCCACATATGCGGCCGGCTTTTTAAAACGAGGATTGAACTTTACAGCCATCTTCGAGTCCATAGGAAATGAGAAAAGTGCTCATCTTCGACCACGAAGGAGGAGCTATATATATATAATCTACAGGAGTGGGTTAGTTTCAGGTATTACTACAGGACTAGGTTAATTTAAGGTAGGCACCCAATTACTTAGAGGACTAATAAAATACATTTTTAAAAAAAACATAGTACCCCCATTTTGCAAGTTAAAATAAAATATGAAATATTTTTTTTTAAACTCAAATTTTGTATCTAACTCGTAATGTCGACACCGTCAGCTTCTTGATCAAACGATTCTACTAATTAGGCCAGCGGGCATTGTATAAGCATTGTATTAGATATCTATTATTTATTGGTACCTTTATTACACGTAGAGCTTTAAAGATTTGGGTCTAGATATAGATCTACATCTAAAAATCAAGTCTAGATCTAGATCTTCTAAATCTGTTATGTTGTCATAATCTATACTAGATTTACATAAAAATATAATAAGCAAAGCTTCAATAAACTTAAAGCAACTTTCATTTTAATTATTTTAAAAAATTATAGAATAATTCCAACGATATCGATCTAGGCTTTTAAATCTAGACTTAGAAGACGATGCGCAAAATTTTCCTGAACATAAATTGAATCAATAATGCCTTACATTTGGAAAATATACACATATGATGGTACTTTCAAGAACCCAATTGTCCTTTCAAAGTCGATGGATCTAGACTTAGATTTCGTTAACCAAATTTACATTTATTTATGTTTTACTATGAAAAATTTTAACGGTAAAACTAGAGTTTTCTCCGTGAGGCCAACATGCTAGGGTTTCTTTTCTCAGCAACATACATCAAATATATATCCAGTGCTTTTTTTTTTTTGTGACGGTACGCACAGGTACGGCATACCGGCACTTTTTTTAATGTGGTGAAAAAAATATTACTTTTCTTGTATTTTTACGTTTCCTATTAATTTATGAGTAGTTAAAAAGTTTGGCAATCCATCACTGAGTTGAAAATTCTTTGCAGTTTCATCCTGCGGCTGGCGCTTGGGGGGCGATGTTGTTGTGTTGATGGTGTTCTATGCGCTGGACAGCGTACTCTAATAGTTGACCACCTGTTGCTTGAAGAGCGCGCTTTCTAGGGTGATTAGTCAGAACACCAACCTACACACATTGGAGATTAATGAAGTGCACACACATACACACAGATTTGTGTTTAGCATTATACGTGTAGGCCTATTCACATCATCGGTAGCAGGATTTTGTTTCCCTCTGTCCTGAAGAACCAGTCTTGATCTAGGTAGAGTTTAGATCTAGGTGGAGTTTAGATCTATGTAGAGTCTTGATCTAGGTAGAGTTTAGATCTATGTAGAGTTTAGATCTAGGTAGAGTCTCAATTTATGTAGACGTTGACACATTGCAGTGGAGGGGGGGGGGGGGGGTAAATTTTGGGTTTTGTCTCTTTTATGGCTCTGTATTTTATTTCTGCCACCCTTTTCATCTTCTAATTTCTCTCCTCTCTCCCATACCCTCTAACCTCCCCCCCCCCCCCAAACACCCGTACCCATCTCTTCTTTTCTTTCTTCTTCTTCCCCTCTTTGTTCATGTATCTTGGCCTCTCCCTGTTTCTTTCTTCTTCTTCCCCTCTTTGTTCATGTATCTTGGCCTCTCCCTGTTTCTTTCTTCTTCTTCCCCTCTTTGTTCATGTATCTTGGCCTCTCCCTGTTTCTTTCTTCTTCTTCCCCTCTTTGTTCATGTATCTTGGCCTCTCCCTGTTTCTTTCTTCTTCTTCCCCTCTTTGTTCATGTATCTTGGCCTCTCCCTGTTTCTTTCTTCTTCTTCCCCTCTTTGTTCATGTATCTTGGCCTCTCCCTGTTTCTTTCTTCTTCTTCCCCTCTTTGTTCATGTATCTTGGCCTCTCCCTGTTTCTTTCTTCTTCTTCCCCTCTTTGTTCATGTATCTTGGCCTCTCCCTGTTTCTTTCTTCTTCTTCCCCTCTTTGTTCATGTATCTTGGCCTCTCCCTGTTTCTTTCTTCTTCTTCCCCTCTTTGTTCATGTATCTTGGCCTCTCCCTGTTTCTTTCTTCTTCTTCCCCTCTTTGTTCATGTATCTTGGCCTCTCCCTGTTTCTTTCTTCTTCTTCCCCTCTTTGTTCATGTATCTTGGCCTCTCCCTGTTTCTTTCTTCTTCTTCCCCTCTTTGTTCATGTATCTTGGCCTCTCCCTGTTTCTTTCTTCTTCTTCCCCTCTTTGTTCATGTATCTTGGCCTCTCCCTGTTTCTTTTTTCTTCACTTCTATTTCTTTTTCCACATAACTTTTTTCCCCCTCCCACACACACTGTACTGCTCTCTCTGTGTCTTGCTCTGTCTCACTGGTGATGAGCTTGTCCAACTGAAAGCTACATTTCTTGCACTAGTTTATGAACTGTAGAACAGTAAAATAGAAGCTTGATAAAGGCTTAGACTTCTATGTTTAAACCTAGGTTATTGTTAATTTGAGGTTCATTTAGTAGAGAAGCTTAGACTTCTATGTTTAAACCTAGGTTATTGTTAATTTGAGGTTCATTTAGTAGAGAAGCTTAGACTTCTATGTTTAAACCTAGGTTATTGTTAATTTGAGGTTCATTTAGTAGAGAAGCTTAGACTTCTATGTTTAAACCTAGGTTATTGTTAATTTGAGATTCATTTAGTAGAGAAGCTTAGACTTCTATGTTTAAACCTAGGTTATTGTCAATTTGAGGTTCATTTACTAGAGAAGCTTAGACTTCTATGTTTAAACCTAGGTTATTGTCAACTTGAGGTTCATTTAGTAGAATAGCTTAGACTTCTATGTTCAAACCTAGGTTATTGTCAATTTGAGGTTCATTTAGTAGAGACGATTAGACTTCTATGTTTAAACCTAGGTTATTGTCAATTTGAGGTTCATTTAGTATTCTGATGTTGAAAGCAGAATGACGTTAGTTTGTAGCCAATGACTATTTATTTTAAACCACTTAATTTGTTTATATTTCTTTCTTTATTTTTCAGTATGGGAATGAAACATTCAACAAAGGACGCATCATGAATGCAGCCTTCCGAGAGGCCCTGCAGCTGTTTGACTTCCAGTGTGTAACCTTCCATGATGTTGACCTAGTGCCTGAGGATGATAGAAACATGTATTCTTGTACAGAACAACCCAAACACATGTCCATTAGCATAGATAAATTTCAGTATACGTAAGTAGTGAAGACCCTGTTTGGTTTTATCTAGATAATCTACTAAGCTGAGGGGGGGGGGGGGGGAAACTTTGTGTAGAGAATTAGGTCATTTACTTCAAATTTTACTACTAACAAAAGATAATGTTAAGAGGTTGAATAGCTTAGTGGCCAACGTTTGGGCGTTCCATTGTGGAGGTTTGAGACCTCAAGTTTGAATTTAGACTCTAGCATTTTTTTTTTTTATAACTTTTGAAAAGGCAGCTTGGAAACCTTCTCCCAGATAGCACCTTCCAACTGGTGCACAAAAGTGATGATGTTATTATAAGCATGAATTTTGTGCTCCACAAAAACAATTTATAAAATATTTCCAATTGCAAAAAGTCTAGATATATTAAAATTAATTACATTAAGTACATGATTGGTTAAAAATAATTGTTGAAATTTGACTCCTTATAGCTTCTGTTTTTTAGTTTTTTTAATATTTTAAATATTGTCTCCAGACTTCCATATCAAGGGCTTGTTGGAGGTGTTCTGATGTTTAGAACTGATCACTTTCAGCTTGTCAATGGCTACTCCAACATGTACTGGGGCTGGGGAGCTGAGGATGATGACATGACTACCAGAATTCTCCACAGAGGTTTACGAATCTATCGTCCACCCAGCAATATAGCCAGGTACAAGATGGTCAAGCATGAGGGCCGCAAAGGTTCAGAAGTAGCTGTCAGGTAGGTTTACCACATTGACAAACCATTTTAGAATACCTCTTATTGACAATGCCTCTGAGAGTAAGTTAGAAACGAATTGCCTGTGACACTAAGTAGCAACGTGGACAGGATAACTTAAGTACAATAACTTTTATTGACATTTCAAAGGTCTAGTATTCAAAATACCAAACTGAAGTGCTGCTTGATATATGAACATATATGTAAATAGATGGCTCTGACTAATGTTTTAAGCTTTTTGTACTACTACACGAAATGAAAAATCTTCAGCATAGAATAGAATAGAATACTGATTCAGTCACCGCACATACAGTTCTTTATAACACAATCATCACTGACATATAATTTTATTCAAAAAAATAAAATAATACTTAGTACAGCAAAATCTAGAATATTCCAATAAATCAATTTCCATACACATTAGAAACATTCTTTCTCCCAAGGTGGGCACAACATGGCCTAAATTGTGCTAATGTGCCAAAAATCCAAATACTAATATTGCAACTTCATTCTCTTAATACAAAATCTTATTCTTTCTCTCTAATATTAAAACTAGACTCTTATAACTAAGTTCACTCCTACATACTGGTCACATGATTATACTTTAATCTTCTCATTCTCTGATTTAATTTGCCTGCTATTGAAACTTACACTGAAGAATCACATTGGAGAATCTATAATGGTACTATTTCTCATACCACTATTTACCCTTTGACTAAGTGGCATCTACCTGGAGACAGTAAAGAGATGTCTTGGATTCATCATGCTATCTGCATATAAACTAATGTGAAGTAATTAAATTTTTACCTAACAACAGTACCATCTCCGTTAGGTCTTCAATTCAAAGTTTACTTTTGTGTCTTATTGTATAACAAATTGTCTAATAGGCAAGCATTTGAACGTAGTACAAACTTTTGGAATAGAATCACATCTCTAAAAGACTTGTACAACTTCTATGAAAGGCAATCGTCCTTTCAATAAAAAAAAGATAAATAAAATGCATTTTCTCATGTACTCCCTGTTTTTATTAGCATAATGTCTAGTCAACTATGATCATATGATTTGTTGTTTGCTGTTTGGATATTCTACTGTTGTGTTTTGATTCTACAATAGCCAGTTGAAATACATTTTTTTCTTTTGGTACTTTGGAACTGTTTATCATAGTTCTTTCTTATTCTTTTTTAAAGACTAAATTCCAATGTGAATTTTTTAGACTTCAGAGACGTCAAACTTTAGAAATGTTTATTAATGATACTAAAAGTCAATGAAATATCTTAATAGACTATTTTTTTTCTGATTTGTTAAGTTCAAATCATTATAGAAAATGAAACAAATATGAAAGTTGAAACTTGTAGATGTTTTTTATCAAATTTTTGAGGGGGGGGGGGGGGCTTTAAAAGTAATATGTGTCAAGAAAATTGCAAGATCTATAATGAATGAAATATTATTTTTTTTTACCATTTTCTTAGAAACTAAAAAAAAATTAATCTTTTCAGAATGAAATTACTTAGATCGGCCGCTAGAAGGAGCAAGCTGGAAGGTCTGAACAACGTCCAATATAAACTAGTGTCCACTCAGATTAGAGAACTATTTACACATTTTATAGTGGATATAGGAACACCTTGACGAGTAGCCAACATTTAGATCAAAACTACTACTCAGTTCGACGATAACAGTCCTGAGCTCTATATTGGCTTAGGCTTATCAAAACAAGGTCATGACCAACTCCTGCTTGTCACCATGTCTTTCTGCCTGGTTCAGGTGTACAGCTTATTAAGTTTTATAGCGTCATCATTTTGTATCATTTCAACTCAATAACTGATTGTGTTTAATTTTTATAGTCATGTCTATTTCAACTCTTTTTTTTTCCACTTTTATTTATTTTTTTAAAATACATTTGACTTTTTGGGGGATAGTTTACATCTTCACTAGTTTAATGATGTCATTTTTCATAGTCATACCTGGCTCCAGTCAAATTTATTCATCTTAATAATTACTTATAACAGTATCTATTTTACAAGAAATGTGCTGTAAATGTTTGAAATAAATTTACTCAATTTTTGTTATAAATATAAATTATGGAAACATATTTTTGTTAGTTTTACAACTGTTGATGCATACTAGTACAATATAGTACCTTATACAGTCCAAGTTTAAGATAATATATAATATTGAAACATTACTATAATATATCTTTTTGCAGAGGCTTAGAGTTGATTACAATTAGCATAATGTCTAACCCTTATTCGTAAAATAAATAATCTGACTATTTAATTATCCTTTATTATGTTAACATTTGGGGCACCTCACATGATATGTTGACCATCTTTCTCCATGCCTCTTTAATAAGCTAAATAATCAAGTTATTCTAGAAATATTATCAATTTACTGGCTAACTATTTTCCAGTCTACCTAGAGAAGAAACAAAATAGTGAACAGCTATTTCTGAATGGGTTTGAGATATTTGTTTTTCTTCTTTGAAGTAACATTTGTCACTCTAGCTACTTATCCTAGTCTTGTCAGTCTCCTAGCTCTTGGTAGATATATTTTATGAACTATACATAGTTCTGTTTTAATAAAATCTGTATATGTTTATACTTTAAAAAAAAAAAAATTATCTGTTAGGGAAATCCCACAGAATTAATTTTGAGATTCTGTATAGGACTCTTATTTCATAAAAGATCAACTTAGGCCTGTTCTGCTCAAAGAGAAACCATCAATAAGCCTGCGGCAGCTACAAAGTCTATACAATAAAATACATATACTTTTGATTATACCAGGAAGACTTTTGACTAAAATCCAAACCAGTATTAAATTTTATATAGAGCTATCTAAAGCTTGTTTCAAATAACATAATATCAATCTAATATCCATTTTTTGTTCTGAAAAAAAGGATAATTTTATTATTAATATAATATTTATGTCAAGATATTTATAGCCAACAAACATTATTTTAAAAATAGTTGGAAAACATGTCATCAATAGAAAAGCTGCCTTACTTTATACATTTTATTTTAGAATTGGTACAAAAAGTAGACAAAATAACTTTTAAGTATTGCATTTAATCCTGAAAATAGTTGACATTGCCATCATAGCTATAAATAGATACAGTCTCATTTAGATTATAAGGCCCTTAAGGAGCTTGTTTAAAATATTAAATATTGATTTTTAAAACCATAAAATTTAGATCTGAATTGACTTTATTTAGTGGCATACATTTGCAATATTTGAAAGATAATGGTTTTCTGTTCAAACCTACAACACTGTCTCACTAATACAATAACATGAGGATGTCAGTTTTACCTTTTTTTTAAAATTTGGTGTTGGGTTTTAAAAACTTTATAAACGAGATTTTTTTTTTTCATTGAACTGGAATATGATTTTAGAGAAAGAATGAGTTCTTTGTTTTATAACTCGATTTGTTGAAAAGGGTGATATAGTAAGAATGAATTAATTTATTATTAAAATATTTCTTACAAAATAAGACTTCATTTGTCTGCAACAAGGTTTGATAAATAACAGAATGTGTCACTTATCTAGGTTTTATAAGTTTTTGAATGGAAGTCCTTGACGTTGATGAAGTTTTACTCAAGAGTTTCAATGGAAAATATTTTATACATAAGCATTTAATTCAATGTCTTTGATAAATCATGTGATGCTTCACTTTGTACTGTCTATTGACTATGTGATCCTTCACTTTGTACTGTCTGATAACCATGTGATGCTTCACTTTGTACTGTCTAAACCATGTGATACTTACTATGTATCCAATTACTGGAATATCAATGTATTTGTGTACGTGTGTGTCACTGTTGGTTACAATGACAGTGACTTTAATATCCATAATATCTTTGACATATTCAAAAATGTAGAGGCATGGCTTGTGATACTACTAAGTCAATTCCATGAGTGATTTCTGTGTTTTTGGAATGTCTGTTCAAGTCAACCTTTATCTTTGACATGTATTGAAGATTTGTGCTCATTATCCATGAGAAGTTGATCTGCCCTTTGCCCACCCAAAAACTGCATAAACTAATCTTTTTGATATGTTTATACAGTGAGATATCTGAAGGTATGAGTCAACTTCTGCTTGGAACAATCAGATTTGATCCACTAGTCACTAAGTATATTTTTAAAATCCTTCTCACCAGTGGTGTAGCCAGGAACTTGACCTCTTTTGCATAACGTTTACTGTAAAAAAAAAACACTCATTTGGTGGCCTCCCTTTCCCCACCCTGCTTCTCACCCAAATTTTATGTATTTTTTATGATCACCACAGACCAAGAGGCCCTTGTGTTTACTAATTAGAATATGATTAAATTTTGCAATAGAAGAAAATACCAAAGAAAACTAGTACACATTGAATACTCTTTAGTAATTACTATTTGTAAATCTGTTCATTACAAGAAGTGTACAATGTTTGTGTACATTACACTGTTCATATATAATGTTTTGATCTCAACCAATGCTGTCAGTAGTATTGAATGACGGTACCAGCTTCACATTTGACTTTTGCTACAATTTGTCAGATTATCTTGTGTTGGGTTAGGCTTGATCATGTATATTTTCAGTCTCTATGATAGATTTAGTGGATTCTCTGTCCTTATACAAACAAGGCACAACCCACATTGAATTAGGCACAGATAACAATCTTGGTATTGAAATTAAAAACACTTGAATGCAATAAGTCCATTAATAATAGTTATTTCTTTGAATCACAATATTAAATTCAAAGATAAGATTTGTTCTACCTAACTAGTAGTATTAAATCAATAAACAGACAAAATAAAAAAAATGAACTATGACGATGGGTCTGGATACTTTTTTTTATACCATTGTACAAATCTTTTGTCTTCTAGAAATTTTCAGATGGTGCACTGTGACTTGACAGGAAGATTTTGACTTTTTATCTATTCTAGTCACTTCTGAGCACATCAATGAATGACACAATAGCAGATTTGTTTTTTCCTTGCTTAGCAAGAATCCACTAGTGAATGATGTCAACACTAGTTGTAATTTGTTTTGTAAACAAGGTTATGTCACTCACCTTGTGACATCTAGTCTAACCCTAATCAGCCAATAGTTGTTTGAAACATAAGATCATGTAATCACAATCATGACATGAAAGATATGACCATAAGATAGGTGGAAAGTGGGTGACGAATGTGTCAATTAAAAAGCTGAAGTATTGGAGATGTTGTCATGGAGATGTTGGGATTACACATTTCTTTTTGCTACTGCCATTTTCTTCAATTATTGAATACAAACTGAAAACTGTCAGAAACAAAAAATGTGTTCTATTTATCCCAGTCTCTTTATAAACATTGTAACAACTATGAGAAAAAGACTTCGGTGTTTGTGTGCTATGTCCCTACTTGTTGTTCCATTTAATCCAGAGAAAAGTTTCAATCTGTTTGTACAAGTTTCTATTTTGTTATTTATTTTGAATGATGTCAAAGATGAACATCATATAACCATTGATTTTAATGTGTATTATATACAAGCTGGTTATATAGTGAGTATTATATATTATATATATAATGTGTGTGTGTGGACTTCTATTTAGCCCATTTATTTCATCTAAATAGTAGAGAAATAAGGTTCTAAATGGTGAGGAAATCCAAGCTAATTATTGTTGTCCTCCTTTGTGTCAATGTCTAATTGCAAAATGGTACTTGAAAACCATTGAATGTATTTAAAATATTAGAACCAATTGCAAGGTTAAAGTTGTCAGTAAGAACAATTTTCTGGGTTTTCATAGCATCATATTTTACCGAAACATTTTCAGTGGAATTAAGTTAAGCTTAAGTGCAGCATTTTTTTTTTTTTTTTGTCTTTTGGTCTGCAGCTGTCTTGTCCATGTTTTTTTTTTGTATCCTATCAGATACCTGTATATTACTAGTGCACCACTGGCACAATTTGGAATGGTTTAACAATGAATGGAAACAACTTGTATGTGGAAGTTTGCAATCAACTTCTTTAATGTTGAGACCCTGTTATGCATATTACTTACCCACTCTATTGACATTTGCTCTGGCAATCTTCATAGATTGTGAAGTCTTCAAAGTAATGTGTTCACAAACAAATTTGCATTTGACCAAAAGATAAGATATTATATAGTTGGTATAGACTGGACAGCAATCAGGCTTTCAATTCCATTAGTTTCATCACAATATTATTTTTCTCAACACCTTACAAATATGTAAAACGGATAATTGTTCTTTTAAATTAAAGTCATGAAGAATTGCTGGCACTGAAACTACCAGTTTTGGGAAAGTTAGATTATTATAAAGAAAAGAAGTTACAATCATTTTTGTTGTGCGTGATTAGATTTTTTTTTTCAGTGCCTTTGTGTGGTGGGAAAATAAAAAGTACCATTGTCATTTGTTTCATGTACATACTAGAGCATTGCCAACTACATTGTTTATGTACTGTTCCAAGTTAGTGAGATAGAATGAAGGGCAAAGTATGTCTGTCTTACTGTTAACTGCTCATATTTGTGTTTCACCAAAATTCTGTTACTTTGAACTGATGTAGTTCTGACATCATTAAGGACAGTTCTTTAAAGATTAACATTATGTAATAGTTGCAACTAATAGTACAATTATAATGTTCTTGTTTAGAGAGCTTTGGAATGGAGCAAAAAAAAAAAATATTCAGAGAAAAAAAAAGTTGAACTCATTGCATAATTTGTTTAGTATGCTGTATTTAGTATGTGTGGGAGTCAGGATAATGTGCTTAGTATGATGTTTGAGGGCAGCATAATGTGTTTCATAAGATGTGATAAGTATGTGGGTGGGCAGTTAAATGAGCTTACTTGAAGATTTTATGATGTGTTGAGACATTATGTGTTGAGACATTGCTGTACAAGGAATGTATACTGCAGTGACTTATTTTGATGTGTATGCTAAAGTTGTGAGTTGCTGGTTGATACATTTCTTTAACAGAACACAGCTCTGCATTTCACTTTTTTTTTTTTTTTTTTTTTTTAAACAATCTCCCAACTAATAATTTGTTGACCATTTTGTTGCATAATGAAAATACATGATGAATACATTTGTAATATAACCATTGTATCTGGTGTTTGTTTTCTATTAGTGTTATGTTTGATTGAGTTCCACTGAACATTCTTCTGGGCATATCTCTGTCATCTTTAGTCAGGTACAGAAGGAATGAATTACTGAAGTATAATTGGTTATTTGTAGAGCTAGATTGAATGTTTGTCTAAAAGCAGTCCTTTAAGGCTCAAGGCATCAACATTAAAGATTTCATTGCCCCTACTTCTGAGACTTGTTAAATACAGCAGACACCAGATATTTTTATGTCCTCCCCCCAAGAGATGCCAGACAGATGGTACTCGTTGAACAAGAGAAGATATAAATGAAATAGATATTACACAGATATCATTTAAAAAGAAAATAAGATCAGTTAGAATTTAACAGGCACCATCTAAGTCTTTTTTTTCTTTCTAAAAATATTAGTGGTAAGCAAAACTCAAGTTAACTGATTGACAACAATACTTATTTATGTACGTATCTATACTTGACATATACATTTTTTTAATATAACCTTTCAAATATCTGAGTAAAATCTGGCTTCTCTAGCTCTATAATGACTTGGAAATCTGAAGACTGGTAATAGGAATGAAATGGTCCATAAACACTTGCAACCTAATAAACTAAAGAACAACTGAAAAGTGGTCTTATAATGAATTGCTCAAGCATCTAGAACAGCGGTTCTCAACCTTTTATGCTCGGCGACCCCTTTTTACAATCCCCCACTCTGCCGCAACCCCCCCACACACACACAGCAATAGAAGAATAGACACTAACAATCCATATTTTCGATGGTCTTAGGCGACCCCTGGTAAATTGTCAATCGACCCCAACGGGAGTCGTGACCCACAGGTTGAGAACCCCTGATCTAGAACAGTCTGACACGATTTGATTCAACACAACTATCTCATGTGGCCTTGACAATGTATGCCTCAACTGCACATGCATATTTTGACACTCAAGTCTTGCTGCTGTGTTAATGTTCCTGATTGTCTTTGTTATTTTAATTAGACTGTTTCCCTGACGTATATATTAGTGTTGAAATTTTTGTTATGTCCTGCCTGATGATGAACAAAGTTGTCAAACCCAAGCATAAAACTCTCTCTACCTGAAAAATGAGAAGTTATTAAGCAGAATGACCACGGCATGGAAGAAAGTTGGCAGCAAATGGCCTCTGAAAGAGATGGAGAGCTCTCACAAAGGCTGCGGGATACACAATTGAGACCCAATGGAAAGCCATTATTGAAGACAGGCACATAAGACAAAATAAACAACTTAAATAGAGAACGGCTTTGTCTGCAGATGCAGAAAAATATCTTTAATCTTCGGAATCGAAGACATTGCCATTATTATTATGACCATGGTGAAACTCCCATTACCATTTCTTTCATTAATGGCATCTGGTGACTTACTGTTTATGACATTATAAACAAGAGAAACATAAAATTAAACAAAAACAAAAGCTTATACAAAGTGTAATTGTATCAATTAGTTTGGATCAGTCATGTAATTAAATTTCTAATAGATCTAGACCAACACCAATAAATCTGTGCGATTAGAAATATTTGTATCAATTGTTCTTGTTTCGCTCTACTTTACGCTTTCAATATGCTATGATTCTATCCCTTCTCTGGACTAGTTAGGGAAAAAAAGGGAGATCTGGGGGGGATTTTACCTGAATTGTTTTTTAAAAGCATTTATTACAATAACACAAAAAAAATGGAATGACTCAAGCCTCCTTAAACTAAAAGTACCACTCTGCTAGTAAAGTGTCTATAAAAATGGAAGACTGTTATTTTGTTTCAAACTTACTTTAAAGCAGCAAATGGGACTAATTCGGCTTATACCACCATGTCAGTCAAGTACAATTTCTTTCCCTTTTTCAAGATACCAAACAAAATAATTAATTACCAATAGTTAATTAGCTAATTGGTTAATTTTAAAAATTCATTCTTGTGTTGTCAAATAAAAGAAATAATTGTTCAAAATTTCAGCTTGATCCGAGAACGGATGTTGGGGAAATAATGTGTATAAACTTTTTACCAGACATGAGTTGATAAAAGCTTTGTAAAAATAGGGAGAAAATTGAACATTTTGTGAAATCCATTGAAGACCACCCCAAGACAAAAACATTTCAATCACATTTTAATCAGATTTGACCCAGATATTGGAATTGTTATAACTCTAAGTGAGGAAATTTTTTTTTTAGATCAAAAAACTTGTTTGTCATCTATTGTTTTTTTTTATGCCAATATCTTATTAAACTATAGTGTACATATACAGTTCTTGACATGTACAGCTAAATTCTTTAAAGTACAGTTAACCCTTTAATAATTTGATGTTTTTAATAATCCACCAAAACCCTGGTCAGTAACTGTCTATCAAGAGTCATATTCCATTTTGAATGTCATACCAGTTGAAGTTTTAGATATTTGGAACTTTGGATCATTCATTTGATCACTTAGATATTATATAAATTTTGTCTTAGAGAAAAAATAAAATAAATATGTATACCAGTATATGTTTATTGCAAAGCAGAATACAAAATATGGATTTAAAAAAGAGCATTTGTTACGATACTATTTTTTTGTCATTCATTACAATAATATGAAGGCTATTAACAATATCAAATAATAATTAAATGTATTGTCTTCAATATTGTGAGTCCTGACAGGATCATTGTAATATTACTGTATGTCTCTAAAATTCTAAACAAATCTCAACAATCTTATCTCTTCTATAACTGCCTGCTCTACCATGTTTTTAAAAAAAAGTCACTTCATAGACTTGAGCTTATATTTATGTGAACAGATGGCTTTAAAAAAAACAACAACAAATTTTGACAGCTTGGAAACATTAACATGCTCACAAAAATAATTTGAAATGTAACACTTTACAAATGAATGTGTATATAATGAAATAGAACTTGTTCCAGGAGTTATTAAAAGTTTAGAAAAGCTCCAGGGGAAGTAACCAAACATTTTGTAGTCCAAAATAACTAGTTATCAGTTGTGTCCCTGTCATTTGCACATGCAATAAATAATAGAAGTTCCCATACTTTATGAAGTAGAAGGCTAACGCTACTTCTGTAATATCATAGTTAATCTAAATAACTGAACAATAATCATCTTCTTATTTGAAATAATGTCAGTAATTTATTAGATAAGATAACAGAAAAATAAACTGTTGAGGTTCATATACCAATGTTAACTTATAAAGAAATGTATTACTAATATCACAGGTAGATTAGGTAGAGGTGCACATTTTTAAAATTTCATGGGACATATTGCTGTCATATGAGTGTCAATAATAATTATTATTATTATTATTTAAGTCATCATGGGCAATTTAAAAAAGGTACACACAAAGATGAATATATCCAATAAAGATCTCACAGGAAACATGAACGCAGTAACAGAATAAATATAGATCTAGCCTTCAAACTGCTTACTTCATTGAGATTCTGAAGGACTCTGTCTTCATGTGTTGGTCATCAGAGGACCATGTAGCATGGCTGTTGTCACTGGCCACTCATCTGGTCGAAACTGTTTGGCCTCCATTTCCTCCTCAGTGAGTGTCTTGGTTCTATGAATGGGTTTGGGCTGGCCAGTGATGCTCAACAACTTTAGTTCCAAAGGACCAAGTTTCAAATAATCCTGTTAAAAAAAAAGAATGTAGTGTAAAGACCATAAACAGATGAACAGAAAAATTAGTTACAATCATATCAGACTATCAATAGACCTAAATTCATGAGGAGGTGATGTTTCATTCCCCTATTTATGTGACTAATGGTAAATATTGATTACTATTTGACCTTTATAGTTAATAAAAATGATTATTATTACTATTATAATTTTCTTGTTTACATAAATATATTAAAGATGTTATCTATGGCCTCCTTCAGTTGCGAAGCGACTATGGATCATCTCATGGAAATGAGATAATGCTTGGGCATTAGTTGTAGTCGGAACGATGTCGCCCACAATTCAGTTCCCCCACTCCACGCTGCTGATGTATCCAAAGGAATGGCATTGCCAATAAAGTTTGGGGTCAGCGGCATCACAGGTTCTGCCAGAGTGTAGCACTGGGTGCTGCAAACTGCCTTAGGGTCGCCAGCTCCTGATTTTTCCTCAGGGTTGACTCCCGAAGCCTTTCCCATGATTGGGTATAGCTGCAAGGCAACAGAGGTTTGATGATAACAAAGATGTTATATATGTATATATACATAATCCAAAGCTCTTACTGACTGAATCACTCATTCTTCCACTTAGGGATAATTAAAAAATAATTACTTACCCCCCCCCCCCCTCCCCAGTTCATCCTTCAAGGCTATTGAAGATTTCCAAGCATGGTGAAAAGACTATAAATAGCCAGCTTTTGGTGTATCTGGTGTACAAAATAAGGGAAGTGTTGATAAGCTGTTTTAACTCTCTCTCTCTTAACTAACAATACCAATGTTGATTCCACTAGAATGTGGTAAATAATTACGGAGAGAAAGAGTTAAAAAAATTGCATGATAATTCGGGTGCAACTTTTTTACCACTGCAGAAAAAAAAAAAAGTTCCATTCTGTCTCCTTGACATTGTTCCTTTATTATGAAAATCTCCAGTTAGACTCACAAGCCAACAAGTTTGCATTGAAAGATGGGGAGAAAAAAACATGAATCCTTTAAAATTAACATATTAGTTTAAACTATCAGTTTTTAGCTATCATTGGTTATAGATTGAGATCCAAACGCAACATTCTGATTCAGTTGAAATTGATGTATAGTTACGTCTGCAGCCTAAAGTTATTTTGTATGAGGGTCATAGAGGTATGTAGACAAACCCAATAGTTTTAAAGGATAGCAACTATTAAACCAGAATCTGCTTCACACACAGATTTAAACTCCAGCAGGAGACCAAACTTGAAAGTCTTTGCAACAAACAAAGTAAAGTTGAGAAGCATGAATCTTAAAACCTATTCAAAGTAAGCTCCAGGTCAAGCAGTATGTCACAATGTGAACAAATGTGTAACATATAATCTTTTTTTTTTTTTGAAATTGCTATTAGGTCTGGTTCAATCTCTGTTGTAAACATGTTGTGGGAGGGGCTTATTTGTTTAATGTTTGTTATCTACAATGTTCCAATGGTCTTTACATCCAATATATCCCCAAACACTATATTGTAAAACATACATCGAAATCTTCTTCTTCAAAGTAATAGTTGGCATACACTCCACTCTCTGGATCCGAACCCATGTCCTCTGGAATAAAGTATAATAAAAAATGTAAGTATATCATTTCACTAATCATATAAAAAGTATGTAGAAACTGGTTTCATGTTCTTTTATTTTTTTTTTTATTTTTATGCTACAATAAATTTTTTTTCTCCTTAACATTAAAATTGTAAAAATAAAGTCTGTCATTCTTAATTCCTTTCATAAAATGTTTTCCTCGAGGATAAATGACATATTTACCTTCTCTGTCAAGAGCCATTCAAATATATTTAAAGTTTTTTCCTTAAGAAAAATAATGTTTAACTCCTGCTCATTTTACATTGACATCACAATCACCAAACATTTTCATGTGTCAAGAAATTATATACATTTTATTTACTTATTTATTTATGTAAAAAATATTGTTTTACAAAGTACCAGTAACACTAACCCTCATCTTTATTTTCCTCCTCTTCTGAAGAGCTCTGTCTTGCCAGGATGGATAATACTTTGTCCTCTACAGCTTTCTGTATTGCACTTTTAGGACGAGCTGTTATTGCAATAGAAGATTTATAGAGGTTTGCATGTTTTAATATCAGTGAAAGCATCTCAAACCAATTTTCTCTACATTGACATAATTTTCACCACAGGAATAGGCCTACATTCCCTTACCCGACCAAGCCATGGCTGCAGTAGACTAGTAATTACTAGAGATGCTTATACACAAATACAAAGAGAAGTAAGGATGAGGACCAAAATGAGTGTCTAAAATTTATAAAATGTTAGTTAAGTTTCCCTTTTTCAGGCCATGTGGTCTATAGGGCAGTTGATCTTTAGCTCATCTGTTTCGTTGGCCAAGGGTTAACGAGCAGGTGTCATGTGGCCAGCATAATGACCAACTGCCTTTACTTTCCCCAGTTAGAGTTGGATGGACTCAGGGGCACCCTAAATATCCCGAAATCAAAATCAATGTTTTCACAGAGATTTGAGCCTAGGGTTCAGGTTCGGAAGCCAAGCGCTTAACCACTCAGCCCACTTATAAAGTGTTAGGAAAAACTTAATGCTATTTGGCATTGATGATAACGATTTGAAGGCAAGAACAGGTTGAATGTAATGAAGGTAATGTGGAGATAAGAGCTAATGAGCTAGAGTCCAAAAGAAAGAGCTTTAGTGAGTGAGAAAAAGTGCCAGACTGTTTGCAAGCATTGCTTCAGATCATTCATATTCACATCATAGAGGATAAAACTTCTTAGAAAGGCTCTTTCTCTATGGGAAATCAGTAGAAATGTTTATGCTTCACAAACAATGTATACACTATTGACACCATATCTACTGAAGTAGGAGCAGAAGGTAGACATAGATAAAGCAGAGGTTTTACTTGAAGTTAGAGTTAATCTTTTAAACAATTTAGTGCTTAATGAGAAAATTTACAGCTGACTCTGGATAGTGCAACACTTCATAATCCCACACACTTATTAATCCCATACACTTATTAATCCCATACACTTATTAATCCCACATACTTATTAATCCCAAACACTTATTAATCCCACACAGTGCTGACATGATGCTGATGTAAATTCTGTTTTGTATTTTTTAGAGCAATACATTGTTTTTGAATTTATTGTTTATTTATACCACTGAACTCTAAAAGAATATCTAATAAAATTATTTAGAATTTTCCCCACATGTGCAGTTAAATTCTTTGAAGCGCATTTTCGGCAATCCCACATCCCTGTGGTCCTGTATCCACAGGACTCTCAAGAGTCAACTGAATTTTTATAGTTTCTAAAATTTATTTTATCCCATCCTTCTTGTAACTAGAATCTTTGGTTGCAAACTAAAAATGTTTTGATTGTAAGAAAAAGTGTATTCCCACCAGGACATGGAAGTGTGTGTGTGTGTCTGTGTTGAACTTAACATTCATAGCAAGTTCACAAATAATTAACCTGAAGTTATTATGCTAACAGCTGCTGGAATGGGTTTTAAAAAGTTTTGAGGCAATAGACACACTAAGAGATGTGAAGCCAGCTCAGTGACCAATGTATCCCTTATTAAAAACTCTCTGCTCAATACAATATGTTTCTAATTGTATTAATTACTTTTTCCATTAAAAGCACTTAAATGGTAGTGATAAGAAAAATATGAATACTTTTAAAAAGAAAAACAACTAAATGTTACCAATGCCAAAAAAGAAATATGTTTCTAATTGAGTAATGAAGCATCCTTTACATTGTATTCATGAATTTGTCCAGTAAAAGAACTTTTATTGTAATTATAAAAGAAATATGATTAGGCCTACTTTCTGATTTAAAATAGTTGATAAAAAAAAACAAACAATAAACAAAAAACATATCACCAATGCCAATTAAAGAATTGATGAAATCAGCCAAGTAGTGAAAGACTTACTGAAAACGGATTTGTTGACTTGCTCTTCAATAAACTCTTCAGACAAAGGACTCACTTCACTCAAGTCCATCTCCAGAATACCAGACTGCTCCAAGTTTTCAGAATCTGCAATTTGTGTCAGATAAAATGATCTGGAAGAAGAAAAGGTAAAGCTCAAATATCAGAATGTGTTAAAATAATAATTACAAAGATTGAGTCTAAAAAAAAACACAATGGAAGCTAAATGGAAGGGGAAAAAAGCATTTTGATACCAATGAAAAGAAAGATAACTCATGGTAAAAAAAAACAACATAAACTTATTTACTAGATAAATGGAATGTGAGAATTAAATGAAACAATATTTTTACCCCAACTTTTAAAGAGTTTGTTTGCAACTTTTCTAAATATTGTTATAAACCTGGTGGTGGCACAGATGGGGGTGGTGTGCGTGTGTGTAGTCAGCCAACGCAAATCGCCCCAGGCCAGCGCTTGACGAGCGGTCGAGCGTGACGAGTTAGGGCGGTCAGCCGAGACGAGTTTCAACATGACGATTCGGGAAGGATCGGTGTCGTGAACACAGCTCAGGAGCGTCTCGAGAATTGTAGTCATCTGACCACCCAGAAACGTCGAGCAGCATTCTGTCCGTTTCGAGAAGGCCAGCAGGTACCCTCTTTAAAGAGCAAAGTACAACGGCTCAGTACAAGTCCGAGACGAGACAGAGACCAGTGCAAGAGTTGATACGGCGGTATGGCTGTTAATGGAGAGATATTTGTACAGTCTTGTGTTACGTGCTGCCAATTGTACAGTATTGGCTGTTATTTATTGACATTAAACTATTACATTATTTGGAGCCCTGAGTTATCAAGTTCTTTCAGTTGGTGGTGTCATGTGGTGCAGCTTGCAGAGAGCCTGGATAGTGAGATTCGTAACAATATGTTATCTTTTGGTGTATTTACATTATAACTACATTAGCAGAAGTCAAGAAAAAAGAGTTAAAGTTGAGAAAAGTTCCAGGGGAAGTAACCAAACATTTTAAGTCCTACAAAACATTATCACTAAATGTCCTTGTCATTTGCACATTCAATAATTAAAAAATACTCCCATACTCTATGAAGTAGAAGGCGAGCACTACTTCCTGTACTATTATACTTGGTCAAATAACTTTAAAGGGTTTTGACAATGCAGACACTTCAAGGTAAGATAGGAAGATTTCAGGAGATAGGCCTGGATAACTGATTCCATGACAGATTAGAGTCCAGAGATGGCAGAAGAAAGCAGAAAATAGATCTCAAGTGAAGAAGACACTGATGCATATCACAAACAGCCCAATAAATCCCAGGGATGGATAAAAAATGACCACTTAACCATTCAAATTTTTTACATTAATTCCCCCCTCTTTTTTCAGCATACCAAGTACTGTAACAATAATGATGACAAACATATAGGTGATAGGTGTGTGTATAATGATCTGACCAAAGTGACCCATAGGGGAACCATTGATGACATGCTAGCTAACAGAGTTGTAGATAGCATGATTTTTGAGAATATCATATTTTTTTTTTACATTTAAATGAGTTATGAACTTATGGACCTAGAATGTAAATAAAAGCTTTCAGTTTATTTCTAAAGTTTGTTGCTTAAAATTTTAACCCCTTATTGGGCAGTACATAGCTGTTTTTTTTTCACTTGTTTCACTGCTAAAAAATTTATCTTTTTAATCAATGAGTTGAAAGTTTCTTTATTGTGTTGCCTTGTGATGAGCAGGTGAACAAAGAAACAAGATGCAAGCATTTCTATAACAACTGGTCATGGTGACATAAACTATAACAGATTTTTGTTATTGTTGCTTTCTTTACCTGGAGACTTTCAAGTCCTCGACAGAACATTCAAACAATTCGCTCATCAACTCAAGATTTTCTCTCTCTAACAGCTCCCCTACTTGTTGTATCCCAGAAACCTCTGCTCTGTGTAGACCCACCTGAAGAAGACACAGATAATAGAATAATAAATATCTATGACCAGGACAAGAAAAAAAAAGTTGGTTTGTGTCCTTCCTAAACCCATCCAACTTCTCATAACACCTAGGTCCGTTCTAAACTCATCGAACTTCTCATAACACCTAGGTCCCTTCTAAACTCATCCAACTTCTCATAACACCCAGGTCCCTTCTAGACCCATCCAACTTCTCATAACACCCAGGTCCCTTCTAAACCCATCCAACTTCTCATAACACCTAGGTCCCTTCTAAACCCATCCAACTTCTCATAACACCTGCACAAACCTATTCCCTACTTTGACTTGAAAAGTATGCACCTTGGACTGTCACCATAATGGTCCCACAAGGGAACCTTGTCCATTAATATCTTCTGCTGTCCTGTATGAGGTTTGGGCTAGAATGTAATAATCTTCCTTCCTGAACAAACATCCAAAACAAATGAACTCACTAAAGAGCTGCTGAGGGTCAAGGAAAAAAAAATGAATTACAAGTTGGAAAACTAAAAGTAAAAAAACTTCTGCTCTGCATCCATAGAATTGAAACTACATTTAGATCTTTCACAAGCAGACACTGACATAAATATTTATACCATGCTTGACTACCGGAACCTTGCAGGTAATGTGCACTTGAAAAAAAAATTGAGATGTTACTTGTATTTTCTGTGCAGAATGCAGCAAATAAATTATTAACAATTTGGAACTTATTAAATTATTATCTATTTCCTTAATCAAGAAAAGGAAAGCAGGGAATCAAACAGTAAGGCCATCTAGACGATTTTGTGTGTGTTTGCAATGCATTCCTATTTAGTGGATCTTGTTCATTAGTGGTCAATAATTATAGAAAACAAGTGTTCCATTTCTCTTTGGTACCTCTCTTTTCAGCCAATCGTTATCAAGAACTTCCTGTTTGTCATATTTGTCCATCTGAGCCATAGCTTTCTGAAAAAAAAAATTAAATAGTTTGAAAATATGCTGCTAATGCAGGAAACAAAATATTTAAATGTTTCATGTTAACAGAATAATCAAAATGAAGCAGACTAACAAAAGTTAAACAATGAGGAAATATCACAAAATGTTTTGACACTGATAACATTTTCACATCTCCAATTTTGTAACTTCCTTCAATGATGAAAATTTGATTGACTCGGAAGTATATAGAATTTTTTAAGTAAAAAGATTCTAACAGTTTCTACTAGTTTCAGGACTTATATCTATTTCAAGAGTATCTCAGTACACCGGCCTCAAAGAGTCTATTACAAGTGTATCTCAGTACACCGGCCTCAAAGAGTACAGTCATGAATATTGATTACACATGTACCTCAACTGTATATGGCAGTTGCTTAAATAAAGCAATATTTCATAGACAGGTGAAGAGTAAATCAGTTGCAAACACTAGTTGTTGTTTTTTCTAGGATACATCGAGGCTGACACACTAAACACTTTTACTTGACTCAAAAAAAATTTTAGATTCCCATTTACTCTAAGAATACTTAGGTACCTCATTAAGACCCTGTGAAAAAAAAAACACCCTGATCATCTTTAAAATTAAGACCTAAAGATTTTAGCCCAACAGTTTTTGCACTTCATATCCATGCCAGACTTAAAGAAGGTTAGACTGACCTGTGAAGCTTTGTCCTGCTGTTGTAAAAGTGCTTCCTCTGTCATTTTTTCCATCTCTTCAATAGTCAGCTGTTTCTCTCGGCTTAAATGTGCTGAAGTTAGTTGTGACAATAATGTATGTGAATAAAATTATACCTAAAAGTATGCTAATATTATAATTATACCAGTGTAAGGAAAGCAAAGCTGGCTATTAGGGTCATTATTAATACATTGATATTTATTGATCATCAGTATCTTCACAATTAAACATTATGTGAATATGAGTATGATGATATAAAACTCAAGAAAAATTTATTTATCACCCTGTTTCTTAGTGTGTTTGAATAGAAGCGCAGATGTCGCACTACACTCTAAAACAGCTATTAACATTTTTAACAGTCAAATCTCAGGGGACTGACTGAATTTGTTTGAAATAACTAAAATGTTGTAAATTTATGTAAGATTTTCCTTAAGGCTAATTCTGTTTCCAGCATTTGTCATTTATTTATGATTGTTAAGTTTCTAATTAAGGAAGTAATGGAATGACTACTTGTTGTTATGTTTTAATTGAATTTTAAAATTACAGAAAATCTAGCTTCGAGCTGATGTTTGAACACTAATCAATCTTTAGTGCATCAATTGGGATTAGGGAAGATGTCACAACACCATAAATTGATGACTTTGTCAATTTATAAACTATAAAGTAGTAGATCTCTTATAAAAAGTCATATTTTTTTTAATTGCATGAAAAATTGATTGTAATTAAACAGCAACAACGATAATTCTGGTATGAATTAACATTTTCACCTTCCATATCAAGAAAACTGGAGTCGATATCTTGAAGTTCCTGCTCCAGCAACTTTATTTGCATCTGTAGTTTATGTTGACCTGAGTCTCGAAAAGTTTTCCAGTAATGAACTTCCTTTTGAACTTTTTCTACCTCACTGTTTTTCAGCAAAATTTCTTTTTTGATTACTGAATGAGGACACAAACAGTGTTATGAAAGTAATATAAGATAGATATATATATGAAAATGTTCTTATTTGAATACCTAATATTATTTTTAATCAATTACTTCCTAAAAATGAAATAGAATATTTAGGGAGGAGATTTTTAAATTAATTTTTAAACTATCTTTTTTCTTTCTCTAATTGAACCTACAATCTATCTCTTTCTGTCTTTGAACCTACAATCTATCTCTTTCTGTCTTTGAACCTACAATCTATCTCTTTCTGTCTTTGAACCTACAATCTATCTCTTTCTCTCGCTCTCTCTGTCTCTGCCATTTCAACATCATCTCTTTGGTCACATCTTCTCTAGTTTTTATGCTCTCTGCATCCGTGATGTTGGATGCATCACGATTTGTCTTCAAAAGATGTTTCAGTAATAATTCTTGTTCGTGTTTGAGTTTTTCATTCTGAAAAAAAAAGGTGAATCCAATGCCATAAAGATATGAAAAGTTGCCTTTGATTAGAATGCAGAGTGCAACACTTAACAATATGAAGTGTTTAACTCACTCTTTCTAGATTCCTCTTGATTCTTTCTTCCCAGCCTCGAATTTCATATGAGACATCCTCCAATTTTTTTTCAACTACATTTACTCTGATGTCACACACACAAAAAAAAGGACAATTAACAAGATTAGAATAATTATTATATGCTGGTACCCAGGGTGAAAAAAACTTCATTAAAACACAAAAGAAATTTCAACAATAATTCACCTTTTTTTAAGTAAAAACTGAGAATTAAAATTTAAAAAAAAAAAATGAAAACAATTCATATTGGCCTGCTGTGACTAGAAATATACAACCAATAGTTAAAGCAAATTACATTAGGGTAAAATACTGTATTAAAATATTAGCATTATAAATATATATAGATTATTATTAATAAAAGAATAACAGGAAAAGATCTTCTAGATATACTTTCTAATGAAAAAGGATTAGCTGGTATTTTGTTGATTAGTCTACACATTAAAATATTTATATTTACTTACTGATAGGCTAAAATAGCTTCTTGAGCTGTCATTTGAATCTCTTTGGACTTTCCTCCCTTCTTCCCTTTCTTCCCTCCCTTCTTCTTTCCCTTTTTCCCTTTCTTTCCTGCCATTTCCTGCCAAATAGATCAAACTAAATAAATAAATCCACTGCATGCATTTACTCAATGACTGGCTAAATTTTGTTTCTTTTGTACCGGTAATTCAATTGTTTGTGATTTGCAACTTTGTAATTAAGTAATAAAATGTCAATTTTGCATTTTTTTAAATATCATTATTTTATTATCATTGCATTTGTGGATTAAAATAAAATCTTTTCAGCTTCAAATATTTAATTTTCACTGGCAAAAACCAAAAGGCAGACCACGAGTGCAGTGGCTTGATGACGTTGAGGCAGCTACAACAGCTAACAGTCCGGGTATAAAGCACAGGATAGATCAGAATGGAGAGATGTGCTAAAGCAGGCCAGGGCCCTCCATGAGCTATAGCGCCACTGGGATGGATGATGTCTGTGGTGTAACAAGGTCTTCATGGGCCCAGTTCAAGAATATGACAATTAAGAAAAATTAAATTGAGTATTCCTGTGTGTATTAATAGGCTTAATTCACAAAAAGCCAATATGAAGGTACTAGCTCTACAAAAAAAACAACAAAAAAACCCCAGTAACAATACACTCAATTCGAAACAACTTCTAAGTAAAAAAAGATAGAAATTGTATGTCTTCATTTATTTTTTCCTTTTTAAGGGCCCTTTAATTGCAATGGGGCAGGGTGCAATAAACCCCCTTAGCACCATAATTGCTATGCCACTGAGCATTGTTTGCTAGTTGGTTATTGTTCAATACATTTAAGTTCAAATAGGGATGTACTTTAAAAAATTAATTTTTCAAATTAAAACTTTTTCAAGCTACTTTTTTAATAGCAATTTTTGGTGTCAAAATGGATAGTATTTCATATTTGATAAGCTTTATGTGTCTTAGACTTTTACAGTAGATTCCTAGCTTTACTCATTTAAAGCCTTAAAATAGATTTTTAAAACCTATTTTATATATACAAAATATTGTTTGTAAAAACATGGAGAAAAAAATAGAAACATTACTATAAGAAATCGAGTTTCCTTTTTGGAAAGAAACAGTGACAGTCGTTGGTCATGTCAATTGTATTTACAATCACAACATCAACTAATCAAGGACATATCATCTTATTTCACAATGTATAATAAGCACCAGCCAGAAATTTGAATAACAATTAAATTTCCATAAGCACATCATCTGACATCACAGGTCACAGATTTCTCAATAAAGTCTATGTCACAGTCTCAGTTGACATTGCCTGATTTATGTTCATCTCAGGTCATGAGGGTGAAAAGACATGTGAAACTCCTGATATAGAAACAGGAAGTAAGAATGACTAAATTGACTTTTAGTTCAGTTAAGTAGCATCCTTTGGGCAGTCAAAGCCAGCTGTCACTTGAGACAGTACATATATTTCTAGTAGTTAGTTTTCTGTACTCCGGAGTCATTATTGTTACCCACTGTGATGCGGATGTGATTTAATAAGTAAAGTTACATGTATATCTATTCCTGAGGACTAAGTATATTGGAGATGTTAGATACCGCTGTTATGCGGACATAACTATAATTCTATGCATTGGATCATTTTTGTAACTACTATGAAGTGCAGCATATTGTTTTATTGAATAAACCTTATATTTGTCTGCTGGAGATTGACTCAAGTTTTGTATACTATTCATGTCTGTCATGTGCTAGGTGGACAAACGAACCCCGCATTCAACATTATACACATTCATGATGTTACAATCTAGTAGGCCTATTTATAATTTTCATGACCTGAAAATTATATATCTCTGTTTGGTTATTGAACTAAAATTTTAATCCTTTTTTGGGGGAAACATACTTCTAACTATACATCTATTAATATATGATTCGATCAAAAGCTTTTTCAAGTTCTTATTCACAATGTAGAATTAGATAGGATTTTAGATATAAATCTAGTTTTTGTTTTTTTCATCCTAGATTGTGACTCTAAAGTTAAAGTAGGCCCAGTATAGAGTAAACTTAAGATGAGACTAGTAGATCTAGATCTGAGTCATCTAAGACAGTATCCACAAGGCAAATGAAATACCAGGGGAGTATACTGTGCTTTTCTTGTGACATTATGCATAGATACGGTGTAACTGCACCTTTTTCAAAGTGGGGAAAAAATTATTACTTTTTCTTGTATTTTAACATTATAATTTAGACAATCCATCACTGAGTACCGGCACCTATTTTTTTTTTTACAAAAAAAAAAAAAAAAAAAAAAGCACTGTGTATAAGTGTGCATAAATAAATGTATATATAGCACTATATTTGACTAGACCTATATAATTAAATTCTATAATAAAGAATTAGATCTAGAATAATCTATAATCTAGATCCTCAAACTCTATAGGCTAGATCTAGAATTAGAGTCAACACAAATCTCTGAAATATTTAAAATGATTTGTTTGAGTCTAGATCTAGATCTAATTAAATCTAATAGTATGTTACACTCTGTATCAGTTTACAAAGTATGTAAATATAATAATTTATAACATAAAGTTAAATATTAATCTATTATAACAGTACTAGATCTAGAAAATAAAAAAAAATATATACTATAGACACTTTTAGTATTATAATAATTACACTATCATTATGACTATAGTAGTCTATTATATAGTTATACATAGTTAAGATAGTCACTAATAGTGTCAGGGACTCAATGTGAATAGCCCATAGACTCTATTCTATAAGTAGTATATAATATTAATATTTACTTAAATTACTATAGAATAGAAATTACCCGTTATTTTAGCTCCGTCCTTTCACATTTGATTAACAAATCTATATATATGTATAGATCTATATTTACTTAAATCATTATAATTATTTATTTTGGTATAAAGAAAATCATGAAAATCCGTGGAATTTATTTGCTCAGCTTTTGAAGTCGAGTACAAAAAGTCTAGAATCCCAGATGATAGACCAACAGGATGTACGCCGACATACTTGTTTCTGGGGCAACCATACAAAGCTACACTTAAACCTACTTCGTAGAAAGTAATATTAAGAAAATTATTACTTCGCAGTATTTTCCAGAGTTAAAGTAAATTATTATATCGCTTATTTTTAAGATAGATGTCCGTTATGATTGCGTCGTTTGCGTGATGTGATAGTGTGAACGTGCCACTGCCAACTGTGGAATAATGCGAGCCCCGAGTGCGTGTTAAATAAAAAGCAAAGGAAGAAAAAAAGACAGGCGAGGCAGACAACATATTATGGAGATCTTTTATATTTATTGATACAAGCCTACTGGAGTAATTAGTTACTTCCTTTAAAATAATACCGAGATTGAAATATTAATTTCAAGTTATAATTGTGTACATAGTAGATCTAGCATAGTAAGGTAGCGAGTCTGATAGAATGTCGAGCATTCTGGCCAATTTAATTTTTTAATGACAAATCAAAAATAGAATGTTTAGTTGTCTGCGTGAAACATGACCAGACAGATGTGAATAAATGATCATCTAGTCGCATGGGGACTCCAGACAGAGGGGTCGGTGAAGAGCCGATTCCTGGCCACGGATAAAATCCTTTGCCCGGTGACATGGTTCAAAGGGATGCGGTCATCTCAAACCATACGCGGACATCTAAACTTCAAAAACAAATGGAACAGTTCAACTTTGCAATTTTTCTGGTGAATTATTACTTACTAGTCGACCGGCGGCGTAGCATAAGCGGCTATTTTGCAGGGCCGGCCTTGGGCCACTGCAACCTATGCGCCCGCAGTGTGTCCCGCACTTTCATAGGACCCGCGCTAGTTCTCGGTATATAAATTATTAAATTAAACCATTTTGTAACTTATAACAGATTTCCCGCGGCCTCCTGTCGATTTACCAGGAGCTCCCGGAAATCTCATGAAATTGTAAAATATATGAAAAGTCATGGAAATATCAGGAAATTATTGAAATCTTTTGAAAACTCATACAAATCTCTTGAAATATATAATATAAATATAGCTTTTATATAGCGCTACTTTCATGCTTATAGCATGCTCAAGAGCGCTTTGGTCCAATCTCATTTGTGAACCAGTGGGGGGGGGGGGGAAGGGGGTGTCTAGGAGTTGGTTTTCCGTGCAGCCTTTAGGCGCTCAGTAAACACAACTCTGCCCGAGTCGGGTGTCGAACCTCGAGCCCCTTTCTAGGTAGCCAAGCCAAGCTCAAGCGCACTTAGCCTCTCGACCACGCCTCATACAAATAGACAAAAATTGTCATTTTGGGGTGCCATTCAATATGAAAAAAGCCAATCCTATGCGCGATAAAAAAAAAAAACGGCATTATGCAATACCCGTAATTGTGGAATCTAGTGAAATAAGCTTCTCGCGCCTCAAACTAATGAAGAATTACTTGAGGTCAACAATTCTCAAAGATAGATTGAAACATTTGGTAATTCTTGCTATTGATCGAGATCTATGTAGGAAACAGAATTCTTATGAAATACTGTATGACTTCGCTACACGCAAGGCTCGTGTAGTAATTGTGTGTGTAATAAAGAATGAATAAAATGCAAAGACGATTATATTTTGTATTACAAACTCTTAATTTCCACTTATTATCCGTGTCCCTACCCAATCTGGGTCACGCGAAATCCATTTCGCATTGGGCCCCACAATGGTTAAGTCCGGCCCTGCTATTTAGTGACAGGTGAATACTACGTGTTTCCCCCCCCCCCCCTTTTCTTTTTTTTTTCATGGGGTAACTCTAGTCCAACTTACAGAAATAAAAGAGTGATCTTTCCTTTTCTTCTTGTCTAAATCTTGATCCGTGAAGAGAATTATATATAGATATATTGCTTACAATGTGTTCAATCTTCGAAGTCTACTGTCCCATACCAGAAACAAAGGAAATGGTCATATACAGTTTCTTTACGCCTTGCTTGCTCACACGCGGTCAACGAATTTGTGTACGCTGCCGCCTCTTTTGGCGAAGTCCATGAATGATAATGGTCTTGGTTTAGTGAAACTATTTTCAATTAGAAATGGGTATCTGTCGCTTGTACAACATTAAACCTTAAATTTTATTGGACCCTCTCGGAGAGGTTTCTCAAAATTTATCTACACCAATAACTTTAACTTCCTAGGTAAAGAGTAGGATAGCAAAATTTTGCAATGAGGAGTGTATGAAATATATATTCTAAGACAATTATCTAGTTTGCGTTATCATATCGTCTCTTATAAAATACAGAGGTTACTTTAAAAAAAAATACATTTATATATGACCTACATGCATATTATTACTTTTAATTTGCAGCTTAAAAAATAATTATAAATGACATAAATATTTTATTTAGAAAAAATAATCACATCTGTTGAACGCTGCTGACGTCAAAAATCAAAATATTCGCATTATTAAAATCTATTATTTGTAATGGTAATTGTCTCCCTATAAAAATTCTTTAAAGTTAAAAATATAACTTCGCCTTATGAAGTTGACAAGGGTAGTTAACTGAAACGCTTATATCGACTTACCATGTCTGGTAGAAGTCATTTTTCTCACACCCACTCTCTTATCAAGTTTAAACTTCACAAAATTATAAACTAGCATAGACAAGACATGAATAAATAAAACAAAATAATTAAACAATTGATCAATTAATTACTAGTAATTATTTATTTTGTTTGATGCAACAAGGGACATTAATCCTTCGGTATTAACAAATACGGCTAAATATGTAAGGTTTCGTACCATGAATCATTGAACACATTTTTTCTCCCACAAGCATTCTCGGATCAAGTTGAATTTTAAGCATTTATTTATTATATTATTTATTTAAAGAGAGTTTGTGTTATCACAAGAACTCAGAGGCGGCCCTCATAGTACCCGCCAATTGGTAAAGAATATTTAAGCCACGATGTTTTAATTATCTAAAGAGACAGAATTTTAAAGAATCAATTGTTGTTAAATTTAACTTAAAAACAAACTGAATAACATATAATCTATAAAGAGACTTTATATCAGAAGAGCGATTTTAGATAATCTTTTGGTATTGTTCTTTTTAACTTTAACAAAATGTACAACCTATTATCGATAATGAGATTTAAGTACATTTATTTATTAGTTTATTAAAAGTAGAAATCATGTTTTCAAAATCATTTCTTTTTTTTTTAAATCTTACTGTGACAGATGAAACAGAGACAGAACGACACTGGTAGGGTGGAGTGAGGAGTTCCACTTAGCTTCTTGTGTACACGGAAGGCACGCCACTACACTAACTACTTTAAAATACATTTTGGGAAAACATTTCCTTTCCGTGATGCATTGAAAAATAAATACATATCTAAAATGTCTACTGCTCCGCTTTACTCTTGTGATCTGGATCTACTTCTAGATCTAGGTAAATGTGTATTTAGATTATATTTAATATTTGCGTCAAAATTTAAAAATATAAGCAAAGATTAGATAATGCATCAATAAAATATCTTGATCTAGAATCTAAATCTAAATGTAGATCTTGACTAAATTTTGAATTTTAGATCTGGATTCTAGATCCACTATCTAGACTAGATTTAGTCTACAACATATTTTATATCTATGGTCTAGAATCTCTAGAATCTAAATCAAGTCTTCTAAGTCTAAAAGAATTTATTACAAAAGAACACCCTTTCGTACGTAGTTGCAATGAAATATGCAAACTGATTGCAAACACATATTTTAAAGCTCAAG
The DNA here is from genome assembly GCA_030265305.1 of Biomphalaria pfeifferi. NCBI lineage: Eukaryota > Metazoa > Mollusca > Gastropoda > Planorbidae > Biomphalaria > Biomphalaria pfeifferi. Next base: position 392,737 of record JASAOG010000153.1, read on the forward strand.
GATACGTTGATGCTAAATAAAGGGTACTCAAAAAGGAAATAAATTAATAAATACCAAAAAAAAAAATACTTTAAAACAAAAAAAAAATCAACATTTATTGTAAATTTGATCTTTAAAGTTCGTGGCTTTAGAATTATCAAGTGGAAATGTTCTGCGTCGTTGAGCCTGCTACTTGTCAGGGTTGACTACTCTAGTGTGATCATACTTTTTTTTTCCCATTGCGTCCCTTGTTTTATTTATAATTCGTTTCTCGCCTGCCATTCAACAGGGTAACTTCGTGATGTCCTCAATAGGAATCGTCTTCGTTTAGTCGGTCGATTACTCATATCGAAAACAAGGTATTAAAGTGGAAACGACAAACAAAGGTAAGGTATTTTCTATTGTGCACGAAATGGTCAGGGTATCGATATCGACCACTCCTTGTCTTGCCCAATAGATTCATCTCGTTTTGTCATATATCCATTATCCACTTCTTAGACATGGAGCGGCAGGACGTAATCGTTAATTTAGAAATGACTAAACTTTTCTTTATTCTTACTTCGATTCTAGTTGCGAAGTTTCATATGATTTTTTTCCCTCTTTTTTTTCTATTCGAGCAATTGTAAACAAAGAAACTCCATTTTCCAATAGACTGAGGAATATTTTTTTTTCAAAAGTTTTTTTTTTTTAAATAGCTTTTTCTGACAAGCTTGCGGTATCGATGTGAAAGGTATTGTCATGGGCCAGAGTGGTGGGTGAGCTCGATACTTCCCTCTGTGTCGTCGGCTTCATGCCTTGTTGCAAAGTAAACATTCAGTCCTAAGTCCAATTGTTTTTTCGGTTGGTGAGTCTCCGCAGAGTTTTTTTCTTTTCGTCTGAGCATCAAATGCTCGGGCATGCGCAGTGTTTACTCAAGGGCAGCTAACCAAAGAGGTTAGAAGAGTCGTGTTGGCAGAAGCGAAAAAGGAAGAGAAACAAAATACGATGGGGGAAAAAAGAGGGGGGGGGTAAGAACTGCCATAAGTCATAAAAGTTACAACCATGTGGGTATAAAACAAAAAGGGTCTCGGGTGGACAAAGACACTTGTTTTCTTTTTTACCCCTAATATCAAGGTTATGTGAAAATATCATTTTAAATGTATTACAGTAATCGCTCGCATTCCCTGGATAAACTAGGGGTGCAGTTTATCGCAGGCCGATTTAATCCAAAAAAATTCAAATCAGAACAAGTTACAATTTTCAATTGTCAGAACCTCATTTCCAGTTTTTAAAACAAAAAGAGTATAACGACTTTCGTCGTTCAGTTGATGGACCAAAAAATACAGATCTAGATGTAATTAGTAGCATTTATATCACAAGATGTGGTTTTGCAATGACTTTCTAATTTTTTACTCAGAAAAATACGATTACATTTCCACTAATATTTGATCCCCAATGAATCGAATTACGTAATCTCTACTCTATTGTTTGTGTTTGTCTTCATCGATGACAATACTGAATCATTTACAAAAGTAATACTCCTGCAAAGGTTTTATTGATTTTCTTTTTAATCTATCGTTTTGGTTATATGAAATATCATTTTCAATATCATTTAAGACGGTTTAGTAAAAATCAACTTTTCAAAACAGTAGTGTCTTGACACTCAATTACTTAAATTTATCTTAAAAGCATTAGTGTCTTGACCAGTAGTGGCCTTACGGGGGTGGCAAGTGGGGCTACCGCCCAAGGCCCCGCGCTTGAAAGGGGGGCCCGCGCCTAAGGGGATTCCAGCGATAGGAGATTCCCTTGTCACCGTCAGGTTCGAAATCCAGACCAGTTCTCATTAACTAAGAATTGTTGCTCAATATTTTGGAAGCCTTTCCATAATAACAATAAGATAACAATAACAATAACATGGCCGTGAGAAAACCCGTGTTTCAGTTGAAAAAAAAAATGGAGGGATTTTTTTTCATTAGAAATGTTTCGCGAAATGGACCACTGTGGATCCTATTGTATATGTTCTTATACCAAAGACTAAAGGCAGTATTTCCTTTTCCTAGTAAGTTGTTTGGAATGATAGCTACTGGAGGCCAATTAGCAAATGAAATCTGCTGCGACTGGAACCATCTTGGTAATAAAATTCAGCAGGTTTCTGTAATTCAAATTAAAATGTTTATAAAATGTTTTAAATGTTTCAGATGTTCCTTCAGAGTTGTAGATAATGTACTTCCTAGTCCAAACCTCCCGCAGGACGAAGGGGGATGGCAGCTGGCTGGCTATGAACCCTGGACCATTGAGACTACCGAACAACAGACCAGCGCGCATACCGCACTGCCAGGCAGCCATACATACTTATTTGATACTAGAACAAATTAGACAAGAAAATTGCTATGGGGCACAGTCTTAGCAAGAATAGTAGCTATAGTTCAGTACCTTGCCAACAAAATTAACAGCGCATTTCGTTGGAAAACAGAGAAACCTAATGCACCGAACAACGGTCAGTTTTTAGGCTTGGTTTAGATGCTTGACAAATTCGACCCAACTATACAATAATATCTTCGACGAATTAAGAACGCCTAGGCTCACTATCAGAACCTCGAATATAGGTTCCAAACGAACTTATAGACCTGATGGCTTATTCTCCTGTCATCATTGACTGCACGCTTGATGTTAGCCGCAAAGAGCGGATGTCAGCTTTTACATAGCGTTTTGTGGACGTATCGGATCCAGAAGTACAGTACACTTATAGAGTGTATTTAAAAGGCCAGTAGTACATTACTTACGTAAGGTAGTATGTTTTGTAACAAAAATAAGGCGGACGATCCCGTTAGCGTGACTTGTTACGACAAATACCTATAGTCTGCCCTTACTGTTCAGGGCCCCGCATACGACATTTGCCCAGGGCCCCGCGCACTGCTAAGGCCGCCCCTGGTCTTGACAATACAATCAATTCATTAGCGATTTCTAACAAGCATCTATGTCTTGACACTCAATTCATTAGCGATTTCTAACAAGCATCTATGTCTTGACACTCAATTCATTAGCGATTTCTAACAAGCATCTATGTCTTGACACTCAATTCTTTAGCGATTTCTTTTACAAGCATTAGTGTCTTCACTAACGCTTTCCAACACTCTAGACGAGATCAAAACACTTCAAATCTACTTTTCTCTTCTTTTCATTTGTAACGGTTCCCAAACTGTCATGGGCCCGGTCACAATGAGCGCCTACGTTGTGCAGTTGCTAGGTCGCTGGATTATAAAATACTCGGAGAAATTAATTTCAAATTGTCATGTAAAAATGAAGGCCAATTTTCTAAGCTAAAGACCCTATCAAATAACATTTAGACTATAAATAGATGAATATAAAAATGTTATTCAAATTACATTTTCTTACTATCCCCCTCCCCCGAGAAAAAAAAATCCTCTTTTTATTGAATGTATAAAACTACTAGACTTTATATTCTAATAAAAGACCTTTTGCCTAAGCCTTTGGATCTAGACTTTTAGTAGATTGTGTGTAAAATGTTCCTAACATTAATTAATAAAACTTTTGAAGTGAAATCTATTAAGTCAGTGATGCTCAAAATACGGCCCTAGGGTAAGATCCGACCCGCGACATGGTTCCAACCAGCCCACCGAAACGTCGACACAAAGTGTAGTAAATTCCCCTTCCAAAAAAAAAAAAAAGTTGAAAAAATGTATCTTTACCTACTTTATGGCTCTGACATTGTGTCTGATGGATTGGTACCATGACCTTTAACATTTGTGTGTTTATGAAATGTGACTCTGAATGTACAACAGGAGAGAGAACGTATCTTTACTTTTTTTTTGTGGAACATGATCATAGGCCAGCATATTGGAATTTTGTAAAGAAAGTTTTAAGAAAGTGTGACTGTTTAATAAAACAACAACATATAAACAGCATTATAAAATAGATATGGCGCCATACTTCATTTGAACAGTAAATAAAAGATTGTTAAACTTCGCGATGAGATTAACGATTTTTGCCTGGACAATACTATCAATTTAGTTTTCAGCAATGTTTGATGATGTGATCAATGTATATGCATACGCGATTTACAATTAACTGTAAATTGTTCTTTCTGGCGTATATCTAGCTGAAAAGTGATAAGTGTTTTAATTATTTCAATACATAATTTTTATGTACGAAATGATGTAGTCAGACATTAGCGATATTTTGATTAAAAAATGTGTGCATGTATTCCAGACATCATTGACGTTTACGACATCATTATAAAGTAGGCCGATATTTGCTCACGATTTTTTGTAGTGTGTTTGCCATGGATATTAAATCTAGTTTATCTCATTGTTCTCCAGAAAAGTTAATACATTTGTCGGTGGATGGGCTTGTAACTTTAGCTACACTATCTCAGTCTCCCATTCAAATGAAGGAACTAATTTTATGGTTGGTGTTAATCTCAATAACATCTGAGAGTATTCAAAACATTACATAAAATATTGACTCGATACATTTGAACGCTGTCACTTGTATTTGGATTGAGTGATAAGGGAAAGTTACAGGAGCAGCGGCTTCTTTGCTCCTCACTAGAATGTGATGTAAGTTTGAACTCTGGAGATTTATTGCTCATATTTACTTTCGTTGGTTTGAACTCTATATATAACTAGTATAGAAACAAGCACAACAACTTTTGTAAACAAGTGATCCTAATTTGATAAACGTGTATTTATGTTAAGAACTTAGCACTGTCTGTGACGAAACGAAACTGCATACTAAAGTTCATTTGAGTTTTTTTCCCAGCTAACCATAAGTAACTTTTATTTTTAACCTTAAAATTATGCCGCTGTCCACCCATAAACTAAGTACTTATACTATTTATCTCCCCTTTCTCACGGGGCGTAGCGCGATTAAAAACAAACTACCTTTATTAGGGCTAAGTTTTAATTATTGGCTCTGGACCGGTGACCCACAAGACAAAAGTCTCTGCACCCGCGCTACCCACAGCGACTTAATAACTTCACACCTTCCCTCCTGGGAGTCGAACACTTTGTAAGGTTGTGACAGAGCGTCGCATGAGGTTTGCGGGACATGTTCTTCGTCAAAATGAATTACGGGCACACCAAGAGTTGCGATAACATGGAAGCCAATACGAGGAATGAGCAAGCAGGGACGTCCTCTAATTATTTTGAGACACATCTTCATGGAGGACCTCAGAACAGTGGACACCAGGTGGGAGGAGGCTTCAGACATTGCCAATGACAGATCTTTATGGAGACAGCTTGCCACTCAATGCGCCGAACGGCGCGGGATAACCTAAGTAAGTATGTATGTACATTGTACTATTCTATTTCAATGCTATATCTTCATATAGTATTATTAATGCCGCTTTGGTTGTCTACCTTTGAAGCCAGAGTTATTGTATTTCATGAGTTATGTTTCATCCATTCCTGTATCTTAGTGATTGATGTAAACAATAACCTTTCGTGAATCTAAGTGCTGTCTATGAACTTAGATCACAGTGCTCTAAACTTATAGAGTGAATGTAAAGGTAATAATGTCACATTCCTATTATATATCCCTCATCAATATTATTGTCTCACACCCTTGAGAACTTATAGTTCCTTGGATGAATATAATTTTGATTAATTATATCAAACCCTTATTACTGTAGCCCTATCCCTAGTATTTTATGTTCATCTTATCCTTTAGTAAATACAATGCTCATATTCTCCATTTTACTATAACTGATTACTGATTACGTAATCACAGTCAACGGATGAATATTGACTAGTATCATCCCACATTTTATGACAATACATTTATTGTGGTTGTCTTCCTTATATTTTGTTGGTTATTGAGTTATCTTATGCGTGCTTTAAGATTTTATACATAATTGCCTTATTGGGATTGATACTAATGCCTGTATCTGAATGATTGCAAGGCATATGGGAATCCCTACTCAATGCCTTTAGGAGGTTCCCAATTGTCTGTCTTATCCCCAGCATGGTTGCTGTATCTGTAACTGTATGCTGTAACGGCCATATCTCCACCCAAATCTGTAACCGGAGCCGACCACACCAGATACCCCCCCCCCCCCCCCCCCCAAATTATATACCTGTCATCAAGAAGGCATGGCCTACTGTCCTTAGCCATAAAATATTGCCCAGTGTCCCCAGTGCCCTATACTGCCCAGTATCATCTGCCCAGTACCTGGTCCAAACTGTCCACTGCCCAATAGCTATTGCCTAATGCCGACCGCTTAGAGCAACCTTCGCTGCAGAAGATAAACTGGTGTGAGTTAGCCCGGCCATCTACGAGCTAGAGACCACATCTGAGAGATCATCCTACCGTTATTATCCCCAACTTAGTCCGCAGCACCAACCCTCTCTACAGCTAAACAGGCAGTGGTCTAGCCCTAGAGCCAGCTTGCCTTTAGCATAGAGAACATCCCGAGCCGACGTCCTGAGACAGAGCCGGATGACCCATCTTTCTGAGTGCCAGTCCCACGACCGCCAGAAGACGACCCACGGGCTAGCAGCTAAGAATATAAGTAGTCAGACATAGGAACACTCTTCCATTCACGCCTTAAGTAGCAATCCATGATGAACAATTATGTTTGATATTAACACCTTCAATTCACTTCTTGATTATATTATTTTTTTCATTTATCTATTGTAAACTTTAGACCATTAAATCATTTTATTTTATGCATTTAATTCACTGGTCTGTTCTTACTGTTGTTACGTATCTAGGTAACAATGCCTAGATACTATTGTTTTTTTTTTCTTGACCTGTAGGTTGTCTGCCCCTTTGTGTAATAAGTTTTTTTTTATTTTATTCTTCAAGAGTCAAGCCACACAGACAGTGACCGGTCCTTGACCTATGTGTGTACCTCTGGTTGAAAGGAGGGTGGTTTTTTTTTTTTTTTTTTTCTTTTCTTCTGTCTCTTTGAAGAGCGTTCTAGATCTGGGTGTTGATGACTTTTTGTTCTAGAAATTACTAGATATCGACGCGCGGTAGATTATATAAAGACCGCTCGCGTAACGTTGACGGACAGACATACGGAGACAGCCGTGAGACAGAATAGCGGAGACATTGCGTGACCCGTGCGTGGTATACCAATTGATCGTGTAAGTTAAGATTTTTCTTTTTTCAAGGCCTTGCTTGTATTTGTAATTATATTTTCAAACTCTGGTATTGTAATATTGTTACATGCCATTTTTATTTTTGTAAAAGGGTTTTGGTCAACCCTTCCATTTTGTATTGAGTTATATTATGATTAAACATTAAGTTGATATTTTACTTTCCGATTTATTGTGTCATTTTTTTTTGTTATTCATTGTAAGTCTTTGATTAAATTCAGACTTAAGATAGTGACACAACTACCTTTTTCTATTGTCACGTTCCCCTAGGCAAGCCATTTAAAAGTAGAATTCAATTTGTAATACGTGACACTGTTAGTTGCGGTGTGCCTGTTCAAAAGCGTGTATATGTGAGCGGGATGAATTAATAAAGTTTCCCCTAGACTTAAATAAACAAGCCAAAAATTAACTAATTAAACATTTTGTCACACTGTCATCATTTTTGAATTTCTACTACGCTTTAACAGTTATATTAATCAGTTTCTAAACAACATTGTTTCACTGTTTCAACAGTAAGGTGAAGTACATTTTTACGATGTGTTTTGGCAATCAATATAAACAAAGGCAAACCAGATAAAGGATCGGAAGTGGACTTTTTTTTTTTTTTTTTTTTTACATTATCGACATTAAGACTAGGGTTGTATTATCTTTCCTCCAATTAGCGACTAGGTCAGGAAGAAGTCTAAAAGATAAATGCGATTTTCTTATTCCATATATTAAGACAAATTCGTACAAGTTCTCCTTCTTCCCTAGCGCCTAGTTGCCTGAATCAGACAGGAAAACCAATGACTCAGCAGAATTTAAGATTCTAATTAACATTTAAACATGGGTACGCGAATGGCGAATTACCTCCCCATTTAAGAAAAGTTTGATTAGATGGGCGGAAAGAAATGTATCATATAAGATAATTTGGGCGGAAAATGAAGTATCATATTTTTTTACTCTTCCGCGGTGTCGAATGCAAACAATGAAATAAACATGAGGTAACCTTCAACTAAATCAGGAACACCGGCGAAAGATATGTAGTCGTCGCTGATGTTGGTAACAGATATGATTAATGATCAAGAAAAGAATCGTCCGATGTCAACTGTTTCCGTAAACTACTTCTTATTCTTGCTGTGATAGGAAAAGCGTCTTGTCCCTATCAAATCCTAGAACGTTCTTACTTTTTAACAAACTTTACGTCATCGTCGCTGAGTAAAACTTTTTCCCTATTCCCGAAACAAATAAATAAATCCTGATCATGTCATAACACATATAAGATAGGTGGAAAAAGAAATATCATATAAGATGGGCGGGAAAAGAAGTATCATAAAAGATAAGATGGGCGGGAAAAGAAGTATCATATAAGATGGGCGGTAAAAGAAGCATCATATAAGATAAGATGGGCGGAAAAAGAAGTATCATATAAGATAAGATGGGCGGTAAAAGAAGTATCATATAAGATGGGCGGTAAAAGAAGCATCATATAAGATAATATGGGCGGTAAAAGAAGTATCATATAAAAAAGATGGGCGGAAAAAAATGTATCATAAAAGATAAGATGGGCGGAAAAAGAAGTATCATATAAGATGAGATAAGCAGTAAAAGAGTCCTGAACGAATAAATGTTATTGTTTCGAATGTAAGAGCAAATAAAGCGCTCTGGGCTATAAGAGGATCAAAACCATAGACTACATGTATACACATATATGATCAAAACACATGTCTGATCCTATATACGTGGACTATTATATAAGAACATTTTTCTTTCATAGTGAAACGGAGTTGGCAGAAACAAATCATTAAAAAACAACCTAGATGAACACATTGAATTGGCAGAAACAAATCATAAAAAAAACCCTAGATGAACACATTGAGTTGGCAGAAACAAATCATAAAAAAAACCTAGATGAACACATTGAGTAGGACATATTTTCTCAGACCAAATGTTAAGGGTAAAATGTTTTTAAAGATGAGATTACGATAAAAAAAAAGATAAGGTAAAGATAAGGTGAAGATTAGTTTTTTAATTGTCAAAAAAAGTAAACAGAAAAGTATTATATGATCAAGAGATTGCAATGCTATTAACTTTTGGCATGTAAACCAAGAGTATTTGTAATATTTTATTGAAGAAAATTTCGAACTCGTGACGTGTCTGAAACGCAAATCTTGGAGTAACTTTTACACATTTTTTTAAACTCAAGAACTAACATTTCTTCAATTACCATGCTCTTTTTGTTTTTCTTTCTTTGTTTGCAGATTTTTTTTTATTTTTAAATTTTTTTTTGCAGTTTAAACAATGAGAATGTGTTGTACGCCTCATGGTCTCATGAGAATTCTGAACAGGAAGTTTATTTATATCTTGGTTTCTCGAAGTTCTGAGTTTCTACCATAGACATAAATAAATATAGACTGGCCGATTAAAGAGTTTCATGAAACGAAAATGTGTGACTTGCAATTTTGTGTACTTTATTATACAGCATTTATGAGCAGTATAAAAGTTAAGTATTCATATCTATTTCAGCCACACACCTATATATATTGTAAATAAGGAGGCATTGTAGTTTTGTTTAATCTCTAAGAATGAAGATCATGCAATTTTTCATAATCGGAAATCCAAATACAATAGATATACATGTTTTCAAGTTACATGAAGTTACTTCCTTCGGCCAGTCTATATTTATGTCTATGGTTTCTACATAAAGGTTAAATATGTAGGGGAGATAATAGGTTTCCGGTACCAGAAGGTTAGCGAACTTTCAATTTCTAAACTTAGCTTGGTAGACTAGTAATTGAAGAGATAAGTTAATATCGGGGTCCACAAATCAGTTTGTTCAGTAAATAAGTATTAAGCTTCACGTTAAGTCTATTTTATTATAAAATTTAGATTATAATTGTATATTATTGCTTCTATATAGTGCGTGTTAATTTTTTCCATGATTTCTACTTAAGGATTAAATTTTTTTTAATTCGTAAAGAGGAATAAAGCCATTGGTTCATTATGTATGTGTTTAAAATTACAATGGAGCAATTGTGGTCCATTTCTCAAAGCTGCGTTACTGCTGAGTTGGTCACAGGGAAATCTGCAGCCGTGATGATGAATGGAAGTTGTCTAAAGATCAGATGAGATACGATAGGACAAGCTAATTTTATTTGTCGAAACAAATGAAAATTCAGTTTGACCTTAGCATAACTACTGTAACACTAACAATATGGATGCAAATATGAACAGCATTCACACACGAAACACACATACACACACACTCACAAAGCCAGGGCGTTTTGAAATAGACTTCTTGGTACTTCTCTGTGACGACAGACGCCTTTACAACACCTCTGAATGAAAGTGAGATAAAGGAGTTTTTATATCTTTCTGTTTTAGCCTTAATGAAGAGGAGGCAGTCACTTCGTCCAGATCTGATGTAACAGGTCTAGCTAATTGCCATCAGAGCTCTGTGAAAATGACTGCACTTATCAGCAATTTATATTCTCAGCTAAATCAAACTGTCACGTTTCGCTTGTTGTTAATAGCAACGGAATTTTCATTTGTTGACATTATCATCAAGCAATCTGTCATGCGACTGGTATGACTTTATTTCTCACCTTTTCTGATACCAAAAAAAAAGATGTCCAAATACGGCTAAAGGGTATAACTTTAGATACGAGCCACATTTTTCTTCCAGTCCTCAGCCGTTAGGAAAATCTATGGTGCTATAGAAGATGAAACAGGGTGGAGGACACGCACTAACCATGAGGTATATCTATTGTATAAGGACCCACCGATAATGACTGAAATGAAAAAAAACAGTTTACGTTGGGCAGGTCACCTTGAAAGAATGTCAGATGAAAATTGTATACAGGCAAAAACAAAAAGGCAGGCGACCCATAGGCAGACCCCCTAATGCGATGGATTGATGGTGAGGAGGCAGATCTACAACAGCTTGGGGTTAGGGCGTGGAGACGAGAGGCCCAGGAGAGATCTGTTATAGCAGACCAGCGCCCTTCATGGGCTGTAGGCCAGTGGATGGATAGTTCTCAAACAAAGAATACTTAGAAAAACTGTATCAAAGGGGACAAAACTGTTCGATGAGTCACTTGTAAATTTGGATTTTATTGTTTGTATATCAGTGGTGATTTATTTATTCAATCTGATGTATATTGTGTTATTTTATTAAAAGAAGCTAATATATATATATATATATATATATATATATATAGTATATGTAATAGTCCTTGCTCACAGACTCATCATTAATTTCCCTATAAAAGGGCGCTAAAAGGAAAAGAAATTTCAACCAGTTTTTTCCTTAACAAATACTTGGAATAACTCAGCACTTTTACAAATTGAAAGTAGATACATAAGTCATTTTTCCAAAATCGAATCATATTCGCTTAGTTTCGAGCAAATGTGTCATGTTTTATTTGACTCATTTTCAACGCCATATTTTCTGTTTACATGTCCTCTTCCGTTAGTTTTTTAAAGACACGGTTCAACAAAACAATAACACTTGATAACAATAAATAGATAGATCTGTTTTTGTTTAGTGCATGAGCTCTTTATGATCAAGGGCGTATTTGTATTTAGAAGATTAGGTCTGTACCAGGGGCGGACTGGGTATCAAAATCGGCCCTGGCATTACCATATAAACCGGCCCACAAATATCATGTCATATATTTTCGGTGGGGGGGGGGGATTTTTACCCCACTCCGCAATTTATATATATATATATATATATATTAGTGTGTGTGTATATGTAATTAATCTTCATTACATTCTGATCTTTCATTCTTTCAAACATTTTTTCTACCCCATAATACTCTCTTCCAATAATTAGTGGAAAAACAGTACACAGCGCCAAAGGGCAGCTAGGGAGTCCGGGGGAACGCTGTGAGCTTTCTCAAGTGGGGTCCGGGGAGAAGCCCCGGAACCAAGCATTATTTCCGTTATTTTAAGCTTTAAAAATGCATATTCTGAGGTATCTACAGTGCAATTAGCCTGCTACTCTTCCGCTAAAAAATTCAATGGAGCCAGCGACTGGTAGAAAATGCTAAAATGCTTTAGTTTTTGTATTGGAGGGGGAAGGGAAACCACAAAAACCCTTTTGGCTACGCTCATGAAATTTGGTGACTGTAGTTTGCTTAAGTTGGCTGCACTGGGGCAGTAAGTAAAGTTTCCCTTTCAGACAATGAGGTCTGAGGCAAGTGATGGTTTGAAGACCCTTACCTTCCTGCTACGCCCATGTGTTATATTATAGGTGTAAGCCTAATTCTCTACAAAATATATATCAAATTTGATAGCGCATCGAAAACTGGATGTATGCATTCGTAGGCTTACATAATGTATTCTATTTATACATGTATGTAGTCTGAATACTATAAACAATACAATAGCAGCCTAATGAGTTTGAAGCTTTTTGGTATCACTTATAGATTACAGACGTTTCTTCAAAAAATAAGATTGTTACGTCTTACGCATTTCATGTGTCAATCTAGTCATGCATGTTGATCTGTGACTTTAAATATGCTAAATCATTTGTTTTCCTGGCTGACTCAGGCAACCCATTCCATTAAAAGATAAGAGAAAGTAGAACGGTTAGAGAGGCGCTTAATTAATGTGAAAAGCTCTTGCTTCCTCCTAGTACATTCTCAAAAACCCGATTTGTATATGAATATACCATGACCCATTATTTAAAATATAAATCTCTTTTTATTAAATATCGGATGTGTAATTGTAATTGTTTTCATCGTTAACGACTTCATACTAAGCATACGTTTGCAATTAATTATAATTGTATAAAAATTGATTTAGAGATAGATTTATTTTTTAATTAATTTTTTTTGTAAGCCTTAGCCTTAAGTGTAGTATTTTTATATCTATGTTATTAAAAAACTTTTCAAATCGCAGAAAGTAGAACTTTATACCCATATTGAGCTGTGAATAAGTTGGGTGGTTTGCGATTTCGCGGCTGTGTGTATGTGTTTGTTAATTTCTATTAAGTATTGTTAAAGAGCTAAATGTCGCGCCTATTTTATTTTTTTTTGCTGCTATATATCAATGTTTTCTAACTTAACCTCTCTCATCCCTCTTTTTGGTTAAATTTCATTGGAACGATTATAAGACGGGGGAGGTCAGGAGCAAAAAAAATGGGAGTGCCATCAAAGGCCTATGCCGACCAGCAAAATAAATAGGCCAAACACAACCTGGAAGACATCAAAGCAGTCCAAGCCGCTCGTGCATAGCAGAAAGTACGGTCTAACGTTTTGCAAATGATAATACTTACAGTGTATAGTGTTTTTTTTATATATATTCTTGTTGAATTTCAAACAAAATTAATTGTAATAAGAATTATATATATTATATATTATAGCTTTTATATAGCCTACTTTCATGCTTATAGCATGCTCAGAGCGCTTTTGGTCCAATCTCATTTGTGGACCAGTGGGGGGGGGGGGGGGGGGGGGGAGGGGGTATCTAGGAGTTGGTTTTCCGTGCTGCCTTTAGGCGCTCAGTAAACACAACTCTGCCCGAGTCGGGTGTCGAACCTCGAGCCCCCTTCTAGGTAGCCAAGACAAGCCAAGTTCAAGCGCACTTGAAAAAAAAAAAAAACGTGTTCGGGCATTTGTGTCTTGCTGCTGTGACTTTTTTTTTAAGTTGTCTGCATTGAATTTTTTTTCTTTGGTCGCGACCAGACCGGATCATTTGGTACCGGCCCACCGGGCATTTGGCCGTTTGCCCACATAGACAGTCCGCCCCTGGCCTGTACTCTAGTTTTAGATAATAAAAGTGAATCTTCCTTATAATGACGAGCTACATCTAGAGCTAGTTTTGTCTAGAGCTACATCTAGAGCTACTTTTCTCTAGAGCTAGATCTATAAAGAAAAATCCACGAAACTGCCAGAGTGAATGTGAGAGATTATACTTAGATCTGTGGTTGTTAAATGTGTTCTCACGAGAACACGCAAGGTCGCGTGAAGGCGCAGTAGTGTGTTTGTGGACAAATTGACTACATTTTGCAATGTTAAGACTGCAGCTAATGAGACTTTGTCTCACAATTTTATAACGTCCAGATCTAGATCACAAGTAGGCCCCTATTCTATATGTAAAATCAAAAATTCAGAAAATTGTCAGTAAATTAAAGGACATATTAAAAGTATGTGCGTTTGTTATTCTTTTGGAAAAGGGGGGGGGGGGTATGCAATAATACGATTTGTGGCGATGTGTTTACTCTATTTAAGATGTGTCTCTAGATAACGTCTCGACGTAAGGTCTAGATCAGTGGTCTTCAACGGGTGTGCTATCGCACCCTTGGGAGCGTTTTCGAGTTGTTGTTTTTTTTTTGGGGGGGGGGGGGCGCTTGGAGACAATGAACGGTAGGGAGCGTTGGGCACAATAGGGGGCAGTAAGGGAGCGCTGGGCATAAAGGGGAAAAGAAGAAACTAAAGGTGCACTGCAACTAAACTAATAAAAACAAGGTTACTAAGACAGTTTGTGTGGAGACACAAACTCAATGCCCCCCCCCCCCCCCAAGAGGTACACCCAGGCAGGTAAAAAGGCAGGTTTCAATATTTTCAGAAAGAACATCAGAATGAAATTCATTCATAGACAAATGACAGAGAAGATTGGAGAAAAAATGTTGACGGATCTTGTGTGATGGCCCAGCGGTCCACAGACCAAAGAATAGGTGAAAGTGAATGTAAAGTTAGATGTGAACCTGGCCTAAGTAATGTCTTATAATGAATATTTAATTGCTCTAATTGTTTTGTAAAGGGACAATTACAAATGTAAAAAAAAAGCGTCCCCCGAAAGGGGAAAAGACGCTATTAGTTTTGTGTGGAACGCCTGTCCGTCTATTCGTCTGTCCGTCCGTCCCGTTTAGATCTCGTAAACTAGAAAAGATAGTGAAAAACCGACATATAATATTTTAGATCATTCAAAGTTCTGATGCAACGGCTACTTTTTATTTTCTGAAAGCAAAAAATCTAATTTTTTAAATCACTTATGCAAGGAGTTTTTTTCATTAAATACACAATTTTTTAAAACTATTCACTAGTTAATTGTAACAAACACTGAAGGCGTTTTAGTAAGGGAAACTAGTGTTTACCATTATTGAACACATTAATGCAAATGGTTTTAGATATTTTATTTAAAAATTTATTTTTTACAATTGTATTGCTAAGTTATGTAAGTGCTGTCCTACTAAATACTACATTTACAAAAAAGTGTTAACTTTTTTTAAAGAGAAAAAATCTATTTACTATGCAAATAAGTTGTACATAATTTAAAAAAAAACAATTAAGAAGTAGTTATTTGACATAATTTTTGTAATATTGGCAATGCCTTCGATTCCGAAGATTAAGGCTGAGTGCAGTGTTTCACATAACTACACAAACCCAGTTGCGACCTGCATATTTTCCGGAATTTTTTGCAGACAAAGCCGTTATCTGCTGGCGGTCTATTTAAGTTTTTTTTCCGTCTTTTGCGCCTGACTTCAATTATGGCTTTTCTTTGAGTCTCAAATGTTTGTCCAGCATCTTTTGTGAGAGTTGTCCAACTGTCTGCCAGAGAATGCTGTCAGGTACTTTCCTCTATGCCAGTGAGGGCGAAATGGCGCCTGAGTGGACCTTTATAGCGCTTACAGGGGGCACCTCTGTAACTCCGTCCTGCTCTAAGCTTGCCAAGGAAGATGATCTTTTGCATGAGGTCGTCTCCCATGAGGGATAAGTGTTAATGACAGCATAAAAATTTATAAATAGATGACATTTTGTTCAAATTAGCCTTCTCACGCTTCTATAGATGTGTTTTTCTTAGCGGGGGGCACTGGCGGATTTTTTAAAAGAAAAAAATACGAAAAGGGGGCGGTAGACCAAAAAAGGGTGAAGACCACTGGTCTAGATCTACGTCTATGAAAATACTAATTCACATTCAAAGAGTAGTTTAAAAACTGCAAATAGTGATGTTCCTTCCTATGAACTGTCTCGCTGAAAACTTGTATCCATCAGGACTTATATATATTTTACGTGCGAATGGTGAGGTGGGCATCATAACGCTGTCTGTCCTAGAATGCGATGGATAATCCAAAGAAGGGTGTGGTGTGTTAAAAACTGTGCATTACGGGCTTACGGGCCTTTCGATTGGGAGAGGAAAAAAATAAAGGATGAGGGCGTTCCAAATTGTGTGGTTAGTGATGAGGGTTTTGTATAGGAGGATACCAAAAACAAAACCAACAAATATGGGATATCATTGTAATGCTGGTTGTTTCACGGAATAGTACAAATGTATTTTTTAAATTCAGATTTAACTTACAAGAAGTGCAGTATCGTTGTGCGCTTTTAGACTAAAAGGACCTAAGTAGTGTTTGGTTTGATTACTCGTTATCATGTAGGGGTAACCGTTTCATTGATAGATATAAAGACCAAAAAGGAGGAGTGGTTTGTTTGTGTCAGTGTGTGTGTGTGGGGGGGGGCTTTCTATAACGCAGGTAGATGCAAAAGCTAAAACTGATTGGCCAAAGAAGTGTTTGTGCATTGTTTGTGTTAGTGGGCTGCGGGCCGTACGATTGAAGGATGAAAGAGACAAAAAAAAGGGGGGGGGGAGGACCGAAAAATCGTTTTGGTATGGGGGAGAGTTGTGGGTCGTTTTATTGAAGAATGAAAAAAAGTGTTCCGGGCAAAAATAAAACACAATCTAAGCTATCATACCATTTCATCCCATTCCACAACACGGGCACCAACTAGTTCTTTTTTGTACAAAAGCTCCTTCTTCCCTAGTGCGATTAGAGCATGGAATGGATTGCCTGAGCTTGCCAGGAAAACTAGTGACTTGGCGGAGTTTAGGTCATTGGTTAATATGTATGACTAAATGCATGACGCGCATGACGTAATCATCTTCTTTTTTGAAGTAACGTCTGTATCATATAAGATAAGATAAGATTCCAAATCTCTACTGGTAAACAAGATTGAAGTAAATTTTAAATTGGCATCCGAGGATTAATCCTTAACCAGAGCTATCAAAACATCTTCCGCAAAAACTTCAGAAAAATATTGTGGTGGTATTCGGTATTCCAAAGTACGCAGCCTTTTAGATCCAGACAGAATTTTTGAATTCAGCTAGGACACCACTGGAGACTCTTTCGATTCTCTTTTTCTGTCTTGATTTTCTGTTGTTGTCACCGAGTTTTAAAAGGAAAGGCCGAAATGTGTTATGAGCCCCAGCTAGACGTCTCGATGGCGTCTTTTTAATCCCGGATTAATATCCTTCTCTCGTTCTGCCGTTTGATTAGGCCTTTACTTAATCAACTTCTTTCTGTCAAGTAAGGTCATCCATCCTTTCTGTTATCTTCTTAACCTTCTGCCACGTGACATTATGTAAAGTAGGATTGTTTTTTAAAGGTCGACATATTTCGCTATATGTCTATACCAGCTTTGGTTTAGAGAATTCATTGCTAAATATTAAAATGGCTGGTATGTTCATACTTGAGGCAGGAGAGATTCGTTAGCTTTCGCTTCGCACTTATCTCCAGTAATGTATCTGTTCACTAGATAAAATTGATTGTTTTTTTTCATTGCATACTAGGCGTTAAGAATGTGTCACGTAGTTAAAACCTTTTGATCTAACTTGGTCTTCCCTTGAGTTAGTTATGTTATCATTGATATAGAATAAGATGACAGAAAAGTTTCAAAAGAAGCAGCTATTGTGGTATCAACCAATCAACGCTGTTTTACTGTTCTGTTGATATATTATTACCGCTACTAAGTTAAAGAAGAAATTTATTCGTATCGAGAAAATGGATTTCTGCACAATATAAAAAATATTGCAGAATTCGACCAAAACGATTTGAGTAAATTTTGAGCGGATTTGAATCTTGCGCTCACCGATGCATTTGGTTTCGAAACTGATGCGTCGAATTGCAAATATGTTTCTACAATGTTCCAAATACTGGTTTGTCATCTCTTGATGCTTAATGTTTTATTAGTGATCAACGATGCTGCAAATGTCTCGCTAAAGCTCTTCGTATAACATTGACTACTCCTATCACTATTTCATTGGAGGAAAGAATTTTTTTTGGCGAGTGGAAAATAATTCAAGACTATTTAAGAACGACTGTAATACAAAAATGCCTGGCCATTATCGTGTGCTCGTGAAGTTATCTTACTTATCTAATAGTCATGTTTTTAGGTATATGAGTTAGGAATTAGTTGTACGTAGCAATAGTCACGGATTCTTCTATAGGCAATACAAGCTATAGCTTAGATCACCCTAGAAATTTTTAGCACTGACATATAATAACCGGACTTATAAATGGTCCAAATAGGGTCCCATACCTTAAATAGCTAATGGCTTTTTAAAGCTTAAACACGACAAAGGTAATAGAAAATTGGTTTAAAGCAGGTGTTCCCAAATTTTATGGGTCTACATCAGTGAAAAAAAAAAAGTTGTTTGAGCGGAACCTTAGCCTAGGCGGCATTATTAAGCAGAGTGAGCAAAAGTCTTGAGGGCTCCGGACAACAACGTGTTATGAGCCGGATTTGGCCCGCGGGTTGTAGCTAAGACATCACTCGTTTAAGAATCTGTTTTATCCAAAAATAAATAGGCTACTTTTGACTATTACTTATTAGCTCTACATGTTATATACATTAGTTTATTGCATTTCACATTGAGGATTGATCAATTGCGATTGTTATTCAAAAAAAGAGTCAGCCTAAAGTTTATTTATTTGTATCTTTCTCATCTGAAAGTTGGTGATATAAAAAAGAGTGTTAGTTTGAGATTCACTTACTAGTGTGACCTCAGGATATAGACAACTGAGAGTCGAGTTTGTTTGTTAGATTTATTCATAGATTTAAAAAAAAAAAAAAAAAATTGTTTTTGTTGCTATTTTAAAGTTATTGTCACATTCATTCTTCACAAAAAAAAATCTAATTAAAGTAAATAGTACATATTTCTGTAAGTATATATTTCTTTTTGGATGTATTTCTGTATCTGGCCCTGCAGTTTTCTCCATCTTCTATGTCTTTAGTTCACCTTCAAGTTTTCGTCTTTTCCCACAAGACATTCCATATGGTGATCTAACAGAAGGAAGGAGAGCCGCAGTCGCCCTCTTTTAAGGTATACTGATGTATGCAAAAGCTTTTCAAAGTCGACACCAATAGTTGGGAAAAGAAATTCCAGGTTATATCCACACGGAAGGCAAATATAAAGGAAGGGATTCGGAATTGCGTTTACATCAGAAGTAGAAAGAAGGGTGAAAAGTACAACAGCGCCTGGTGATTACAAATGTTCAACCTGTAACCGCAGCTTTGTATCAAAGATTGGCATCTTAAGTCCCTTTAGACGTATCAGAAGGAAAAGGTTTCCCATATCCCACAGATTTAATTCTCATGCTCATAAGACATAACTCTAAATCCTACATCTTTTTAATATTTGACTATAAGACAAAGGTATTCAAATTCATTTTTTAATCAATTAAAAAAAAAACAACATATAAAGCAAATTCACCTAAGTCTGTCTTAAAATGGGATTTGGACTTTTAAAATGTAATTTGATTTGAAGACAATGTCTAAATTTGGTGAAATTGATTTAAATGAAATAGTTTATAATCTATGTATGGTATTCATAGTCATCTCAAAACAGATTACGCTATAATAAGCTAATTAATAAAGTACAAAGGTAAAAAGTTCTACATAGTTTTTCAAGGACTATAATAAATTGTTTTTTTTTAAATTGGATTGTTAAGTGTCTACAAACTTCAAAGTTAACTAATAATTCAAATTTACATTATTTGCAGGTTTTAATATATTTTTATATTAGTATTATAATTTCATTTTACTCTGTTGTAACAAATTATTGTTTGCTTTTTAAGCAGTGTATCTTCTGTCGTACGCTGACATTTCTCACCGGGGTGCAAATATCATTTGAGCCTTCTTCCCACACAGTTAGCAGTGTATATTGAAATTTACATACAGTCATAAAATAAAATAAATAAAATTTAAGAAAATATATCTACAACATTTCTGTTGCAATTAGCAAATAAAAATATTACAACTAAAACTTTGGTCCCAACATAACGATTTTTACAAATGTATTGAACACTAACTATTCAATCTGAACCTACGCATAATCTACACCTGTCACAGGCTAACATTTTAAAACAAAATGAAATATGTCACTAAATTTTTAACTAGCAATGATCGGTCGTTGATGGATAAATTGTTATGAGCTTAAAGTTGAAGAGTTCTACCTGCAAATGAAATTATCTTATGACGCAAACAGCAAAACCCCGCCCCCAGAAAAAAATCCGCTCATGTAATAATTACATTTCTTGAAAACGGACCATAACTTAAGGTTTAACAAGAGTCTGTGTTTTGTGTGTGTGTGTGTGTGTTTATGATGGAGGTGTGTTGTAAGCAGAACTTCGTCTGCCCAGAAAGTTCGTCACACTTCGTTGCCTGCAGTCAAGAGTTGCAGGTCTGTAATGACTATGTTCCGCTTACCGTCTGACATGATACAACACTAATTTGATTGCAGTTAGGGAGGGCGGAGCTTGAAGCCAGTGTTGACAGGTGTGGACTAATGACATATTTCGAACTGAGTTATTAGTAGCATGTCTGAAGCGGAGAGAGAGAGAGAGCGGAGTCAAGTGGGCGCAGAGAGTGTTGTCTTCTTTCTGGCGACCCAATTTTGAAAGATTCTGGTAATAGCTGACGTTTTAAAATTGTCTGCTGAAAAATACGCCGTAAATTGTTAATATGTTTATGGTGTGGGGGGGGGGCGCATTTTATTTTTAAATGGCGCCACAGTGGCGTAACAAGGGTGGGGGAGGATTGGAGAGAATTTGAAAATCCCCCGGTCACCCACTTGACGGGGCCCCAAATGAGTGTTTTTTTTACATTATAAATTAAATATTACGCAAAATGGAGTGGCCCCCAATGAGATCAAGCCCTCGGGCCCCCAAACGATGGAAAATTCCTAGCTACGCCCCTGTGGCGCCATCAGCGGCGCTATTACCTGTTTTGCTCAGACTTAAAAATTCTATGAAATCTGGCGCTGGGGGAGTACATGAGTGCACATTTGCTGCAAAGATATTGAGTTTAAATCTCGGTAACTGGTGACTATTTTAGTAGTTATTTCTTAATGTCCCAGCGTGACTCTGTGCAGCTAGAGATATGGCCGCATGAGTAAACTTTCGTCTTCAGTTCCAGTGTGCCTGACAATATTAAGACAGAAGAAACGCAGTGTGGGTGGTTGGGCTGTCCGAACAACACCCTGCTCCATGCAATGTTAAGTTATTGTTTTTTTCCCTTCAATGATCAGCTTTCGTCCCTCTCTACAACATGGCACTATCAAATATCAAGTAGAAACAAGAAAGCAAAATATTTTTAAAAAATAAATACTGCTAAAAAATACAAAACGTATGTAAGGGTAAGAACTGCACAATTACTATCTTATATCTCAATACTGCAAGATTTATTCATTTATAATTAATCCATTACCATCAACTTGGAAGTGGGAGAATTAACTTACAGAAGACCCGTACCAGAGAGAGTGAATTGATATAAGTAATAAGCGACAGTAAACAAAGCGTACATTTGAACACGTACACTTTCAAGACTACAGTTAAGCTCACAACCACTCCTACACCGCAATTAATTGTGTTTGTGTTGTTTGTTTGTTTGTAGTTGATGTTCCAGGCTATCCTTCAGAAATGAAAAATAATAATGGCCTGACGTGTGTGTCTTTAGGGCTTAAACTTGCGGCACCATCGTGACAAAGGGATTTGTTTGTATGTTTAATAAATTGCTTTATTTGCATATTTCTTAAATTGTTATTTCTAAATATTTGACTTCCTTTCTTTTACTATTAATAAAATTGAAAATTGAAAAGTATGCCACTTATATATATATACAACTAAATCATTTATTTTTTTTTTGAGGTGTTGGGATATTAAATCATTAAAACCAATTAGCTTCTAATTGCTGCATTTCACTTTATCGAGAGAAAACAAATTTCAAAGACTTGTCTCTGTCCAGAAATATTTTGTCCAAGCAACGTCATCAAGTTTTTTTTCTCTTTGCATGCGATTTTATCTTTTCTTGAGAAAGCCTACCAAGTAGAATGTTTGCTCCGGCCCCGTAGATTATAGAGTGACAGATGCAGCACTATTGTGGCGAAACTGAAGGTCAAACAGCATGAACCTGTTGTCTCTTCACAAACGCCCGAAGCGAAGCAAAAGAGAAGAGAGACAGCATTGAAAAGCAAACCCGCGTAAGGACAAACACAATTTGTAGACGCTGATCACGACATAGCCCCGTCGAATGACCAAATAAAATCAAGTTTCTGGCAAGAAAGGGGAAAAAAGCGCATAAAAAAAATAATGAATGTGCTTTGGTAAATGAATAAGACTTGTCCGATAATTTCTGATTTCAACCCCTCCTCCTCCTTCTCTCTCTCTCTCTCTCTCTTTTCTCATCCCCCTTTTATACCATTTATAGTACAACTCCACCAGGAGCCAGTGACAGAAGGTATTATGCTACATGGCCGGTACTGACAACTGGGATATGTTTGTCGGGACCTCATTAGGGCCCCCTTAATGAACCGTTTAATTGGACAGCAATTGAATGAATCAGAGTCTAATTTGTGACTCGCGCTTCCCCTTTCCCTATGTTCAGACTTCGCTCCAAAAAGCTTTCTAACATGAGATAATCGGCCGGAAAATGCAAGACGTACAGATTTTTTTTATTATCTTTCCTGCCGGCACCTCAGACAAATTACCCTTTGCTTTTATCTTTCAGTCTTTCTTTCTTTCGGTCAACACAATTGACGGACTGTTGGCAATGAAGGTTGGAGGACATTGGCAATGCTGGTTGGAGATGCTAACAAGGACGATTCACCTGGAACTGGTTTCATTCATCGTACACTTGGACTCGATCAATAGATCGGGTTTTTGATCTTTCAGGATGGGCCGGGGGGGGGGGGGGTCCGTCGTAAACACAGGCGGTGAAAGTGTTGCATTAATGAGTCTAATGATTAGTTTGTCAAAATACTTCACATTTTTTAAAATTCTTTTATCTTCGGTGAGGGTCACTAGTTGACAGCCAGGGGACACACGTACACGCATACACAGAGAGGGCAATCAGCTAGTGATCTTTGATGCCTTAAAGACAACCGATTGGGGTACGAGGTTTATCTTGCAATGACAATTGTCAGAAACTTCTTTATCTCATGCTCTCTTTAATTCCCCTCTCTTTCTCTCTCTCTCTCTAGCGCTATCATATTTTCTCCCCTTCCCTCTTTAACTCTCTCTCTCTCTCGCTCTCTCTCTAATTTTGTCTATCTATTTAACTATCTCTTTGGTTCTCTCATTCTCTAGCTCTTTATCTAGCTCTGTACCACAAGCTCTCTATTCCTCTCGATATCTTTCATTCTGTCTCATTTCTCTCTTTCTTTAGCCAGTGGCGTAGCTATGGTTGGGGGGGGGAAATTTTGACATTCTCCAAAAGAGTGTTCAAAATTGTTGTATACATTAAATATTACGCAAAATGCAGGGCCCCCTAAAGAAGTCAAGCTCCCCCCCCCCCCGTGTCCCCAAATGATAGCAAATTCCACTGTCTTTAGCTCTATATCTTATTATTTCTCTCTATAGCTCACCCCTCTCTCTCTCTTTCTCTCTCTCTCTGTCTCTCTCTCTCTCTCTCTTTCTTTCTCTCTCTCTCTCACTCTCTTGACGTCATTTTAATTAACCTACTGCTTCCTTTGGCTGTTGTATAATACATGTTTATATCATGATAAAAACTAATAGTTGTTATTGTAACAATAAATTAGAAGAGGGACCTCGCAAGCATTCACTAAATGGGGCCCCGCAATATGTAAGGCAGGCCCTATTTAGTGGTAAGCACTTGCTTTCTTAGAACCAATGGTTTTCGAGTGCGAATCTCTAAGAAAAATTCTGAATGCTAAAAGGCTAAAATAATACAAGAGCGGGACTGCAAATCATCGACACAATCCCGATGCAGTCCCAGCTGCAATGGGCAGGCCACGTCTGCAGAATGGAAGACCGCCGCATCCCTAAACGACTCCTGTACGGCCAATTAAGGAAAGGAAAGCGCTATAAGACACACAAACACACACTCCATAACATCAGGAAACTCCTTGAAGGCCCAAATGAGGATATAGACGCCAATGTGGTGTGTCTAGGGCGATAAATATTTTGTGGCGCCCCAGTCTCAGCGTTCTTTACTTCACCAACAAACAGGAGAGGGGCCTATTAGAACTGGAAGGACTGAATAACGTTTTAACTTTACTGACATTAATAAACTCGGTCTTCATTGCGATTCAGACTCTAGACCTCTTGGTCTGTTAACCATCAACCTCAAAAAAGTTTTTACACTTTGTGCTCTAACTTTCATAAGTCTATTGAGTTTCTCAATGACTTGACATTTTTGTCTATGAGGGGTCGTTATAGTTATATCAAAGTGCAGGACAAGACATTGTCCTGTTGGCTCATATTTCTCACGACTATGGCCAATTTGACTCACGTGCTCCCCTGCGGGGAAGAAGAGGAAAGGGCTTTTGCAAGAGAGGATTTGAGCCTCTCAAGCCCTCACTCAAATGGAGTTTGATGGTGATGATGGTTACGACAAAAGGATACCACAAAAAAGGGCAATTTCTGCTGAAAAAAATTGAAAATATACGGAACTAAAGTATAAAATAAGTTAACTTCGCTATTCTTGGACTTTTCGGATGTTCCTTCAGAACTGAAGATTATTACATCTCAGCACAAACTTCCTGCAGCTGGGGGTGGGGGTTGGGGGGGGATGGCAGCGGACAGGGTTTAAACTCGGCATCAATGAGACACAGTCCAGAAAGCATACCACACGACCAGATAGCCACCTGAGTTCTCCCGAGCAGCTCTGTTAACATTGGCGTCACTAAATTATAAAAGTCCTTGACATTGCTTAGTTTTTTTTTGTTTTTTTTTGTGTGTGAATTTTTAAAGATATATTTTTTTTTTGAAGAACTCGACATACCGTTTGTGTATCGGAAACCATAATTTATGCCCTTTTTTAATCATTTCCCAACCAAAAAGTAAACTCCATCTAAAACACACGCACGAACATACACCACACACGCACACAAATACCTACAACTTGTTATCTCTAATATTTTTATCTCATGTTTATGGATGATTCCAAAGACGATAAAGGCGCGTGACATCTTTAGCACGTGCTGCAAGCAGCGGGACTGTTTACCCTTCTTTCGCGCGAGATCACTTGTGGACCGATCGGATGCTCACGTAAGGGAAAGGAGAACAAAAAAAAAATACCAAAAGGGGGGGGGGTGTCAAATATTAATTTTTAACGAGACAGAGAAATGGATTCAAACATCAGAACTGTGCGAGACTTCCGGAGAATTAGTTAGCTCCTCATTGGTCAAATATTGACGAATGGAAAAAGAGACCAAAAATTCCCGCGCTGAAGGATCGAGGTTTAGAGTAACGCCTGGGCATTATTTTATCTCTCTCTCTCTGCCCAAGCAACTAAACAAATAGCAAGATGCACCGAAGACAAAAGAGAAACGGAGAGAAGGCAGGAGATACGGGAGGAGGTGGGTGGTAAAACTAAAAGTGAATTAGTCATTCGGCTTTCTCAATAAATATATTTTTATGTTAGTGTTAAAAAAAATATCCACAATGGACTACGCCGGTCTGATGGCTTATGTTTGTCTTGTAACGGGACGTAACCTTGTCTCGCTAATGCATAGCAGACGGCATCAGATCCGGGCATTGTTGAAGCACTCACTGGATACAGAATAGCTTTTTGATAGGCGGCCAACTAGCTAGTGCTAGGTAAATATAACAAATTAATATTGTCTTCTTCAGCAGTGGCGTTTACCGAGAAGTTTAGTTTGTATTATCACTACCTCTGTATCCTGTACACGTGATTAAAAAAAAAACAGCTAACAATTTCTAGATTAGCCTCTGTTCATTTATATTCGCTCTTTATTTTAAAGCGAGGTTGTTTCTAAAAAATTATTTTGAAATACAAGGAGCTTAAAAAGTCATACTACATTCCCTTTGGCTGGGACACAAGTTTATATTAAGAACTAGCCTGGCATTACCCGCGGCCTGCGGGTCTAAGTTTGTGTTTACTAATGTAGTGGATTGGCTTTAGATGTATGTTAAAATTGCTAATTATCCTTTCAAGTTATTTCTCTTTCGCTACGAAAATAAAATTAGTTTTGCGAAAATAGGTTTACCCGACGCCTATACATAGGCCTACATATCTATTAAAAACAAAAAGAGCGATAGTTTAATAGTACAATTAAATCGGGTTTACCTGATTTGTTAAATGAATGGGATTATAAAGTAAACAATTAAACGAATTAATTTTTAGTACGCGATCATTACAGTATTGTCTAATGAAAGAATTTTCGTCAGGAAATCTGTAGTCACAGATATAAGGAACTAATTTATGTAAAAAATGCTTTTGAAACACAAAATTGAAGGTTAATTTTATTTTATAATGAAATCAACGGGTCTTCTTTTGTATTTTCATGTGTCAAAGTAAAAAACTATCTGCGCAAAATGTATTTCTTAAAATTAGATCTAGATCTAAATCCTTTCGATCTTTTCTCATGTCAGCATAGTAAACATGGCCTAGATC
Organism: Biomphalaria pfeifferi; assembly: GCA_030265305.1. Lineage (NCBI taxonomy): Eukaryota > Metazoa > Mollusca > Gastropoda > Planorbidae > Biomphalaria > Biomphalaria pfeifferi. The sequence continues at coordinate 419,459 of JASAOG010000153.1, forward strand.
CATAAATACTATAGCTTTAATAGAGTCGGACAACTTTATACATTCATACATACAAACATACAAACATACAAACATACAAACATACAAACATACAAACATACAAACATACAAACATACAAACATACAAACATACAAACATACAAACATACAAACATACAAACATACAAACATACAAACATACAAACATACAAACATACAAACAAACAAACATGCATACATACATACACACATACAAATATGCATACAGGCAGGCAGACAGACAGACAGACATGCATGCATACAGGCAGGTAGGCATGCAGACAGACAGACAGACATACATACGCCTTACTTTCCACTTTATAGTATAAGATGAATAATGGTATGGATTGAGGGTTGGAAATATACAATGAAAATGTGCCACTTCATTGGAGAACGTATAATGCCAACCAAAAAGTAATCCTAAAATGGCTGTTTAAAGACATTTGTTTCCAGTGCAAATACTATTTCCACCCCATTACAAAAGAAAAAAAAGGCCTAGAAAGACCCTGCAGTAACCTACATATTTTGCTACATTTGACGCAGGCAAAGTCGTTGTAAATTCACATTTGAAAAGGCCCTAAGCTGTTTTAAATATGGGGATATTGTTTTAAGACCACATATTTATGTCAATGCTAAATCTTTCTTGGTGGCCCTATGCTATAGCTTGGGTTGTTTATAGGTAAAGTCGGCCCTGAATACAGCGTCTATGTGCTCGAGAATAGTCAACCGTGATACAATTCAATGCTTCCTCTTTTCCTTACGCCCTCTTGATCTTTTTCTCCTATTATTAGCCCACACTGTCGTTATTGTCAGCATGAAAAAGTCGAAAATTTGAATAATTTATTTGACAACATTTATCCTACAGTATTTTTGCAAATACCTATTTAGATTTTGTTTATTGACTATTGGATTACTTTTTTTTATCTTCTATTAAAGCCAATGAAAATAGTAACAATTTTGTTGTATATTCCTTATAACAGAGGATCAGTAATATCCCTTTGCATATGGCCACCCCCATGCAAAAGAAAGACAAATTATGACAAGAAAATGTGAATGTTTAAAATATTATTTCTACATAAAGTAGAAATTGATTTTTTAAAATATATTAATTATATTAAATACAAAAGTTATGATTTGGTGTCAAAAGTGGATCTATCGCAATGAGTTCAAAGCAACTTTCCTTATATTGTTGATAACAAGATCTGGTCTTCCTAATGTTTATTTTGTAATGCCAAATCTGGATATCTTTAACTTGTTTAAAACAATAATCAAAGAATCAATTTATCTCAGTCTACTAGTATCGTACACTAAGCAAAAATAATTTAAATATAGATTTACAAGTTGATAAGGATTTTGACTAACTATATAAAGACGATGACTAAATTTATTTTACTGAAGCATTTGCTTGTTTACTTGCAAAAGTTTAGCTGCGCTTGTACTTTAAATTCTCTGTGGACCTATACATTGAGATTTGTTTCCAAAAGGTTTAGATGATAGTGAGGAAATAGATGCTATCTTACTAGATTTTTCGAAGGCTTTTGACAAAGTTCAACACCATAGTTTGCTTAAAAAATTAAAATATTTTGGCATTGATGGTCCATTGCATCAGTGGATTAAACATTTTCTGATAGAGAGAGAACAAACTGTAATAATAAAACAGTAAACTCAGGGGTACCTCAAGGAAGTCTTAGGTCCACTACTATTTTAAATTTACATACATGATTTACCAAAATGCATTAGTTCAGGAACAAAAGTCAGATCATTTGCAGACGATTGCATAATATATAGAACAATAAAACAACACAAGATACAGACATTTTACAAAGAGAATCAGATGAATTACAGAAATGGGAATCAAATTGGAGCATGTTTTTACACCCAAAAAAATGTCAGTTATAAAGAGTAACAAAAAAACTAAAAGAAATTAATTGCACTTATCGTATTCATGGTAAACCAGTAACACAGACAAAAAATGCAAAATACGCAAGAAAGCTCTATTAATCAAATATGAACATAAAACAAAAATGTTATTTAACCTTGGTTAGGCCAATAATAGAATATGCATCCTCTGTTTGGGACCCCTCAACGCAATAAAACATTAAGAAACTGGTACAGACACAAAATAGAGCATTGAGATTCATAACCAACGAATATTCACTTTTGACTAGAGTAACACCTTTAGTAAAATCACTAAATTTAGAAAGCCTTCAGGATAGAATACTTCAATGTAAAGTAGTAAATATACATTAAACACTAAACCATAATCTTCAAACACAAAAATAAAATTTAATAAAATACTCGGAAAGACACAAAGATGAAGTTATAGAGCCCATTCCATATGTTAGCACTAATTTGTACAAATGCTCCTTCTTCCTTAGCGCTATTACAGCATGGAATGGGTTGCCTGAGCTAGCCAGGAAAACCAGTGACTTGGCAGAATCTAAGTCATTGGTTAATATGCATGACTGAATGCATGACGCATAAGACGTAATCATCTTCTTTTTTGAAGTAACGTCTGTATTATATAAGATAAGATAAGGCCTTCTTATCGCTTAATATCTAGCTAACATGTATGAATTCAGGGGCACTAATAACATCACAAATACCTGGATTGGAACCCAAGACCTAGGCTCAACAATACATTTTTTTTTATTTTTTAAAATTCGTTCTAATATCAAAGTCGGTGACCAGGGCGGCCCCATGTGAATACACCTCTGTCTGTTCACTTAAGCAGCGCAAATGAAAACCAATAATTGAAAGCTGAAGTTGTATCGATCGATTGATGTGATGAAATATTTTAAAACCAGGCCATCGAAACGAAGCGTGATGTGTTTGTAGAATCAGGCTCAATGTTTGTGTGTGTGTGCTTTTGTTAGAGATGGTGGGAGAATAAGAGGGAGAGGACAGAGGGAGAGGACAGAGGGAGAGGACAGAGGGAGAGGACAGAGGGAGAGGACAGAGGGAGGGAAAGAGAGAAAGAACGTTTAAAAGAAAAAAAAAGAAAAACTCAAAAAGTTCTCTTCGAAAAAACAAACTAGGATACGGAAGTGTATTAGTGTTACGGTTCAGCTTGCTTTGCTTTATCCAAACCAGTTTCATCTCAAACCCCATATTGTTAACAACTAATAATATATAATTTATCAATATTGTCGAAGAATAAAATGTATATTTTTGTTATACTCATAAAAAGAGAATTTAGTTTCTTGTGCTAATTTTGCTATATTAATTTAAGAAGTATTAAAATGCAGGCAAAACAATTTGCATAATGCAGATTTTTTTTCTGTCATTATTAAACTGTTAACTCAATTTTGGAGACTGCATACAAATTTGTGACTACGTGTTCTCTTCCCTCTTGTTTTCTCGTGGACTATCCGCAGAAATAAGAGAGTGATCTTTCCTTTACTTCTTCTTCTCGTTTAAACTGTTGAGGGAAGAAAAGAATTATATATATAGATTGTGAATTGATTTAGATTTGCAATGGCAAGTTAGATAACTGATTCTATAACCCCCCCCCCCCCCCGAATCCCATCAAAGCCGAATTAATGTTCGATCTAGCATTACATTTTCTAAAGTCCAGTTGCAATTCGGCCACTTGATATTGTCCTCTACCACTTCAGAGAGGCATGTAAAAGCAATGCAGAGTGAGACTGTGTGTTTATTGCCGCACGATGTACCTGCGCTACTGTTCATCATCAATATTTTTATATGGCAGTTTCAAACATATTTGTATACAATTAATTTACTTAGAATCCAGAATTGCAGTTACAATCAACATGTTCACCACATTACAATTTAGTAGGGATTCAATTGAAGTCCTACAGGTCCAAAAACTTTACTGTCAGTCCTATCAAACATACAAACTTTAATGTCAATACTATAAACATACAAACTTTAATGTCAATTATAGTAAAACTTACAAACTTTTGTGTCTAATACATTAGAACATACACATTTTAGTCAATAATAGGAAACACATAAACACATAACATATTCACTCAAACAGCAATAGAACAAAGTTCAGCAAAATATTAAGTTTTAGTAATTATACTGTCACTAGCGGATCCAGAACTTTGGAGTGGGGGGGGGCGATTTTTTTCCAAACCCTAACCCTATTGCCCAGTAAACCCTAACCCTATGCATAAACGTGCGTACAGCATATACATACATATATATATATATATATATATATATATATATATATATATATATATATATATATATATATATATATATGAGGATTTCTCAATCTTCGTCGAAAAAAAAGACAGTCATGTTGAGGCCTTTCTCTTGCAAGCTTGGGGCCTGGGGGAGCGAAGCCCCGACGCCAAAAGCGTTTTTTTTGCATTCTTTACTGCAGAAACGCATTCTCCTGACATCTACAGCTCATTATACATCAGTGGGGTTCGGGGCGAAGCCCCGGCTTAAAACCCTATACAAATTGTGTGAATTCTATACTAAAATTCGTCCGCTCCCTCCCCCCGAAGGGGGGTGTCGGCCGAGTGTGGGGGAGCGATCTCCCCTACCCCCCCTGGATCCGCCAGTGTATACTGTGGAAATTTCTGATATGAACAGGCATTACTATACATCTGTACACATCTCTACAATGCAAATTAGGTACATTTATAAGGTCTCCATAACAAATGGTAAGTACAGATGAGAAGTTACCAAACAGTTAAGAGGAAACTTTTATTCCAAATTTTGAAAAGTATGTATATATATATATATGGTGGAAGCGTGGTCGAGAGGCCAAGTGCGCTTGAACTTGGCTTGAAGTTGGCTCGAGGTTCGACACCCGACTCGGGCAGAGTTATGTTTACTGAGCGCCTAAAGGCTGCACGGAAAACCAACTCCTAGATACCCCTTCCCCCCCACTGGTCCACAAAAGCATGAAAGTAGAGCTATATTAAAGAGAGAGAGAGAGAGAGAAAGAGTTGGCGATGAAGTGTCAAATCCTATATTGTTTCCCTTGTCTGTTAAACCTATTTAAGATTTATAATAACAAAATGAAAGCTTTATATAATTGTTAATCTTGTATACCAACATTTATTTGTATAAATAATAGAAAATTTTTTTTTTTAAAACATACCCATTCAAATCTAATCCACCTGTCAAACACAGAATTCAAAACGGAAAAACATTTCTTTCTAGAGATAGTGCAGAGCTTACCTGTCTAATGAAATTAAAATCGTTACTTGAATCACCCTCTCAACAAACTGTTTTGTAAGAAAATCTTTTAATACAAATTACAAATCTCAAATGAATCACTCACTTTTTGATGACGCATGAGAAAATCAGGATCTGTAAGCGTGCTACGTGCTACGATAGCTGTTAAGTAATCCTTGTCTCTCTTAATCTTCTCTGGATACAACATTCTAATGGGACACGATTTCTTTAACAAAAAAACAAAACGTGTAGGATTTTGTTGTTGTTATCACTGGCGGCTTTTTTTTTTCTTGAAGAAAAATTTATTTTTTTTAAGTGAAAGGGGTGTATTTATCAGAGGTGTAGGTTAATTTAAGCTTTTGCCGAAATCAAGAAAAGACCATTGAATGATATCCCAGGGGTCTTCAACCTTTTTTGGCCTACCGCACCCTTTTTTGTCTTTTAAAAAATCTGCCAGCGTCTCTCTCTAAGAAAAACACTTATAAAGAAGTGTGAGAACGCTAATTTAAACAAAATGTCGTCTATTATTAATCTATCTATTTATTAATTTTCATGCTGTCAATAACACTTCTCCGGCATGGGAGACGACCGCATGAAAAGGCTATTTTCTTTGGCGAGCTCAGAATAGGACGGAGTTACAGAGAGATGCCCACGTAAGCGCTTTAAAGATCCTCTCAGGCGCCATTTTGTCCTTACTGGAATAGATTAAGTACCTGGCAGCATTCTCTGGCAGCAGATGACCTCTGAGAGAGACAGTTGGAGAGCTCTCACAAAAGCTGCGGTACAAACATTTGAGGCTCAAAGAAAAGCCATTATTGAAGACAGGCGCAAACGACGGTGTGACGATACGAAACTTGCATACAAAAGTTCATTTGAGTTTTCCCAGCAAACCGTGAGAAACATTTAGTTTTAAATTTACCAATCATTTCCTTGTCCACCCATAATTTCTTGCACGATTTATCTCCCCTGGTCAAGACAATGGTACTTTTTCTTACGGGACAAAACTCCACGTAAAACGTAAACTAGCTTCTCTAGAGCTAAGTTTTAATTATTGACCGCTGTACAGGTGACCAGCACACAATACACGCAGCGGCTTAATAACTATTCACACCTTCTTCCCCCCCCCCCCTCGTAGGATACAGGCCTTCCTATGAATAGTATCGCTCGGGCTGGATAGTGACTTATTCATTTAAGTCCCTGCTCTCACGGTAGACAACGAATATAGACCAAAAATATGACCAGACACCTGACATCTCCTGTACATATATACATGTGCGAAAATCACCTTGCTTTCTTCCCCATCCGTTAAACAAAAAGTCCCATCTATAGAGAGAGAGACCAGAGCATATTAGGTTAGGCCCGCCAGAGTTGATATAGTCTCCTCTGTTATGGAGTTTATTTTTGTGAGGTTTCATTAGGGACAAACGGGTGAGTGTAAACATTTTACTATACTTATTTTATCTTATAGGAATGTGTGAGTACACATTAGTACACGACCACGTTCCCCGTCATTACATTATGACATTATTGTGTATGTACATTGTATTATTTTATATCGATGCCACATCTTCATGAAGTATCATTACGGTTGACTGCATCTGTAACCGATGTTATCTGCCCCTTAGTATATTTGATTTATTTTATTTTGCCCCTATCTGAATCTTAATAATTATTGTGAACGATAACCTTTCATGAATCCAAGTACTGTCTAAGAACTTAGATCACCTGTTATAAACTTAAAGAGCGCATGTGAAATTAATCATTTCACATTCCTTCTATATCCCTCATATATATTATTCTGCATTACACCCTTGTGAACTCATGGTTCCTTGGATGAATATGATTTTGATTAATCTTATCAACCTTTATCATTGTAGCTCGATTCCTAGCATGTTATTTTCACCTTATCTTTAGCTATAGTGTGTCATGCTCATTTCAATTTTACTCTAATTGATTACTTATCGACGTAATCACATTCAATGAATGAATCTTGACTAGTATCATCCTACATTGTACGATAACACAATTATTGTGGGTAACTCTCTTGTATTTTGTTTATCATCAAATTATGCATACTTTAAGATTTCATGCTAATTGTTTTAAATGCCTCATTGGGATTGATACCAATGCCTACATCTGATTGATTGCAATGCATTTGGGAATCTCTACTCAATGCCTTTAGGAGGTTCCTAATTGTCTGTCTTATCCCCAGCCTGGTAGCTGTATCTGTAACTGCATGCTTTAACGCCATTTCTCCACCCAAAGCTGTGACAGGAGCAGACCACACCAGATACCCCCCCCCCCCCCCCAAATATATACCTGTCAGCAAGAAGGAATTGCCTACTATCCTTGGCCATAGAATATTGCCCAGTGTCCACAGTGCCTACTGCCCAGTATCATCTGCCCAGTACCTGGCCCAAACTGTCCACTACCCAATAGCTACTGCCCACCGCTTAGAGCAACTTTCGCTACAGAGAGTAAGCTGGTGTGAAATAGCCAGGCCGTCTACAAGCTAGAGGCCACAGCTGAGAGATCGTTCTGCCACAAACTTAGTCTGTAGCACCAACCCTCTCAACTACTAAACAGGCAGCGGCTTAGCCCTAGCGCCAGCTTGCCTATAGCACAGAAGACATCCCGAGTCGACGTCCTAAGACAGAGCCTGATGATTCATCCTTCTGAGTGTCAGTCCTACGACCGCAAAAAAAAAAAAACGACCCACGGGCTAGCAGCTAAGAATAAAAGTAGTCAGACGTAGGAACATTCTTCCAATCACTCACCAATCAGCAATCCATGATGAGCAATTATTTTAGATATTAATACACCCATTTCACTTCTCGATTATATTTTTTATATCAAATTATCTTGTGTAAACTTTTAGTCATTAAATCATTTTAATTTATGAACGTAATATATTGGTCTTTTCTTAATGTTAGTTGCGGTGTGCCTGTTCAAAATCTTGTATATGTGAGCGGGATAAATTATTAAAATTTCCCCTAGACTTTAATAAACGAGCCAAAAATATCTATTTAAACATCTCGTCACAGACGGAAAGAAAACTTAAATAGATCTCCAGCAGACAACGACTTTGTCTGCAAGAAATTCGGTAAAATATGCAGGTCGCAATTGGGTTTGCGTAGTTGTGTGAAACACTGCACTCTGATGTAATCTTCGGAAACGAAGTAAAAAACAGCCAATATTATCATTATACAAAAAAATTAATCTTATTGTCATGACATTCTTTCAAATCCTAAGAATAATCCCCTTTAAAATTATTGAACATTAGGGCCTACTTTTTTTTAGCTTGAATTATAAATTTAGTTTTATTTTTACTATAAACATTACTATTGCTGAATTCACTACAAAATGAAATCCAGCTAATGAGATCCATGTGCCTCCTGCAGTCTGACAATATTAGAAATTTCAAGTTTTAAATTAGCCAAAGCAAGGCGAAGATCTCCTTTAGAGGCTACATCAAGTCTATTTCTTTGCTTACTCTTAAAAGTTTGTTAAGCACTAAATCTAGGTTAACCATGTAAGTTGATGGAAAAGCTAAAACATAATTCCATTTTCGACCACAGTTTTGGAATTTTACTGAAACATTCAAATGCAGCCACATCTCTGTTGTGCCACCAGGGAAGTAGCTAGGAATTTTCCATCGTTTAGGGACCAGGGGAGGCTTGACCTCTTTGGGGGCCCTTGCATTTTGAGTAATATAATTAAAAAAGAATCGTTTGGGCCCTCCTCAAGTGGGAGCACGGGGGGATTTTCAAATTCTCCCTTCCTCCTCCCCCCACCCTAGCTACGCCACTGTGTGCATCCAATGTTAACATTCTTTTTACTGAAGACATACTTTTGTAAATCTATTTTTTCCTACAACTCAAATTGAGCATCAGTAACAGATGTTTAATTATTGTCATTTATATTTATTTTTTTTTATTTTGAAAGCGAATCGTAATTTCTTCATAGAGCATTGCTATGTGAATTGCATAGATATCGGTGTCCTTCGGCAGTAATTAATTTGCCAACAAAAAAGTTGTGTGAGATTGTAAAACTCTTTAACATAGATTTAATATCTCGATAAAAGAAAAAAAAATATAATCAATGAACGTACATTTTTTTTTACTAGCAGTCGGAGGTTGGTTTTATTCATTTGCGTTAGATGCCTACTATGTAAAAAAAATAATTTTAGCCTGCTTTAAGTCATCGCCAATTGTTGAATCATCATGTTTCTAAAAAAAAAAAAATTTAGGCCTAAGAGCTGAACAAAACCAGCAATAAAAAACCCATTTCGAAATCCAGCGAACTTCAGTATACAACAAGTGTTAAACATCTTTTTCATCATTTGTTTCTTAAAACTGTTGAAAAATGAGATTATTTTGGGCATGGATTTGTATTTTATTGACAATTTTTATAATTAGATTCAAATAGAAATGAACTTGTGAGCTAAAACACAGATGTTGCTCGTGTAGCATAACTCACAAGGTTAAGAGTGGATGGAGTGGGCGTAGCCAGGGGGAGGTTTTGGGGTTCAACCCCCCCCGACATAAAATCCCCCCGCAGGGGGTGGGGAGACGGACTTTAGTGATTGATTTTTTGCTTTGATTTTGTTTATTTATACGAGATTTTATTATTAAACCATCAATTCCCCCAGCGCAGCCAAGGGAATTTTGAGTTTAAAATCCCTAGCAGGGGGTTTTGCAGTCAAATCCCCCTCATCCATAAAACAAAGCAAACAAAAAATAATACAAATGACAATCCCCAAATTCCAAGAGCGTAGCTAAGGAACGTTTTGATTTTAAAACCCCCTCCGAAATTTACTATAAAACCCCCTCTTCAATATAAAAAAGCAAATTACACACTGAGAAGGCTATGAGCGTAGTCAAAGGGGGTTTGAGTTTAAAACCCTTTTCAGCGGGATTTAAAGCTAAAAAATACATCTTCAATATAAAAAAAAAGCAAATTACACACTCGAAAAACTTTGAGCATAACAAAAAGGATTTTAAATTTAAACCCCCCTCCAGTGGAGTTTGAAGCTAAAAAAATACCTCATCAATATCAAAAAAGCAAATTACACACTCAAAAATCTTGGAGAGTAATTAAGGGGTTTTAAGTTTAAACCTCCTTCAGCGGGGTTTGAAGCGAAAAAAAAAACCTCTTCTCTAAAAAAAAAGCAAATTACACACTCAAAATTCTATGAGCGTAGTCAAAGAGGGTTTTGAGTTTAAACCCCTGTCATCGTGGTTTGATACTAAAAAATACCTCTTTAATATAAAACAAAATAAAATGTAACTTACACACTAAAATTCTTTGAGCTTAGCCAAGCCAAAGGGAAGTTTTGAGTTTAAATCCTCTCTTCCAGATGGCTTTTTTTTTTAGTTTAAAACCACTCCAGATGTTTTCGAGTTTAAAATCCCCCTATAGAGAGTTTTGAGGTTGAAATATTATTCTAAAGCAAACTACATTCACCAAATTCTATGAGCGTAGCTAAATAGGGTTAAAAAAAACTCCAGAGATTTTTTAGTTTAAAACCCCACAACAGATGATTTTGACGATAAAACTTCCATTTTCGATATAAAATCTAAAGCAAACTTTAGTCACCTAATTCCAGGAGCGTAGCCAAGAGAGGTTACAAAATTTCTTCCAGTGGCTGGACTCCATTAATAAAGTGCAGTGGATAGTGTTAAGGCTTCCGCGCGGTGTTGATTCTTTGAAATATAACTAGTGTAAATCTACGTCTGACTGGAAGTAACACTGAACTCAAACTACTTCAGTAACACTGGCGAAAGGCCGAAACAATCAAAATATGTAGTCGACGCTGATGTCGGTCTACAAATATATTTAATAATCACGAAGGGAATCGTCCGATGTCAGCTATGTCCGTAAATCCGTATATCTATTCTACTGCTCTATACGAAGCGTCTTCTTTGTAGCGTCACTTAGAGCGTTCTTCTTTTTTAAAAATCTGTCACGTCATTTGTCGCTAAGTAAAACTTTCCCCTTATTCCCGAAACAAATAACTAAATCCTAATCATGTCATAACAATAGTCATTTGCCGAAACTGAAAAAGACTAAATGTGGCTCAACAAAGATGGCTAAGACGAATTTTAGGAGTCAGTTCTAGAGATCGGGTCTCAATCAGGTAAATACTCTGCCGAACTGGGAGTCGACTCCTTGGTAAGGTTGTGACAGAGCGTCGCATGAGGTTTGCGGGACATGTATTCCGACAAAATAAATTACGCATAATAAGAGTTGCAATGACATGGATGCCATTACTAGGAAATCGCAAACAGGAACATCTTAGTACAACTTCACATCACACTTTCATAGAAGTCCTCAGAGCAGGTGGAAAGAGGCTTCAGACATTACTAGTGACAGATTTTTGTGGAAACAGCTTGCCGCCCAATGAGCCGAACGGCGAGGGAGGATAACAATAAGTAAGAATAGCACATGTTTTGAAATAAAACTGCAGAATAATGCACTGTAGATATCTCAGAATATGCATTTTTGAGGCTTTCAATACTGGAAATAGTGCTCCGCCCCATGCTTGGGCAGCTCACAGCGCTCCCTCAGACCTCATTGTTTTCAAAGACGGGGAGCCTATACATTTTCCATTAACTCCAGGAAGAACCTATTCTAGGGTATAATAAACGTCTTCCGAAAGAATGAAAAGTCAGAATGTAATAAAGATTAATTTTATATACACACACACACACACACACACACACACACACACACACACACACACACACACACACACACACACACACACACACACACACACACACACACACACACACACACACACACACACACACACACACACACACACACACACACACACACACACACACACACACACACACACACACACACACACACACACACACACACACACACACACACACACACACACACACACACACACACACACACACACACACACACACACACACACACACACACACACACACACACACACACACACACACACACACACACACACACACACACACACACACACACACACACACACACACACACACACAATATGCACCGCCATCCAGGCTAGTGCTAGAAGGTGCGCACCACTAGCAGATCCAGAACTTTGGAGTGGGGGGGGGGGCGATTTTTTTTCAAACCCTAACCCTAGCGCCCAGTAAAACCTAACCCTAAGCATAAACGTGAGTACAGCATATATATATATATATATATATATATATAAGAATTTTTTTTAAAAGCAGTGTTTCTCAACCTTCGGCAAAAAAAACCCAGTCATGTTGAGGCCTTTCTCTTGTAAGTCTGGGGGTGGGGGAACGCTGTATACTCGAAGCCCCGCCGCCAAAATCGTTTTCTTGCATTCTTCACTGAAGAAAAGTATTCTCCTGACATCTACAGCACATTATCAATCAATGGAGTTCGGGGCGAAGCCCCGACGCCAAAAGCGTTTTCTTGCAATCTTCACTGCAGAAACCCATTCTCCTGACATCTACAGCTCATTATTCATTAGTGGAATTCGGGGCGAAGCACCAACGACATAAGTGTTTTCTTGCATTCTTCTATGAAGAAACGCATTCTCCTGACCTAAAGCTTCCTATTAAAAAAAGAACTTTTGAATAGTGTTGTAAACTATTCTAATATGAATTTATAGGCCCTTAATACATTGCAAATAAAACCGATTTGTTCCTTGAAAAGATAAGATACCCAACATATTTAGATTAAAGCTTTGAGGATCGCCGCCGAAGAAAAAAATATTCGATAAATGATATCCATTATAATTCAAGCGTAAATTGTGAGTTATAGTCCCAAATTTATGTAACTAAAAGATATCAGATTGAGCAAAGGTCGGAAAAGGCGACTAGGAAATAATTATTTTGGTTTAGAACTCATCTCAATCGTGACTCTTGTACTGAAAAATTTCGTTTGAATTCTAACTTTTCCAAAGCAAGGTCTTTCTTAAAATAATTATGATAAATTCATGTGAAATTACAAAAACTCTGTCTGGAAAGGGGAGGGGCGATAGAGTGAAAACGATTAATCCTCGCTCCTTTTAAAATTTCTGCTAATGATTGCATTTGGCATTAAAGAATAGGAGTGGGGCGACTCGATATTAGAATTTCATTTATACATACATAAATTATATCAGTTAAATATTTTTTTTATTTTGTAATTTCTTAACTATAATACAAAAAGAAAAAGTATTTGTTTGTCGATGGGGGGAAGGTGATTGCATATATCGCCCCTCCCACCTGGTACAACCCTTTTTCATTTTATATTTAATAATCATAAAATTTGAGTTTAGAGTGTGGTGCGACATAATATACAATGGATTCACATATCAATACGTAGTTTATATTATATAGATATTAACCTAATTGTGTTCACAAACTATGATTTATGCATAAAAGTAGGACCACCCCCCCACTCAAAGGGTTTAGGTGGGAAGGGCAGTAGAGGTATTCGCCCCCCCCCCCCCAATCGGTCAACAGGGGAACGACATAATATAAAGATCGGTTAAAAAGATAATAATATAAAGAGTTGTGTTTACTGAGCGCCTAAAGGCAGCATGGAAAACCAACTCCTAGATACCCCCACCCTCCCACTGGTCCACAAATGAGATTGGACCAAAGAGCTCTGAGCATGCTATAAGCATGAAAGTAGCGCTATATAAAAGCGCTATATATATATAACAATATCAATAACAAGTTTTAATCATATAGATATTTAATTGATTCCGTTAACAAGCTGTGATTTCTACAAATAAATTGGACCGCCCCCCCACTCAAAAGTTTATTGGGGGGGGCGGATTGATGTCATCGCCCCCTAGCGACCCCACCAAATCGGCCAACATACTAGAGGGGGGGGGCGAAATAATCTAAAAATATGTTGAAAATATAAATAATTAGTATATATTATTAACATAAGTAATAAATTCGTATACAAATTGTGTGAATTCTAATCTAAAATTCGTCCGCCCCCCCCCTCCGGGGGGAGGCCGAGTGTGGGGGGGGGGGGCGATCGCCCCGACCGCCCCCCCTTGATCAGCCAGTGGTGCGCACTGTGATAGACTAGACGTAAAAGGATGTCAACATTAGAAAGGAGAACGATTTCCGCCCAAGTAGAGAGCCAATATGGAGAGATATTGCCTAAGATAGATGTTGTTTTGTGTACCTGCGATGACGTGTAAATAAACGTCTATGTCTCGTTGAGTTGCCTCACTTAAGTTATTACAATATATATATAATTACGCGGTGGGAGGGGGGCTGAGGGGGGGAGAAAAAATCCTCCCAATCCCCCACCCCGAAAAAAAATCCTGGCTACGCCCATGGTGGATAGATATGTTCATTAATCTATATTACTTATGAAGCCATGGTATCGTCCACCCACTGATGGTTCCCTATATGCCCTAACCTACAAACCTAGACAATTTTGAAATAATATTTCATCCCTAACAGAAAAAAAGTATTTTGTGTTACATCCATTTTAAAAAATTATTTTAGTTTTAATCAATTTTCAAACAATATCATAAGACTTTAAAAAGAAAGCTATGCATTTTTCTAAGAGGCCACAAAAACAAATCCTGCTTTGCCGTTTTTGTTTTTCATATTGTTTTAATAGTAGATTTTTTTTTTATAATTGTTCATGAATGTTCTTAAATCATTTTTTGGTTATTGCTATTGCTATATGTTCGTGAAGCCGATTTGGTTTCATAACCTCAACTGGAAATGCCGTCATTCAAAGTAAAACATTGAAATACTTTGTATCTAGTGGCAATTCACTAAAACTCTTAACAATATCACATTACATACGATTGAGTTGTCGTAACAGCACTTTGTTAATGCTTTTTGTTTAAAAAAAAAGGTTAAATTATTCTATTTGAATGTTAGCTTTAACGCTTTTTTATTTAAATTAACATTTACATATCAGTATATTAACATATGTGGAAAAAATAAACTATAATCTAAAAGGTGTATTACCTAGTTTGTTTATATAATCATAAACTTTTATGCCCTTAAGATCTAAGGACCCTAACACCCTCTTATTACAGCAAAAGAGTAAGAATTTAAAAATAGAAAATGGGATTGCCGAACTCCATTTCTAACGTTGTTTCTGTTCTTAAATTAGAAGCAAGCTAACTCTAATTAGTCTATATTTAGTTTGCCAAAGTTAATTTTGAAGAATTTATTTATTTGTTTTGTTTCAGTGCACCTTTAGTTTCTTCTTTCCTCGTTTACGCTCAGCGCCCCCGTACCGCCCCTTTAGCTCCCAGCGCCCCCCAAAATCTCGAAAACGCCCCCAAGGGGGCGATAGTGCCCCAGTTGAAGACCACTGTCAGATATACGATCCTCCTTAGTCAATGGTTTTACGTTAAGTGTGGCAAACCCTGCTGGGTCTTAGAAGTGGCGTGAAATAACCTTTGAACTAGAAAAAAACTGTTATTAATAGTACTAGCCATGGGCGTAGCCAGGATTTTTTTCGGAGGTGGGTTTATGTGTGTATGTGTAATTACCCGAATAACGTTCATTGCTGTATCTGCTCTTTTCCTATAGTTATATTTTAAGATCTAGTTGTAGCTTGAACACTAACCTGCCTCATTGCACGTCACAAGTCTGTGCCACGTAGCAACTCAAAGTCTTTGATTTTTTTTTATTAAATATTTACATTGGGATAGATTTATATGCCAACACATTTTTAAAAACAAGATTTATTATATTTTTTTGTTAATGTTCCGCAAGGTTGTCGTTGCCGGAAGTGGTAATGGATATAGGCACTCCACTACCTATAGAATGTTTCGTAATGGCTTGCGTCACAAATAGCCTCTAACAACCAGTTTAACTCCAGGCCTTTACGAATGCCTTAGATTTTTCAGTCCGGCGTAACTGTTTTCACTGACAGAGGGGCTAAAGTGAGTATCTGGTGCCTAAATCAGTAAGCTTCAGGCAGGAGAAGGAAAATTCTGTATTAAAACCTCTGTTGCCTTGGCAATCATAGGAAAGGCTTCGGGAGTCAACCCTGAAGAAAAATCATTAGCAGGCGACGTAGATTGTGGCACTCAGTGCTACACCCTGGCAGCTGATCCCAAACTACATCGGCACTTGCTGCGTGGACAGGGGGGAACCAATGTATTGTAGACATCGTTCCGACCATAGCTAATTCCCAGGCAATCTTAAAATGATCCATAGTCGCTTCGTGACTAAGGAGACAAAATAAGCATATTGTATGCACATATATGACTAACTAATTTACTAATTTAGAAAAACAGATTTTAAAGTACTTTATTTTAAAACCGAGCAAGTCGTTTGAGAAAACATTCTTTCGGAACCGACTTGCAGGGGCGGCCCACGAGTTTAACAAAAATTCTTTTTAATACCTCAGTTTAGTTTAAGTTTTCAAAATTCCTCATGCTTGGCTTAGGCATATTTAGAGTATATTACATATTTAGAGTATATTACATATTTAGAGTATATTACATATTTAGAGTATATTACATATTTAGAGTATATTACATATTTAGAGTATATTACATATTTAGAGTATATTACATATTTAGAGTATATTACATATTTAGAGTATATTACATATTTAGAGTATATTACATATTTAGAGTATATTACATATTTAGAGTATATTACATATTTAGAGTATATTACATATTTAGAGTATATTACATATTTAGAGTATATTACATATTTAGGGTATATTACATATTTAGAGTATATTACATATTTAGAGTATATTACATATTTAGGGTATATTACATATTTAGAGTATATTACATATTTAGAGTATATTACATATTTAGAGTATATTACATATTTAGAGTATATTACATATTTAGAGTATATTACATATTTAGAGTATATTACATATTTAGAGTAAAAAGTTAAAAAACGATGTATGCAAAGCCTTTCTCAGAAGTGAAATACCCACAGCTACAGCTTTTTAAAAAAAGACCAGTTTAGGAAAGTCTATTTGGTAATACTGGACTCGGAACGTGTCCTGTTAATACGAACTGTGAATAGCATGCAATGCTGAGCGTTATCTTGGCATGTCTATCACAATTAGGAACAAATTAAAAGGTATTGTTGTGCTAGAGCAGGGGTTCTCAACCTGTGGGTCGCGACCCCCTTGGGGGTCGATTGACGATTTGCCAGGGGTCGCCTGGATCCATTGAAAAAATGGATTGTTATTGTCTATTCTTCTATTGCTGTGTGTGTGTGTGCGGGGGGGGGGGGGTCGCGGCTAATTGGGGGATTGTAAAAAGGGGTCGCCGAGCATAAAAGTTTGAGAATTGCTGTGCTAGAGGATCGCCAACACTCTGTATCACATCGCCACAGCGATAGAAAATGTCTCTCTTTGATTTCTTCCTAGTTACCTGTTGTTTTTCGCATTCACTAATTGCCACATCCAAAGTGACATGACTAAGTGATAGGAGTGAAAGTCCCTCTGACATGTTTCAAGATGTTTCTTCCCCCTCCCTTCCTTTTTGTTTCCCTAATGCCGTACGTTTGTTGACGAGGAATTTATATCTGCGAAGTTTACATTTTTTGATGCAATGTCAAGGTAGTAATGCACTGTAATGTTATTGTCAGAAATTTAAAAAATTATCTATGATGCAAGGTCCTCGTGTTGATGACCTTACATAAGCCCCACGGGTTCAAAAGAATGCATAATGCCAGGAAATTTTTTTTTGTCATGAATGCAAATTATAATTGATTTAATAATATCCAAAATGGACAAACAGACATGGGCGCCCGCAGGAGTTTTTGCAGGGGTTGTGCAAGTCGCCACTCATGGCTCAAACTTGTAACTTCAACATGTTTATGACAAAGAATATTAAAGAAAATAAATAGTGCACCACGCCATCCAAACATGTGAACAAACTATTTACTGTACACTTTGGTAAATTTATCAGTGAGGTCCGTGCATCCCGACGGTTTATCAAGCAAAAAATGTAAACGCTGCCAAAACTGTTAATAACTTTATTACTGAATTGCTTCTTGTCGCGATGGACAAGCCGACGATGAATGTTTATCTGCAGTGCTGATATTCTTCATAATGTTGCAGCTCTTGCATCATTTTAGGATGTAGACAAAACAAGTTGAACTGAGCATTATTATTGCTTGAAAAGCGAAACGTTAATGAAGAAACTAACGAACAAAGTGACATAATTTAAAGCAATGTTCTGTAATAACTCCCAAAATCCAGACATGTTTTTTCTCGGTGTATTTCTCGACTACAAATTCTCCGTAGCACCAACTAAATACCCCGTTTGCCTGCCAGCAGTCTCGTCTTCCTCAAAATGCCATCTTTGAAGTGTTCCTCAACGTGACCAAGTTGGTATTTATGTCATTATGTGACTGCTGATGTGTTGTTACGCGGCCACTTATGCTAAGATGGACAGACTGCAACATCACGGAAACTGGTTTATGAAAAGTTGAATAATTGACAACTAAAAGATAAATCAGAAACACGCGAGAAGCAGGCACAGATTACCCATATGCAGTTTGTCAGGTTTCACTTACAGACATTATTTTAAAATACGCCAAACAGTCAAAGATCTTCTCAAAGTTGTGTGTCTCACACAAAAGTGGTAAATTCAGCATCAACGCTCTCGCTTGGGACTGTTATAGAACAAATTGATAATCTTCTTGAATATCTGAAATGGCATTCAGGTCAATAATAACAAATTTAAGTCTGTGGGACTTGCAACGGACATGTCAGCTTTAGGATATTTTTCACGAATCCTTGCCTGAACTCAGTCTTAAATGCTACCTATCTCGGGGCAGCAATCGTCGCTTTGGCCGACTAGTTTGTTCATGTGAAAAATGTACATTATGTAATCGCTGACAATGAAGTTGGACACAGGCAGTGCGTCTCTCTAAATAACAATGACAAAACCAATGAATTCTTATCGAGTACAATCGCCATCAACAAACCCAAGACTCAAACACATCTGTTCAGTGACTGTGATATCTGCATTTTATTAACGAAATACAAAGAAAACGCAGTTACTTCATGCTGCTGCTGCGGCTTGTATATTTGGGTTTCTTGCTGCTGCCTCCGTCGATACAAATCAACGTTTTTGACTCGGGTGGTATGGGAAGAACTTTTTTTTATATCTCTTCTATCACAAAGTAGTGGACCTGTTCATCCTTCTATTTTATTTTATTAAGCGCTAACAATGACCGCAACTTACATTTACATTACTTACATTGACCAAGAGGACTGCACTCTTCCAGAAACTATCACATATATCAAATCTAAAGACAGCTGGCAAGGTTTTTTTACCTCCAAGACAAAAAAAAATTACTTTTATCATATGCTAGGTCTTTACTAAATTTAATGATCAAAATTATATGCAAAGGAAAACAAATCGTTACGACTAAAGTGCTATAGAATATTGAATTGCAAGTGTACATGGTCGGACATTACATACAAACTAGTTTGTTACAGTTTATTAAAACAATATCTTGTCCTTATTAACTTTATTTTAATGGAAGCACTACATTTTAAGTTGCTTCCTAGCAGAAGTTAGTTGATTTAAAGGAGAAAAAAACTGGCTAAAATTTGGCTACCCAGAATTCAGTGAGGGTACACGTGAATGGTCAACTATCAATTTCTGATAGGCCTTGGCTAGTCTACTACCACTATAATTCAATCACCAGTGGAAGCACTACTTGTTTAGTTGCTACTTAATTGACCTGATAGGACATATAAGTGGCTAGAATTTTGCACCCCCTCCCCCAAGCGGGCGCCCATGCAAACAGACAAAAAGTCTAAAATCCATAAATACAATCTTTATCTTTCAATTATTTCTTTTATGAAATAGTATTTGAATGTAGACACAAACACATAGCTCAATTAAATCTTTCATTTTTAGAGCCTCCCGTAAGGGGAAAACCGCCTATTAGTTTTGTACATAATGTCTGTCTGTCACGTTCAGATCTCAAAAGATGGAAAAACAATTGAAAATCCAATTTCTGTGGCTAGTCTTATTAAAGTGCAAAGGTTACCTTTAGTCTCTTAAAATAAATTTATGGCTTTTATATAGCGCTACTTTCATGCGTACATACAGCATGCTCAGAGCATGCTTTGGTCCAATTTCATTTGTGTATTCAATAAGGTAGACCAGTGGGGGGGGGGGGGGGGGGAAGGGTATCTAGCGCCTTTAGGCACTCAGTAAACACAACTCTGCCCGAGTTGGGTGTCAAACATCGAGTCCCCTTCATAGGTAACCAAGCGAAGCCAAGTTCAAGCGCACTTAACTTCTCGACCACGCTTCCCACGAATCATATTGTTTCTTAAATTCAATTATGAAAGCCGTTGCACGTGTGTGTTTGTGTGATTGTGTGTGTGTGTGTATGTGTGTTTCTTATCTTCGTGTATAAGCTAGTAGTAATAATGTTAAATTTATCAAACAAAACTAAAAATCCCTAAGTCTATTTTTTACACATTTTTGAAAACAAGATTTAGTCTTCAATATTATATATTTAGAGAGCCAGAAGTCTGTGGCATTTTTCTTTTTTTTTACGTCTGGAGAGACGCTCTTTTCCCTTTGCAACTTCTTGTGTGACTAAAGAGGCCAATCCTTGATAAACAGCTGCGATCGCAGGTTGGGCATATATAATCACCAGGCGCCGTTGCATTTTCACCCTTCTTTCTGCTTCTGTTGTGTATGACATCTGCAATCTTTGACCCTTCCTTTATGCTCTCTCTCCATGAGGATCTGTCCAGTGCCACCTCTTCCCAGTTGCCAGTGTCGATTTTGAAGAGCTTCATGTCGCGTTTGCATACATCCGTATAACGTAAAAGTGGGCGACCAGCGGCTCTCCTGCCTTCTATTAGATCGCCATACAGGATGTCCTGTGGAAGTCGACCTACTGGCATTCTACAAACGTGGCCAAGCCAGCCAAGGCGTCTGCTGCTGATAACAGAGCGGATGTCCTGGCACCCTGCTCTTTGTAGCACTTCCTCATTGGTTATCTTATCTTGCCACCTTATTTTAAAGATTCGCCTTAGGCATCGGAGGTGAAAAACATTCAGCTTTTTTTCCTGCCATGAGTAGGTTGACCATGTTTCACTACCGTATAGCAAGGTGCTCAACACACAGGTCCAGTAGACTAGGGTTTTAGAATTGCTAGTCAGCAATATGTTGTCCCAGACTCTTTTCTGCAGCCGTAACATGGTGGCCATTGCCTTGGCTAAAGTTTTGTTTATGTCTTTATCCAGTAGATTGTTGTTGGATATGATGGAGCCAAGGTAACAGAAGTGATCAACAATTTCTAGTGGTTGGCCATTAATGCTTACTTGAGGTGCAGTGTTTGTGTTTTGGACAAGTATCTTAGTCTTGCTTTGACTGATGTTTAAGCCGAACATCTGGCAAGCAGCAGATAGTTTGTCAACCAGGGACTGTAGCTGAATATCAGAATCAGCCACAATAGCTGCATCATCAGCATACAGGAGTTCCCTGACGAGTAGCTTCCTAACCTTGGTTTTTGCCCGCAGCCTTGATACATTAAATAGTTTTCCATAGGATCTTGTATGGAGAAACACACCTTCGTTTATGTCGTTGTACGCATAATGCAGTAGACAGGAGAAGAATATGCCAAACAGAGTAGGTGCGAGCACACATCTCTGCTTGACACCACTGCAAACCTTAAAAGGTGCTGATTGGGCTCCATTGAATTTGACAGTACATTTAGTTTCCTCGTGAAAACACTCAATGAACTTCAGTAGTTTGAGAGGGCAACCTATTTTCCTCAGGAGTTTGAAAAGGCCACTTCTGCTGACCATGTCAAAAGCTTTAGTCAGATCAACAAAAACGATGTAAAGGGGTCTGTCTCTCTCTCTGAATTTCTCCTGCAGTAGTCGTAGAGAAGATATCATGTCTATAGTGGATCTACCACTCCTGAATCCACACTGAGACTCTGGGTAGACTCTAGAAGCTATCACTTGCAGCCTGGATAGTGCCACTCTAGCAAAGATCTTGCCCACTATACTGAGGAGAGAGATACCCCTGTAATTGTTGCAGTCACTCCGATCACCTTTGTTCTTGTATATTGTGACTATAGTTGCGTCACGCATGTCCTGTGGGACATAACCAGTTTCCCAACAGCGGCAGAGGAGAATATAGAGTTCAGGGAGCAGGAGTGATTCGTTGACTTTTACTACTTCCACTGGGATACCATCACTCCTAGGAGATTTTCTATTTTTTATGCAGTTAATTGCTTTTTTGAGGTCACTAAGGCTCGGAAGCTCATCTAGGCATTCCAGTACTGGAAGATCTGGTAGAGAAGCCAGGGCGACATCGTCTACTGTATTCTGTGTGGCATAGACTTCGAGGTGGTGTTCTGTCCATCGTTCTAGCTGCTTGGTTTGATCTGTAATTTTTTCTCCTGATTTGGATAGAAGGGGGCAGGCTTAGACACTGTTAGACCCAGGGCCGCTTTAATGCCATCAAATAGAGCTTTGCTATTTCCTGAGTGGAGACTGTCTTGGATTCTGTTGCAGGTATCCCTCCAAAAGTTGTTAGCAAATTTTCTAGCCATTTGTTTCGCCTCTATATTAGCACTTTTGAAGGCCTCCAAAGATCTTGGACTTGGCTTTGTCTTGTGAGCGAGGTGTGCAGATCGCTTTTTCTCGATGCAAGGTTCCATATGTGCTAGATTCGCCTCAAACCAGTCTACATTTTTGTGTTTTTGAGGCCCAAAAGGCGGTGATTGCCGAACTGTAGATTACATCTCTTAATTTCTCCCATCTGATAGAGATGTCTTCTTCATCACTTAACGAGGGGATTGAACTGTTCTGGAGCTCGCCAAAGAGTGAAACATCTCTCTGGGTCACCTACATGGTTGACGTTAATTCGCCTAGTTCTGGGTTGAGTGGAAGTATAAGCCTTCTTGAGAAGTAGTTTTTTGCTTAGCACTAGTGAATGGTCTGAGTTGCAGTCCGCACTATGGTATGAACGTGTGTGGATGACACTTTTCAGATCCATCCTTCGGGTGATGCAGAGGTCAAGTTGGTGCCACCTTTTTGAGCGTGGGTGCTGCCAAGAGACTTTATGGCGTTCCTTGCCAGAGAAGAATGTATTTGTTACACACAGTTCATGAGAGCTACAGAACTCGAGTAGCCTTTGGCCATTTTCATTGATTTTGCCAACACCATGAGGTCCCAAGCATTCTGGCCATGCATCATTTCCATCACCACCACGGGCATTAAAGTCTCCATTTATATAGAGATGCTCGGATTTTGGAATACTTTTAATTACGTCCTCTAGAGCTTGAAAGAATCTGTCTTTGTCCTCTTCCGGTGCAGCAAGGGTTGGTGAGTAAGCACAGATTATATTAACTTTGCCTTGCGGTGATGCAAATTTCATGTGTGCTACTCTTTCATTGCCAATGGGAAACATCGCGATGCAGGGGACGAGACTGTTTCTTATTGCGAAGGGCTTTGTTCTGGTTTTCCTTGCCAGTAGAATGTATAGTTGCTTTCTGTAAGAGATCCACAGTCTGCCAGTCTGGTTTCTTGCAGGCAGGCCACATCAATGTTTAGTCTGCTGAGTTCTCTGTCGATGATAGCTGTTTGACCCATGTCGGTGACGAGTTCAGGGTCAGTATTGAAGCCAGGACACATTGTCCGTATGTTCCAGCTTGCTAAACGCACTAATGTTGAGGGTTTTCTTTTGATTGTATTTGCAGGTGCGGGTGAGCATCTTGCTTTTTTATTTTGTCTTAGCACCAAGCACCCAGTGGTGCGGCAAGCTGTGGCGGGATAGCACTTTATTGTCCGAAGGCTGCTCGGCTTAAGGCAGGCAGTAGCTATCCAGTGAGGCTAAAAAGCCCCTCCTACCGTCAAGAGTGGTCCCTGGCGTTCTAAATGTTTTTGTTGCCAACATTGGTACGTATTGCTGTTCTAAATATATTCATGTTGTCAACATTGGTATGTATTGCTGTTCTAAATATATTCATGTTGCCAACAGCTAGGAACTTATCACCGGTAACTACCACTCCCAGTGTTTTTTCAAAGACATTACTGTCAGAGATGGAGTGACCTCTCCATTGCTGGGGGAAAGCCTGGGCGGTAAATTTGCGAGTGCTGGGCTGCCCACACGTCAGTACACGCCTCTCTTCCATACTGACCGGGTCCAAAGGGATGGCGAGCCATCACAATTTGGGGACAGGTGTCTGCAGGAGTTTGCCGGAGAGCAGTAGTCTTACTATTGTCCCCCCGCCTACGGGGCTCCAGGACCGTTTTTTTTGTTAGGGTTTACTCCCTTAGCCTTAGACCTTACAGGGACACACACAGAAGGCAGTGCGGCTATTGACCTATAGCTAGGGGTTTGGTTTGTGGGCAACAGGGCGTGTCCGCACGCCGACGGGCCATGCCTGCCTCACATCTTGGGGCCAAACCTCCTCCGAGACCCTTGCAGTTTAGCCTGAAGCTTCGCAGCCTCAGTTTCCATCTGCCACCACGAGGAGATACTGCATAGGACTTGCTGTGGAGAGGCTATGTACTGGCAAGAGAGACTTACAAAATTGCTCCCCTTTCACAGATGCTAGCCAGCGGTGGTAACAAGTCAAGCTACCACACTAGACGCTTAACACGGCCAGAAGTATGACAGGAAAACTAAAAGGGCAACAATGATTCCTCGGAGCAAAATAGACCAATAAATTCTTATGTTTCACTGAATAATGCACCAAGAAACGCTTTGTGCCCAAAACGATTGCGACTGAAATAGTTGAGGTCATGAATTAGGTAATCAAGATTATTAACATCATCTTGTCAAAAGCTGGTCAAAGCACTCTATCACTTAAACGAAATGGAGACTCAGTATTCCGACCTATGATTTTCCAAAGGTAAGGTGTTGAAAGGTTTTGCTTTGTGCTTAATGAAATAAATACATTTCCAAATGAAAAAGACATTTATCACTCCGAATTAGAGAAATAGTTGCACACATTTTACTTTATGAATGATATAACAGAGAGATGAAATGAGCTGAATCTAAAACTACAAGGAAAGGAAAACCCAGACTATGTTTTGTTAGAGGAATTGGTTAGTTTTGAAGAAAAAAAATTGCAGAAGATATTCAGAGCGCTCAACTACTTCATTTTTAATGTCTAAATCAGAATCGCGATAAAATCAGTGCAACTTTTGGGCCTGGCACGAATTACTTCAGCACAGTTATAACAAAAATAGTAAGTTGGAAGGGCTGATGGTCGAGAAATGTATGTACGTAACGCAACAAAAGTGGACAGCTTTAAAATTAATGCCGCGAGTTGATTCAGTGCATGGAAAAATCTCCCAGAATGCTACAGTGAGGTGAAGTTGGCACCCGAAGTGCTGACTATCTTCGGATCGACATAGTCGTGCAAGAAAGCGTTCTCTTGCATAAATAGAATTAAAAGTAAAGTAAGAAGCCAACTAACAAATGAAAATTTAGAGTCGTGTTTGAAACTAAAAACAACAAGTTATGAGCCAAATGTATCCAAACTTTCTAAAACCATACAAAGCCAACGCTCATACTGAATTTATTTGCTCAATTGTTTGATATTGAAGTTCAAGTAAATGTTTAATTTCTTTAGTTGTTACCAAAATAAAAAATGATTATCTAATAATGCCATATATATATATTATCTAATTTGTTGCGGCCAACTGTACTTATAGATTAATTCGTTTTTTTTCATTTAAAAAAAATTCATTTTTTGAGAACTTTTTCTAGTTGGCAAGAAAAACTTTTGTGGCGCTTTAAAAAAGCTTAAAAATTTTGTAAATTGTAATTTTTGGCTCTTCCGACTCAAAATGTTGCCGACCCCTGGTCTATGTCATCCAACTGTATCGTTCTGAAGCATGAAGAACAACTGAAGAAACAAAAAAAAAAAAAAATAGTACAGACCTACTTTAACAAACTTCTGAAAATGTGGCATGACAAAATAGAAGACGCTAAACTCTGGGAGATGGCTGGACAGAGAAATATAGAATTGCAGATCTTAGAGACAATGGTGAAGTAGTATTGGTCATACCCTTAGAAAAGACGTAGAGGAAGACCAATTTAGACCAAATAGAACTTGTCGAAGCAGTGTACTAAATGAAGCCGAGATATCATGGGGAGGTCAGGGATGAGTGATAGTCTCTTTGCGAAACCCTCAGTCCGAGTGTAACCCCTTGAACTAGACAATCAGTAAATCACATCCGAATTCAGGGGCCACGTCTCCTTGAGCCATCGTCCGGCTTCCGGTTTAATAATTCTGAAAAACCAGTTCTTCAGCAAGTTTCGAACTCTAAACCCAAAATCTCACCAGACCAGCACTCGGCCACGACATACTGTAAATGCGTAATAAAAGAGGCGGTTTGAAATTCTAAGCCCCAAAGAATGAGGGGGGGGGGGGGAGGTCTTTCTAGCGCAAAAAAAAAAATAAAAAAAATATCGAAACATGTGCTTAAAGAACATCTTAATATCGCCTTGAAACTTGGGACTGTGGCAAAATAATAGGCACTCCTTTCCTCCGTTCAATGCATACGGCTTTTAAACGGACCTAATGCTTCCTGCAGACCGTAATTAGCCAACTCTTGCTGCAGCATTTGATTCCTTTCCCTCTGTGCTACCCCCCCCCCCTTTTCGACCGGACACATCTTTCTCTTTGTGTTTCAAACTGAGCAATCCTAACAGCTGATATCACATATGACATTCTTCTTTCTTTTTTTCTGCTTTACATTTTCATTATTTGTAGTTTTGAAATAAATGAGATTCAGCCAAAAAGCCAAGGATTATCTTTAAAAAAATAACACAACAGTATCAAGAATGTGTGAATTAAAATGAGACATAATGTCTCTCGGTGGGTATATCCGACCAGAAGCTTAATGACTGCCTTACTTTCGATACCAAGCTCTCGGTCCAAAGTGTTTAGAGAGGATCGATAGTCATTTTGTCAGGAATTATTTCCCTTTAGTCCTTCCAGCAGAAGATATTCTCAGCGCTTCCCGCCTTTTTTGTTATTCACTCCCCTTGCCAGCACTCTTCCGCACCTGCCAACGTTCACAAAGTCCAGGCTCAGAAAGCAGAAAGAAAGAAAAATGGCGGCCAGCTATCATCATTTTCTGGCCCAGCGAGACGGCCCGTCAGATCTAGCGCGTTATTATATTTTCCTTCCTCCTTCAGACTTGTAGCATAATGCCAGAGTCTTTAGTTGGTTTCGCTGGCCAGTTATCGACTCTTAGATATGAATAATCTCCCCCTTTTTATTTCACTTCGGCGTTATAAGTTTTACCTCATTCTGATTGGTTATGTCCCCTGGCGCCGTTGACTGTTGAAAGAGAGAGAAATCTCTGGTCTCTTTTCACAAGTTACCAGTAATAGGTTACCCTCATTACCTCTGATGAGATCTCGATTACCGATAGGTGGCAGAAATCGTTACTTCCCCCCCCCCACCACCACCACCAAAGGATTGCGTAAATAATTAAATCTAAAAACGATTGGTATTGTAAAATGGTTCCTTCGTAATTCAAAATATTTTTAAAAAGTTTGACAGACGAAAATTCGGTATTTTAAATAAATAACGAAGGTCTCTTGGCCGATGGGTCTGTTAATAAAATATCTAGTTCAAAAGTGTGTAGATCTTTTCTATTTAAAAGCGATTGTTCCGAATATTTTAAAATTCACATATGTTCTCGAAAACGGCTCTAACAATTACAAAGGTTAGTAAGCTGTTTAAAGGATGACTTTAACAAAGTATCTATCTTTATATATAATTCTCTTCTTCCCTAAACAGGTAGTAAAGAAAAGATCAATCTTATATCTGCGGATAGTCACCCTGCGAAAAAAAACAAGAAGGGGAAGGTGGGAGAACACGTTTTCACAGCTCGCTACGGATGGCTGCGCGCTGGACTGTCAAACCCTGCCCGCTCCCATCCCATGCGGGAGGTTTGGACTAGGAAGTAAACTATCTTTAACTCTGACGGAACATCCAAAGCATGTAAAACATTTTACAAACACTAAATAGCAGGGCCAGACTTAAGCATTGTGGGGCCCTATTCGAAACGGATTTCGCGGGGCCAAGTTTGGGTAGGGAAGCGGACAATAAGTCAAATTTAAGAGTTGTATTAGAAAATAAATTCGTCTATGCATTTTATTCATTCTTTACTACGTACAGAATTACTTTACGAGCCTTGTGTGTAGCAAAGTCATACAGTATATCATAATAATTCTGTTTCCCACATAGATCCCTCATTACCAAATGTTTAAATCTATCTTTGAGAATTGTTGATCTCAAGTAATTCTTCATTAGTTTGAGGCGCGAGAAGCTTCTTTCATCTGATTACACAATTACGGCTAATGCATAATGCCGTTTTTAATAATAGCGCGTAGGATTCACGTTTTCCATATTGAATGACACCCAAAATGACAATTTTTTTCTATGTATTTCCTTATATTTTAAGGACTTTTTCGTATATTTTACAATTTCGGGAGATTTCCAGGAGCTCCTGGTAAATCGACAGGAGTGCGCGGGAAATCTGTTTTAAATTATAAAATTGTTTAATTTAATAATTTATACACCTTGAATTAGCGCGGGTTTCATGAAACTGCGGATCCTTTGGTCACATAGGTTGCAGTGGCCTAAGACCGGCACTTCAAAATAGCGGCGTATTCCACGCCGCCGGTCGACTATCTATATATTTGAGTTTGAACGAGAAGAAGAAGTAAAGGAAATATCCCTTTTTATTTCTGCGGATAGAGTTATCCCACGAACCTTACGAGCCTTGCGTGTAGCGAAGTCATACAATATATCATTAAAATTCTATTTCCTACATAGTTCCATAGCAAGAATTAACAAATGTTTCAATCTATCTACGAGAATTGTTTAATTAAAGTAATTCTTCATTTGTTTCAGGCGCGAGAAGCTTCTTTCACCAGATTCCAAAATTTCGGGATAATGCCGTTTTTTTTTATCGCGCCTAGGATTGGCATTTTCCTTATGAATGACACCCCAAAATGATTTTTTTTTCTAGATCTATATATTTCAGGAGATTCGTAATGAGTTTTCTAAATATTTAAATAATTTCCGGATATGTCCAGAACTTTATCGTACATTTTGCAATTTCAGGAGATTTTCAGGAGCTTCTGGTAAATTGACAGGAGGACGCGGAAAATCTGTTATAAGTTATACATTGGTTTAATTTAATAATTTATAACCTAGAATTAGCACGGGTCCTATGAAAACACCTGGGATGGAACACGCTTCATTATTTCTTCCACCTCACCAATGTCTCTCTTTGATCAGGGAGATTATTCGTGTCACCACGCCTCTTGACCCTTCCATGGTGCAACCTTTGTCGGACTTTACCCACGTGAGAGATAATCCTTAGCCTATCGCATTTCCTGTTTCCGGCCATCTCTTCCGGACCTTTATAAGGTAGAATAAGGCGGGAAGATACTCTCTTTCACTTCTCATTCTCGCCGAAATCGAGTCTGGACTAATAATTTGTTCTAGCTCTTACGGAGATACGCGGTGGTAAGCCGAACTTCATCACAGTTCCATCTTAATTACTTTGTGTATATTTCTGGATATTATCATGTGTATTTTGCTTATTTAGGGTTAGGGCTAGCCAGAAAAACCAGTGACTTGGCAGAATTTAAGTCATTGGTTAATATGCATGACTAAATGCATGACGTGTAGGACGTAATCATCTTCTTTTTTGAAGTAACGTCTGTATTATATAAGATAAGATAAGATATTTCATTTATATTTCATTTATTTTTAATTAGCGCATTGTGTATTTCTCACTGTCAGAAGTATAAAACATAAACATGCATATGTATATATTTATGTATTTCATTAATCTATGAATGCTACGTTGCTCATTTGATCGCTGTTGCAACCATGTATATCTTATTTTATATCTTATTTTATACCCTTTATCTCGGCTGACCGCTTTGATAATTTTACTTACGCACAAATACTGCGCTTTGAAGAGATATATGAATTATCTCCCCCTTTACTCATTTTACTCTGACGAGAGTTGCGCCCCTTGAACGGACATTCTCTCCATTCAAGCGCACATTGTTCTTGGCCGACGGCCATATGTAAACAAACCGTCATGGTCGCTGACCACCGTCCATTTCTCTCCCCCCCCCCCCTCTCTCTTCCAGCTTATGATGTTTCATTGATATTATTATCTCCCTTACTATGTACATTTTATATTGCTGTTATCAACCATCTATTTTTCCTACCCCATTTATCATCATCTTCCCATTGTACTCTAAAGCAATTTTACCAATCTAACGAATGCACATCAGTCGAGGGCATCTCTAAGATACATGAGAGACATCTCCTAATCTTTGTTTATCAGCCGCCTCCCTAAGGTGTCTGCCTACTGCCTTTTTGGATCACTTGCCTATTTGCCTTTCTAGTATCACCTATTTACTTGGTGCTATCGGCTCTACTTGCCTGCCTACTTGACAGTCCACTTGTCAATCTATTGGCCACGACGTCCCTATAGGCCACGAGTCTGTGCGAGACGTCATAGCTCCGCCAGATCTCCGCAATTCACTGTACTTATCATGTTAACGACGCTTCCCACGATAGATCAGCTCTGCCCGCAGTACACGTGTGCCCACGGTAGCCGGCCACCCGCCCTACAGTGCCCACTACAGATATCAGAACTTTGGATTGAGACTCCACAAGTACTGTATCACCGGCGATCCTCTACCTGCTAGAGCGCCACCTCCAGCTGCAAGACCTCCAGCCAGAATCACAACCAGCTGCGACATCAGTAGGACAACAAGCTAGTTCAGAGGACGAAAGTGACATACTCTCATAATTAAGTGCTTAGTATGATGATACATATTGCTAACGAGATAGATGCAAATCCCCCCTTTATTTTATTCTACTTTGTATATTTATGTAAATATATATTCTTTAATTTTGCAACATTTGTATCTTTCTCCATTGTTTGTCTCGTTGCGTGTCTGCTCACGGTTTATCTCTAACGGACCAGTGTGTGACAAGCTAAAAATAATCATCCCCTAGACATCTAACAAGCCACTCATACACGAGGTCCGTCACAGGGTCCTATGAAAGTGTTCCTGGTAAATCGACAGGATGGCGCGGGGAATCTCTTACACGTTGTACAAAGGTTTAATTTGATAATTTCTACACATTGAATTAGAGTGGCTCTTATAAAAGTGCGGGACCCACTGCGGTCGCAAAGGTTGCAGGCGCCTCATTTATTTTTATTTTGCTTGTTTTTGTTATTTTTTCCCCCAAAATGTAAGAAGCTGAGATGTAGGTCTACTTCTTTTTTCTTTTCTTAATGCATAATTATTCATTAAAAAAATAGAGAGAAAACAATACAACTACACTTTGTATAAGCTTTTTTTTTTTTTTTTTTTTTTTTAAATACTTTTTATGCTTTTCTTATCGCGTTCTTAATTTATTTGTTTTTTTTAGGTTTCATTCTAACGCCACCACATTATATCGTATAGCTTTCTTTTCTTTTTAATTTCTGTCTGCCTTCTCATTGCTTAAAGAATGTAAATCGGAACATAGACTACCAAAGTGTAAAACAAGAGAAGATTATAGATGTGGATGTGTGCATTTTACCGTTGAGTAAGATATATGTACTTTAACTTAGATCTGTATGTATGTAATTTACCTTAGATTTTTATGTATGTATTTTACCGTAGATGTGTACTTTACCTTAGAGATGTATGTGTATATTTTACCTTAGATGTGTATGTGCATAATGTGTGTTTTACCTTAGATGTGTATGTGTGTAGTTTACCTTAGATGAGGATGTGTGTATTTTACCCCAGATGTGGATGTGTGTATTTTACCTTAGATGTGTATGTGTGTATTTCACCTTAGATGTGTATGTGTGTATTTTACCTTAGATGTGTATGTGTGTATTTTACCTTAGATGTGTATATGCATAATGTGTATTTTACCTTAGATGTGTATGTGCATAATGTGTGTTTTACCTTAGATGTGTATGTGTGTAGTTTACCTTAGATGTGGATGTGCGTATTTTGCCCTTGAGAGTGGGATGTGTGTATTTCACCTTTAGATGTGGATGTGTGTATTTCACCTTAGATGTGGATGTGTGTATTTTACCCTAGATGTGGATGTGTGTATTTTACCTTAGATATGTATGTGTGTATTTCTGTAAGCCTAAGAATTTGTTTTATCTTAGATTTTTCTGGTTATGGGGCGAGGTGGCTGAGTGGTTAAACGCTTGACTACCAAACCTGGGGACATGGTTTCGAATCTCGCCGAAGACTGGGATTTTTAATTTCGGGATTGTTAGGGCGACCCAGACTCCTCCCAACTCTAATGAGTACCTGACTTTAGTTTGGAAAAGTAAAAGCAGTTGGTCGTTGTGCTGGCCACGTGACACCCTGCTTGTTAACCATTGGCCATAGAAACAGATGACCTTATCATCTTCTGTCCCATAGATAGCAAGGTCTGAAAGGGAGAACTTAAAACTATGTATCTGATTAGCATAAAAATACGTAAAATTAAGCATTTCCCTTTAAATTTCATTTTTTATGAAAACAGATACAATATTAGATTTAAATTAAACAATACTGACATCTACCAGGGCTTGTACTACATCTGTTTCGTAGACTATATAAATCCATTTCAAACTTATAAAATTAATCATTACATTGAAATCTTAGTAATCGAGGACTCAATGTAATTTTACAAAAAGTCTTTCCGAATGACATCACAGAGAAAAAAAAGTTTTATTTTACGCCACAAGAAGATGAAAGGGGTAAATTACCCGTCGACCTCCCTGTGGTGTTCTCCGATAACTTGAGTGAGTTCACTTCCTTGCTCTCGGGGTGTTCCGAAAAGGGGTAATGTTGCGATAGCCCCAACTTTTAATTTACATAAATGATTTACCAAATTGCATTACTTCAGGAACAAAAGTCAGATTATTTGCAGACGATTGTATAATATATAGAACAATAAAAACAACACAAGACTCAGATATTTTACAAAGAGAATTAGATGAATTATAGAAATGGAAATCAAATTGGAGCATATCTTTCCACCCAGAAAAATGTCAGTTGTTAAGAGTAACAAAAAACTAAAAGTGCAAAAAATTTTGAGTAAAATCTAATTTTTTCACTTAATTTCTCCTCCCACTTAATAGGATGAATAATGAGATGTAGATGTTAGGAAAATGCGTTTTCTGAAGTGAAGAATGCAAGAAAACGATTTTGGCGTCGGGGATTCGCACCGATCCCCACTGGAGGAGCTTACAGTGCTCCCCCAGACTGTCAAGAGCTATCAAGAGAAAGATCTCAGACCCCCAGACCGCCTAGGTATCTAGGGAAAGGCCTCAACATGGCTTTTTTTTTTTTTTGTTCAAATAATTTTTTTTCGACTGCGATCCTCAAAGCATTAATCGAAATAATATGTGAGGTATCTTATTTTTTCAAGGAACAAATCGGTTGTATTTGCAATGTAGTAAGGGTCCATAAATTCATATTAGAATATTTTCAAGTAAAACATTATTCAAAAGATCTTTTTTTTTGAATAGGATAAATAATGAGCTGTAGATGCCAGGAGAATGCGGTTCTGCAGTGAAGAAAGCAAAAAAACGATTTTGGCGTCGGGGCTTCGCCCCGATCCTAACTGGGGGAGCTTGCTGCGCTCCCCCCAGACCCCTAGCAGTCAAGAGAAGGGCCTCAATGTTTTTGTCTGCTTTTTTCGCCGAAGGTTGAGAAACACTGCTATTTTAAACATACATTTAATATGTATATATATATACACTGTAAGTGCCTTTATGCTTAGGGTTAGGGTTTACTGGGCGTTAGGGTTAGGATTTGGAAAAAAATCGCCCCCCCCACTCCGAAGTTCTGGATCCGCTAGTGCGTTTGGGACCCCTCAACTCAAGAAAACATTAAGAAACTGGAACATACACAAAATAGAGCAGTGAGATTCATAACAAATGAATATTCACATTCGACTAGAGTAACACCCTTAGTAAAATCACTAAATTTAGAAAGCCTTCAG
The DNA here is from genome assembly GCA_030265305.1 of Biomphalaria pfeifferi. Lineage (NCBI taxonomy): Eukaryota > Metazoa > Mollusca > Gastropoda > Planorbidae > Biomphalaria > Biomphalaria pfeifferi. The sequence goes on from JASAOG010000153.1 coordinate 453,658, forward strand.
GGCAGAAGTTTCAAAAGTAAGGTAGCAATAATGCATAAAACACTGAACCATAATCATCAAATACAGAAACAAAATTTAATAATATACTATGAAAGACACAAAGATAAAGGCACATTCCTCGTCCCATATGCTAGCACAAATTTGTACAAATACTCCTTCTTCCCTAGTGCTATTAGAGCATGGAATGGGTTGCCTGAGCTAGCCAGAAAAACCAGTGACTTGGCAGAATTTAAGTCATTGGTTAATTTGCATGACTAAATGCATGACGCGTAGGACGTAATCATCTTCTTTTTTGAAGTAACGTCTGTATTATATAAGATAAGATAAGATAACTTTTCTAGCAGACTCTCACGCACTTCTGGTACAGAGCTGTTTTGGAGGGAGTTTGGGGGAAAACGCTGAGCTCTTACTGACATAGCGCCTTCACTCTCATCTGGTGTAGAGACTGTAGTGCCTATCAGGGCCTACAGCATATGCTGAACTGATCAACCGGAGACAAGTGAATGGTCAAGCCATTAAAATCTGGGGGCTGGTGGTTACAGAAAGGGTCTCCTGCCTTACTTCACTTTCTTGGACTAAACCCACTAAGACAAAAACGTTTCTTTCTAAACACGAGAGAGTTTTATGGATTCACGAGGCCAATGTACATGAGCCCGCGAGTTCTTATAGCATGTGCACCAATGTAACATATTTTTTTTTTTTTTGCGATGTTTAGATATAAAAATTAAATATAATATAAGCTAGAAGAAAATTTGCAAAAGTAATTAGGCGTTCATTTGGTTTCCATAAAAAATCCGGAACAACGAATTATTGATAATGAAATTTGGGCTACGTTCAGGGTTATAACTTAAATGTAATATAAATAATAATAGTAATTTCGAAACATTATTTGGAGTTAATTTGCTTTTAATTTAAAAAAAAACAACACTTCTGGAACAGCTTATTATCGGTAATTAGACTTTTGCTTTTTTTTTCATAAAAATATAATGTAATATAAAGAAAAAGAAAAAATAATTAACAATCATTTGGCTTAAATTTGCTTTTCAAAAAAAAACAACAAAAAAAAAAACGCACAATATTTTAATTATTGAAATTTATGAGTGTTGTGGAAAGAAAATGAAGAAATATGTCACAGTAAGAAGAGAGATTTTAAGCAATCGTTTAGCATTAGCACAATTTTTTTTTAATTGACAATCTGGAGAAGCCTTTTATTAACAATGAGATTTATCAAAGCTTTGTAAGAAAAATTGTATGTTATATAAGTCAGGAGAGCTACTTCAGACCATTATTTGGCTTTAATGTGATCTTTGGGGTTGAGTACATTTCATTGAGTGACATTTGAATAAAGACATCTGTTTTTCCTAGGCTTATTGTTGATAAATACATTATCTAAGGCGATCTAACAGAAGGCAGGAGAGCGCTGGTCGCCCACTTTTACGGTATTCGGATGTATGCAAATGCGACATGAAGCTCTTCAAAATCGACACTCATTGGCCTCCTTCAGTTGTAGAACAACTATGGTTCATCTCAGAGCACACTTCCTCATGTGGCTGTGGAGCCCTATTTTGGAGTGGCACTCCCGTCCACATATAGCGCAGGTTAAGGTGGCTTTTGCTTCGGTGGTAGAGGAGCTGGCCGTTTTTCGGATTGTGCGTTTTTCTTCCTGGGCTGAGACCCATGTACTTTCACTGTCCATAGCTTTCTTGATCACTGTCTCTCTCCACCTGTTGCTGTCTAGAGCTATGTCTTCCCAATTGTCAGTATTGATGTTCACTGATTTGAGGTCACGTTTTATGACATCTATGTAATGAAGGTGGGGGCGACCAGTTTTTCTTGTGCCAGTCGCGAGTTGACCATAGAGGATGACTTTCGGGATGCGCTTGTCCTCCATCCGGCGAACTTGTCCAAGCCAGCGCAAACGGCGTTGTCTGAGGGCTGTAAAATCGACACTAGCAGCTGGGAAAAAGTGGCACTGGATAGATTCACATGGAGAGCGAGCATAAATGAAGCTTCCTGGATTGCACATGCCATAGATAACAGTAGTAGAAAAAAAGGTAAAAATGCAACGGCGCCTGGTGATTACATATGCCCTGACCGCAGCTGTGTATCAAGGATTGGCCTTTTTAGTCACACAAGAAGTTGCCGAGAAAATGGATTGTCTCTCGAGACGCAAAATGCCACAGGTTGTTGATTAATACTAGCATGGATTTACTTAGCGAATACCCATTGGATATGAATGAGCCCAGGGATCTTCTAACATACTTGAAAGTAAACGTCGCAGTACTTAATGGAAATCAAACTCGTTAAACTCTGTTCGGAAGTAAGCGCTTTCCTTCGCGTAAAGCGTTGGTATGGTGTCCTTGAACAATGTTTAGAAGTAGCATCTAAATCCCGGTAGACGAAAATTGAAAAAATGGTACGAACACGTGATTTGAACTAGAAATCCCCTGTTTTAACGCAAAGCATTTTACTGGTTTTACTGGGGTTTTTTTTATGCAAACTACAACCTTTATAAGTCTAGAGAATCGACTTTTTATTCTGCGAATGGAAATGGCGGTGCAAGTAGTTTGAAACTGACCATTCAACCATGAAAATAGCTCTGCTCGTAACCCTCCACCATACCGTTTGAGTAATCTATAACCTACTCTTCTGCAATGCCTAAATAGCGCATCAATATGCTTCCCCCCTCTTCCATCTGCTTTACGCGCGCTAGCCAAACATCCGTGTCGAAGCATCCTTCCAGACTTGACTCAACATCCTCTGTCACGTCATCAAGCTCCTCGCCTGTCATCTGACAAACAAGCATCCCCAGTTCTCCACTTCCAGACGATCCATTCCAGCCCCCCCTCCTCCTTTCTCCAAAATAACCCTCACTCTAACCCCCCCCCCCTAACAAACAACGCCCCGCCTATTCCAAGAGCAGGAGGGCGCGTGCGCCAGAGATTCCACCCTCCAACAGAACGACGATGATCGATGCCAAGGGGGGCGTGGTTTGCCTGGGAGCCAAGTCTTAAAGTTTGGTTACGCGGTTTCTTAAAATGATAGGCCAGTCACATGACGCCATTAAATAACCAGATTATTGGTCCGGCAACCAAGTTACAAATAGCCGCTTACCCATGTTTAAAAAAAACAACAACAAAAAAAAAAACTTGGATTCCACAGTTATTTTTAAGCACTTCGGCTTAGTTATTGCTTCATTTCTAACATTGTATAGCCAACTCTTCAAACATTGAATTGAAAACAAAACAAAAAAACAAAAAAAACGCTATTTTAAAATTATTTGATAATTAACTTCCGTCTGGCTTTATTACAATTCACATTCGTCACGGAGTTGTTTTTTCTTTTTCACTGATGCTATTACTCTGACTAATACAACTCGACACTGAGAAAATATTTCTTTGAAGTAGTTTTATCTCCGTCGAACAGACACACCTGTGTATTCTTAAACGTCATAGCAGACGACATTCGGGTTGACTCGGCGCCAACAGAAATGTCCGCAGCAACGAGAATACCGCCAAAAAGTGAGTATCATCGCTTACGTCATGTTTTGTTCGTCACATAGAATCGTGCCTTGTACAAATTTTGAGATCTCTTGTGACTTTATAACCCGCTTGTTAAAATGAGCTGTAGTTTAGTTGTTGATCTTTCTGTCGTGGTTCCTGTGGCTGTTGTAATGGATCAGAGCCTGTGTAAAAATAAACATTTTGAACAAAAATCTAAATCTATCAATCTATCTATCTAATCTAATCTAGTCGTCTAGTCTAGTCTTTCTCTAATCAAATCAAATTCAATGTAATCTAATGTACCGGTACTCTAATCTGATATAAGCATTTATTAATCAATCTGTATAATCAAATCTAAGTATTTATTTTTCTATCTTTTTAATATGATATAATCCAATCCAATTAATTCTAATCTAATCTAATTATTTATGTATCTTTCTATCTAATCTAATCTAAGTATTCATCCATCTCTCTAAACTTATCTAATCTATCTATTCTAATCTTCATCTCCATCCGTATTTCCGGCTGTGTAGTGTACACGATTGCGTCGACAGATTATATTCCATTTTAGAAAATATATTTACAATAAAATCTTGGTTGGAATTATATGAATAACGTATATCATTTCGTGCAACATACCGATAATTCAATGTGTAAATTTAATCAAGAAAACGAACTCTAAATGCGCTGGCTCCTCTACTTTGCAGTCAATGGGAAATTAAAAGTAAAATATATGAAAAGAAACTTATTTGATTAAAACATGAAAGAACCAATTGGTTGGCATCATTATGGATGTGCTGACCACATAACACTTGTACAATATTACTAAACCGCCTGCCCTAATGACAGTATGGATTAAGTAATCTTACAGGTAGTAAGGTTTAGCAAGACTTAGTGTAAATAAAATGAAGATTCTTTTCAAAATAGTACTATACAGATTACTAAATATAATTAATTACACTAAGTACATCTAGTGTACAAAATATCTATTGTAATCAATATCTATTGTCAAGTATATCTATTGTAAGTACATCTATTGTAAAATAATAATAATAATAATAATAATTAAATTTATTGAGCGCTGTTAACAAACATGTTGTAGGCTCAAGGCGATGTGATAACATTACAAACACAAACATGAGAGCTAAAATGACAAACTAATCTTAAAAAGTTTTAAACAGGTAGGTCTTAATGTTCTTCTTGAATGTAGTGAAGCATGTTGTCTGTCTGAGATCAATGGCGAGTGAGTTCCAAACCTTTGGTCCTTGTACTAAAAAAGCCTGCAAGTATTTATCACACATTATGGTTTGTGGTTTAGTTGAACTTACCAAAACCAAGTAGTTGTTAAAACTAGACTGTAGATACTTTTGCTGCCACATTGTTTTTCCTACAATCCAGGAAAATATTTATATTCAGCTACCACTTTATTACATTTTGAAATATAATTGAATTCTTATAGATTAAAGTTTATGCTTACAAGAACTCCAGTATCGCATCGCAATATCATTTCTGCTTTCGTAAACCTGCCTTGCGCACCCATATTCACAATGTATATAGCCTAGTTCGCACCAGCACGCCGTTCGGAGCGGGTCGAAAGACAATGTTGTTTGAGACAGAAATAAATTATTTTAAAAGTTCTTTTTAAAAAAAAAAAAACAATTCTTTTCTTTGTGAATATAATGACTTTTCCCAAGAGAGATTAAAAAAAACAACAACTCTAAACTTATGGTTTCAGAAAAAATGAATAAATTTTTTTACCCCACCCTAAATCCCCCTCCTCACAAAAAAAAACCAAAAAAACAACCTGGTTACGCGAATGTATAACATATAAAGTTCTACTGCTAGGCCTATAGGTCCAGACCTAGAAGACGGGCGCAAAATGTTCCTGGACGTCTAATTCTTTAGTGAAACACTTTCACGAATATACGGCCCGCGGGCAAAAATACACGCTGATAAAGATTGCCAACATTTTAATTGAAGAAGATGAAAACGTCCAAAAATGATAACGGTCAAACTTGAGTTTTCCCAGTGTGGCCAATCGACTAGTAATTATTTTCCCAAAGATATAGATCAACTGTCAGATTTCTAGATAATTAAAGGTAGTATAAAAGGAAGCAGAAATGAGTAGAAATAGGGAAAAGACAAAAAATGCTATAAAAATTTGTGATATTTTTTTCAAAGCTTATTTGGGGGGGGGGGGGGGGGGGGGGGGGGGCACACCGAAAAATGAATACAAAGGTTTGATAGAAAGTATGCGGTTTTTCGCAAATAGCAGTCGTCATGTTGCGAATATATCAAATCGGGTTGTCTAGGGAGTAAAAGTAAACTGTTTACCCACGGATACGTGGGACAATTTATGAGATTTCATGATCAATCACTGAGTCAGTGGTATTTTACAAATATCTAACAGATTGCACAAAGATTATTGGCCTAATTATAATTATAGCTTTTTATATAACGCTACTTTCATGCTTATAGCATGCTCAGAGTGCTATGGTCCAATCTCATTTGTGGACCCAGTAAGGAGGGGGGTATCTGGGAGAAGGTTTTCCGTGGTGCCTTTAGTCGCTCTGTAAACACAACTCTGCTCGAGTCGGGTGTCGAACCTCGAGCCCCCCTTCATAGCTGGCAAAGTTCAAGCATGTCGACCATTATGTGTTTTCTATCACGTATTTTAAGAAGTCGGAAAATATTTTTTTCTGAAGGCATAAAGTTTCTACTAGGTTTATATGCATGGATGTAAATCAAGACATTTCAGCATTATTAAAAAAAATATAACCTAAAAATAAAATATTTGGTCTTTATATTGTTAGAATCGCGTCAAGCGAAAATGAACAGTATAGCACATTAGAAACATTTTCAGGATTTCGACTCAACTCTAAATTTAACAATCTGAAGAGATATCAAGAAGTCGACCATATAATAAACATTAAAAATGTGAGCAAATAAACAAGACTGAAGTAAATAGAGTGCAGTGCCTCTAAAGGATATTTTTTCAAGGCGTCAAATATTATCACTAGGTTTTTGCTGTACGCGGTGTTTGGGATATTATAACTAGCCTTTTACTGTATGCGGTGTTTGGGATATTATAACTAGCCATTTTCTGTATGCGGTGTTTGGGATATTATAACTAGCCATTTGCTGTATGCGGTGTTTGGGATATTATAACTAGCCATTTGCTGTAAGCGGTGTTTGGGATATTATAACTAGCCATTTGCTGTATGCGGTGTTTGGGATATTATAACTAGCCATTTGCTGTAAGCGGTGTTTGGGATATTATAACTAGCCATTTGCTGTAAGCGGTGTTTGGGATGAGGAAAGTGTTGACAGGCGACGTGTTTTTGTGTGTGAGTTATAGGTGATACTTTTGTGTACACACTTCAGCATTGCAGAATCAACATTTTTTCAGCTCTTTCGTTTGCAGATCATTGTTTTTTAGTTGACAACGCTGAAGTTCAATGTGGCGACCCTGCCACTGTGAGTTCATCGTGAGACTCTCTCCAATAATCTAGGTTACATGCAACGGAAATATCTGAATGCAAACGCGGTTTCACTATCGAAAAATTCCAATTTGCACTTAAAACTTGATGCTTTAATGATAGGAAATTCAAATTGGTTAAGGAACAGACGCCTATCAGATTATCCAGTTTTATCTACTAAAAAAAAAAGCCAATCACAGCCATTTCCTCTTTGTTGATATTTTGATTCTTCAGATCTGGTTTACGTTATGCAGTAACGAATATATATAGAGAGAAAGATATGTGGAAATGTAGTGGCGATATAATGGTATCTAAAGAACAACGTAAGAATATGAAAAACAAAGAAGATAAAAAGAGAATACAACTTTTTTGTTTACTTGTAAGATCACATGAAAACAAAATGACTGTGTTTCAAGAAAATAAGCGAATACATTGTAATTCTTCATTGTTCGAAATATACAAAAGTGATTAAACGTTTCGTTTTCAATACTTCCGTATACTGTACATCGGATACATAAAAAACTTACGGTTTATGGATTTAATGAAAATCCCTAATGACATCAAATTTACAAAATAGAAGTTTTAATTGTTTTCAATTCCGAAAAAGACGCTGTTAATACATGTAGAGACCTACGGGATCTACGGGCTAAACATAGGTCACGTGACTAAAATCCAACTGATGCACTAGTGTGTGTGTGTGTGTGTGTTCAAGTGGCTGGTGTTCCTACAAAAAGGAAGAGTATTACGTCCTGGTCCTTATCTCATGCAAGACTGAGGAGGTGGGGGAGGGGGGGGGTACCTTTACCTATCTCTTACTCTGTTCGACCTTTGGGGCACCATGCAAGATTTGCCGACCGTCTTTATCCATTCCTCCCCATCTTTTGCCTTAGTTAGAACCTCTTTCAATGGTAGGCCCGTCCATTCTTTTATGTTGTCTTCCCATCGCTTGCTCTGTCTGCCTCTTCTTTTTTTTCCTAGTACTGCTCCCTGAAGGAAGGTTTTTGCGAGCCCCGAAGACCTTGTAAATATCATGGGGTCCGATCGCTGCAGTAACCCTGTCTCTACTTGATTTGTGATGCGGTCTTTAAACGTGATGCCTAGGATCTTACTGATGCATCTCAATTCGATTGCTAGGATCCTCCTCTCTAGGGATCTAGATCTAGATCTAATTTTTAAACTTACACATTGCACAGCAAGATTTTTACAATGACAAATTAAAAAACAAAGTATAGTCTATTTATTTCATTATTAAATAAAATTCTTCTTCAAATTTATGTTTCAAAAGCATTTTTACATAAATTCGTTCCTTATATCTGCAAATGTAGACGTCCTGACGTACTTTATAATCCCTTTCAATTAACAAATCGGGTAAACCCATTTTAATTGTACTTTATATCCCATTCATCTCGCGCTACTTTCATTTTAATTGCTAAAATTATCTCTTTTCTCTATATCTGGTCAATCCGTTTCCATTGTGTTTTATATTTGATGTGGATGTAAACCCATTTTCGCAAAACTACATTTAGTTTCGTGGCGAAAGATAAAAACTTGAAAAGAACATTTGCTAAGTTTGGACACATAGATCTAAATCCAACCCACTAAATTAGTAATACAGAAACTAAGGCCCACAGGCCGCGGGTAATGTCCGGCTAGTACTTCATGTAAACGAAGTTTTCTCAATTGTCACCTTAACGGAACAGATCTAGAACATAGGACTATAAATAATAAACTACGCAAAACCTATACATATAGAGATAGAGATAATTTATCAAAAAGAAAAAAAAACAATATTACAAATCGAGTTTGTGCTATCTCACGAACTCAGAATCGCACCCAACGAGTCTGCGAATGTATTCGCTATTTGGCAAAAACAATGCGGATACAAATTTTAAAACATGATACATAAAAAAAAAAGACGTCGATAACTTTTTTCTACAAACTAAAATCTTACAGAAACCACATGGCTATATATAGATAAATAAATATAGTGGTTTTTTTTTCAACCTTCTGGTTATAAATAACCCAGACAAGCACGACACCGGCCAGTGACACGTCAAATCTTTAATCCTGAATAGAATAGCTCCTTAAACCAGCAATATAAAATCATCCTTAAAACTAGGAATAAAATTGCTGTAAAATCAGTGCTTAATTGGCAGCCGACGAGATGTTATTGGCCAGGTAAGAGCACAGACGTTGACATGTTGAACGTTTAAAGCCGAAACAAATTGCCGTCTGCCGATCGCATCACTTTCTGCCAGTTGAGCATGCCAGGGATGAATACGTCTCCTGCCTTCGGGTGACAGGTTGCCGTCCCAATAATCACAGCCCTTTTAAAGCCAAAGATACACTTGTGCGTCATCTTGACGACAAATTATACACGTCAGTGTTTATGGGTCCAATGGACCTAGTCATTATGCCATTCACCTTTCGGTAATTAGACTAAACCTTTTTTTTTCCCTTACAGTTCACGTTTCTTTAATTAGACTCAACTTTTTTTTCATTAATTACAGGGATAAGCAATTGTAATAATTTTTTTTAAAATTAGAATATAGGATTAGTTTTAAGGCTAAAATGTTTTTAGGGTATTCTTTCAATTCCTATCATTGGTTACCGAACCGGGTGTTCGAATTCTGGTGACGACTGGGATTTTTACTTTTGCTTGTCATCCTCATTAAACTTCCGCCCTAAAAACAGGCTTAACCCTAACCCCACATATAAGCTCAATCTGTCTGTCTGGTACAAATTTTGTACACGTTATTTCTCCCACTTCTCATTCTCAGATCAAGTTTAAACTTTACACAATTATTCAATGTCCCTAACAAAACTTGAATGAATATTTTTAAAAGACATCTAATTAGTTAATAAATAGTAAGTAATTAATTTTGATGAATATAAAAAGGACAATAAATACTATAGTATTGAAGTAGATGGTTGTAACGTGTGCAGTTCTTTCCTTATATAATCTTTTTTATAAGAATTTTTAATCTTTTTTTTTTTTCACATTTTTTTTTGTTTGCTGCCTTTTACTTTAGCTCTCTGTGGTGTCCATTTTAAAAAAAAAAAACGACATTTAGAACCAGTGGCGTAGCTAGGGATTTGGGGTCCAGGGACGGGGGGGGGGGGCTTGACCTCTTAAGGGGCCCATACATTTTGAATTTCGACATCATGACATGAGATAATGTACTTAATAATGATATACCTTATTAATATAAAACTTGGAGAGTCACTAAAACAAATATGAAAAAGCTCCAGACCTTTGTTAACAGATGCCTACGCCGGATATTAGGAATTAGGTGGCCAGAAAAGATAACTACTATTGATTTGTGGGAGAGAACTAGACAAAAGCCCATGGCCCAAGACATCACAAAACGAAAATGGAGCTGGATAGGACACACCCTGCGAAAATCAGCTACCAATGTTGCAAGGCAGGCACTTGACTGGAACCCACAAGGAAAGAGGAAAGTGGGCAGACACAAGGAAACCTGGAAGAGGCCAATCATCAGTGAAGCTAAGGGTACTGGAATGACATGGGAGCAGATGAAGAAAGCTGCTCAGAACCGAGTTCGGTGGAGAGGTGTGGTTGCGGCCCTATGCTCCCCTGGGAGTGCACAGGATTAAGTCAGTAAGTCAATATAAAACTAATGTTACGCCCTTAGAGTAACAAAAAGGGTTAATCTTTGCGACTACATGCAAGAGTGTCCCTAACTAATATAACAACAACAATAGCAAGATTACACAGCAGTTGTGTAATATTTAACATTTAATGTTAAAATAAAATTCGAACACTCCTAAAGTGGGGGCCCGGGAGGGGGACTTTCGAATTTCGACTCCTACCCTAGTTTTGCCGCTGCTTAGACCCTTGAATTAAACGTAGCCGAAAGTTATCTATAATTAAGGATTATCTCTGACATGTAATGAAGATCAGTTATTGGTTGGACGTTGATTTAAAAAAAAAATTAAAACAAGAAATAACTCCAAAGTCAGAGATATCAGTAAAGTTAATGTATAATATATTTAAAAAAAAAAATAAAGTCCGAGGCAAAATTAATTAATTAAGGAAAAAATATTAAATTGAAGGTTAATATTGCACTATTTTTTAGATTGTAAAAAAACATCATCGGTAGCTTAAAAGAATCTTACATTAGTTTAGAATCTCAGATACGTACATAGTCTTTCAATAAACTTAACACACACCACACACACACACACACACGCACACAGAGAGAGACAGACAGAGACAAGACAGAGACAGACAGAGAGATTAATTTCATAAATATTTACAATAAAAGAGATTTGAGAAGACGTTTGCATTTTTGTACTTCTGTTACTTCACTTATAAATGTATCTATTTCTTACTATTGGGAATGGAATGCCCTGTCTGTAAGACAATCAAATAAGTTTTTCAAAAAGTTGGGTAGAAAAAACAACAACATAAAAAGTCATTACCTCTTTTATACAACTAATAGAGAATATTTTTTTTTTACTTCATAACTAGTGAATGTTTGATTTAATATAAAAAAAAAAGAAAAAAAGGAGCATATTTTACACCGCTCCACCTCCCTTCTCCCCTGTAATCGAATTTATATATATATAATGAGATATAATATAAATAATATTGTGATGATAGACCTACAGATCTAGACTTGGAAGAGGTGCTCAAAATGTTATGTTCCTGAACATTAAATTTATGAGACTCTTGAATGAATAAGGCCTACATGTGTTAGTACATGAGACGCAGCGACTGTTCAAGCTCTTTGTCTAGTTCTCTTGTTTAATTTAAAGTATTGTCTTTTTAAACTTTGAAAGATATTATAATGGTCAAACTATTATTTTACCGATTCTTTTCCCAACATATAAATCAACTGTCTAATTTCTAAGAAAATAGGTAGAGCCGTTTTCGAAAATCGTGTCCGACCACCCTTAGCCCACCCAGAAGGTTCCACTCCAAAAGTGTGGCTTATATAGGGATATTGCAGAATATTGAAGTTGACAAAGCCAGTTACAATGGTGGCCTACTGTGGTTAGGCTAGAAACAACGTTGGGACATTCAAATATTGAGCCAATACTTTTTATCTCTGCTGCACCTGAACGCATTGACGCTGAGATACCTACACGCAGACACAATGTTCCACTCACACACACGACATTGGTATTCATTGTTGACATCAAGACGACGTACGAGCTGCACGAGCGGAAGCTCACCTGAAGTGGTCTGCCCCTTGCACCGCGAGAGGGCACTAATAATGGCTTACATTTACATACGATCTTTGCCAGACCAGTTCGTGTCTCTGTCCAGGGCTGTGGACAGCAACCACAGAAGAGAGGGAGGGGGAGAGAGATGGGGGGGGGGGGCCTCTGTTCGATCAATGCCCGTTTATCAATATCTTTCTTTTATTTGGAGCAAAAAAAATTCTGACTGATTAAAACATACAAGAGTAAAAAGGATCTCACTCTTGGTCACACACACACACACACACACATTAGTCCTGCTTTTTAACTCACAAACACACACACATACAAACTCACTCTAGAAACAACTTCACTCAGAGGAAACAATTAGCTGTCTCTCGGCTTCGATTATTCTGTGCATCCAAACAGAGAGGACATATTCGATTTTTTTTTTCACCCCCGTCTTTATCTTGCGTCCCCCCCCCCATCCCCTTCTTCCCGTGTTTCTCTCAGTGTGCTTAGACTTGAAGATACCGCGTTGTTTTTTTCTTCTCCTCCTCCCTCATCCAGCACAGTCCTTGTAGTGTCTTTCATTGTCTTTTTTTTTTCTTTCTGTTTTGCTGGATCTCCACCCACCCCCACACACACACACTTCGTGTCCTCTCGATCAGTCCATTTTTTGTTCATGTCTTTAGTAAGGACAAAAAAAAAAAAAAAAGAAACTCCTTACGCAAGTTGAGAAGACCATGGGGACTGCAAATATTGGTGGACAAACAACCTTGGGTCGACGGTCTTCAAGTCACTAAAAAGAGAATCAATTACGGCTTAATGGCCAGTAGATCAACAGATTACCCTACAAGGGGGAGGAGGGATGGGACAGGACCGCAGGTGACGGTCCTTCCACGCCACGAGCGCTAATTGGGAGCGTAGTCGTCCTTCTTTACTCACGCGCATACACACGCGCGCGCATCGCTTTCAACCCTAGCCCCCCTCCCACCTGGTTGACCCGTTACGGAAACCAATGCAGTGTGACTGTTTAACCACATTTTTATTTCTCTACCTTGTCCCTTTCCCCACCCATCTCTCCCTTCTTACAACACTCCATCCCAGGTCGTTATTCTTTAGCATCACCCCCTTTTTAAGTCCGTGTGTTTTTATGTTGGTGTTGAGGCTAGATGGGAAACTGATAGATGGCAGTTCTGCGAAGTTCGATAACACGCTTCTTCAACAGGACATGCCTTCTCAGTTCTCTCCCCCCCCCCTATTTTAAATATAATTTTACAAATCAAAACACAAAAAATTCCTCATATTTTTCTTTAGTTCTTCTCACCAGACGGAAATAGCAAGCACTATTAATAATTGAGTGAAATGGAGATTGGTTCTCTTCTTACGATGAATGTTGACCTGTCCTATTTGCGATGCTCTGCATGGGACCTGTCCTATTGGTAATGTCCTGCACGGGATCATATCATTCTACATTGATGATCTCCCGAAGCCTCGGACCCCCCCCCCCCCCCATTTTCTCTCCAAAAATAAATAATAATAAATAAAATGAGAAAAGGGAGAGGAGGTAGGGGACTTTGCGATAATATTTGTCAATCGTGCGTGTGTGTGTGAGCGGGAGGGTGAATCTTACAATGAGACTGTTAACATAATACTTAATTATGTGGACAAATGCCAATAGGATGGGCGGGAAAGGTGAAATCAAGCAGCACTTTGCAAATCCCGTCTTGCGAGCAGTGTACGGGGATGTGCTGTTAATATTGAAATATAAGTTATATTAAGAGTTGTTTTAAAATGCGTTTGTATTGGCCAGTGATTATAATAACACAGGACATTTGAAGGAGAAAGAGAGAGAGAGAGAGAGATTATGAGAGAGAGAGAGAGACTGGGAGAAGAGAGAGAAATAGAGAAAGGGAAAGAGAAAGAAAATGAGAGAGAGAGAGAGAGAGAAAGGTAGAGAAAGTAATGGAAAACCAGAGAAAGAGATAGAAATGAGAGAAGAAGAGAGAAATCGAGAGAGAAATAGATAAATCGAGAGAAAGAAAGGCAACGGGTGCGTAAGTCGAGAGAGAGAGAGAGACTTTAACAATATTATTTTCATAAAATGATGTATGTTTAAGTCTTTGCTTCTTCAATATTCATCGAAATATTTGACTTTTAAAAAGGCAACTATGTGCTTCGGAAATTTCTGAATTTTCGACAGTTATATGTCTTAATCAATGATAGTTTATCACATATGTAAGAATTGATTAAATAACATTTTGAGAACGACCCTAGATGATGGCTAGATTAGATGTTAGACTTGTATGTAATGGTCAGATCTTCATTTTGAGCAAAACATGTAAATAATGGTCAGATTTATTTTGATACAACATGAGTGCAATGGTTAAATATTGAAAAACCTGTATACAATGGTTAGATCTTGATAAAATATCTGTCATAAATTATTTTTTTGTTAACACGACTTTTAGGAAAGTATCACTAGAAATACAAATTCCTGAAACGATTAAACAACTCTTGTTTGCGCTGGATGCAACCTTAATGTTGAAACAACTCTGTAGAGTCCAGCACAGACTAAACAGGATGAACCCTCCCCTATCGCCTTCTCTCTTTACGACAACTCAAGGGGAAAAAATAAGTTCACCTAATTTTTCGACAACACCGACTTGAATATTAATGAATAATAATGAGACACGTGTATCAAAGGTATTCTTGAAATCGACACGTCACCAAGTTGTGATGATGCCCATAGTGTTGATCTACAGTGCACGATCAGATTATTTCCATAGCGATAATTAATTAATTGAACAAGACTTTCTTCGTATGTCGTGAGGATTATAATTGTCATTTTGATGTTAGGTCGTGACATGTAGCCAGTTATCTCCCATATATGTTGTCTTGACAAGCTAAATGACGATGTTCTGTGTCATGTAGATAATGGGTTAGACCTCGATCCTTCTGACATTAGTGACGTGCGAATATATAAATAAGCATTTCCGGAACAGCTAGTAGTGGCGATAACGTAAAAGAACGAGAAGGGCGCGTGCCTAGTTAAAGAAAACTTCACGTGTCAAATCAACGGGTTGTTGAAACGGGAAATTGTTAGGATTAAACTGGCCAGATTTCTGCAAAACAAAAAGATAAAGATTATAAGAAAAAAATATGTACCAATTAGGCCTACTATTTAAATACGAATGTGAATTAGCCAACTGACAAAACAGATTTGAAATTATCGTCTGCTTCAGAGAAACTTGAAAGAAGTAATGTATGTTTAATTTGCTTTCTGTTTAAAATTCATGACGCCATTAATTATGTCGTCTGCTAATTAATTATGCTCGTCTGCTAATGCAAGGCGCGGGAAAACTATCATTCGACGCTCTCTCCCCATTCTTCCAGCAACGCAAAGACAAAATTATACATCAGTTCGTCGAATTTTTTTTTTTCGACAGAGCGATCTTCTGCATGTGTCGTTTCTTTTCTAGTGTACAATGCGTGGCCATAGCAGAGAACCCGGGACATTAATAAGTCTAATTATATTGTCGTCAATGGGGGGGGGGGGGAGTTCATTAAATGTCAATATTATGATTGCTCACTGTCCGGGAACTCGCTGAATGAACTGTTTCAACTGCACTCACTTCAGCTTCTTTTCCCCCGACCCCCCCCCCCCCACCCCCCAATTCCTTCTTTTTTTTCTTTTCTTCTTGTCTTTGAGACTTACGAAAAAAAAAATCGATCCGCTCCAAACACTTTTCAGCGTCCATGAAGTGGGCGTGGCGCGGTTACTAAGGAAGCTTTTATAAGTCGGTGCTGGTGTAAAGTGGTCGTTTGGTAGAAAGGATGGGATGAGTAAGTTAGGGTGACAATAGTCAAGGACAGACAACTTTGGAATTTGTTTGGTAAATATTAAGATTTGGATTGATATGTCTGTTATATTTTTCTGTAAATCTCCCGAAAATGTAAATTAAATAAATTAATACAATAATGCGATACAAACGTAAGGAGAGATATATAAAACGCCAGAGAAGAAAAGCAAGGCAAACGACACTAGCTCCAGCTAGAATAACCTGCCCAGTGTGCGGCCGAACATTCCGGGCTCACATAGGTCTCACCAGCCACATGAGGAGGCACAAAACCCCAGTGCAAAGACTCAGCCCCCTGGATGACAAAGTGGTCATCATCGAGAACCACGAAGGACGTACTCTCTCTCTCTCTCTCTCTCTCTCTCTATATATATATATATATATATATATTGATTGATTGATTGTTTTAATTGAACTAAAAGCCAACAACAATTCCACTATAAGCCACATCAATCCCACTTTAAGTCCACAACAATGCCACTATGAGCCCACAACAATCCCACTAAAATTCCTTTGCAAGCCGCCTTGCTGAGCAGTGGCGTAGCCAGGGTGATGGGTGGAGCGGGGGGGGTAGAATTTTGAAAATCCCCCCGGGCCCCTACTTGACGGGCGTCCCAAAAGGACTTTTTTTTCATAAAAAAATAAATATTACGCAAAATACAGGGGCCCCCAAAGAGGTTGAGCCCCGCGGGCCCCCTAACGATGGAAAATTCCTAGCTACGCCCCTGTTGCTGAGCACGAGAAATTTCTTACGACCCTAAGGCCATTAGAAACGTATTAATTCTACCGCCTTGAAGGTCTTTGACACTTCAGCATCACCAAGTCACCACTACTAATAGTTTTCTAAGCATGCGCGCTTCTTACCATGAGAAATAGACGCAAGGATAATACATCTCTGAAGTTGGGAACGCAGGATAACTCTTGACCTTGCATTGCTATTTTTTTTTTCTCTTGGTAGCGGATGAAGGGGCGGCGCGAACTTGAATCATATTGTCCAAGGACCGTTAAAAAAATAAGAGTTTGAGAATAAGTACACTATAGCTTTCTGAAACAGTAAATCTAAAGGAAATTAAAACAAACAAATATATTTCTCTTCAACAATCACGAATAGTTGAAAAAGGTCAAAAAAAAAAAAAAAGGGGGAGTTTAGAGGGGGAAGTCGTTCATTAAGATTGATTTAAAATATTCAGATTGACTTTTAAACATGTTTTAAAATTTGACAAATATTTCATTGCTGCTGGTTGGGGAACAGAAAGGGGGATGGGGGTAGTCGGGGATTGGAAGGAATACAAGAAAAATATTTTTTTAAAAAGCTTAAAGAGTAGTTGTTATCACTTAGTTTGGATCAGTCATGTAATTACATTTGTAATAGATCTGGACTAACAATAATAAATCTGTGCGATTAGAATTATTTCTACCTATAGTTTTTTTAAGCGAAATTTCCTGCTTTTAGATTTCTCAGTACGCTATGATCCTTTCACTTGTCTGGACCAATTGCGATAGGATAGGAGGGAGAAAGAAGGTGATATGAATGTAAATATTGCCTTGATCGCTTTTTAAATGCATTTATTTTATTTAAAAAAGTTGAACGACCTGAACTCAAAATCGATGGCTTTGGCCTCTTCAAGCCAACACACTAACCACTGTATTAGAGAAGTTCTTAAGAAAATAGAAATTCTTATATTTAGCTATTGTTAGGGAATGAATTCAACTTATACTACCGAATCAGCCAAGTACAATTTCTTTCCCTTGTTCGATAACGAACAAAAATAATTAATTACCACTACTAATTAACTAATTGGTTAATTTTTATTTTACTGATTCTTTTTTTTTTTTTTTTTGGGTCAAGTAAAAGAAATAATTGTGCAAAATTTCATCTTGATCCGAGATTTGGTGTGGGAGAAATAACGTGCACAAACTTTTTACCAGACGGACAGACGGACGGACAGACAAAGTACGTTGGTATAAGCTTTTTTAAAAAAAAGTTTGAAACCCCGTGAATGGAACACTACTACCTTTTTTTTTCTAAACTGTAAGATACGCCCATGACTGTGGCGCTGCGAAAAGAATAATCAAGCTCTCCGACATGACACAGCCACTCACTCTCACGTGTGATCGTGCTCACACAGTAATAACTGACTTTATCTGGTCAAGCAAATTATAAGAGATTTTAACATGGATGAAGGGATAAGAGAGGGGCTGTGGGGCGGGGAGGGGAAGAAAGAAAAAAAGATCGCACTTCTTTTTTTTTTTTCTTGTTTCTCTTTCTAAACACTCACTGAGCTCGTCAGAAAAGTTGTGAACGACCGAAAAGACATGAGAGAAGAGAACAAAAAAATAATACAATATTGTGACATTCAGCTCATCAGCTTTAGTAATATATCGACAAAAGTTGAGATGGCTCCCACCAGGTGGCGCCGCTAGTGTCAGATTCCCACGACATCAAAGCGGAGGACTGGACAAGCTGAAAGCCTGGTCTGCCCTTGTTAACTCTTTCTTGGCTGGAGGAGTCAATTTAAGATGGCGTTAAGGGATGGAAGTTTTTGATTGGTCAGGGACAAAGTTGCGTGAGAACGAGACTGGATTCAAGGCGGGAGGGTAGGGCTGGTGGGATTTGTACAATAATTGTGTTACGCTGCTGTCATCATGAGTGTTATTGTTATATATTGATCTGTGTCACGATCATCAATGGTGCTAGATGTCATGTTGAATATTATCTTGATCTATATTGCACAATCAATGATCGTGGTTGCCGAGGATTTAGAAATCGTTAGTTGATAAGATGATCATTTAGAAGTTGCTAGTTGATAAGATGATCATCTAGATTAATCTAGAAGTTGTCACTTGATAAGAGGAGCATCTAGAATTTGCTAGTCGACAAGACGATCTAAGTATGTCATTATTAATTCAATGAAGAAACTTCTGTTCGACAAATACTAATACTTTAATTCAGAAATTGAAAAAGCTATTCACAATAGTTACAATGATATACTGTGATGGAATAAAACATGAAATATATTTCTATTAGAATAAATGATCTACACAATAATATGATCATGTCATCTTTCTTTGAGTTCCAACACGAGACTGCCCGTCTTTCAGAGCATTGGGCGTTTGCAGTGTGACTAATATCTCTTTGCCGCTTGGTTAAACAATCTGACCAATAAATACAGTTCAACGTACAATAATTAATATTTCTTACCAATCACATTCACTCCAAAACATAAGTTTGTTGCATGATGGAAATTTCCCGAGCTGAGCTAGTCGGCAGACCTTGGGCGGCTAAATATAGACAGAGCGTACGTGACAATCTGTATTAATAATGCAAGCATATAATTTAATAATTAGAACAATATTGGTCTCGATTAGTAAAGTAAAAACAACGAAGTAACAAATAAATGATCAGTCAGACGGATAGATAGATAGATAGATAGATAGATAGATAGATAGATAGATAGATAGATAGATAGACAGGCGGACATACGGACGGACAGACAGATATAGATAGATAGATAGATAGATGTTATTGTAATATCATCATGACATTTTGCTACAATATTTGTTGTCTCCCTTGATTTCCGCCAGTCTACAACCTACACCACCTTGTCATACCAGTGCGCTAGCTATATATTATAGAGCTCACGAGCAAATGTAGTTTTATTAACTACGTCACTCTTTAAAATTTTGGTCTAACTTTTCAACAGCTATAAATATTTTAGTATCTTGATACGCTACTATAATTAATTTCTATTTTGACCATACATATCAACAGATACTAAATAATGTCAAGGACGAGAAATTAAACGTATTGCCAACTAAACAAAAGTTAAAATAGAAGAGTTTAAAAAATTTAATTCTGCGATGCTATGTAATAAGCACATACAGAATGAAGCAAAAAAAAATCATATTATGCAATAATAAATAACCATTTCTAGATTTATATATTTAATCATATATTACCTTCTTAATCGATTTCATCTCCGATGGTCACATTGGAAATTTATACCAAAAAGAATCTACCATTATCAATGATTTGCAAAGATAGTTTTTAAAATATTACTTTCAATTATACAGAGCTGTTAACAAACAAAATGTGGTCTCAAGGCGCTGTGATAACATTACAAACACAAACACGAGAGCTAACATGACAAACTAATCTAAAAAAGTTTTGAACAAATAGGTCTTAATGTTCTTCTTGAATGTAGTGTAGCATGTCTGTATGAGATCAATGGGTAGTAATTTCCAAACACTTGGTCCCGCAGAAAAATATTTCAAACTAGATATGTTCACAAATATAATTATAATCAACCATCAATATAAATTAGACCTATTAAATCTAAAAAAAAGAGGTTTAATTAGTCCAAATTTCTAATATAAAACAAAGACAAAATAGTAAACTGATGTAATTTCTAATATAAAACAAAGACAAAATAGTAAACTGATGTAATTTCTAATATAAAACAAAGACAAAATAGTAAACTGATGTAATTTCTAATATAAAACAAAGACAAAATAGTAAACTGATGTAATTTCTAATATAAAACAAAGACAAAATAGTAAACTGATGTAATTTCTAATATAAAACAAAGACAAAATAGTAAACTGATGTAATTTCTAATATAAAACAAAGACAAAATAGTAAACTGATGTAATTTCTAATATAAAACAAAGACAAAATAGTAAACTGATGTAATTTCTAATATAAAACAAAGACAAAATAGTAAACTGATGTAATTTCTAATATAAAACAAAGACAAAATAGTAAACTGATGTAATTTCTAATATAAAACAAAGACAAAATAGTAAACTGATGTAATTTCTAATATAAAACAAAGACAAAATAGTAAACTGATGTAATTTCTAATATAAAACAAAGACAAAATAGTAAACTGATGTAATTTCTAATATAAAACAAAGACAAAATAGTAAACTGATGTAATTTCTAATATAAAACAAAGACAAAATAGTAAACTGATGTAATTTCTAATATAAAACAAAGACAAAATAGTAAACTGATGTAATTTCTAATATAAAACAAAGACAAAATAGTAAACTGATGTAATTTCTAATATAAAACAAAGACAAAATAGTAAACTGATGTAATTTCTAATATAAAACAAAGACAAAATAGTAAACTGATGTAATTTCTAATATAAAACAAAGACAAAATAGTAAACTGATGTAATTTCTAATATAAAACAAAGACAAAATAGTAAACTGATGTAATTTCTAATATAAAACAAAGACAAAATAGTAAACTGATGTAATTTCTAATATAAAACAAAGACAAAATAGTAAACTGATGTAATTTCTAATATAAAACAAAGACAAAATAGTAAACTGATGTAATTTCTAATATAAAACAAAGACAAAATAGTAAACTGATGTAATTTCTAATATAAAACAAAGACAAAATAGTAAACTGATGTAATTTCTAATATAAAACAAAGACAAAATAGTAAACTGATGTAATTTCTAATATAAAACAAAGACAAAATAGTAAACTGATGTAATTTCTAATAGAAACAAAAATTAAAAGCAGAGTGATTATTTGGAATAAATTTTGTTTTGTAACACACATAAAAATTTATATGAAATTTTTGTAACACTTTCTTCAAAAATGTAACATTCAAGTAAAGAATATACAAAAAAAGGTGAAGTAAACTCTAATTACTTGCAGTACACACAAAAATGTAATTGTAGCTTGTTTATGCTCGAAAAAAATCAACATGCCATTAGAATTTATTCGACTCTCCTTCTCTGGAAAACTACATTTTCAGAAAAAAATAAGCTACCCTCTGTAATTCATAGATAGATAGATAGATAGAAAGATAGATAGATAGATAGCTAGATAGATAGATAGATAGATAGATGACTATTCCAGGTTCAGTAAATAACTTTTTGAAAGAAGAAAAAAAAAACATACTGGCAATAAAAGAGCGCTATAATGCTGTGGATGAGGCAGGGGACGTAATGACCTTACAACTGTTTCCAATTATTGCGTTCTCTCCCTTGGGCCTATTACCAACTGGCAATACACACAAATTTGCCAGTTGGATAAGACAGAAAGTGTTTCTGGCAATCTGTTTCCCTGGCCACTCTAGATTGTCCAGTTTTTTTGGAACACTGGCCTCATTCGTTTCCCCCTCCTCTCAGCGTGGTCACTGTGGACACCAGAAAATTACAAAATTACCCATTTCCAGAGGCTATTTTCTCCATGGCCTCTTACCCCAGCCTTTAAACCACAGTCCCCCGCAACGCCATGTCCACGTCCAAGCCCTTCAAAAAAAAAAAAAAAAAAATCCGTCAGCTGCAAGAAATTTTTTTGGCCTGCAGAGCTTGTTTTGAGATTTCTCGGACGAGCGAAAAAAAAAAAAACTGGGGGAAAAGTGAGGAGTTTATACGTAAAATGAGAAGCAGTGCCCAGATTGTGCAGGCTGACAACAAAATCGTTTGAGCCAGTCTACTTGTCTGGCAGCGGCGTCTTCCTAAAAGTGGGTGTGTCCAGTTAAAAAGCTGCAGGCTGGAAACGTTTGATGACATGTTGTCTTCCCATCACATCTTGAGCCGACCGGGGGAGGGGGGGGGGGGGGAGAGAAGATGGGTTCTTTTGAGATCAGCTTTTCAAACGGAAAAGGCGTCGGTGAGTGGGCTTACTCTCTCGTGTCCTGTAAGGATGAAAACTTTGTAGGACATAATTAAACCAACAGCAAATATATCAATACACTTCCGATCCGTTTGTCAACATCCCAGCACGACAAATCAATGTCCTTTTGTGCAGGACTCTTCCACATCCTGATGATAGACATCCTAGACCGCTGACATTCATTTCAAGCCGAAATCGTTTTTGTAGTGGACACTTAGAAATAAAATGGACAACATAAAAGCATAAATACAATATTTAAAACTTTAACGCGCAAGCTTCAAATAATTCAAATTGCGGAATTCCTAACTATGTCGCATAGACAGTTTCGGCAAGATGGATGACTTGATAGCCTCTATACGAGATTTATTTGAGTTAACGCTATGGAAATTTGTCCATGTCGTAAATCTTACCATAGTGACATCACTTGCGTATATAAACTAGATCTACGTACTTACGTATTTAAAGAATAATATCATGCAACTTTTTTTTTTTTTTTGAATCCTCAAATTACTTTTAAGGGTAATATTTGTTTGCATCATCTTTTGAGACCCAGATAGATTCCTCAATATATTTTGATGCAATAACATTGTCTGGCATCCTGATCCTTGTTTTATAGATAAATGTTAATGGATTCCTGATTATTGAATGATTGCTTATCATTGATTGGCTCCTCGTTATTGATTGTTTCCACATCTTTGATTGGTTTCTTATCTTTGACTGACTCTTTAATCATTGATTGATTCCTCAAAATTGATTTATTTCATATATTTTAATGATTCCAGATGTTACGATGTTAGTGCTAGATGTTACAATCAAACTTGATGTCAAGATGTCACGTTGAAGCACAATCAATGATCGTAATTGCCGAGGATCTTGAAATCGTCTTTAATAACATGATCGTATAGAAGTAGCTAGATCTAGTTGATAATACGATCATTCAGAATGTTGCCACTTGATAAGAGGATCATCTAGAAGTTGCTAATCGCTAAGTCGATCTAAGTATGTTACTATATTCAATGAAGAAACTTCTCTTTGTCTAAAACAAATGTTTTAATTCAAAACTTGGAAAAGCTATTCACAAATAATTACAAGGTTAAATGTACTTGAATAGAACAGAATAAATATAATTCTGCTAAATAAATGATATACACAATAATGTAAAATATACGTCTGAATCCTAACACGTTCCGCACGACTCTGACTAAAAATTTAGAATCCTTTTCCCGGGTATAGCGTTGTCACGTGTCTAACATCCCCTCGTTGCAATGCCAACCAATAAATGCAGCTCAATGTACAATAATTAATACTTTAAACCATTCATATTTATTTCCAAACATGATCCTGCTGCGTGATAGAAAATTTCCCCAAGGTAGCTAAAATTCTGTCGACAAGCTAAATATAGATACAGTGTACGTGACTCCAGATTATTGAAGGGTTCCTCTTTATTGATTGATTCTTCTTCATTGATTCCATATCATTGATTGATTTCTCATCATTAATTGATTCCACATCATTGATATTTGGTCACTGATTCCTTACTGTTAAAAGACGCCAGCATTGTGCTAATATGTTAATATTACGTTATTCTTTGTTGTGAACTTTTTGAGGAAAAGAACTTGAAAGGATGTTACGTAATAAAATGATAGTCTTCAATGTCTACTTATATCAACACGAAGCCTCTGTTCATTAATTATTGTGTTTAATTGTCTACAAAGAAAATATTTCTCCGTCAGAACACAAGTAATCATTAAACTTTTTTTTTGTCCATTCTGCAATGAATGTTATGACTGTGCTGTCTCACCTTGCGAAATTTAACCTCTATGCTCTTTTTTTTTTAATGTGGGAAAAAAAAAGACAGGGTAGGGGTGGTGAAAGAAGCATTCTTAGATCCGTGCTTAGGCATTCAATTACACACCACATCGCGTACACCGCTCATCTTCAGTGGAGGAGGTCTATAGTAACTAAATTAGATGGCATTGTCATCGCTAGAGGTGGGCCAGGGGTGAGGAGCAGAACTTGGGGCCCATCAGTTGGTGATACCAACGTGTTAAAATAACAGAAACAACAAAAAAAATTCAAATGATATAAAAGAAAGATAAATGTAAAAAATCCATTACAAAAAAAAAGGGGGGGGGCGGGAACTCCACACCTACAACTATATCTCTCAATAATGTATATCAATTGATATCAAATAAAATAATTAATTACCAGTAATAAATTGACTAATTGGGTAATTCTTTAATTGATTCTTATGTTGTCATGTACAAGAAATAAATTTTTGTTTGGAATTGAATAAAGGAAATTGATTCTCCTTCCTTAAATGTTCTGACAAGGGATAGGCTAAGAAA
This sequence comes from Biomphalaria pfeifferi, assembly GCA_030265305.1. Classification (NCBI taxonomy): domain Eukaryota; kingdom Metazoa; phylum Mollusca; class Gastropoda; family Planorbidae; genus Biomphalaria; species Biomphalaria pfeifferi. The sequence continues at coordinate 478,666 of JASAOG010000153.1, forward strand.
CCTGAAAGCATGAAATTGTGCTAGATCTGTTAGATTATTTTCTTCAGAATCTGTCACGTCTTTGTCTTTTGTCCCCTCTAGTTTCCATCATATTGCCATGACATTTGTTCACATTGCTTTCTCTTCTTTTTCTCTATTACCGTATTTTTTATTTCCTTAAAGAACTTCAAAATAAATATATCGGATCAACTTTTAGTGTGAAAATCTCAAAAGCTTAAAAACATCGTTTTAAACCAGTGTTTCCCAAAATTTATCATTAACGAAACACTTCGCACATTCTAAGTATTTAGCGGAACACTTTGCTTATTTTTATTTTTTTACAGAGGTTAATTCACGCGGTATCATACTGGTTAATTTTTCCAGTAGTTCGTGGAACACCTATTCAGGTCTTTCGGAACACTTGGGTTCCGAGGAACACAGTTTGGGAAACACTGTTTTAATCTAATGGATATTATTAAAAGTTGATATTTATTTATTCTCCAGATACCAGTAGGTAAAAAAAGTGTTTAAGAAATAGTAAGAAGAAGAAAAAAGAAATGTAAAAGAGAAAACTAAACGAAGACATTTGTTGGCGCTCCATTCCATGAAGGTCATCAATTGTCCACTCCCCCCCCCCCCCCCCCAATCATTTCCCCAAAGTAGTTCAAACAGCTGAAATCAAGAAGCTGGGACAAGGGAGAGAATCACTTTGACGACGAGATGACGACTGGAGTGTTTGTTCTTGTCTCCCCTCTATTTGTCTTGATGTTGAGATTGAAAACTTCAGTTCGACATCAGAACTTTTTTTTTTCTTTATTTCGGGTCCTCATTACGTAACTTGATAGTTTTCAGACAAGACTTCTCCAACAAATATGTCCTGCAGCGTTTCAAGTGATTTTTGTTTGTAATTTTCTTGTTAAATTTTTATTTGAAAAATCTGGTCCCTTCACATCATCGATGCCTTTCTCAATATTGGCTTTTCACCCCATGATTAGGACAAAAAGGAAATCCATAATTTAGGAAAGTCACAGAGATCTTCCATTTCGCACTTATAAATACATCCTTCACTGTCACCTAGTCCTTAGTATGTGGAACCGCTGGGGTATCACATAGGATCTGTTGACCGTCTTCCTCCACTCCTCTCTCTGTCTTTTGCCTTGAATAGAACTTCCTTCAATGACATTCTTGTATGTTGTCTTCCCATCGCTTTAATGATAATAATGATAATAATAATAATAATCTTTCTCTGATTGCATCTTCCTATTTCCATGGCACTTTCCCTAAAGTAAGGTCTTTGCGAGCCCTGAGGACCTTGTGAAATGGCCGTAGAGTTCAAGCTTGCGTTTTTTTTTTACGGTAGTTAGCAGGTCGCTGTATTAAATCAATGTATTTGTATTTAAATTTCTTTATGTACATTTGTTGTTTATAGCTTCATCATGCCGGAAACCCAATAGAAGAGTGAAGTGTATAGCCATAAGTTTCTAGAAATCGAAGATTGTTTAATGTACAGGAAACCAATAACTTATCCTTGGTTTATTTACTGTTCTGTAAGTTTCAAAGGAAAACAAGATCACTATTGGTAGTGTGTACTAACAAAAGACAATCGGATACCCCCTTTATGCAACTTATAGAGCGATTGTTTTTGACTTACACATTTATGAATATTACACTTATAAACATTTTCTTTTACACCTTCCCCTTCCCCACGATAGGGAGGGGTGATCATTGTTAATCGAATGTAGAGATCTAATAAGCATTTTAACCGCGTTGCCTTATGGTAGGCCTACTTCGAGTGACCATTGTCTACTATTTATTCGTGACTTGGAATGAGTGTCATAATATATACCTAAGTAAACATCAACACTAGTTGAGAATATTCAAATATGGTCACTTTAAATTTGTAATTGCTATAACGTGATCGCATATTGTAAAAATGTAATTTATTGCTTTTGCAAATCTTTATTAAGTCTCCTAAACATTTTAAAATTTGTTTAAAAAATAATAATATTTGGGGAAAAGTAGAGGCGATTTGGTCGTTATGCTGGCCACCACGTTAACCGCCACAGAAAAAGATGACCTTTACATCATCTGCCCTATACATTGTAAGGTCTGAAAGGGTGACTACTTTTTAAAGTTTTGTTATTGTGGAAATCCTCCCCTTTTCCTAGAAAAAAAAAGCCTCTGGCAAAAAAGTCTAGCAGTGATTGGATAAGCTCCCTTTGTCTATAAAATAGTTTCTCAGAAGAAAGTTTAGAATTAATCCAATTTTAGCGCCCGTAAGGGGAAAACGCCGCTATTAGGTATGTGCAAAATTTCGTCTGTCCGTGTGGCTACTTTTGGTTTTCTAAAAGCAAACCGTTTAATTTATAAAATTAATTATGCAAGCAATTTTTTCATAAAAATACACCAATTCTAAAACAATTACGTAAATGTAAGGGAGGCAATGTTACGAAGATGAGCAATCACCGTGCATATCCGGTATCACTAAGTCAAATATATTTATAAAATGTACAGGAAATGTTTACAACAAATATAAATAATAGTTAAAAATGTTTTTTCTGGTCAACAAGCTGCTAAAAATTAAAAAAAAACATTTCTGGTTGTTTATAAAGGCTAATAATACACTTTGTATGTAAATATCACGCCCCTTTTTTTAAATGGACTTTTTCAAAAAATCAGATTTTATTTATTTTTTTGTTCAGTGCCCCCATCTGAATAAAAGAAGCTTATTTTGTCAGTTGGTCGGTCTGTCCGTCACGATTAGGTTAACAAATGACATCAAAGGCTATTGTAAATCTGATTTAACCTTTAATTTTTCATTCAGAAATATTGCAATAGTTTAAGTATCTATAATAGATTGTTCCGGATGTTTTGTGAAAAACAAATCAATGCCAATGAATGTTTGTTTGCTCTTCTAACATATATTAGATTTTATTTCCATGCTTAAACGTTGCAAGAAACACATGATCTTTAATATATTGTTCCGGTTTTTTAATTTAAACAGCATATAAATGCATAATAAAAATATCTATACTGATTTATATTTCATGAACTATAAAGTTGTTCCGGATATTGTTTTATAAAAAATAAATTATGTCAAAATGATTGTTTGAAATCGCATAATTGATTAATATTACTCTTATATTCTTTGACACTACGTCACTATAGTTTATTTATAAATATCAATTGTTCCGAATTTTTAACTTAAATAAAATTTATGTCCAATAATTTTATTTTTTTCAAAAATATCGACAATAGGTTGCTCAGGATTTTAAAAAAAGAAAGTAATTTACTAGAAACGATTAGTGAAAATCACTTTTTAGACTTATTTTACAGTCAATTTTTTTGCCGAAACATAATAAAAGTTGTTTAAACGGTAAAGAATGTTCCGGATTTTGTTTCGAAAAAGAAATCGACCTACATAACCTTAATTTTCTTACAAATCGTCGCCAAAAATGATCCGAATTTTATATGAAAACTGTAATAACGCTAATAAATGTATGAAAATCCCTCTTCTAATAGATACAACAAATAATTTTCTCATTTACAAAAATTGGTTGTTCCGCATTTTTTATGAAAAATATTTTAACGCACTTCTCTCTTACACTACATTTAACTTTCTAGCTAAAACGTTAGAAAATCTAATTATCGTTAATATTATGCTCCGTTTTTTAAGGAAAACAACTTCCTAACACCAAAGTATGGTTTAAAAATCTCTCCATAAGTCTATGTTACATCTAATTTTCATAACAGAACATACCACAAATTTAATTTAACGGCATTTGATTAATCTGGAACTCTTATTTTCTCTTACTATAAATCTATAAACATCCGGAACAATCTAGGAGAGACACTTAAAACTAATGCGATGTTTTGGAAGGGAAATTAGATTGTAGTCAGATTTTCAATAGCTTTTAGTCTTTTTTTTTCTCGCTATTAACATGACGGACAGACAGACTGATAGACAAAACAAAAAAAAAAAGCGTCTTTAATCCTTATATATATATATTAAGTCTAACTAGCTCATCAAATAAAATGCTAAAAGAACAAACTCGGTGCACCATTGTCTATGATCCCTCGAGAAGCTGCTCGTATAGATGACATTTTTTAGTTTAACTAGGACATGTGACGTAGTGGATTTTTTTTCCTTTGACGTCCTGCGGAGTTAATTCTTTAAATGCAATGCTAAAAGAAATCACTCGGTGCACCAATGTCTATGAATCCTCAACAATCTGCTCGTATAGATGACATTTTTTAGTCTAACTAGGACATGTGACGTAGTGGATTTTTTTCCTTTGAAGTCATATGGAATAAATTCTTTAAATGAAATGCTAAAACAACTCGGTATAGTAATCTTTATTGAACCTCATAATGTGACTCGCATTTTAAAAAGACATAATAGCTAAATTTAGATATAATATCGATTTTTTACACTAGATCTAGATTTCGTTTCTTACACTAGAGCTAGATTTTTAAAACTAGATCTAGATTTAAGTTCTAATTAAAATCATTATAGAATCTAGATCTAGAATTTCTTGGTCTAGTTTAGAATGTTTGTTGTTTTACATGTTTCGGGTGTTCATTCAGAGTTGTAGTTTAAACCTCCCGCAGGACGACAGGGGATGGGAGCGGGCAGGGTTTGAACCTGGGACCATCAATGAATCCAAACGACAATCCAGCGCGCAAACCGCACTACCAGACAGCCATTATTTAGACTAGATCAAGATCTATAATTTTAATTTCTAGACTTAAAGTGTAGATTTTTATTTCTAAAGTCTAGAATGTCAATATGTCAATTATATTGCAATGTTATATAATACTAAAACTAATATACTATTTTAATATTTCATATTGCAATTAGTCTATTAATTGATTATCTAGTGTTTTTTTAAATATAAATCTTATAAAATTTACATCTACATTATCCCAAATATATATTTAGATCTAGATCTAGTAGATATAGATATTGAGAGTGCTAAATTGGTAGTTTAATTTAGGTAGATCTACATCCTCATTCTAGTTCCATTTAAATGAAAATAGTCAATACCAAAAGATTATCTAAAATCGTTCTCCTGACATATTGTACATATCCGGTAGTTGTTATTCCGTGATATGTAGGTATATTATCAATGATAGGCTATTAGTTTGTAACCAGTTTGTCATTAGATTTTGAACAATGTCTGGTCGTTAGGACTGATTATCTCTAAGGTCTCGGTTTCATATTTGCTTGATGCCATCCTCAGTCGACCAGCGAATAAGCGGATCCGACAGGAATCAGTCTCCCACGGGGGCTGCCTCTGAGTTTGTGTGGCAAACACAAACTCTCTTTGTAATCTTGTTTAAAATATAATTAGATTCAATTGTCAAACATTTTAATATAGTCTCTTGGTACCAGAAGGCAATATAGTAGATTTCATGAAAATGTGTGAGGTGTGCGTACGCGCGTGCATTTGTTTATGTGCGCTCACTCTAAGTGAATGTTCGAAAGCTTATTATTGTTACACAGCAATGAATTCCAAAAATACATGTATCAGACGAGACCTTATTGGGGAATAATAGTAGTCCAGACCTTAAACAACAACTATGTTTTATAAGCACCCACAAACAAATTTTCCATGATTGAACTGGTGATATAAGCTGAACTAGTCCCCTTTATGGAGAAAGACGGTCGACGATTCTTGCTTGGTGGCCCAGCGGTCCATCAGACTAAGGGATAGATAAAGGTAAAAGATAAAAAGTCCCCTTTATAGATCGCAGCTGTAAATTGAAACAAACAATACATTACATTCTCTAGTCATAAGCACCTCACTTGCAGAGTGGTTAGCACGCCGGAATGAGAAGCCGTGAGCCACGAGTTCGAATTCAAGTTGATCACCCCCCCCCCTCAATTTCCCAACTGGTCCAGACAAGTGATAGGATCATAGCGTTTTGAGAAAGCTAAAAGCAGGAAATAGCGCTAAATAGAAACAATTGGTAAAAATACCATCAATCGCACAGATTTATTGTTGTTAGTCTAGATCTGTTACAAATTTAATTACATGGACTGATCCAAACTAATTGATATAATTACACTTAACAAAATCTATGCGTTTAAAAAAAAATATTTTTTTCTTGTTTAGAACTTTTACATCTAATTTAGTTTTAATTATTTTTGAAGATAACGACGACACGTATAATTAACTATTTTTCGCTTTGATCTGAGTCCAACGGCAGAGAAGCGACGATCTATTTTTTAAATTTGGATTGCATTGTGCGTGTGTGCTATAATTAATTTATAATTTCTTATTACTTAATATATATTCGTCCCAAGGTTCAGCCTAACAGACACACCAGACACACCAGACACACCAGACACACCAGACACACCAGACACACCAGACACACCAGACACAGCCAGTTGTACATAAATTAATAAACGAGGTGTATGATGATTTATAATTAAACTATAAATTTAATCCAATGAGTACATAGATTTATAGCATGATGTGAAAAATTAATAATCCCTAGCACTGTTCAATTAAAAAATCTTAATTAGTATTTCAAACAACATAATCCCCTTATAGTATGATGTCCCATACTATTGACCTCAAAAATATTTCATTTCAAGACAAAGATTCTGTAATCAAGTTCATGTCACTTCATTTACACATGTTCATGGTAACACAAGTATCTTCTAGTCAAGACGAATGTTCATTAACAATGAAGATAACCAAAGTTCAAAGTATCACCAAAACTCACAACATCACAATGTAACATCAAGACTGAGCACTGAAAATCTAACTCTGGAATCTGGTATCCAGAACCTGAAACCCTATTCTAATCTTCTAATCTAACTACAAAATACAAATACGGCCGAATCTATATTAAACTTTACAATGTGAAAAAAACTCTCACCTAAACAGGGGTCAGATAGTCCTTCAAGAATATAACCAAGACAAACGCTCAGGCTGTCCAGTAATCAAATCAAGAATATATGTCCAATTAATCCCTTCATATTACAACCAAAAACTTTCCATCAATTTATGTTACTTATTCTTCCCTATAAAATTATTAAAAACAATACATAAGGACACGAAATAAAATTAGTAAATTTTTGTTTATATTTATTACCCAGCTTCTACCAACTCACTCCGTCCATGGGTCTGATACAAATCTTGTACATGTTATTTTCTCCCACTTCCCCATTCTCTGATCCAGTTGAAACTCTGCACAATTATTCTGTGTCGCTGACAATACATGAATCAATCAATAGAATAACAAATCAATTTTTTATTTTATATGGAAAATATACTAAGCCAACGGAATATAGGCCTTGCGATTTTGTTGAAACTTTGCTTAATAAATTCCTTAATGATGGCCCTACATATATCAATCACACAATTAGACAAATTGGTTATTCAGTTTTGTTTTATATGGAAATCGCACATTACTAACGGTAGACAGGCCTTGCTATAATGAGGGATATGAAAGCAATCGAATCTACAGGGTGCACATTAGACAACAAGCCGATATGGTATTTGCATGTATTTGGTAAAATATTGAGTCATCAAAAATTAATTACATTATTGATTCAAAATAAATGATGCAATGTCACTGAGTATAAGCGAGTTTGTTTTTTCTTTAAAAAAAATATTTAAAATTTAGCTTTTTTTATTAATTGCTTTAGAAGGTAAAGAGGACACGTAATGTGAATTGTGGAGATTATTTTTCGCTTCGATCGGAACCTAAGGGCCGAGAAGCGATATAACTGTCCAGGTAATTAATTTACCTTCTCCGAGCGGCCGGTGCCGCATTTTTTTTTTTTTTTTTTTTTTTTTTATTCGTGCCAATATTGTTATTAGAAATAGTTTATACTTAAGAGAATAAAATGTGAGACTTTTGTTTATATTCATGATTTCACCTGTGAACGAGGCGTTCAACTCACATATTGGTTTGACCCAGTAACTTCGCAAAGGAGAAAAAAGTTAAGAAAAAATAAAACAAAATAGAAATAAAGCTCTTTAATGTTTAAAATGGTTCGCTAGCTCTGATCAATCTCAGCATCAGCGGCGTCACTAGGAAGGTCAACAGAGGGTGGTGGTGGTGTGGGGGTGAGGAGACACCCAAGTAGAAAAAAAATTACTTTGGAAAACGCAGACAACTTCTATAATACAAATGACTAGATATCCAAACATGCTTTAATCTATATATTTTATTTTCATTTAATTTTGGTAGGCCTACAAATGTCCAAAAAACTACGTGCTGAAAAGGGGGACGCAAAGGCAATCTTTCTTTTAAGGACCAAAAAATTAGTTGTATTTTGTATTATAGTTTTTTCATATTTTAGTGTTAATCAAGTAAAAACGACATTACTACCAAAGTTTAAGAAATTACATTTTTTCCAACTAGAACCTTTTTAACGTTCACCACACGATCGGTTCAAACCACATTTCAATTGCGTCTTTACCAACGCGGAATATACATCTACTATGTTCTAGTTGAAGAACTATGAGGCCCATTAAAACTGTGCATGCTATACTGCAGGGTTTCTCAAACATGCACACTTAGTCACACGATAAACATTATCACATAAGCACACACTAAGTAGCACACTCAAAGACACATACTCACACTGTCACACTATAGCATTATCACGTTGTATTTTTATAAACACAGTCTCACTGTGATACTATAACATTGTCACGTTGTTTTATAGACACATTTATGCTGTCACACTATAATATCGTCACGTTGACTTACACACATATACACAGTTACAGTCATGTTTTTCCTCAAGATCACACACATTATCACACTATAACAGAGCGACACACACACATACTCACACTATCACGCAATAACACTGTCACATTGTCCCTCTCATACTGTCACACTTCGAGACACCTCGCTGATGGGCACTTGTCAATCCCCAGGTGATCGTCTGTTGGACATTCCTTGCAAAGTCTGCGGCGACAGAAGTTCCGGCAAGCATTATGGGATATACAGCTGTGATGGTAAGTAGGCGTACACATATTATGAATGGCTAATATTTAGGTCTAACTACCGACTACAGGCTTTGTCTTCTGTTTTGAAATATTAAACCAATTGATCTATGTTATTTTTTTTTTCTGTAATTTTTTTGTTAACTTGATCGAAATATGTTTAAAAATGTCGCCGTGGCAACATACTCAATCAAAGATTTTTAAAAATGTTTCAAAAAAAGGAAAAGTTCCCATTAAAATAATGACCAAAAATCTTAAAAGAATCAATCTTTATTTAAACAGGTGCTGCTTTTATTCACGTAAATTTACCTTTGAGAACTGCTAGCAATGCCCTCGCCTTCTTGAAGTCAAGCCAATTCCCTGATCTTATAGGCTGATACTACCCCTTGTTTTCGCTCTCTAGTGTTATGGCACGATGAGGAATTGATTATTTGTTTCATAGAAAGGGAAAATGACGTCACTAGTAAAAACAATATTAGGATTTCAGGAGGAATAGCGAAATGTAAACAGACTACTTTTGACGGCTTTCAAGAGAGGCAGATTTTATGGACGTAGAGATTTAACTTGACGACATTCGACGGTTCCCTTCATTGTTATTAGTAAACTTCTTGCTCGACATTCGCTATCAGTGTCGACTGGCTTCTATTGTTGGCCTTTTGCCTATATTATTTGATTTTGTTATTTGAGTGTTACCTCCGTTTGACTTATTTGCATAATACAAAGTGTGGAAGCGCCTAACAAATAATACGTCTACTAGCAATTTGGTGCCCCACGTCAACTACCTTCCGCTACACCCCTTAAACTTGTGCATCTACGCTCCTGATCTTTTGTTTTGTCTCTCTCAAACTTTCAGGTTGCTCGGGCTTTTTCAAACGCAGCATCCACAAGAACAGGGCCTACACCTGTAAGGCTCAGGGGCCACTGAAGGGCCGTTGTCCGGTAGACAAAACCCACCGGAACCAGTGCCGGGCCTGCAGACTTAACAAGTGTTTTCAAGCAGACATGAACAAAGAAGGTAATTTCAAACAATGGCTACCGGATTTAAAGATTTGCGTGGCGTTTCTGACGTTTTTAGCGGACCTTCTTTAGTGAAAAATCGCTATTATTACTTTTGTATTATTTTGTGTGTGTGTGTGTTGTATGTCTGACTTTAATGTTAACTTAATCAGTATGTTTTTTTTCTTCTAAATTTTGGCTCCATCAATGAGTTATAAATTTTAAGTTAAATTCGAAAACATACGTACTTGTCCAAGAACTACTACAAGAATGTTGTCTCTGTGAAATTGAAAAAATCATAGAAGTCGTCGCCAACTCAGTTCTTAGAAGTTACAAAAGAATAAAAGGAAGTAGGCAAAGTCTTTCTCTAACTAGGGGTGAGTAAAAAAGGCAAGAACTCCTTTGTTCCTAATATAGGGCTTACAACGGAAGTGAAACTGCAAGAGCCAAACTTAATCGAAAGTGTATTTCATCTTGACTGGTGTGTGTGTGTAAGGGGAAATGTGTCGTCTCATATGTGCCTGTTGTCTCGTTTGGAGCCTAGGTCACCAAACAGCTTCCTCCAGGCATCTCGGATAAGGGGCTATAATTTTTGTGTGGCAAGTCTGAGGTTTGGCTGCGAGGAGACTTGCCAAAATTAAATTTTCTGGCGTTGTCGGGATTTTAATTCCTTCAAAGGGAAACAAATTTTATGGTAATCTCCGTAAAAGTGTCTACTGAAATTTTTTATAGACATGGTAGGACTGCATCAGTGTCGCCCTTTCCCTGGTATTGGGCTGTTTTAGTTTGAAATAACTCCCGGACGTCATGTAGGGTTGATATCCCTGGGCATAAATTATTGATTATTATTACCACATTTTGAGTTTGTTATACAAATAACAAAAGATTCTATCACTTATTAAAATAATAATCTGTATTACGTTTCCAGCCGTCCAGCATGAGAGGGGTCCTCGGAAACCTAAAACTAAGCCTGGAGATCTCACGGGCCCTTTACTGGTGGACACCAGGTGTCACAGCTCGCAGGAACATCCCATAGACCTGAGCCTTGGGGTCAGCGCGCCCTGCCCTCTCTTGCCCATGGCCTACCAGCACGAGGTGTCGCTGCCCAACCAGCACGTGTATCCTGACAGCCAGATGCTCATGCTGAGCTATGTGAACAGATTTAGTGACATCATGCGCGTGCAGGTGAGCCAAGGTCTAGTCTTGAGTGTTTAGCATTGCTTCTGCACGAGTATCCAGTGATGAGAATAGAGGCTACTTGATAAGGGGAGAGAATACTTTCACACACATCGCTTTATTTCAAGAGAATGTGTCCTATTATTTCATTTCTTGTAATTTTTGGCCGAGAGTATTTTCTTTTCACCCTTCAATGTTTTCAAAAGACAAGAGATAGATAGTTGAATGGAGAGACAAAGAAAAATTCAAATTGATGTAATTTTTAACTCTATAATTCAAACCTACTTCCATCTAATTCTTCTATTTATAACTTCTTCCATTCTAATCACCTTTACAATGCTGGAAAATACCCCCATTGTTTGTTACTCTGGATAGAATCTTATACACGTTATTTCTCCCACTTCCTATTCTAGGATGAGCTTGAAACTTTGAACAATTATGCATTGTCCCTAACAAAACATGGATCAGTCGAAAAATTGACCAATTATTTGATCAATTATTCAAAATTGACTAATTTTGTTTTATATAGATACAGTACTCGCTACGCGGAGATAAGCCTTGTGTAAAGGCGTCTCCTCAAAATTTGAAACTAACTATTGATATATATAAAACCTTCTACTTTCATTAGCAATTGGATGGCTCATTGGTTAGTGTGTCGGCGATCTGGAATTGTCGCGTGTGTCGGCTTGAGATTGTTTCAGCTCTCGAGTTCGAATTCAAGTCGAACAACTTGCAAAAAAAAAAAACGGTTTTAAAAAGCCTTCTCCCAGATAACCACCTCTTTTTTTAAAAAGTATTTAACTTGTTTCTTCGAATCAAATCCTATGTTGAAGCCAGGGGTGTGGGATATGAGAAAGTAGAAAGAGAAGTGAATACAGAGCAATGTGGGTAGAGAGAGGGGAAAGAGAGAAAAAAACAAGAAACAAGGTTTTAGAGTGAACGTATGTTTCACTGGGTGCTATGCCAATAATGATTCTCATTTCTTTCTCTTCATTGGTTTGTAAAGCAGAACAGTTAGAGAATGTTGACTTTAGAGAATGTTGACTTTAGAGAATGTTGACTTTAGAGAATGTTGACTTTGACTAAAAAAATAATTATATACATTAAGAAAGATCTTCTAACATTTTATCCCGTGATTCTTCCGCAGGCCCCATCAGCGTTTAGCAGCCCAATGTCCACGCCTCTGGTGACCAGTTTCCACCAAGATATACTTCAAGAAGTAATGGTCAGACTCATGTTTACTGTGGTCACTTGGGTCCGACACATCCCAGCATTCATCTCTCTCTGCTCCGCTGACCAGGTAAACAACAAAAAAAAAAAAGCACTGAGTTGTCCACATAAAAAGTCTATGAATTATGACTAGAAACAATCTTTGAAAGTGATTATCCTAAATTAGCAGAAAATATATATGCGTGTCGGCACATCGCGGGCTTGTCGTACATATTAAACGTAGGAAAAAAAAAGCCAATGTATCAAACCAAGCCCCACACATACATTATGCTAGAAGTGACACAACAAATGTATCAAATATCAAGCCCACACATACATTATGCTAGAAGTGACACAACAAATGTATCAAATCAAGCCCCATGACATACATTATGCTAGAAGTGACACAACAAATGTATCAAACCAAGCCCCACACATACATTATGCTAGAAGTGACACAACAAATGTATCAAATCAAGCCCCACACATACATTATGCTCTAGAAGTGACACAACAAATGTATCAAACCAAGCCCCACACATACATTATGCTAGAAGTGACACTACAAATGTATCAAACCAAGCCCCACACATACATTATGCTAGAAGTGACACAACAAATATATCAAACCAAGCCCCACACATACATTATGCTAGAAGTGACACAACAAATGTATCAAATCAAGCCCCACACATACATCATGCTCTAGAAGTGACACAACAAATGTATCAAACCAAGCCCCACACATACATTATGCTAGAAGTGACACTACAAATGTATCAAACCAAGCCCCACACATACATTATGCTCTAGAAGTGACACAACAAATGTATATAATCAACCCCACATACATTATGCTAGAAGTGACACAACAAATGTATCAAATCAAGACCCACACATACATTATGCTAGAAGTGACACAACAAATGTATCAAACCAAGCCTCACACATACATTATGCTAGAAGTGACACAACAAATGTATCAAACCAAGCCCCACACATACATTATGCTCTAGAAGTGACACAACAAACAGAAAATCCAGAATCGAATGGACAAAAAGAAACTATCTTCCTTGACATTAAAAAATGCGTTTGAAGATAAAAGCACATACAGAACATACCATTTTTTTCAAAGACATAATAAAATGAACATATATAATGAGCCTCAAACATTTAGCGCAAAATAGTATGCGCCTAAATGAACCGGCCTCAGCAACGATCTAAGTCAATCTTAGGAATAGTTCTTGAAACTAAATGAAACGGTTTGATTTCTTGATTTAGTCATTTTGTTTTTGGTTTGCTTTCTTTATGCAGTTGTAGCCAGTTCATCAAACGCTGGATCGTTTTGTTTCTAACAACCGGCTTGTCCGTTTAGACAGATCTGACAGTAAAACAAGGATTTGATTCGGTACTTTAGAATTTGGTGCAAGAAGTAGGAATTGATTTTTTTTTTCAATTCTAAATTAATTGTAAGACCATCATTCTATAAAGTCCTTATACCTGACCTACATATTTTGCTTTCAAGTACTCTCGAATTAATTAATGATCATTTAAGCGCTAGTTAGAAAAACCAATAAAAAAATTGAGGATATTCAACTCAGCGTAATGAAAAAAACAACAACGTATTATGAGTTTTAAAAACTCGTGAGCGGCCCCAGTAGGTTAGTCCAGCTCACACATTATGTCATGTATAATTTTAAACCATTATCGTATTCATAACAGTATCCATAACATGAACTATGAGACAATGCAATTATTAATAAACTTTGTTTGGGGAAAATTTGAAATTTTCGGCGATTTAAGTTGTATCTTATCTAATACAGACGTTTCATACTAGAAGAAGATAATTATGCTCTTAGCTTATTCATAAACACAACTTTTTGCTGCCGTAACAAGGGTGACTTTACCTATTCAATATTTGTGAATTATCAATGTTTCCATTCATTTCTGGTGTTATATTAATTGATTCTACGCCTAATGATTTAAAGTAAAGATTGATTCAAAAAGAATGCTTCAAAATCAGCACGTATATATTCGTTTTGAAAGAATTGCCATGGACTGAACTAGTGGTCATTCGATACAGGAATTAGGCTACCCTTGATTAACTGGGTTTCAATTTCAACTAGTCAGTTTCAATTTGTCTTCGTAGAAAAATTACTTGCTTATTTACTCTCAAAATGGCGACTCCTCAGCAGAAGACGTTTTGTGGGCACTTTGCGCTTAGTCTGCTAGGTCCTCCCCCCCCCCCGACCTCACTGAGGGGGACTTTTTCCTGGGGGGGGGATAAGTTAAAGATAAAGTTTTTGTACCTCGCTGCCAGTAAGAATCAATGAAAGGAAAGATCGAATAACAAGCGCAATTAACACAGCGGATGGGGACATTCTGAAGCCTGTTTGGGAGGAATTTTCTTATCAGCTTGATGTCTCTGCCGCTGGTGTTGGTCACAGTGAGCAATGGTAAAGACGAACAAAAGAAAAGAAGTTATAGATAACACTTAAATTCAACCCTGTTGAAGTTATATAGAACACGTGTACCCAGCTAGAACGTTTTCTAAAATTATTTCTAAAATATAACACAATGGTTTTGGCTTATTCTTTTTAGTCCTCTTGTATATTACGAAAACACAATGTTACCCCTATTTCAATGAATTGCAATCAAATAGTGCAATTTAAAAGAAACATATTACACAATTAACATAAGGTTTGCCATTATGCACACACACAAAAAATGAATAACAAAAAAACAAACAAAATGTTGTTAGGCTGTTGGACTGATAGGGGGAAAAATGTAACAGCGAGTTTGAAGTGTTTCACATTGGGTTAAATAACTAATGTGAGTCCGTGGAGACCACATTTTAATGTGGACATAATATAGCCCTCTGACATCCGAGCAACCTGGATGGGGATGGCTTAAAACACTAAAAACCAATGTTAATGCATCTGGTTCTATTTGTCAACCTGTGCATGTTTTCTTTTTTTTAAAGTTAATTTTTTAAGGGGAAAAAATAGGACTGTTTTGTTAAGAGATTAAAAGATTCTGAGTCTTTCACTTGTGCTTTTCTTAAAAATTCAAAGCATTCTTTTTTAGCGGCCCCGAAAGGGGAAAAGACGCTATTAGTTTTGTGTGAAATGTCTGTCTGTCCGTCCGTCCGTCCTTCCCGTTTAGATTTCGTAAACTAGAAAAGATAGTGAAAATCCGACATCATAATATTTTAGTTCATTCAAAGTTCTGATGCAAAGGCTATTTTTTCTTTTTTTGAAAGCGAAAAATCTATTTTTTTTTATCAATTATGCAAGCAGTTATTTCATAAAAATTCACCACTTTTACAACTATTTACTATTAATAGTAACAAACACTGGAGGCTTTTTAGTAAGGGAGACAGCAGTCTTCTTCTTTTTTTAACACATATATGCAAATGGTTTTAGATTTTGGGTCAAAAATATTTTTTTACAATTGTATTGCCAAGTTATGTTAGTTCTGTTATACTAAATACTACATTTACAAAAATTTTTTTTAACTTTTTTTAATGAGAAAAAAACTATTTACAATGCAAATAAGTCGGACATAATTTAAAACAACAATTAATAAGTAGTTTTTCATAATATCGTGTGAACAGTAGTGCAAAATGCGGAACACAGGACACTTAATTATTTTTTTTTTTACGAAAATGTTTTTTTCCTTTATTGATGATTTGAATAAGAGATTGACCCTTTACAAAACAATTAGATCAATTAGATATTCATTAAAAGACATCTGTTAGGCCAGGTTCACATATAACTACACATTCATTTTCACCTATCCTTTAGTCTGCTGGACTGCTTGGGCACCACACAAGATCTGTCAACCTTCTTCCTCCATTCTTCTTTGTGATTTTGTCTTTGATAGAATTTAATCCTGATGTTCTCTTTGAAAATATTGATACCTGCCTTTTTACCTGCCTGGTTGTACCACTTCGGAGGGACGATTTTGAGTTTGTGTTTCCACACAAACCGTCTTTGTAACCTTGTTATTATATTTTTATTTTAAATAAAGAATATTGCTTTCTAGAAGCATAAAAATGGTAAATGGGTAATAATTCTGTAAATTAACATATTTTACGTTGTTACTTCCCTTTTATTCAGACGCTTCTAATTGCCTCAGCGTGGAAAGAATTGTTTTTGCTCGGACTTGTGCAGTGGGGACTTCCGGTTGAGCATCTCATTTCCCGAGAAGAGCTCGCCACGTCCAGCGTTGACCTGGACGACTGTGTGACCGTGTGTCAGATGATCGCCAGGATCCGAGAGCTCTCCCTTGATCCGACCGAAGTCACGTGCGTCAAAGCGATTGCTCTATTTAAACCAGGTATATAGCGTAAATTAACTCAAAAAAGTTTGTTATATCATGTCTTTGATAAAAGTGTTCTAATATGAATTCTCGTTTCAAACAACTACAATCTTCGGCTTTGGAATTTTGGAGCCCAGTACTAATTGGTAGTTAAGGCCACCATTTCTTCAAATTAATAAGGCACCCCAATTTTAAAGAAATTTAAAAAAAAAATTACATGCTATTTTTAGCAGGCTACCTTTAGTCTCAAAACGACCCCCCTGAGGATTTCTTCTTCTGGCTACAGAGCCATATTTGAGATGGGTGTTGGAGGAGCCAGTCTTTTTCTATTTTTCTAGGCTGAGGTCAGGGCTATCTCACTGTCCATTGCTTGTATCACTCCTCTTTACATACTGCAGCCTTATCTTATCTTATATATATTGCTGACGTTAATTCAAAAAAAGAAAATAATTATGGCCCAACGCATTTCTTCTTATCCTATCTTATAAAATACAGACGTTACTTCGAAAAAGAAGATGGTTACGTCCTACGCGTCATGCATCTAGTCATGCATGTTAACCAATGACTTAAATTCTGCCTCGTCACTGGTTTTCCTGGCTGGCTCAGGCAACCCATTCCATGCTCTAAAAGCGCTAGTGAGAAGGAGCACTTGTACAGATCTGTCAATCTAGTCATGCGGGCTAAAGTTATGCCAATAATTTACATCTATGCCTATAGCTTTAAGATCAATTTTCATTACATCTACAAAACGGGCGGAGAGTTTTCCATAATTCTGTTTCAAGATGACGTTAGAGATTAGTTCGTCTTCCGACCACACGGCATACGTGACCAAGCCAACGCAGACAGCTATGTCTGAGAGTGGTGAATATACTGAGGAAATCCATTCGAGCTAATATCGCAGTTTTACTTTCTCTGCCTTGATATGTCACTTTCAAGATACAGTGAAGACAGTGTCAAGTGGAACGAATTTAATTAAGTTACGCTTTTGTTTAGCATACTCAAGTACTCATGCTGTATTCATCCTATTATCAACTGTATACTTAGGCTATTATCAATAAATTGGGTAATCGTGTTATGACCAACATGGTACTCATTTTTTTCATCTGTGTTCCGCAAAAATTAGCCAGGTAACTCATTGAGTGTGTACCATTTTATTTCAAAATAAGACAAAAGAGTAGAATTATAGATTTTAATTCTTAGGTTGTGAAAATTCTTTTTAAAAACGTATTTATAATATACTTTGAAATAGATTTAACTCCACCCTTATATATTTGTGGTTCGATGGATTCTAAAATTGTTATCATTCTTCTCCAATACGCAGATGTGTCCGGCCTGGCAGACAAGAGTCAAATCCAAGGAATCCAGGATCAAGCCCAGCTCATGCTTAACCGGCACATCCAGTTGACCTACCCCAGGCAGATGATCCGCTTCGGTCGTGTGCTGATGCTTCTGTCCAAGATGCAGACGATCCACGGCAGCGTGGTGGAGAGGCTGTTCTTCAGAGGCCTCCTGGCTTCCTCCTCCATCGAAAAACTCGTCGGGAACATTGTGCACGGTGATTTCTTGTGATTGTCTGCTCGGTGCACACGCTTATGAGTGCACACCACGAAGCAGCGCTTGTGAGTTTTTTCGGTGCGCAGATTTATACATTTCAATGAACAATGAATTGGACAATTTCTTTGGTGCGGTTGGTATTCATATTCAGCTCAACTTCTGAACAACTTTGATTTTTTCTTTTACACATTGTCAGTGTTGACCAAACAGCAGCATGGACTTCCTAGGAAAATGTGTTTACCTACCCATCAAACGGTGTATGCCTACATTAAAAAAGGATTAACTTTTAAAGAGTTAACTTCATAATTATATAACTGACTTTTTTAATCATTATAAAACATACATATCAAACTGATTGAACATAAATAAAATCCCCATTCAGATCTTGCATCCCAAGGGAAGGATGATCTAAAACTTATCAGTTTCTATGGCCTTAGCCGACGGTTAACTAGGGAATCATGTGACCAGAACAACATTTTAACTTTGGCTTTAGTAATGTTGAATTTTTTTATGTTGTCAGTTACATGCTAGATTTGACCTGTATGAAATTTAAAAGCATAGCGTTCAACAGGATTCAAACTCGAAACACCTCTGTTGCGAAACCAAGGCTTTATCTCTCGGCCACCACACCCCTAGTATAAAACTACAATAATAAAACATCATTGTCAATATCGAACATAAGATATTACTTTCTTAACAGCTAAATATCTACTCATCGTCTGTCATTCACGGGTTCGAACTCCGCTCTAAGAAAATATAGGCTAGAGGCGCGCAACCAGCCCAACGAGCCACCCCTTCAGCCCAGCTATTGGTAAACAATTCTGTTTGTTGTTGCTTGAATTTAGAACTATATAAAAACTCTATAACAGACTTGAAGAGAGCACAATACATTATACCATGTTTTTCATCTGTGTGTCCATTGTATACGTTTTCATATATATTTATACTTATTTTCATGTTCTTCAAATCTAGGCATCTACTTTGTCAGCTTAGATAGCTGCAATACGACTTAAAAGCAATAATTATGTATGAAACAATGGCAATGTTATGTTTAAATATGTGAACATGTATGATAGACAATAGAGGTGGAGAAGGGTACCACCCTGCCTCAGAACTTAATTACAATGAAACCTGATTGGTTAATTTTATTTAACATATTAAATGGACTTCAGAGCTGAGGTATCAAGCTATGAAGTACCTCCTAAGTCAGGACACCCTATCGATGCAACACCACTGCATGTAAGGCTAAAAATAATCGTACTCTTTATGAAGATATAAATTATTGAATTTTTTTTCTTTCTGTTTTCAATAAGATTAATTTATTATTACCGTAAAACTAATTTAAGTTAGTGGCGTCACTACGGTCGGTGTCACCCGGTGCGGCCCGCCCTCCCCGCACCCCCTTGTGACGCCACTGATTTAAGTAATGTTTTGACGGAACATGTCCAAGCTATGAAGAGGTTATCTATGGTCTTTTTTTTTTTTTTCAAAACCAAAATGTAAATATGATTCTAGTCTTGTACATCTAGTATGTTTGGAAAGAATGTGACTTAAAACGACACTAGAGCTTATCTCTGTCTCTCTCTATGCCTTCTATCAGATGAGAAGATCGATGCCCAGTTGGGTCCAAACATTTCTCTCTCTGTCATTATGGAGCGGAGGCACCTTTGACTGAAGCGTTCGAGGAGCCTTAGATGCCTTCTGTGGAGCTCCCAGATCTCAGATCCATACAAAAGTGTGTTGAGAACCATTAGCTTGCTAGGTAGATGTAGTCTACTATTAAGCGATATGAATTGTGTAAGATACAACACTAATAAATGTACACTATCTGTGAGAAAGTTTTTTAATAGTTTTTTTTAAATAATACTAGCAAGCTAGATTTCATAACTATTCACCATGAGTTAGTCCTTGAAGATATGACGATAACAATTTTGTAAGTACGTGGCAGACGACGAAGGCAGACACCACTTTAGACAAGAATTGTTAAAACAGATGTCACCACTTGAAACTCAACTTAGTGTCATTACCAGAGGCGGCTCGCAGAAAGAAGGAGAGTGGGTGTTCTTCCAATATGTACTTTAAAAAATGTTTCTTCCCCTTCCTTGGCCGGGAGATAGCTCTGCTACGTGGCTAAATATGCTGGATTCAAATCTAGATTTCAGATTGGTTTGACCATGATCTGTCAAGCTTGGTTAACTCTGGTGTATGCATACTCAACAGAAAGACACGCGGAAGAATTTACTCCTGGTACAAAAACTAGAAAATGCTAGTCTTGCTATTTAAACGAAATCTTGTAAATCCCGAAGACATCTTGGCCACGTATCAATCGAAGGATAATCGGGGCTGCATGAAGATGGCTCGATGGAGATACTTCCTCGGAAAACCGGAACAAGGGAATCCTTCTTTATCTTTGTGGATCTCTTATTCAAGAACGAGGTTGGACCCCTTGAGAAACAGGAAGGATTTCTTTTCCTAAAAGAAAGATGGTTGTTCCCTGTCTTCTCTGTCTAAAGAGCTCATGCGTGTGTATGTGTGAGCGAGACCAAGGGAATGATACTTTAAAGGACACGCTTTGCGTTTACAACTTGACCAGAAAACCATGTTGCGAGTGCAAATAGACAGTTCTATACAATACAAATAAATAAGTAGCAAATCATGTGAACCCAATCAGAACGCCCTAGCCCTTAAATGTATCATAAATTAAACAGCCTTTAATTAGACACCAATTTAAATAGAAAGACATTTCTACAGTAGAAAAGAAATACTGAAGTGTATATAGTCTTGATATATATATACGTTTTCTTCAGCTGAAGAGATTTGAGAGACTGAACCGTGTGACTGTTTTTTTTTTTTTTTTTTAAATATATTTTCTTTATGGATACAAATAGTTTTTTTTTAAGTTCTAAGAAAGTACAGTATCAATTTGATAATAATAAATAATAATAAACATATTACTATTTACTGTATTGACATTTTTTTGTTGTGTTTAGTCTGTACGTGTAACACATGTCTTAGCTTGTATAAACAGCATTCAGTTTAATACTACCGCAAAATAAATAGGTCACTCCCAGGTCTATGAAACCCTGTAGAAATTAAAGTCAAAATTTTCATTTCAATTCCTATTACGTCTGCCTGGTCGTGCGGTTTGCACGCTGGACTGTCGTTCAGATTCTAAGATGGTCCCGGGTTCAAACCCTGCCCGCTCTCATCCCCGGTCGTCCTGCGGGAAGTTTGGACTAGGAAGTAATTATCTTCAACATCCGAAACATATAAAGCATTCCATCTTTGAGTATACCAGTACATGACACAAGTACATTCAATGACTTGTTGGACCAGTACCGAACACAAGTACAGTCCATGACTTGTTGGACCAGTACCGGACACAAGTACAGTCCATGACTTGGAGCAGGCACTAACATGCTGTAGCCTACGTTTGTTGACTGATTCGACAGAATGCTCATTCCTCTAATTAGGTTTTGGTTGATTGCCCACCAACCCAGTGACGCCGACTCTGGAACATGACTCACGAAAGCGGGGTGCTCCAGCTGACTCTTGTGCCCATATTGCTACAGCAGTATGTACAGGTTAGCTACTTAAAGCGACACAGCTTGCTTCTGTGAAAACGAAATCTCATTATGTTGAAAGGAATGTCCTCACAGTATCGGGGGCACGTTCTATACAAGACAGTTGCGAGACAGAGTTTTCATGACTCAGACTTTGAAATAATAAATGTCTGAGTATGCAGCGGTTCTCAACGGTCATATTTCTAGTGGTGGATAATATACACATCTGACTCATGCATAATCAATTCCTCCTGCTCCACTGTCAGCATATTAAAAGCAGTGTCCAAATGAAACAAACAAATGTTTAGATGTTACTGAAGTCTGATTGTTCAAATATACACGACTAGAGAATGCCTTTATTCATATTGATCATATCTATTAGTAATGTAAATGTGGGAGATAGAATATGAATTGTGGTGTTATGTTCATTGTGTAATGATTGAACCGAGTGATAAAATACTTAATGAATTTTAATGTTAGTCTAAATTACACATACAGCATAAGTGAAGAACTTCAACCAAACATACACACCAAATCAACAAAACTTTTATTTTTAAGTCACAGTAGCTTTATTGCTAGGTCTTCAAAATACATTATAATAAAAAAAAAAAGTGCCTAAAGATTACTTCCCTTTAAGACCCAAATTTCAAAATATCAGCTCCAAAAATGTTCAATGAGAAATTTGGTTTATTTTGGCTTCATTTCCAAAAGAGTTCTACATTTCTACATCAAACAAACTTCCAATGGGGACTACTGTATAAATAACTATTGCTTACATCAATGGCTGGTATACAATCCAATCAACTACTCATACAAAGTGTCACAAAATGTTTACTTTGACAATAACATTCTGGGAAATGACTGATACCTTTCAATTTAAATATTAAAATTTTATATGCACAAAATGTCCATTACTTTTATGTATTTGGTATGAGAAATAATTATTTTTTCATCCCAAAATAAAATTCTGACAAGGTCATAAAAAATTTCGGTATTACTTTTAGCATACTTACATCAAACTATTTTTTTTTATGTTTATTTATTATGTACAAGTTTAATCTTAAAGAACCTTAAATTTAAAACAAAACTAGATATACAAAATAATTTAAATCAATGTTTGCAAGATTGTGTATCTTTTTTTTTTTTACATAGACTTAGAAAGTTATCAGTGACATTGTAAAACAGAAAAAAATTAAGCACCATAAAAGTATAAACTGTCTTCCGTAAAATCCGTGCATTAATAAGCAACTGCCCAAACATAACATGCTTGCATAAAAATCTATCACACATGTATTGGGAACATGTTAAAACAAATAATGTAGTACGTCCATGCTAAAACCTTATGCCCTGTTTTGTCAGTTTCCTCTTTATTACATACACAAAAAAAAAACTTAATTAATTGAAAAAATATTCTGACAATGTCATGATGTCTTGATCAAATATTTCTTCTATTATAAACAAGGAAAATTTGTGTTTAAAGTTTCCAATGTCGATCTATACAAATATATCAGAGATATAAACTTATATCTATATATAAATGATGTATGCATAGACAACACCATAAATGGGTCATCAAGTTAAAAAAAACAACATAATGATTATGTTAAAAAAAAAGGCAGGAAGTTAAAAAAAGGAACATGATAATAAAGATGATTGTAAAATAGTTTGGTCCCGAAATGTTGAGGAATGGCTTGCAGTTGTAAAGTGAGTAAAAATATAGAGTACCCTTGTTAAAACATTGCTTCACATTATGGCTTCTGGTCCGATTATTTGTTAGATATTGTGGGCCTATCTTATCATCGAGATTAGAATAGATCTAGTAGACTCTTTTAACAAAACAAATTTCATCTCATGAAAAAGTAGAGATCAACGATTAAGTTTAAAACTAGAAGCAGGTAAACTTGGTAATTGAAAGCGTCATTCCCTAACAGATGTGTGTGTGTGGTGGTAACTAGTTGAAAGATTGACTACTCTATAGATTTTCAATGTGTATGTGTTTCTAGTCCACTATTGCCCTTGTCTTGCCAAAGTTTTGTCCACTCTGGTTGGCTCCTTTGTTTGTGCCCATCTGGAGCCCGATGATATTCTGTCCAGCTTTAAGCTGTTCTTCTGTCCATTCATGGGTCTGACCTTTGGACTCTGCTTTGCCGAAACCTTCCCTGCCTTGTGTCAACATCTGCGAAAGGAAAGCAATACTATAGAGAATTCAAACAAAATAAATGAAAGACATGGTCAACTACCATGATAAGCATTTCAATACAAATGATGTTAAATTGTATTTCTTTGACATAATTGCATCACATGATACTCAAGGACTTTATCTCTATGAAGCTAACTAGTATTTTTCCTTTATGATTGACATTTCCCCCCCCCCCCCCTTTCAAATGAGTGGGAAGGTTTTATAAAATGCTTTATAAAACAAACAGTGATAAAACACATCAAGCCCCATGCTTGCTCCCTAACAGCCCCCCCCCCCCACAAGTAAACAGCAAACAGTGGTAAGTGTGTATAAATGCATGCTAAAATGCACCAAAAGACTTACTGCTCTGCCCAAAGCTTCTAATGTTGTAATCACTTGCACCATGTTGACCTTCTCGTACAAGTCGACTGTTTGGAAAAGTTCAGATTTCTTCACACAGCCCCCTTCTCCTTCATCGATTGTCTTCAAGAACATCCCAATCAGCTCCATCTGCTTGAAGGCCAGAGATGGGGCTTTGCTCATTTTGGCAGCAGCCACACTTCCTGGTCTCACCCAGTTGGCTAATCTGGAGGTGCATACACAAGAAAATAATGCTTTTAATTTGAACATTTTTAAAACTCTGCATAAAGTTAAAGATCGTTTGCTGCTTAATTGAAACAAAACATATTGGCAGATGAGTCTTGTATTAAAAATGACTTAAATTTGCAGTGCAGTCAGCACAATAGACCAACTAACATTGTGTGCATGTGAGGGTTAAATCCTTGATGTGAATGAAAAAAAGAAAAGAAATTTAGGACACTGGGAGATGGAATCTTGAGTCAAGAGATAGGATATGGAGTCAAGAGATAGGATATGGAGTCAAGAGATAGGATATGGAGTCAAGAGATCGGATATGGAGTCAAGAGATAGGATATGGAGTCAAGAGATAGGATATGGAGTCAAGAGATAGGATATGGAGTCCAAAATGGTCTCTGGACAAATGAAACACAAAATGTATAGATTCTTTTATCAATTAAATGTATTTTGGAAATAATTGCTGTATTTATACCACTTAAAAAAGACTTGTGCAACTTTGTAGACATCAACATGCCACTTTGTGAGTTTTTTTAAAACTGATGAACTAAGATTAATATGTTTACTTACTTAGCAAGAACCATGCCGTCCTTCAAGAGATTGTAGACACTTTCTTTTGAACCATCTGTTTCCAAATGCTCACCGATTCTCTTTCCAACCCAATCAATGGCTACTCTGGCACGGTCATTGTCCCATTTACTGTCCATCTGAGAATATACAGATAATTGTTTTCATGCAAATTATTTCAAATTATTATTATTTTTAGTAAACAGTTCCAATAATATTGACACATAATTTTAAGAGAATACAGCAAGACATGAACCCAAGTTAGTGGTCCTGTGTTGTCACTTTACGACAAAGGGCACAATGTCCTTGAATTCAACATAGTTTAAACCAAAAATTCCAATAAGGGACCCACAAAATATTATCTTGCTTCATATTAATTTTTGTTTTAATCAAATGCTATTGAAATTTTAAAAGAATAGTTTTTCTATGAAGCAGAATGAGATTTATTTCAATTGGTGGGTTTCCAGGTTGGTTCCATCTTGGATACTTCCCTTTAAAGTTCCCTAAATAATGTCTGGTTTTCATCTACAGTCTGGTTTTTAATACTCGTAGGGGATCTGACTAGCTTTGCGGTATGTTCTTAGGGTGTGTGCTTAGGGTGTCGTCCCGATTATGTCCACACTCATCCCTTATCTTCTTATCTTATCTTATATAATACAGACGTTACTTCAAAAAAAAAGAAGATGATTACGTCCTACGCGTCATACATTTAGTCATGCATATTAACCAATGACATAAACTCCGCCAAGTCATTGGTTTTTCCTGGCTGGCTCAGGCAACCCATTCCATGCACTAGGGAATAAGGAGCATTTGTACAAATTTGTCCTAGCATGTGTCTTTCTTGCTGTTGTGCAGATAGGACTAATAATGTTCAGTTATTACAGAATATTTGAAACTTCAAACCAGTCAAGGAGTTTAGGGTACAGCTTCAATTTTTCAACCGTTCATCCTATTCAAGAAACAGATGACCTTAACATCATCTGCCCTATAAACCGCAAAGGGGGAGCTCTTCACATGTGAAATGTCAGGAAAATGCATACAGGGAAACAATAATTCACTGTGTGACTAAGAATACAAAAGGACTATTATTGAGAGGGGGGGGGGGGAGAAGTCAAAAAGAGAAATTACAGAATTTGCCATTAAAAAAAAACGGGGGGGGGGGGTACTTTGCAGAGGATGGGTTAAGGAGGGGCTGATGTTCTTCCACCTCCATCCCGCAGCTGTGAGCCAACAAACGCCCCCAGACCAAGAAACCACAGGCAGGTGTCCCACTCATCATTAAAACCATCCCACAGAACTTGACACAAGTACAAACGAGAGAGAAGAAGAAAAAATGTCTACCCAACGAATCTGTGCCTGGTCCACAGTACAGGGTGTGGAAGGAGAGGAAATACACAGTTGACCCCGTCTGTTTGCGCAAGCCTAAATGTACACAGTAGCAGACGTCACCGCTGGTCACGTGAACAAACTCAAACTTAACTCTTTTTTTTTTTTTCATTCATGACGTGACATGACACTTTCATTTTTCTTAACTGCACGAAAGTTGAAAGAGAAAGCTCCCTTCACATCGTCAGGCATGTCGACGTCTGCACTTCAGATATTTCTAAATACTGATATTTAAGGGAAATAAAAACATAGCTGCACACGTCAGCACGTTTCGGGAAGAAGTTGCGTTAATATTGTATATTTATCATTTTATTAACTATTAAAAAAAAAACACAGACTGTGGCCATGCATAATTAGGAAAAAACTCAACTTGCTCCAGCAAAACCAAACATATCAATAGCTAAAACAATACAATTTTGACATCAAATGGTACTTTACATTTCTCCCAAGAAACGCTATTTGGTTAGAATCGAGTACTTTGTGCTTCTTACCTAGCAACACAGCGTTCATCATATCTAAAGCGACAACTAATCGATAGTGGCGGAATGATACAGATAAATAAGTAAAGAACCACTGTAATAGTTTGTTGTTTTACTTCCCTAAAATATATAATGCCATGCATAGGACTTAATTATCTTCTTTTCTGAAGTAACATGTGTAAGATATAAGATAAGATGCCATTGGTGACAACAAATACTTAATATCGTAGACATATCTATTGATATATAATTCAGAATTGCTATGATTATTCAAATAACCTACTTTAAACATTCTCTCTCTCTCTATATATATATATATATAAGACTACGTGTATATCATATTCTCGTAATCCTTCGTCCCTGATACAGATGTCCTGAAGGTCCGAGAACGTCCAGTTCCCTATTATAGGACCTCTTGACCAAGGAAAGGCTTTTATCCATGGCCAGGATGAGGCATCGGCTCTTCACCTTCGTCCCTCAAACTATTTTAGCAATTAGTTGATTAAAAAATAGCGTTTTTTTCTCTCACAAACGAGTCCAAAGTTTTCCTGGCAAATGAGTCATTCTGACATACTCCTGTCAGTGGTTTCGTGGGTGGGGGGGGGGAGGAGGAGCCTCGGCAGAGTGGTTCTCAAAAGTTATAGATTCTTTGGCAGATAGATAGATAGATAGATAGAGAGAGAGAGAGAGAGAGACTACGCAACTCCAAAGAATGCCTAAAACGTATTACTAGACTAAAATACAGAACAAACATTCGGAGTTGGAAACTAATATTTCCCAGTGTGTGTGTGAGACTATAGATGTACGTGCGCGCTTGACACTTGCCGGTTTCATGCCGTGTTTGTTTAAGGGCACGAAAAGTGTCTTGTATGAATGACTGGTGAATGGCAGTTTCTTCCCGAGCATATCTAAACAGATCTACAACACTATTTGATACTATTGCCTGGCTATTTGTGGCCGAGTAGAAATTCTGCCAACTTACTTGAAGACACGCCCTTATTTCTGAGGTTAGATCTTCCATAAATCATAATGAAGTCTTGCTTCAGTATGGGCCAGGGTGATCATGACACAAAATCGAAATTATTCTGAGCGTATATTTATAGCAGGCACATAGAATCTACACGTAAGCAGTCAATTCAACCTCATGCATAAAGATTACGTCAGTATATGTATCAAACTCATTTTCCCCCTTCTTTTAGGGTCTATGGTATAGCAGAAGCAAGCACTATGAACATTTCCGGACCAGTAAAGACATATCAAAAGGTTCCTCTTAATAGCAGATCATCTTAGAACGATAATAAATAAATAAATAATACATTTGATAAAGTTCAATTTTTTATGCGACGAGACACCAAAGGTTAAGAAACACTGACATAATGCCTATCCGTTTGAAGCTATGTCGTCTGCAAATGATATTATCAAGCAAGTAGTTCTGTGTTCTTTTCCCGTACATGCTTTTTCTTGTGCACACCCCGGAGGGGGGGGGGGCAACGTTTTGTTTTATACACTACAAAGAAAGATGCATGGTTTAAGGTCGCAGAAATATCTGAGAGCTCTAGATAAGAATCTGACCAGCAGCACGGTTGAAAGGTCAACAACTGGGCGAGTCGATAGAGTTAAGGTCAAGGTCCCCGCAGCGTTACATAACAAATAAAATTTATCTCAGGGGAAAGAATGGAACAATAAATAACAAATAAATGGGGAGACCATCAGAGCGCGTTTCAAGACATTTACAGTGGCGGCATTTCGGGGTAAAAAAAATGATATGAAAAGAAAAAATACCAAAAAAAAACGCACCGTATAATATTAATCCTAAAGTAAAAGTTCTTATCTGCTGTCTTCTTCAAAAGTTGTGTCCTTCTTTAAAAAACAAAATTCAAAATCGTATACCAACTAACCAAAATCACCAAAAGCAAATGAATAGAAGTGGCAATATGAAGGTCTAAGTTTGGAGAGGAACTGAATGCGTTAACATATTGGCTAACGGTTTACTACGGTGTTGATTGGCCGGCACAACGCTCATCCACTATTGCTTTTTTTTCATACAAGTTTATACAAAAGTCAGGTTACCGTTATGGATGGCTGAATGCATATGCGATCTCAAATCCGAAGGGTAATGTTGACTTTTCCATTCAGTATTCCAATTCTAGACAATCCAAGGCCAAGCAGCTCGGCCATTAAGTGACTTGTTACACTTGTAGGAATATATGCACGCTATTTTATTGTTCATAAATGATTCAACTGTGTTTTGACCTTTAATATGATAACATGCACACGTGTACCTATGCAAACACACACTCACACTGCCTCGTCAGCTATAATTTCGTTGTCTTGAGTTCATCAAGTACATTGTCTCCCCTCACGTTCGATACCTCGTTAAACATCGCGAAGAACTTCAAACAGACCTCGTACAGTAAGACAGCTGGGCGGCGTCACTTAGTTACCACATGAAACAGTGCTCCGTTATACAGAGGGCGTAAGAAAGAGGTCAGGTGGAGTGAATAAATAAATATAAAAAAAAAGCTAAAGCTCAATCAATAAGTATATAGTTGTTATTGCCCTCGTTTTGATCTTTACTTTTTCTTTTAACAATGTACCTAATGACAATGTAAAGATCCATTCACATGCAGCTAAATAACAAGCCATGAAATAGAGAAAAGAATGGCCGAGTCTACAAAAGATATAGATAGTCTACAGTGCCGAATTTAGACTTGAAAAAGCCCTAAGCTATTTGAGATATGAGGCCCTAAAGCCTTTTAAAAGTACAGATTTTATGTGGCAGTGCAACATATTTCTTGGAAGCCCTAAGCTATAGCTTGCTTTGTCTATCGGTAAATCCGGCACTGATAGCCTATATAATCTTTAAAACAATGTTTCGTTCCCTTAACGATTCCTACAGCTTAACTCTTCATTACCACCTTATGTCAGTCGACGGCCCAAATTGGCGTTGTGGACAATAACACAGTCATCAATCAACATCCTCTGACTTTACTCCACTGAAGAGTAGTACCATTTTTTTTTTTGGCCTGACGGGAAATGTTAACATCCCAAGAAAGAAACAAATTTCCAAACAGAGAAATGACTAAATACCCGTAAAGCGGGTGGGGGGGGGGGGGGGGGGTGTGTGTGTCCGAGACCTACTAAGACACATTATTCCAACGCATCATTTTAATATTGGATGTCGTGGAAATGACTTTCTTTGCTATTACTTTCCGCGTCTCTGTTTCAGGAATCACTCCTATTCTGTACCTGTGAGGCCACCCCCAGAGGGTATTGAGGGTGGAGTGTATCAGCACGATGCTTGCTTATAATAAGCATGCGTGACGTCAGACTTTGTTTGCATGAGACATAGACTCAACGTCTGATACTTGACAGTTCCACAGTTACTGCTATAGAGGATAGATCAATATCTTCAAAGATTTCAAACAATCAATAGTAACGGTCAGTGGCAGTTAGACCACAGTGATAGGAATATAGCATGTTAAAGCAGGGGAGTATCTCATGCATTTATTTTTGTTTACATGGGAAGTAAGAGATGCATTTTTTTTTGTGTGTGTTAAAGGTTGTTTCCTTCACTTGTAAAAACACCGTGCTTTTATCCCCTGAAAGAAAAGTATATAAGTCTAAGTCTATATTCTTTCATTTGATAATCGGAGTAAAATATTTCGTTGTTTAGACTACAGTAAAAGCCCCTCGACCCAAAACTATTTTTGCTTAATTAAAATAGCGTTGGGACCAAAGTCAGACTACTAGCATTTAAAAAGTTACGAGCGGGATGGGGTTAAGATTATGAACTAGAAAAGCCGCTAAACAAACAATGAGCCCACACCAACACAGGACTATTTGTGAAGAATCCATGTACATTGTGTTTTTAGCTATGTTGGTGACATCGCCTTGGTTAGATCCTGGTACTACTGCTTTCAATGGGCGTATCCCGAGTCAGTTAATGCTTTTATACTTATAGATAAAGTTGTCGTATACAACCCGGTGATTACCCAACTTAACACACAGCTACAAGGGCCATAAATTGTGAATTACAGAAAGGGGGAAAAATATACAGACGACAAATTAGTGACCCTTTGTTTTCGTTAAATCATTTGTGTTGAATCTTTTTAAAGAGAGGGGTTGGTGACGGTTGGGAGGGTGTACAAAATCTATGACTTGCTATTAACAACAACAACAAAACAAGCTCTAATAATACTGAATTGTCTGGAGAGGAAAACCACATTGTAGATGTGCTTAAGCATTAAGAGGACGTGAGAGAAACAGAGAGAGGGGGGGGGGGGTGAGAGAGATCCCGAGAGAGACCAAAGTAGTCAAGAGTATGATACATGACTATACATGCTACTTTGATTGCCAATGACAATGTACTTGTGCATCTACGATACTTGATCAGTCTGTACTCTAGTCAAATCGGAAGATATAAAGATCTGTACTGTCTAACTAGCTGAACGCTCAGACTTTCCCTGCTACGTAACACACTGACAATAGGTCTGTTATGTTGTTTTTTTTATTTATTAAAAACACTACTGTTGGTGTGTGTATGTCTATATAAATGTGATTTAGAAATTCATTACTAAACCTGAAAATCCGACCTACTTTATGTGTACACCACTCGACAAACCTAGATCTATGTATAACATGGCCGACTAAAACCTAGATCTATGTATAACATGGCCGACTAAAACCTAGATCTATGTATAACATGGCCGACTAAAGCATAGATCTATGTATAACATGGCCGACTAAAACCTAGATCTATGTATAACATGGCCGACTAAAACCTAGATCTATGTATAATATGGCCGACTAAAACCTAGATCTATGTATAACATGACCGACTAAAACCTAGATCAAGTAACGAGAGGACAAACACCGGAGAAAAAAAAAGGGTGGGGGTGGGGGGGGGGGGGAGTGAGGACAAGCTAAATATAACATTAGAGAAGGGGACATAAGAGATACATTCCTGCATGTAATGTCAACACAATCCCATCCACCACCAAAGTCAGAACCTTTTTTTTTAAGCCGGCCAGGTTTTAGTAGCCATATCACAGCGTCAACTTCCCTCCCCCCCCCCCCCCCCCCCCCCCACCCAATTTCCTTTTTAAATTAAGCTCTTTCGCTCAATCGCACATAAAGTGTCTGTTTCTATCCAGAGAGAGATAGAGATCACAAGGGGCGAGAACTGAGTGTACCATATAAGCCAATGTAATGCCGATCAAGCATGTGGAAGAAGGTCTAACAGCTTCACATGCATTTTAATTGTATGTTGTTTTATTCCCTCTTTGGCTTATCTAATAATTTATAACAAAACAAAAAAAAACACAAAAGCATAACTCCCTACGATCCCGTATGAAAGAATAAAAACAATAATCACATGCTGGCAGCCGCAAGAAACGAGGCTTTACCTGTCCCTTAGTCTGTTGGACCGTTGGGGCACCATGCAAGATTTTGTCGACCGTCTTTCTCCATGCCTGCCTTTCGCCTTAGATAAAACCTCTTTCAATGGCAATGAAACGAGGCTTACGGGTGACATACATATGCAAGATGGTGCGTCAATGGTGTGAATACTTACAATGTCACTAAATGATAAAAGAAAGTTCAGAAATATGGACATAGAAGGAAGGAGAGAAAAAAAAAGGTGTGGGGGGGGGATATATACATGCACACAGATAAATGTAACTTATGTTATGGTTAACAATAGTTCAAGCAACATGAAAGAGTTTTAAACTCAAACCCTAACGGTGTTAACTGACAAGTTTTCCAGCAAACATCATCCTCCCTATCCCGCTCCTGTGTTTCCCTGTCATCTATCACAGAACCCTGTCACATCTGCATCTCAATAGTGCCCTTTGGACAGTCTCTAGACAAAAGATAAAAGTGTTGAGTTAACGATTAGCGTCCCTTGTAAGAATCTGGTAGCCTATATGCATAACAGCGTGTCACCATAGTGTGTGACACGCAGTGTGTGTGTGTAAAGTACTGAATCGACCCGCGCGATTTACCCTTGTGTCTATTAGTTATGTGGCCACTCCATGCACTTTTAAATGCGATAAGGCAGAAAAAAATCAATAACGCTGACTAGTATAAATTATATGATTATGCTGACTAGAAGGATGTGACTCTGGGATACGAGTTAGCTTACACTACCATTACATTGGTCCAGGATTACAATGGACTAAACAAAATTCTATTCAGACATTAACATGTAGAATTCTGATGTTCCTTGTAAGATATCTACGTCTTTCAAGAAAGGGAGGTAGGCTATTGGGCTGGGTTCAAACTCCTGAAAGTCGTGACGACAGTCAGAAGCGCTAACCACGCGAGTTACCCTAAACCTACAATTGTCGGTCGTGAGTAAAACGAAGTCAAGAGTGTAGTTTTGTACTTTAACCCATAGCCTTTCAAGGGAACTGGATTTTATATGCAAGGAAATCGGCTGTTATAAGGAAGGTTACAAAGTCAAGGCCATTGCAACCGGTCCCACAGGTTCTTTTTATTTTTAATTAGCGCGGTACATAGTCTTCCAATGCTAATTAAAGAAAACACGACCCAGGTACAAAAATAACGCATAAACACAGATACAATCCAATTAAGAAAACGTTTCATTCAGCAATAGCGTGATCTAAAATGTATGTAATATGATCTATGTATATATACTATGTATGTTATATGATCCAAGTATAAGTACTATGTATGTTATTGGATCTATCTATAGGTATTATGTATGTTATATGATCCAAGAATAGGTACTATGTATGTTATTGGATCTATGTATAGTTACTATGTATGTTATATGATCTATGCATAGGTACTATGTATGTTATATGATCTATGTATTGGTACTATGTATATTATATGACCTATGCATAGGTACTATGTATGTTATATGATCTATGTATAGGTACAATGTACGTTATATGATCTATGTATAGGTACAATGTACGTTATATGATCTATGCATAGGTCTACGAGTCCCTGTAAACTGACTAGCCAAGGGAGATATTGTATACTGAAATCAACAAATCTTTGCAAACTACATGCATGACTTTGGGATCTCTTTCAATGGCAACGCTAGCAATGAGACTACCGCGTAAATGCAAAAGTGTTTTTGATTCACTTATAGTTTCATAATTTATGCCAGAGGTGCCCGGCTCTACGGGTGCAGATATACCACTTAAGACTCACAAGCAATTACTCAGTTACTTCGAATCCAGTACGTTCCTGCTTACGACTGAATTGTTCTACTCAAAACAATCGATCCTCGTATGCTGTGTTAAAATTAAAGAAAGAAAATGCTTGAGATTAAAGAGTCTCCGGGAGAAAGTTTGAAAGAGAAAGTAAAGATGGTGGTGGGGAGAAGCGGTCTTGAACTCAGCACTTACCGCAAACATCAGACATATACATTAAAAAACCACAAGCACGCACTCAGCCAAAAGTTTGAAACGGAGGGAAGAGGTAGTCCCAACACTACTCTCTAGACTTGGCTATATAAGGCAATACAAATACACGTAGTATCTGAATGAGGGGGGAAAGGGAGGGGGGAGGTGACTGAAGGTAAGTATTCCCAGAACGGGTCGGCCACCTGCAGTGATTTTAATTAAACACTGGCGTTCTCCAAGAGTAACACTGAATAATGTTGGGGCCTATAATGAGATCTTCGAGTGACGAGGTAAAACTCTTTAGTTTAAACGCGAGTCCAAAATGTATCATTAGCTTGTGGTAGGGAAATTTTTGACGCCATTTTTCTCTGTTCACCAAGTTTTTCAACTGTTATTGTATACATAGTGGCTTTCAAAGTCAGATATAGTTAGGCTAAGGTAGAATGTCTCAACTAACTATCACGGAAACGGTGCTAAATAACTTTTGGACCTAAATTAGCATTTCTGAAAGGGTAATTCCTGGTAGCAATGGAAAACAAAAGGGGGGGGGGGGTGGATATGCTTAAGACTACGATCCTATAGGAGTTAAGGCATAAGCGAACATTGTGGTGAGGGCACGACCCATTGAAACACCAGGCCAAACAGCTGAACTGCATTCACGCCATGAATGTGGTGTTAGCCGTGAACTCTATAACAATTGGTACGTGTGAGGGAAATACCGGTACCTAAGTCTTAACGAATAAGTACGTGTGAAAAACCTTCTCACATACTTTTTGCTTAAAAACGTTTTGTACTTCCGATCGACCTAGTTGTTGTCCCGAGATTAAATAACACACTTCTAAACAAAATAAGCATCTGGAAAAAAAATATTATCCAAATTTTAATACATATCTTACAAGACAAAAAAAAACAACAACAGTGACAGTTGTCTTCATTCATTGCGTTACAGAAATGCTCACATGGATTCGATGTGGAATAATGGAGATTGGCGAGTAGTGCCTATCGAATCTTGTTTTAAAAATAGATATAAATAGGTGGCGGCCTATTTACATAAATTTGCTTAGTTTTAAAAAATGCACACTTCAAAAGAATGTTGCGTTTTCGAACATACATTTATCATATAACTAATACCAAGACCTTGTATATAGCTCTATCTATTACAATGGACAAAAAAAAATAAAACCTAATCCACCCTCATTTTTTATGGTAATGTTTCGTTATACAGAAAAATAACTATGTAAGACTTTCAAATTTTGTATTAAAAATGGTGCATACATATGTAAAACAGTTTTGATATTTAATTTGAAAATAATAGAGTTGAGTTGCTAAAGTTCAAAACTGCTGCTAAAACTGGATTGACCACAATAAAGTGAAATCAGATTGTCAACAGGGCTTTTAGACACCTACGTCAAAAAAAAAAATATAAAAAAATAATATGGTAACAGGGAAAGAATGCTTAAATATTAATGAAATGAGGTCTTTCAGTTAAAAAAAGAAAGAAGAACCACGGCCTAAATAAAATAAAACACAATGGCCGCCATCATTTTCTGCGGTTTAGTTAGGCATGAAATTTAAAATATTGCCATTGGGAAACGTGCTTTCTGTATGGTTCATCGAAAGATCAATTTGAGACTTTTAGTTATCAGTGAAGGACATACGTTGCGTTACTAATGAATTAATGAGTAGTAATTTGGGGGATTACTTCCTCTCCATGGGCATCGACTTAAAGATGTGATGGTCAATACAGGTGTCATGGAATTACAAATGTCACGGACCTTGTCCTAGTCTTGTCCTCTGATGACACTACACACCGACAACAATGAATTTAAATCCTGGTCGTTTTTTTTTTAAAAAGCCACAGGGGATGACACCGTTAAACCACCTCCCCGCCCCCCCCCCCACTACCACACACACATACACAGACGTGCGTGCCAACTTTCCCTTGTTACACCAACTTGTACATTTTAGTTTTGAATGTCTGGAAGAGTCAATTGGTCAATAGAAAATGGTGCAGGCTTCAAATAAAGATGGCGAAAATGTGCATTTGAGCTATTTATAAGTATCACAATTACTTTTTTTTTTAAGAGGCGCGGTGGCTAAGTGGTACAGCGCTTGGCTTCCGAACCGGACGGTCCCGGGTTCGACTGGGATTTTTTTTTCGGGATCTTTAGGGCGCCTCTGAGTCCACCCAACTCTGATGGGTATCTGACATTAGTTGGCGAAAGTAAAGACGGTTTGTCGTTATGCTGACCACATAACACCATCGTTAACCGTGGACCACGCAAACAGATGACTTTACATAATCTGCCATATAGACAGCGTGGTCCGAAAAGGGGGAACTTTACTTTTTTTTTACGATTGCTTTTTAAGTCTAAGAGAAGATTGGCCTAAAGTAAAATCCAGTGTTGACACACTATAATAAACACGTTGATTACAAATGCACGCAGTTTTGCTAACTTAAGCGTAGCTTTCTATATGCATAAATCAACGTCTATCAAGATGTGTCCGAGCGGTGCAGAGCTTGATCGAGGGGAGGTGGGGGTGTTGAGATGAACTCGCATAGAACGCTGGGATTCACCTTTACAAGACCTCTCTTTGAACTTACTGTAAGTTGAAGATCGTAAAGGCATTTTGATCGTTGTGATGGCTACACCACACCCACATTAGCTAGCGGCCAAAGATGACTTTGGCATCATTTGGCTAAAAGAATAAAATGTACTTGTACTTGGCAATACACACAAAACAGAAACCCATGAATGTGACACATAGCACACTTGACTTGACACAATGGCTGTGTTGTTTCTACTACTGTACTTCAACATTGAGTCACGTCAACACACACACACAAAGTGCTAATACACACCCACTTCTTATACAACGGGACGTATTTATTTTACGTCACTCTCCAAAGGAAATCGTACTGCGCCATCTACCGACCTTTAGAACTGCGCCCTGGAAACTGAAGGTTTCCTAAATGTGACCAATAAGCTTATATGCTAGTGACGTGTACCACAAATATTACAGGAATTCACTTTAAATTTCGTATGGCGCTTTGTCTATTTTACTCTGCTAGGCATCCATAAGTGACTCAACATTCACATGGATGGTCGATACCACAAGAGGTCACACTTCAAAATACATATCCTACGCAAAGCACTAATTTTACTGTGGGGCGTGGGTGAGGAGTCACAAATGACTCCAAAAGTACTTTATCGATGATTCCTACAGATCCTTAAATTTCAAGTGCTGAAGAAAGCAAGCCTTTAACCAATTGTAGTACACTGACTTGCGACGTGGCAACGAGCTATTGGTCTAAACTGATGCCTATAATAACGATGGGTTTCGGTTTAACTTGAATGACCCCCCCCCCCCGTTCCCCAATTCCCAAAAGGGCGACCATGCAACAGTCTTGTATTTGAATGTTAAAGAAAAGTACTCCTGAGTGGAGAGTAATTGTAAGAGATTCTATCCAAGGCAAAAGAACGAGGAAGGGAGAAAGACGTTAACAGATCTTGTGTGATCCCCAACAGACTATGGCGAAGGTGAAGCGGAAGACGAAAGAGAATCAAAATATAATAAGAGACCAGAATATCCTTCAATGAGGAGAGAGAAACATTTTTTGTTAAATATGCAATATCGTAATACTGCATTAAGCTCTATTCTTTGAGCATGACTGTTTCAATTAGTTTCAAGCCACGCCATCTCATCCAGTTTAACAAGATTTAACTTGTACTGTTAAGTATAAAGAATTAAGAAGATCTAAGCCCAACACTATGAATTTCACTGAAAATGTTCAAATATGAAAGATATTGAGAGGCGAGGGACTATCGAACAAGGATTAGAACTATGGATATTCAGGTATATGGCACCCCCCCCTCTCTGTACATCTACGACTCCTCCATAGCTGTACTAGACTCTGGCTTTAACCATGTTTAGGGTTACTAACATTATATTAGAAAGTTTTAAACCTCAAGGATGTTTCTGTTCATTTTTTTTCCGGCCGGATAGAGAGAAAGCTTAGAAGTGGCAAGAAGGGAGGGAATGCTTAGAATGTGAAATTAGTTTGTGTCATGCACAAAAGTGATGACCCTGTTGATAGTGTGTGTGTGTGCGTGCGTGTTAGCGAGATAGTGACAAGAGGAAGTCGCGCGAAGCGTTCAAGTGGTACTCCCCACACACATGCAAATCCTCCCAAAATACTTACAGACAGTTACTAACGAATATCCAAGTCCAGTGTGTATTTTATTTGATAAAAAAGTCTCCAATGCTTAGTTGGTGAAGTAGCTTCTATTCCTTTTACTTCCCCCCCCTCACACACACACACTCATATCTCACTATCCGCACCCACAAAGTCTCCTATCTTGCATCCCCCCCCCACCTCTCTTTT
Organism: Biomphalaria pfeifferi; assembly: GCA_030265305.1. Taxonomy (NCBI): domain Eukaryota; kingdom Metazoa; phylum Mollusca; class Gastropoda; family Planorbidae; genus Biomphalaria; species Biomphalaria pfeifferi. Next base: position 517,421 of record JASAOG010000153.1, read on the forward strand.
TCCTCCCTCAGGTCATTCCAGGGAACATTCCAGTGAAGTTAGAATGAGTGTAACTTATTGGGTTATCAGCTCGCTCGGCCTCTACCTAAAGATAGGGCAGCGGCTAGGGAAGCAAACGTTCCGCTCTATGGTGTGTGGGGGGGAGTCAGCGGCGGATCGTTGGGTAAGAAGGTACTGTACTGTACTAAATTATTATACCGGTTTTAAGGTTTCTATTACTTTTTGCTTTGAAAGATATGCTATGTTATTAGTCTTCTCAGCGTCTTGTAGTGTTTAAATAATAGAAGAAACAAAAAGGGTACCCCCCGCTTTTTTTAAATACAAGTTCCGCCCCTGACGTTTATTTTTACGTACGAGTCGTTGACACATGTACGGCCTGCGTGTAACATTGCTGACTGTGGCTAGTATTGGATCAATCAACCACGCGCCACGCTGACTGACGGATTAGATACTAAGAATAAACATAGTCTGTGCCAGATTACGAGGCTAGTAGTGGTCAACTACTTTTGACCCTTTCCTGTCCACAAACAAGCGACCTAGATTTCAAAAGGGGGGAATGGCAAGATAATCGAAAGAGTTGGACTCTAGGTCTAATTCTGTTAAGCATTCACTGTAATCATCAACACGTGAAAATGAAACTACAAGGCTTAAACAAAGGATTTCTGTGCGATGTCCACAAAAAAAACAACAACTTCCCAGCACACTAAGGAGATTGGGGGGGGGGGGGGGGGGGTTGGCTGAGTGGTTAAGCGGTTTCGAACCTGAGCGCCTGGGTTCGAATCTCGGTAAAGACTGCGATTTTGAATCTCGGGATTTTAAGGGCGCCCCTAAAACCACACAGCTCTAATGGGCACCTGTCGTTGTGCTGGCCACATGACGCCCGCTGGTCTAAGAAACAGATGACCTTAAGGTCAAAGAAACAGATGACCTTAGCATTAACATCATCTGCACCATACGTCGCAAGGTCTGAAAGGGAAACTTTACTTCACACAACTAAGTGATCAGAATAGAAAGAATTGTAGATAACGAAGAAGAGAAGTAGCAGCGAGGGGAAGCGGAAGTAGATAATGAAACAAGACAATCTATAACTAAAACAAAAGTAGAACCACGAAAAACGTCTGAAGTCAAAATAGGAAAAGGGACTGGCGGCGGGGGGGGGGGGTGTTATGGTTAAGGTTGGGGGCGACGTAGATTATGAATGACTTCATTAACCCCCATGAAGCCTTCTAAATCATTCACCCTAGGTCGATACATTTCCCCCCTGGGCTACGTGATGGAGTGCTGAGGGTTAGCATTCGTCATGAGGTAATTGTCATTGCCTTTATCACCAGCAATTTTTTTTGTTTCAGTAACAATGACGGGTCTCGGGGGTGGGGGGGGGGGGGGGGGGGAGTGTTAAGTGTACTGCCTTAAAAAAAAAAGTTTGCATCTAATGAAGTGGAGAAATCATGGAGAATTGGTATGCCTAAATTTCGCCTAACTTTTACCTAATTTGTCTATGAGTGTGCTTTACTCCGCCCCTTTCACTCAGATCTAGTGTGTTTCCCCCCCCCCCCCCCCCCCCATGACATCACATTTCTCGTCTATCAACACACAGGCACAACATACAAGCTTGAGGCACATTGGAGGGGCGCCACTGCTTATGATGATGACATCGCAGATCGTGAGGCAACACGCGTAAACAGAAGTACCGTGGCGCCTATTTGTTAACTCCCTTGACGATTTTGAAGGTTGACAAGGGCAGTGACAGAGAGAAAGATGAAAGAGGCAATTATTTCCCTTTAAGGTTTTCCGTTAATTCATGCGTGAATATCAGCTAACGGGTGAAGAAATGTTAAAGTGCGATCATGTCTATAAAAAAACAACCTAGTTTACAGTCTTTACACCTAGACATCGACTCGACAGTCTAACCAGAGAATAAGGTCTAATTTCATAGCATGTTAACAACATGCAGTCCACAATTGTACGCAGTCCTACCGTCTGACTGCTAATGGATTATAGCAGGGGTTCTCAACCTGTGGTTCTGTGGTTGCTGTATGTGTGTGGGGGGCGGGGGGTCGCGGCAGACTGGGGGTGGGGGATTGTAAAAAGGGGTCACCGAGCTTAAAAGGTTGAGAACCGCTGGATTATATGATTTACGTGTAAGCCAGCAACGTCAGGTGATCAAATAGTGCTGGAATAACAGTAGGTGTTTACACTAGACCTGGGAATCCTGTTTGACGTTACCTGTGGTATTAAGGGACAGTAAACTGAAACTTAACATTCGAGAGAATATCGCGCTATTATGCCCCTCCCCCTTTTTTAATACATAACAAGGTTACAAAGAAAGTTCGTGTGGAAACACGAACTCGAAATCGTCCACCCGGGCAGGTTTCAATATTTTTAGAAGAATATCCGAATGAAATTCTATCAAAAGCAAATGACACAGAAAATTGGAGAAAGAAGGTTGACAGATTCTGTGTGGTGCCCCAACCGTCCAGCAGACCAAGGGATAGGTGAAAGTGAATGTGAAGTTAGATGTGAACCTGGCCTAACTAATGTCTCATAATGAGTATCTAATTGATCTAATTGTTTTGTAAATGGTCAATCTCTTATTCAAAGCCTCAAGGAAAAAATATTCCGTAAAAAAAATAAAATTACTATAGTTTAGTGTTCCATAGCGTTACAGCTAAAAATCTTTAGCTATATTACAAGGTCTTCGCAAAGACCGTCCTTCGGGGAACAGTACCAGGAAAAAGAAGAAGAGGCAGACAGAGAAAGCGATGGGAAGACAGCATAAAAGAATGGACGGGCCTGCCACTGAAAGAGGTTCTAACTAAAGCAAAAGACAGAGAGGAATGGAGAAAGACGGTCGACAAATCTTGCATGGTGCCCCAACGGTCAAACAGGTAAGATAGGTAAAAGTAAGATACTACACTAGTTTCACACACAAGACGCGCAAACACACGAGAAGCACGTCAAGTTCCAGGCGTAACTCTCTTTTCGTGTATCATTGTCACAAATCGTCATATTCACGTCAATTTATCAATAGAGAAAGAGAGAGAGAGAGAGAGAGATGTGTGTGTGTGTGTGAGTACGTGTTTGAATTCGGAATATCGGTCTGAGTTTTGTTTCTTTTTTAAAAGAAGCTTAAGTGAGATTTTTTTTGTATTCAATGTTTTATCAATCTTTCTCATGCCAAGTACACAATGCAACGACCTGGTCTTTTACACAAGTCGACGTTTAGTCTGGACTGGAAACTTAGGTCAGACTGACCCAGGTGTCATCCTCTTAGATAACGCACAGTATAGAGTCAATATAAGCCCCTGTATGTGTTCTGATAAAAAAACACGTAAGGCTTAGATCATCTTTCATACAGCACCCCAGTTAGATGTCTGAAGTATGTACTCGTATAAGATTGACATGTTGAAATACGATTCTCCTTAGAATTAGTGCCATAGTTAGACATAAGCAAAAGGAGAGGGGTGTTAGTTTATAAACTTTGAGAACCTCAAGAATCAAACTTTCATTTATTCAGGGGGAGACCCAATGCAGTTAGAAATCGATGGCGCTCTGGACCGTCCCCATGACGGTTCCTTGCACGAACCCTGACTGCCAAAAATCCTTCCCTTCTGCTGGAGGTTTGGGCTGCGACATAACAATCTTCATTTCTGAGGCGACGTCTGGAAACTTTGCAGGCTTGTGAATGAGGAAACCTCGATATCAGAACGAGGCTGAGTAGAAACTAACAGCAAAATTATACATACTTTCCAGATCTATTTCTTAAACAGCATAGCCTATATTTTATAAAACGGAAGACTATCGTCTTTATTTGTGTCGCGTGTTTTGCTATAACAATGTTACTAAAGCTCTTTTGGAATTAAGAAACAAAAACGCCTTATGAGAGTTGGTAATCTCATTATTGTATTGCCAGCTATTGTAAAAAAGAAAAAAACGCAAACTAAAACTCTATGGCTATATTACAAGGTTTTCGGGGTTCCCTAAGACCTACCTTCAGGGAACAGTACCACAAAAAAAGAAGTTAGGCAGATTAAAAGCGACGGGAAGACAACATTAAAGAATAGAGGTTCTATCTAAGGAATGGAGAAAGATGGTTGACAAATCTTGTGTGGTGCCCCCAGCGGTCCAACAGACAGGTGAAGGTAGAGCGGAGAGTACGAGAAAGAATCAAGCAAATTTAAAATGGAGAATAAGAGATTAAAGGGATAGAGAATTACAGAAAGTAGGTCATATGAATCAGATAAACGTTTTGTTTTGAGATTAGACTTAACTCGCTTTGCGGCGTTTAACTAATTCTATACACTAAGACAGCAGATGTTATCAATTGCACAGGCACATATAGAAAGAAGGAAGGGGGACACACATCCTATTCTATTGAAAGCGTGGTCACGTGATACAGCAACGACCAGAAGTGAATTTTTTTTTATTAAATGAGACAGAAGGACACGCCCATTCGTGGCAGTGTCCGTGTCGAGCGCGCACTTAGCCAGCACTCACACACACACACACTAGCATTCATTCACTTAAGGGTGTGATCTGTGAGCGACATACTCCGTGAGTCACTTTTAAGGTCAGGGGCGTCTCTTTGTACAAGCCGCGGGTCAAGTGTGTCTCAAGTTGGATGGAGTATTTATTTGGCATTGCTTCGCAGAAATGTGTCACAAAATGGAGGGGTGTGTTACATGATGTATGAAAACGTACTTTCTCCATGATGAGAAAAAAAAAGGTGCTCTTCTCGGACTAGATTAGCCGCCAACTCGAAAAATTGGGGAAGGGAGGAGGGAGAAAATGCTAACATTTTGCCTTGGGATAAGGAAAAAAAACATTCTCTTTACATTTGAATAAATAGGCAAGGAACATACAAATACAAATTGATGATCACTGCCTCACAGTAAACACAAGACCTGTTCCTAACAGCTTTCATACAAGTAGTGTGAACCGACAGAAATAAAATAAAGCTCCCCTTGCGATGTATGGGGCAGATGATGTTACGGTCATCTGTTTTGAGAACAATGTCATGTGGCCAGCACAACGACCAACCGCCTTTACTTTCCCCTAAACTGAAGTACACATAAGAGTTGGGTGGACGCCCTAGAAATCCCAGTCTTTACTGAGATTCGAACCCAAGACCCCGAGATCGGAAGCCAAGCGGTTAACCCGCGCCCTGTCATGAAATAACGTCGCGGTATTGTTTTCAAAAATGAACATTAGGATGGTTGAACTTGGCTAGAAGGACCCAGCTTTGACCTATTAATCAACAAAGAAAACAATAAAGTAATTTGGTAGTCGATACATTCAAGGACACCTGTAGCTTGTGACGTGCTAATAGCTCGTGCTTTATCACCAGATAACTTTCTGTGGGATATGCAGATTTTTATTTTGGCCAAGAATTTGGCCCTGCCGATAATAAAGTGACGAGTAACAAGTGAATAAAAAAGCTACAATGAAAAAGGACATTTTCATTACCAATTTAGTTCCTGTAAAAAAAATCTTTTCAAGGGAGATTATAGTTTGTTTCGAGAATGCAGCAATCATACGATAATCACAAAGTCGAATTTCACGACGGTCTTTAAATGCACGAAAAAAGATTTCAAAGTTAAAGTTGGAAGGTGATCTATATTAGGGAAATGTGGGTTTTAAAGTTTTAACGTAGAATTTCGAAGTGGGTGTAGATTCTACAAGTCTAAGTTTGTTAGATTTAGGTGAAAAAAAAAAAGTAAAAAGAAATATGGCCACCGCTGGTTTCTTTGATTTAGAATTCGCAAAATGTTATTTATTAAAACCCCAATCTACACACTAAGACCCACCCACAAGTGTCTAATGCCACGCAACTATCCCGTGTTAGTAAAATCCGATACAACACACCGAAACCAATCTGTGTGTAGCAACATAATGGTCAACATCCTGTTTTGGGGCCGATGTATTAAAAGTCTTCTAGAAAAAAAAAAGGCCAAACATTTTCTTGAACGCACATCGCTTTTTTATTTGTTGACTAATGTCACACTCGGAGGGTGGGGGGGGGCTGTTTGAATTTACACGAAAGGAGGTTAAGGGCCGCAGAAAGCAGAACATCATTTTCTTCGCTTCATTAGAAATGTGTGTAACCAGAATGTCGTTGTTACTAGACCTTTCATCACTTGATAATAAGTAATCGGTACCAGAAATGCCGATGAAAAGTGATGCTACGGAGAAAGGCAATAACATTTTAGATAAGTACACACGATGGCACTTTGAAGATCTGTATGAAAAGGTTCTGTTCCCGAAAGTTCCCTAGTGGCTACACTAGTTCCTTATTACGTCATCCATCGACTTGAATCTTAGAGCTTCAAAAAAAAAATTAATCAAAGACCCACGTGACACTAGCCCCCCTCCCGGGGCCACAAGACGTCGTATACTTCTAATGGTACAAATTGTTCAAGGTGCAATACACAGTTGGATCAGTTTGACCCCTTGCACCGTTGGGACGTAACTTCACACGCACACACACACAGTGACTCGAGGTGAATATATCACAGGCAGTTAAATAAAAACAAAAAAAGTAACAATGTGTATTCAAGGCCGTGGCCTTCACAGGCTAGATCATTCTACTAGCTACACACACAGAAGCTACTCAGTGCATTAACTTTTGCACATTTTTACAGTTAGGATTTAGGGATTGGGTTAATAACGACAGGGACACGAAGACTTTAAGTCCTTTATCCACATGCGCAATGAATACACATAAACCCAGAAAAGTATTTTAAGACTATCAAACTTTACGGTTATAGTAGGCATAAACGGACTTCCAAACATAACTCCAGGAGCCGACTAGGCGCGCCCCCCCTCCCCTCCTATTTTGTTTGACGTTGGGGGACTTCTTTAAGACATTAACGCTCTTACAATAACAGGCCTGGCAGGCGTTAGACTAGCAGTCAATGGATTAGCATATCGAGTTGAATGACGGGGGGGGGGGGGGGGTCATGGAGGTATAAAGCACACAGAAACTTCCCTAAAGGCCCGTGGGATAATGCACCGCTCCCTCTAATGGTATGCTTGAAGCACGGTCATTTATGTCTCCCAGATTGGTGACGTGGTTTGACATAATGCACCAGCAACAGATAGCAAGACGAATCTATTTATAGGAGGGAAATAAGTATAAACACCCCGTTTTTTTTTTAAATTTGCTCCCTACATTAATTTAACAGTTCAACAGAAATGTATAATCTGCGAGAGATAAACATGTTGATTTTTTCTTTTAAATCTAGACCTAGCACCCTTTTCAAAAAAATGATTTCGTCTAAAAGCCTGTTTAGTTTTTGATATGATTCAATTCAAAGCCGGTAGATGTTTTTCAGTTGTTTTTTATATACCTACCATAGACATAAATAAATATAGACTGGACGATTAAAGAGTTTTATGAAACGAAAATTTGTGACTTGCAATTTTGTGTACTTTATTATACAGCATTTATGAGCAGTATAAAAGTTAAGTATTCATATCTATTTCAGCCACACACCTATATATATTGTAAATAAGGCAGTGTAGGTTTGTTTAATCTCTAAGAATGAAGATCATGCAATTTTTCATAATTCGGAAATCCGAATACAATAGATATACATGTTTTCAAGTTACATAAAGTTACTTCCTTCGGCCAGTCTATATTTATTTATGTCTATGATACCTACTTTATGTTTAAAGTAAGCAGTTCATATTAACCCTTAAAGTGCTGAGCTGTTTTACAATGAGTGCATATAAAATGGAATTACAATTCTGATATTTAGAGGCTAATCTACCACATGCGTTTAAAGGGTTAAGATATAGTGAGACACTAAAGGAGAAGGCTCTGCTATATAGGAGAGAAGAGACAATGGATGGATGGACACCGGATAATGTTGGCTAATAGATCTAGAATGACAGCTCTGTCGCAGGAGTGGGTTAGGGTAGGGCTTGGGGGGGGGGGGGGGAGACGAGGAATGATAAACAACAAGAGCCTTGGAAAGCCTTTTTCTAATAAATTATGAACATATACAAAATTGTCGCTGATGGGCAAGGCACAAAAGTGTCCTCCATAGGGGGCGACCACTTATATAATAAAGTTAGTAATTATTAGATCATTTTATAGTTCAAAGACCACAAAAAATTATGCATGTATCAGAAAGATGGGTTATGCTGAGCGTTTTAGATTGCTATTTCTATAGTTAGCCTAATCAAGAAATTCAAGACTTTATGTTAGTAAAACAAAATAGTAGATCCCTACATTTTATTGAAATCATACTGGTATTACATTATGCTAGATTAACCTTAAACATGATTGGATCTAGACTATCAGATCTAGCTAGATAAAGATTAATAATAATAATATCAATAATAAAATAGAATCACTATAGATATGCTATAGATCTAGTCTAGATCTAGCTCTTTAGTCTTAGACATGCTGTCTGGTATTTTGTTTGACTTCCGAACCGAGGGTCCTGAGTGTGAATCCCTGTGAAAACTGAGATTTTGAACATATTGGGTTTTTTAGGACGCCCCAGGGTCCACCCAACTCTAATGGTATTGGGTACACATTAGACATGATTTGATCTAGACTCTTCTAGACTCAATATCTTGTTGGGGAAAGTAAAGGCGGTTGGTCGTTGTCTTGTTAACATGACAACCTCGCTGGCCATAAAAACTTTAGTGACTAGATCTAGATCATGATATGATGATTAGATATCCCTATAATACTAGACTATATACTAATATAGATCTATATAGATCTAGATCTAAATATTAATCTAGATTGAAGAACTTAGGATTCTAATTCTAGTAGATAGATCTATTCTATATATTTTTTATTATTATTTTAAGAAATATAATTTAAAAGTTACCTTCTGCTGGGCCTCTAAGGCGATACCACTTTTAGCCGCTCTGTGTGCTGCCATCTTTATTAGAATAAATTTAACAGTTTACACTTTCTCACAAAATTAAACAAGGAAAATAGAGCGATCAATGGATTTACACATACACTTGATACACACTAGCCGTCTGCTACACTGAAGCCGACAACAGTGAACGCACGAAAGCAATGTCAGCTATTTTTGTTCTGCCTCGCTCTGCTCTTGTTGACACTCGACCGAAGGGCGGTAAAAGTGCGAGGCACAGTCAGCCGAGTATTCTGATTGGTTGCCCGACAATCCCGAAGGCGTCTCGCCGAGAAGCCGGTGTTTATTTCATTCTTAGATAAAATGCGCACTAACGGAGATAGTTATTGTTTTTAGAGTGAATACAATGGCCAGCCTACCAACGACCTTTGTATCAGTTTAGCCTTAAGGGTGTTCCCTTTATTTTTTCGTGGATGTCCAGTAACAGCACCACAGATTTGTGGAGGAGACTGAACATGACGGAAGGATGAATAGGTTCAAACTATGGGGATTCCCCGTGGTTCTTCTGAGCTTCATCAAGCATAACGAAGCGTGATGGCATTTTAAGCATCGATTACCATATTTTTCTTTTAAGAATCGGGTCATATTTGGGGTTCGTTTATGTTGTTTATATGTTGCTAAAGTTCCTAACATAAAATAATTCTAAAAAAAACAACAGTCTTTCTAAAATTAGACTAAACAAACTCTTAGAGAAAGTACTACACTGCGTCACTTAGGCACTTTTTTTTTTTACCATTAAGGACAGAGCCACAGGGAGAGCGTCCAATTCTGAAAGGGGGCGGGGGCAGAACATTAGCTTTGTCAAAAAATACTGTTAAAAAAAAAACAAAAAAACTCAATCATACTTGGGAAAAAAAATTAACCAATCAGAAGCAAAATAAAATAAAGTATTTTGACACCAATTGCCAGCAAGTCAAATAGCCAACGCGAAATAACTTCGTGAAGTCCACTAGTAGACCGACGTTTCTGGCGTAAATTATTTGCCTACGTCCTAACCAAAGCTTCCCGGCCGCAGGAAAGACGAAAGCGGTCATGGTTCGAACTAGGAATCTTCGCGATGACCGTCGGAAGCACATACAAAACGATCCTGCATGCATCCAGCATAAGTTTCAAATGTATTGCTTCGGTGTGTTTCTTTGGAGTACAACCACAGCTCCTCGGTATAGAATGTTGCCAACTAGTACTGATCAACAGGCGTTCATTGGAAACATAACAACAAAGAAGAAAAGTTTATGTTGACTTCTCCAAAGAGGGCGGGGAAGTTTATAATTCTCAAGTGTGGGAAATTTCGTGGAAAAAGTCGCAATGGCCCGTGTCACTGGTTACATTTGCAACGTAGGCCTACCCATACGAGACTTTTTTAAAAATTGATACTACTTGTTGTTGACTGTCGTTGACTTGTGGCACCAAGCTGCTGGTAGACAACTAAACTGCTGTGGGCGCAATACTTTTTAACTAATAAAACCTGAAATAACTTGAAGAACTTCATTGTGTCTGCCCTATCTTGCATCATTCAGAACTTGTTTCCCATCGTCACCATAGAAACACAGACACACACACTGCATAACACTCCTAAAGTCTAGTATGAATTTATAGATTCTCAGTTTTTGTCTTTTAACAGTAGAATGCAGGTTGGACTGACCATTTGGGTTTTTAGACAAACTCTCGGTTCGCTGGTACCCAAAGTTCAATTGGAGCCACCGCCGCTTTGAATGACAAATATTTCAGAAAAGAGTTATTAAGTAGACCAGTGTTGCCCAACCTAATTCGATTTGCGGGCCATTTTAATTTCCAACACTAGTGTCGCGGGCCACATGATGGAAAAGATTTTTTAAAAATAATAATGAAATCGAACTGAAACTTTTATTTAAGACCCGCGGATTAAGTACTTACTCTGACTTATTCGGATACATTTTAATTTTATTTTTACGCTTCAGAAAAAAAGTTCTGTGTTTATTTTGTTGTTCTTTCGTTTGTTTGTTTTTAAACAGCCGCCAGACTTTCTTTCTAAACACAAACATGTTGGCTAGCAATGGTATCATGTTCTACAAGAAAGTAAAGATCCATTCACTTTTCCTGGTAGATTCTATTTTTTAGAGTCTTATTTCATGAACACACAAATGTTAAATGCCTTGGTATGAATCCATTAGAAAAAAGTGAGGGCCCTAACGTATGTAAAGATACATTTTCAACATTTTTTTAAGGGTGGGAAGGGGCATTTTTTTTTTAATTTTGTGCCGAAAATTCGGCGGGCCGAATGGAAGTACGTCACGGGCCGGATCTGGCTCGCTTGCCGTATTTTGGGCATCACTGTAGTAGACGATCACCTGGTCATCAATTAAATGTTTTTGTGTTTTGTATTTAATTTTTTTTTTGATTGTTGCGATTGTATGACACCAATCGTTATAAACGGCCTCAATACTAACATGCAATCTGTGGGCGTTTGAGACCACTTGCTTGTTGCCTTGCAGTACAGACCTGGGAGATGTTTCTTAAGGATATGTGGTAGGCCAACAAAAATGTGTAGGAAATGTGGATGTTGGAGAGGAATAATGTAGGAAGGAGAGGAGTACAGAGAAAGAATGTGCGAAAGTTTTGTATAATGCTCTATTACACTCAACTGGAGCGAGGCTCTTCCAATCGCCATGTTTGTATGTTTAGTGGTTAGTTTTATTTACATATTATTTAGGCCTACTTGTATCTGTTCAAATAGACTGCCTTTGTAGTGTATTTTGTGGCTAATATGTAATAAATTGTTTCAATTGCCTTTTATTAAAGAAATTGTACAGACTAGTGCAAAACTAGTTTAACACAGCGTGTGCCTGGTAAGCTTCATCTATAATTTTAAATGATCTAACAATCTAACTCCATGTGACCTACTCCGACTCACATAGATTGGATTTTTAAAAAAAAAAAAAAGGGAACTCGCATCTTTGATTACACCCGAGTGGCTTCCCTTCGTCACCATGGCTACGGAAGGCAAATGGCCGTTGAGAAGCAGTAAGTGATTAGAAGCGTACTTTGTTCTGACTGGGAACATGAGCTGTCAATCAGTCACACACATGTATGGGTGACGTCACACATACAAGAGCAGAAGTTCTCAAAATTGACTTTGTTTCAATCCACTCGATTCTAGAGAAGAAAAAACTTTGTATAAGTGAGAAAATTGTAATTTTCTCTAAAAAAATTAATAATTTCAATAGTTTAGAAATACAGCATCAAAGAGTAATGTTCAAGATTGAATAGAGTGCAATTGGAATTTGTTTCTTTTTTTTTTACCTTTATAATTTCTTTCTTTCTGTCTCTTTCTTTCTCTCGTTCTTTCTGTCTCTCTTTCTTTCTATCTGTCTCTTTCCGTCTCTATTTCTTTCTGTCTCTCTTTCTTTCTTTCTCTCTTACTGTCACTCTTTCTTTCTCTCGTTCTTTCTGTCTCTCTCTTTCTGTCTCTTTCTTTCTGTCTCTCTTTCTTTCTGTCTCTCTTTCTTTCTGTCTCTCTCTTTCTCTCTTTCTTTTTGTCTCTCTTTCTCTCTCTCTTTCTATCTCTCTTTCTTTCTGTCTCTCTCTTTCTCTCTTTCTTTTTGTCTCTCTTTCTCTCTCTCTTTCTATCTCTCTTTCTTTCTGTCTCTCTTTCTTTCTGTCTCTCTTTCTTTCTGTCTCTCTTTCTTTCTGTCTCTCTTTCTTTCTGTCTCTCTCTTTCTCTCTTTCTTTTTGTCTCTCTTTCTCTCTCTCTTTCTATCTCTCTTTCTTTCTCTCTTTCTTTCTGTCTCTCTCTATCTCTTTCTTTCTCTATCAATGTAAGTATCTCGTTTGTCAAAATGTACTCAAGTTACCATCTCCAACGCCGACCAGCACTGTCTGCACACTTACTCATTGAGGGTGCCATTAAGTGAGAACTTACGAGAGGCTTAGTTAAATAGATGACTATTGCAATGAATGGCTTTGTTTATGACACCACAATGCAATAAAACTGGCGGGGGGGGGGGGGGGGGGGGACTTAAGTCTTGAACAAAGAAGAGATTCACGTTGAACGGGTAATGCACCACAGAAAGGAAAGTCTATAATGAAGTGTAAATTCGATACTTTTTGGATTGATATCGACACCTTGGCATTGTCTACTCAATTATCGCCTGTATGGCAATGTATTCGATTCCAATGATCAAAAGATGAGTACATGACATGAAACCCAGTTGCGACCTGTATATTTTTCCACATCTGATGCAGACAAAGCCGTTCTCCATTAAGGGTATATTTAAGTCTTTGATCGCTTGTAACTAGATCTAGATCTACATTTTCTTTTACATTTCCTTTTTAATGTCTGTCTGTTATTCCTAATTTTAAATGTAAATAAGAAATTAATTAATTTAAAACAAAAATCATTTTCTACTTATGTTCAAATATTACATTAAACTAAATATTTCTATGATAATAGTTAGAGTTGGGATCGATAATCGAACCCTCGGCAATCACGCCACTCTAAAAAAGTGTAGCCATACCACTATGTGCGAAATTTTAGCTTAGAATGAATGATGGGATAAGAGCAACGTAAATGACTCTCAAACATTTATTTGTTCATCTCAAACTTGATTCACACTCCAAAGGTACCCAATTACTTCATGGCACTATACACACTTGAGATTTCGGGCAACCGATAAGTGTTAGGCACCATTAGGCATCGATTGGGCTATTAAGTCTGATGTAATGTACCTCTCCGAATGGCTAATTCCATTTAATTTTTTTTTTAACTTCACTTATCGCTTAGTCTATTGGACCGTTGTGGCACCTTGCAAGAGTAGTCGACCGTCTTCCTCCATTCCTCTCTGTCTTTTGCCTTAGTTAGAACCTCTTTCAATGTCAGGCCCGTCCATTCTTTTATGTTGCCTTCCCATCGCTTTCTCTGTCTGCCTCTTCTTCTTTTTCCTGGTACTGTTCCCTGAAGGAAGGTCTCTGTGAGCCCCGAAAGCCTTGTGATTTATAGATTGCGTTTTGTTACGATAGTTCATCTGTCTCTAGATTCATCCATGGTAGGATGTTCTAATAATTTTTATATGTCGAGGTGTCATTAACTGAGTCATTGTTTCTAAAGAGGTTTGTACAAAAAAGCCGAATAACAAAAATAAATAAATAAATAATTAATAAATAAGAGACTTAAATAAGATAATTGTTTATCTACTACTATGCTTCATCGGGGGAATTACATTAAGACTTGTCTATGACGTCATCTTTCAGCAGTTCATTATGAAGTATTCTTAAAACACATACATACAAACACACACACACACACATACATCAGCTAAAGAAGCGTTAATGCCATGTTTTCTTTTTCTCGGGAAGCAATAGGTTTCAGATTTTGTTTTGTTACTGAAGACACCATGGTAGGTTGGTCAGCCAGGAAAGGGGCGGGCCTGGAATAATCCACCCACTGATAGCACTGAATAAGCAATTTGTGACTCGGACCCTGGCCGGATCTTTTCTAAATCTCCCTGGGCGCGCTACGTAAGCTTTGCTATTTGTTCACATTCCACAAACTGTAAGCCGTTGGGAGGGGCGGGGAGGGGGAGAGAAAAAAAAAAAAAGATTTGGTGTAGTACCGTCGTGCGTCACACCTGCTGTCAGATTAGACTCGACCGTCGCCTCCTTATAAGGATCTAGCTCTATAGATAAACGGGGGAATAACTCGCCGGGTCTTGTTAGCGCCGATACGCAGTACTCGATTATTGTATCGAGATGAAAGCTGGACTGGATTAGAACATCCCTTTGGTAGTAGGGAAGGAGGGGGGGGGGGGGGGAGTGGGCTAACATCGGAGCGTTGACACAATGAGAAATTCTATTTTTAGATTTCAGGCGGGCACTCAAATAGAAAGTTTTATTTAAAGTGTTTTATACGCTTAGCTCGCTGGGTGACAAGTGCTACGAAGCAGGGGTGGTATAGGCGTAGATCGCTCATAGAATTGAACAGCAAAGTGGTTCTATTCTGTGCATTTCACCACTCTTATACCGATGGAGCGTCGTGGCCAGACTCTGCTTGACTGCCGAAATGAAGTTATGAGTTGGGTCTTATATTATACAGACGTTACTTCAATAAAGAAGATGATTACGTCCTACGCGTCATGCATCTTGTCATGCATGTTAACCATTGACTTAAATTCTGCCAAGTCACTGGTTTTCTTGGCTGACTAAGGGAACCCATTCCATGCTCTAATCGCACTTGGGAAGAAGGAGCATTTGTACAAATTTGTCCTAGCATATGGAACGAGGAATGTGCCTTTATAGTTGTGTCTTTTTGAGTATTTTTTTAGATTTTGTTTTTGTATTTGAAGATTATGGTTTAGTGTTTTATATATAATTGCTACTTTACTTTTGAGTTTTCTATCCTGAACGCTTTCTAAATTTAGTAATTGTACTAAAGGTGTTACTTTAGTCAAATGTGAATATTCGTTTCCTATAAATCTCACTGCTCTATTTTGTGTCTGTTCCAGTTTCTAAATGTTTTTTGGAGGGATACCAAACGGAGGATGCTTGGCCTAGCCAAGGTTCAATAACATTTTAGTTTTATGTTCTTATTTTTTTTGATTTATAGAAATTTCTTTTAATGAACCCTAATGCTTTGTTTGACTTTTTGATAGTTTCACCAGTATGGGGATCCCATGACAGTTTTTCATTTATTATTACAGTATTTGCGTTTTTTAGTCTGTGTTACTGGTTTGCCATGAATAAGATAAGTGGTAATTATTTGTTTTAGTTTCTTTGTTACTCTTAATAACTGACATTTTTTCTGGGTGGAAAGACATGCTCCAATTTTGATTCCCATTTCTGTAATGCATCTAATTCTCTTTGTAAGATTTATGTATCTTGTGTTGTTTTATTGTTCTATATATTATGCAATCGTCTGCAAATAATCTGACTTTTGTTCCTGAACTAATGCAATTTGGTAAATCATTTATGTAAATTAAAAATAGTAGTGGACCTAAGACTGTTACTTGAGGTATACCTGAGTTAACTGTTATCGGTGTTGATTTAGAGCCATTTATTAATTAAAACTTGTTCTCTCCCTATTAGAAAATCTTTTATCCACTGATGCAATGGACCATCCACGCCAAAATATTTTAGTTTTTTAAGCAAACTTTGGTGGTGAACTTTGTCAAAAGTCTTGGAAAAATATAATAATATAGCAACTATTTGCTCACTGTTATCTAAACCTTTAAAAAGTCAGCAATTAGTCCTATTAGTTGTTTTTTATATGATTTATATGTCCTAAAGCTATGTTGGTATGGAGTAAGGACATTACGTTTGTCTAAGTGGATTATTATGTTCCTAAATATTATGTGTTCTAGGACTTTACAAGTGATGCTGGTAAGTGATAATGGTCTGTAGTTTCCTGGGTCAGTTTTTTCTCCTTAATAAAATAGGGGGGTGACATTAGCTTTTTTTCCAGTCCCTTGGTAGGCCTACTCTGCCCTGGTTTAGAGATCGTGTGGTAGCGCTTTCAGACTATCATCGCAATGATGTCGAACTCAAACCCTGCAGACTGCCATTACCTGCCTTCATAAAGGAACGCATGAAACACGTGAAATCAAATTCGCCTGGGGCAGGAATGGTTTAATTCGGGCCTTTTAAGACTACGACTACTTTATTGATCCATATTAAATTTTTTTGTGATTACAAGGACTCTTTTCTCATAAAAAAACAACAACAACACAACAGAAATATTCTCATAAATAGAACAGGTCTCTCCTGGGGGAGGCTTATACCCAACTAGATTAGTGCTTCTTCGCGATTCCCTCGTGGTAAACGGTAGGCCAAGTGCTAAAAACTTTTTCAGACGCTGTTCCGTTTGTTTCGGATGTTTCATGATTTTTACAATTACTATTTGTTAGATAAAATGACCAGATGAGGAAAATAACACGGTAGGAAATGACCAGGGGGTGAAATGACCGGGGGATGAAATGACCATGGGATGAATTGACCATGGATGAAGGTGACAGGAGATGAAGTGACCGGGGATGAAATGACCTGGAACCGAAGCGTCAACCACAAGGCTAGTAGTCAGACTTGTGATGCTATTAGAATGAAAATATCGCATTAAATACAACTGCAAGACATATGAAACTATTTAAGTAGTTTTAAAACCTCTTTTAAAGTAGCACATTTGGAATGGGTTAGTGGGCAAAACCTTATGTGTGGGTGGACACGGTTCTCGAAAACGGCTCTAAATATTTCCTAGAAATTTGACAGACGATGTATATCGTTGAGAGAAGAATTACTAGCTCGTTGGTCACACTGTGACGTTATGATTTTTCAAAGTATAGAAAAAATATTTAAATTTGGCTTGAGGACTAGAAAATATTTATCATGAACGGTCTACACGTCATCAGGTATGTCTACAGGTAGGCCCTATTTAATCATGAGTTTAATAAATTAATTTTCCGACACATTTGGCGCACCGTTTTCTAGGTCTAAATCTAAAGGTCTATCATAACATTCTTATAAAGTCTAGTAGATTTATACATTCGCTTGAGATAGATCCTCTGACATTATCTGGCGCAGAGAATTAAAATGTAGAGTGTATAGGCAGACGTATTTTGGTTAGACGTAGCAAGCAATGTCGTAGCGTGCAGTGACGCAATGTGGACATCTCCGAAAAGAACAAATCTACTCAGGAGATAGGATAACAACCCTAAATAGGTCAGCCATTCCTGTGGTAGTATAGAGTTCGGCGTCTTAATTTTAACTTCAAAGGATTTAAAAATAAACCACACAACAAGTAGCCCATGGGACTGTCGTTTGGCGTGAGTGATACTTTGACATCAATGAACTAAGAAGTAATAGTGGCACTAATAGCGATACTCTACGGTACGGTACATATAGATGTAGAAATAAAACCATTCACTATTCGAAATTCGGGGATGGGGCGGTGTTTGAGTGGTTAAGCGCTTGGCTACCGAACCTGGGGAGTCCTGGGTTCGAACCTCATTGAAAGCTGGGATTTTTATATTCGGGATTTTTATGGCTCCCCTAGTCCACTAAACTGTAATGGGCAGATGACTTTAGTTGGAGATGACCTTAACATCAATTGCTCTTTGCGTATTTCACTAGACCAGAAAACTTGTATTGTACTAGAAATAGATGTAACTTACCTTTGGGTCTTGTTGTGAACTCCTAACTTGGCTTAGACATAACACTGAAACGTACTTCTTTAAATAACCCAAGAGACGCCAGAGATGAATTAACAACAAAATATAACTTTAATAAAAGTAATCAGGGTAACAATAGTTGTAGACAACGCATCAAATGTTAACTATTTAATTTGCACAATTATTTAACTGACTTCTATATTACTTATACTATACGACTAGGCTCAAAAACTCAGGCCTCTGCCAACAATAACAAACTCCAAGCGCTGTTACTCTGTCCCAACCAATGGACCAATGAAATAATAATAAATAAACAAAGAATTCCTTAAATTTTGCACCCAAGATTCTATCAAGTGTTGTTTACAATACAAACACAACCACCACAGCTCTTTTGAAAAGCGAGTCCTTTGGTTTTAAAAAAATAGACACACAATTATTGTCTTCTTTAATACATTTTCAAAACGAAAAATAGAGTTTATATTTAAAATAGGGTGGAGTTGGGGGCATAATATTTTTTTTCTTGTTATCTGTGACATTATATTTGTCAAATGAAAGAATAAACATCTATCTATCTATCTATCTATCTATCTATCTATCTATCTATCTATCTATCTATCTATCTATCTATCTATCTACCTACCTACCTACCTATCTATCTATCTACCTACCTACCTACCTACCTACCTACCTACCTATCTATCTATCTATCTATCTATCTATCTATCTATCTATCTATCTATCTATCTATCTATCTATCTATCTATCTATCTATCTATCTACCTACCTACCTACCTACCTATCTATCTACCTACCTACCTACCTACCTACCTACCTACCTACCTACCTACCTATCTATCTATCTATCTATCTATCTATCTATCTATCTATCTATCTATCTATCTATCTACCTACCTACCTATCTATCTATCTATCTACCTACCTACCTACCTACCTACCTACCTACCTATCTATCTATCTATCTATCTATCTATCTATCTATCTATCTATCTATCTATCTATCTATCTATCTATCTATCTATCTACCTACCTACCTACCTATCTATCTATCTACCTACCTACCTACCTACCTACCTACCTACCTATCTATCTATCTATCTATCTATCTATCTATCTATCTATCTATCTATCTATCTATCTATCTATCTATCTATCTATCTATCTATCTATCTATCTATCTATCTATCTATCTATCTATCTATCTCTTTCTTTCTCTCTCTCTCTCTATGTATATATATATATATACGCCTAAACGCATCTAAACGCAACTGAGTGCCCAATGGAATGGCAGGTGTCCGTTCATGCTCTGCCAGGGTGTAGCACTGTGTGCTGCAAGCTGCCCAAGGGTCACAGTCACCAGATTTTCCCCCAGAGTTGACTCACGAAACATTTCCCATGTTTGGGTGTAGCCGCAAGGCAGCAGAGGCTTGGGTTCAAAGCTTTCCTTCTCCTGCCCGAAGCTAATTGGTACCAGTTGCTCGTATCCGCCCTTTCTCCTGTGGGGTCAGTGATAACAGTTCCGCTGGACCTAATGTCTTGGCCATGAGTGATGACCAGGGGTTGAACTGGTTATCACAGGCTTAAGCCATGTCATAAAAATAAACTAAATACTTTGGCAAAGAAAAAGTTTTTTTAAAAAAATGCATAACTAAAAAGAGTTTTAGTGTTATAGAAATTTAATTACACTTTTAAAAAAAAGAAGGGCACCGAGTTATAGTTTCTTAGGTGCGCGAGCAAAGTTATGATCGGTTCTACTCTTGAGATTATTAGATAATATACTAGTCTAAATCTAGATAGCGCTATTCTATACTGAGTGTGGGAAAAAAAAGAATACAAATCAGGCTTTCTATTGTATAGTAATTTACACTCTTTGTGAATGAATGACATGGATCATTTCAACTTTTTTTTTACTAGATTATATTTTGTATATTTGTGTCTACACCAATGTGAAAAAAAAACACCCCACCATCTAACCAGTTTGCTGATTAATCAATTCATTGAAGAGATGTCATATATTTAAACACGGAGTTTGCGCCTTTTTTTTTTTTAATCTGTTGAATCATGTAAACTGTGCCATGACGTCATCAAATTTTGAGCGGCATGAATTTTAAAAAAAATTCTTCATTGAATAGACGGTTTCTTATCTGACCTTATTAAAGGGCTGGTTAAATTTGAGTTATAAAAATAACATTATCAATAATTGTGAATAACCATTATGTGTTCAGTAGTTCTCAAAGTTATGGGTCTATTAACAACTAATTCAAACTCATGTAAATTTTGCTGTCATTGACACACTTATGTAAATCGCTTTGATGTCTATGTAATCAAATTATGAAGCAATATAAAACAATAGGCCCCCGGAGTGTTCTGCTCAATATTTTCAGAAAGAATATCAGTAACTATGAACAATCACAACCCTATCTCCGTTGAAGACACGTGCTCGTGTCAAAGGTGATACCATTACTGTTGTATTGTTAGTTTGGCTAACGACGACTTGATACCACAAGATAAAGATAAAGGATAAAGTATAGGAAGAACCTATTCTAGGTTACAATAAACGTCTTAGGAAAGAACAAAAGGGTCAGAATGTAATAAAGATTAATTATGTACACACATACACATATATATTGGCGGGAAGGGGAGAACAAATTCCCCCAACCCCCCCCCCCCCCCGAAAAAAATCCTGGCTACGCCCATGGAGTCGAGGGCGGGAGTTCCGCTGGTTCCGTGATTTAAAAAAAATCTTTTAGGGCAGTTTTGGAAATACCCGTCCACCCAGAAACCATGTATAGAGTGCAAGGTAAGAGTAGGAATAGTAAGAGTAGGAATAGTAAGAGTAGGAATAGTAAGAGTAGGAATAGTAAGAGTAGGAATAGTAAGAGTAGGAATAGTAAGAGTAGGAATAGTAAGAGTAGGAATAGTAAGAGTAAGAGTAGGAATAGTAAGAGTAGGAATAGTAAGAGTAGGAATAGTAAGAGTAGGAATAGTAAGAGTAGGAATAGTAAGAGTAGGAATAGTAAGAGTAGGAATAGTAAGAGTAGGAATAGTAAGAGTAGGAATAGTAAGAGTAGGAATAGTAAGAGTAGGAATAGTAAGAGTAGGAATAGTAAGAGTAGGAATAGTAAGAGTAGGAATAGTAAGAGTAGGAATAGTAAGAGTAGGAATAGTAAGAGTAGGAATAGTAAGAGTAGGAATAGTAAGAGTAGGAATAGTAAGAGTAGGAATAGTAAGAGTAGGAATAGTAAGAGTAGGAATAGTAAGAGTAGGAATAGTAAGAGTAGGAATAGTAAGAGTAGGAATAGTAAGAGTAGGAATAGTAAGAGTAGGAATAGTAAGAGTAGGAATAGTAAGAGTAGGAATAGTAAAAAACAACAAAAGAAGAAGAATCATATTAAAACTGTGTATAAAGTGACAGATATTGTTCAGACATTGTATAGAAGCCTCGAGAAAAGTGATAGTGTACTTTTGCTTTCCAGTATTGGTATTAATGACAGCACACCGAGGAGAGTTAAAGATGTAGAAGTTGGAAGACTCTAGGACACAACTCAAGTAAGACATAACAGATAGAAAACACTTTCTATTGTAAAGTTCCCTTTTCATACCTTGTGATCTATGGGGCAGATGATGTTAAAGGTCGTCTGTTTCTGTGGCAAATGGTTAATGAGGGTGTCATGTGGCCTGCACAACGACCAAGTTTACTTCTCCCCAACTAATGTCTAGTATCCATTAGAGCTGGGTGGACTTAGAGGCGCCCTAAAGACCCCGAAAGTAAAAATCACAGTCTTCACCAGGATTCGAAACCAGAACCCCCGGTTCGGAAGTCAAGTGCTTTACCACTCAGTGACCGCGCCTCCTTGTAGCACAAAGTAAAGTTGGCAACAGTCATATTTTAACACGGCGTCCTTGACATTGCTTTCTTGCTTTTCCAATCTTATTCTTTTAATTTTTTTTAACCTTTTCTTTAGGTTTCATTATATGGCTACCACATTTCTTCGTGTCTCTTGCTTTTGTTTTCTCTCTTTCTTACTGTATTTCATTGCGTAAACCGGATCCCAGAAATCAAAATATTCATCTCATTTCTGCCTGTGGTTCCCGTCTGGGGCATGGGCCACTAACCAGTTTCCCCCATGCGTCTCAGTTCTTGGCGAGTCTCTCCAACTGTCCCACGTCTTTTCCTATCTGCTTCCTTGATTAAAATTTAAGAAAAAGATCTCGTATATTCTAGCAAGATATTCCTGTCTGACGGCAAGGAAGGCTAGCGAGTCATGTTCCAACTTCTGGCTAAGGTGGTGCATAGAAAAGATATGAAGATTGTCGAGAAATGAAACTGTATAGCCATGAGCAAGATATGTTCACATAGTAGCTTGGAAAAATAAGAGTTTTTCGAGAAAATGTAGATTTGTTTCTCTTGTGTGATGTAGTCAGTTCTTTCTTGCTGTGTAGGAGGTTCTCTATTTCGAATCCACTTTGTTTTTCTCCGTTGTCCCCTCTCTTTCCTAGTTTCACCGTCTGTTGCTCCCTCATTGATACGCCTCTGCATTCGAATTTTGTCCCTCTCTTCCTTTCACCAACTCTCTCCTTTCCACTACATTTATCATTTCCGCAACCTCTCTCCCATTCACCAACTCTTATTATTCAGTCTCTCTCTCTCTTTTCCACCAAGTCTCTTTTCTTCTCTCTCGTGCCCTTCTTCTACCTCCACATCCTCTCTCTCACTCTCCCCCTTCCCCTCTCACTTTTACCACATCAGAAATAAACAACACCTAGACACCTTCAAATTTGTGGTTCAATGTTTTTAATGTTTAATTGTTGTTTTTTCCCTCTGTGGTACGAGATCAAAGGTCACAGTTAGAGCACACGCCATCTAGCTGCTAGTTAATATACAGCACACACAGGTGAAGGCGTTCACACTTGTACACAATGAAAGTTTACACAGTAATAAATTGACATCTATACTATCAGCAATACCAGTCAGTGACACAAATCAATACATGCATATTTTTTTTAATAATGCCTTTTCCAATGGCAATACAATTAGGCGGAAAATTATGTAATATTTTATTAAAAATGTAAAATTCATATACATTTTTTTTTAGTTTGTATTTTAAAATTTTTATCTCACTATTTTTTGTTAATGAATTATTAATTGATCGGAAATTACCAAACTTTTATACAATGTTTAACGCAAGGCTTCGATCAGCTTCTTTAATTAAGAGAAATGCGGGTATCAACCAGTATTTGTATTAACAAAATTAAAACATAACATAAAAGTCTCAAAACCAAAGCGACAATGCTATTCACATAAATCGAATCAAACATCACATTGAAGTTTTAGTCTAGCCCAGCGAGACCATTCATTAGCGAAGGTCTCAATACCAACCTGCAACGTCACAACCTGTAGGTAGTTGAGACCAACAGCTTGTTTCAGACCTGTCAGGGTTGTGACGTTGCAGGTAAGTATTCAGGCCTTCTATAAGGATTGGTCTCGAGCCCACTGACCTACACATTTTGTGTGAGCTGAAAATACAGAACCGTTACAAAATACATCATTACGTTTTTTTTTTGAAAGCATCTAAACAGATCTAATAAAAAAATATATATATTGTCAATAAAACTAACGGAAAAACAGGCACATTGTAACTCTTACAAAATCATGACATAAATCATACAACACAAATTAACATCATAAATAGATAACAACAGTAAACACGCTAAAAGTAAACATGATGCTAATAAAACAAAGAGTAAGCATGTGGCGTACACCCAACCTTCATGGTATGAAGAAAAAAAATTAAGTCAGCTGATGACGTTTTTAGCGAAAATAGGCATATCATACACTAGCCTCATACAAAATAAACATCACACGAAGAAGCCAACCTCAACAAAATATGGAGACGACGCCTAGAAAGATACAGATCCCTGCGTACAGGTCAAGAAAACGAAAAATGTAAGCAACAAGGTCAAGGTTAACTGAAATTGATTTGGACAAGATCTATAAACATTGCCCGGGAAGAATGAAATACAGATACAAACTCCAGTAGGTCTACACAGCTGTACGTAGTCCACGCCAAGACTCGGTCTTTTGGTCCCAAACTCCCATTTAGGAAAAACAAAAAAAACTGTCTGGAGAGCTACCGGTTCATGTCAGATCTAGGGATTGGTTATCTAAACCTTTCAACACAAAAAAATGCGAACGTTATGGAGTCGTTTGTCCTACCTAAGGCTGCTGACGACAATGCCACCTATCTTGCATCATTCATAACTTTTACCCCCCGTCACCATAGAAACACAGACACACACACTCCATAACACTCCTATAGTCTAGTATGAATTTTAAAATGTCTCAGTTTTTGTCTTTTAACAGTAGAATTCAGGTCAGATTGACCATTAGGGATTTCAGGCAAACTCTGGTTGGACTGTTACCCAAATTTCAGTTGGAGCCACCGCCGAATGCACCGATTGGAATGACAGATATTTAAGAGAAAAATGATGTTGTAGACGATCACCTGGTTATCATTTAACTTCTACCTCTGTAGGCCTACAAAGTGCCATATCTTCTACTTCTAACTACAGTAATTCAAAAGTGCTACACCATCTACAACTGATTATTGCCCATTCTGTTACGTTGGAGGATCCCCTACGCCACATGTTCTAGAGAAATGCTAAATGAAACCTTCTGAAGATATAACACACAAATCTTATTAAGACTTAAGAGTACACACTATCGATAACAGAATACACATTAGTAGAACCAGTATGTAATTAAATACAGATGAATATGATGATAAACATATTTAGCTGTTCATTGTTTTTTTCTAAACGTAATAAAGGCCAAGTTAAATCACAAATAAACAATCTGGCAAGATTATTTTTGTAACAACTTGAATGCTTGACTTTTTTTTTTGTTTAAAAATATAATAAAATTGTGAAAAAAATAATGAACCAGAACATGCCCCCCCCCCCCCCCCCCAAGGGCCGGGTTATGGGGAGTGTTCTGATTGGCAGAAACCGAACTGAACAGCGAAAGTGACGATTCGACATACCTCTCAGAATTCTGGGTTGATTTACTGAATTCATAATAGCAGCACAGAAATTCAGACCCCTTCCCCACCCCCCCCCCCCCCAAAAAAAAACAACATGTCCACAATAAAGATTGGATCTTAGTAAAAGTCCGTTAGGGAGTACAGGGCATTCCTTTAATCCCTTTAACTACTGAGAAGGATTTCTCTCAGTAGACAGAGAGGGGTGAACCGAGAGGTGTCCAGCACTAGTCCTGTCTGAAAGTTCCACAATGTATGTGACCATGAAAGGGCTAGGTCACAACAAATATGTGATGTGCACCCCCAGATCCTGCCCCGCTAATAGAGGTCAGACAACCGCGCAACTACGCGCGAAAGAGAATGAACAGAATGAAAGTTCTACTCTTTGGGAGGAATATTTTATTTTTCAAATTTGACCTGAACATGACACTGGCCATTGTATCAATGCCAATATAGCAACTGAAGTCATGTACTCTCGAAACTAACATGTTACTTGTCAGGACAATGACAAAACAACAAACTATAAGCGCAGTTTGTCTTAATAGCTTTATTGGGCCAACGAACAGTGGCGTAGCTAGGGTGGAGGAAAGAATTAGAAAATCCTCAGGGACTCAATTTGAGGGGGGGGGGGGGCCAAATAAGCGTTCGATTTTTTTTTACATTAAAAATTAAATATTACGCAAAATGCATGGGCCATCAAAGAGGTCAAGCCCCCCCCCCCCCCCCCGGGCACCCGAATGATGGCAAATTCCTAGCTACGCCACTGCCAACGAACAGTCTTATTGAATAATAAAGACCAAGGGATCAGTTGTTGGTCGAAGCAGAAACATTCCTAGAAAAAAACAACAACTTCCAATGTAGTTCCTTGTTTTAAGTGGAGCTCCATCGATCCAGTTAGTACATTGACATTATGAATGGCGTAGCTTTAGCTAAGAGATAGCTAATACCATAGAACCAGCCTGTAATAGGGATTTACAACAAGGTTATCTTTAATAATACACTCCCAAGTTACTTCCTCAATTGACTTATTGAGATTTAATAAACCAAGATTTGACTTGTTGAGATTTAGTAAACCAAGATTTGACTTGTTGAGATTTAATAAACCAAGATTTGACTTGTTGAGATTTAATAAACCAAGATTTGACTTGTTGAGATTTAGTAAACCAAGATTTGACTTGTTGAGATTTAGTAAACCAAGATTTAACTTGTTGAGATTTAGTAAACCAAGATTTGACTTGTTGAGATTTAGTAAACCAAGATTTAACTTGTTGAGATTTAGTAAACCAAGATTTAACTTGTTGAGATTTAGTAAACCAAGATTTAACTTGTTGAGATTTAGTAAACCAAGATTTGTAACACTACTCTTCTCTTTCCTTTTTGAAAGAAATTTCAAATGTTGTTGTATATGAAGCAAATCATAGATTACCAGTTAAATGTATTTTCTGTAGAATAGACATCAAACAAAAACTGATACTTTAGTCACAGAAGCCCAAAGGCGGAACTTAATCCAAAGATGTGGGAGAAATAAACGTGTACAAGATTTGTATCCGACAGAGTGAGTTGATATTAATTTGTAAACTATGGCATTCCATGCATGTGTCACCCTTTACAATTAATAAAACTTTTATCCCCTATTCAGTAACGACTTCTTTAAGTACATGTAATAGTGTCATGACACTAAATACTTTTACTTCTTAAAAGTAATAAACTACCATCTTTCAGTAGCCCCAGAGGACTCCAAATTAGTCATGTGGCAGGGCACAGAGAAACTGCTTCGCGCAAAGGTGGCTACGTCACTGAAAGTCCGTATTGTATGAGAATTAAGCCAATGAGACCTTTTGTTATCCTACCCAATTTATTGTTTCTTTCCCTTATATTGTGTATTCTGTAAAAGGTAGGCCAAGTTTAATCATATACGTAACATACAGGAAGTAAAAAAAAAAATAATAATTACAAATCAATTTCCTCCTATGGCAAAGCTCCTGTGGCTCTGAACAGACTAAACCAGAGGTAGCTTCAGATGCCTTCTACTACGTCAGCAGTGAGTCAAATCATACATGGCATTAGTAGCATAGTCATTGTATAGGAAAGGATTGTGTGCATACGAGACAATTTTTTACAGAAGGCCTCAACACTGACCTGCAACGTCACAGCCTGTTGTCAGTTTAGAGAGTCAGACCAATAGGTCGTTGCCACGTCGTGTTGGTCAGTGTTGAGGACGTCTATTACGAATGGTCTCACACATACACAAGCGTGACCCCTAGATGGGCATGTACGTTAGGGTCAAGGTTAGACTTGTATTTCATAAGATAAGAAGAAGACACGATAAGAAGATAAGAATTCTAAATCAAATCACTTTATAGAAATGTATTGTTTCACATATCGAAGTTTGGCCTGAGTAGTTCTGGTGCGCACTCGGCTCTGGCCAAACGGTTGTGGGTCAAATCTAGGAGCGGCTAAGGCACGGTGACGAGATCTCGAAATTACCGATTGATTATTGAAAATGCTGATGGAATTTTGTTGCAGCACAAGTAGGTCTCTATGGGGTTATTTCTTCTATTCCGAAGTAGGCTGGTGATAGAAAAGAAGTTTTTATCTGGCATTTATAAATTCTGGAGAATATTTGGAACTGTCTGATAATTTCGGAGTAAATGCTCCCGACGCCTCAGCGTGGAAACGTCTGTCCGGAGAAGCGAAAAGGTTAAGTACGAGAGCAAACAGGGTTCCCAGTGGGCTACCACAGTTGTGCTCTAGCGAGTGTACTTGCACGTGGTGGGGATGTAAGAAAGGCCTGCTATCCCGTCCTACACCCATTAAACCGTTCACCAGCGGGGTCATACGGGCGGCGATGACTCTCCCACGGGAATCAGTGGCACATTATAGGCATATGGAGGGAGCCCCGTGGGCTCGGCCTCCAGCCTCGCATGGCAGGAGGAACCCATGTCGTTGCCTTAAGGGACTGTGCCCTATGACCAATGACCAGACGGATGTAAATAAATGATCATCTAGTCGAAGGAGCACTCCAGACAGAGGGGTCGGTGAAGAGCCAACTCCTCATCCTGGCCACGGGGATAAAATCCTTTCCCTGGTCACATGGTACATAAAAGGGATGCGGGTCATCTCGAATATTAAATGGACATCTCTACGATAATTTGATAAGAGAATATAATTACAAGTATTACATTTGATATCATTTTAAAGCAATCAATGCGGTTCTCTAATATATTGATGCACAAAATACGGCCCGCGGGCCATATTCGACCCGCGACGTAGTTCAATCCGGCCCACCGAAAAGTCGGCACAAAGAGTAGAAAATCCAACCTCCAAAAAAAAAAAAAGATTGATAAATGTATCTTTATCTACGAAAGGGCCATCAAATTTACTCTGATGACTTGGTCCATGATCTTAACATTTGGCGTTTATGAAATGGGACTTTGAATATAGAATCTTTTTTTTGTGTGTGGATATTAAGCCAAACTATTTGATTTGTAAAGAATGTGTGGATGCTTTACAAAAAGAATAACATATAAACGACATTATAAAACAAATTTGAGCCGCTAATAAAATATTGTTAAACTACGCCTAGAGTTTGGAGGATTGTTGGGAAAATTTACCAAAAAGCGACAAGAAAATGACTGTTGTTAAACTAGCTGCAATGTTGCATTATTTTAAGCCATTATTGGATGCGTTAAAAAAAAATAAAAGTTCAAATATCCCATTAGTTAATGTTAGTATTAGATCCACGGATTTTGTAATAGATTATCTCAGTGATGCCCAAAATACTGTCCGCAGGCTACATCCGGCTCGCGAAGTTGTCCCATCCGGCCCGCGAAACGTTGGCACAAAGTGTAAAAAATACCCTCTTCACAAATAAAAATAAAAAAAAATTCTCTAACTTAGAGTAAATGGAGTAGTATCGATAATAAGCCAACATCCAACATATTTGTTTCGTAATGAAAAGGTGGCTCTTTTTAAGAACATTTTGAGCATTAAACAACTTTATGAAACCAAACACATAAATAAGACTGCATACTTGGTTTGAGACATCATTGTTAGATTACACTTGGAGTGGAGGATACCAAAAAAAGAGACAAGAAAATGAGTCTGATGCAAGACTAGCAAGCTCAAGAGTTGTTCACATTGTAAGTAGAGACATGAAGCCAGTTTCCGATGGCAAGTGCGTAAAATAATACTCGCATAGCAGTGATGGAAGACATGAGTACTGAAAAGAAGAATGCTGTTGAAGCTTTCAACCACTCTCATGAACTGAACAAGGCAAGTAAAAGATATGGTAAATATGTCGATTCAAAACTAACAGACAAAGCAGATTCGAAATGTTTTTTATTGTTACTGAAGAGTCCACCGATATATTTGATACCGCTAAAAATCTTGGTACAAATTCGTGGTACAAACAGCCGTTTTGAAATCAAAGAAGTTAGTAGCCACGAGACGCATACATGGGACCACCACTGGCGAAGTCCTGATCAAAGAGATAACAACCATTACAGAGGATCTTTCCCTTTGTGGAAGAAATTAGTTGGAATGACAACTGATGGTGCCACAAGTATGGTTGACAGCAAGAGTTATTAGAAAAGTTGTCGAGTCAAATGGAACTAAGCCTCTGCAGCTTCATTGAAGTATCCACCAATCAAAAAAAGTCTTGACCTTGTGATGATGATCGTGTCCGTCGTTTCGAAAATTCCTCTGCGGCCAATGTGTCAAGTGCCCAGATGGAGCTGCCATTGGAACGGATTGACTTACAAAATCTTTGTCAAATTTCAAGTGATGCAGATAATTGATTTCCACTCTAGGCCACCTGAAGAATCTTTTCTAAATCTCCAAAAAACAAGCGTCAATGATGATGACAAGAATTACAAGCATTATTAGTGAGGACAAAACTTTTCACTGAGGAATTTAGCAACATTTATGTTACGTAATTGTCTCATTGAGGAACACCTACATTTCTAGATTCAGTACTCAGGACTTGGTGTCTCACCTATGCGGCCAGATATTTAAAGGTTGGTTAAGGATAAGGCTTTCATGATTTAATGTAAGAACGAGATTCTCGAGCTTCTACTGAAAATGGTTCATTGTCCATTTCCTTTTTTTTTAAATTTACCTTTTTTGTTGATGTGGCCCGCGACACGAATGTCGGAAATAAAAATGGCCCAACGGCCGAATAAGGTTGGGCATCACTGAATTTTTAGATCTATTTCTTTCCTTTTGTGTACCTGTTCGTTCATTTAACCCACGACACAGGTATCGCAATTCAATTATCGAATTGGGTTGGATTCTATAATAATTTATGCTCAAAACAAGAATGTTATTATCTGATTGTAGAATGTTGTGGTACTATAGATATGTGAATACACAGTTCTTTAAAAAGAGATATTGTTGCACAAGAAATATGGTTTAACAGAAGGCGTGGAAACATTTCAATAAAATGTACATTTTGAACTTTTAAGTCTTTTATTCAATGACTATATACTACTTTACAGGGTATGTAACTCTTAAAAATATTTTCATCCAAAAATCATTGACTCTAATACGTTTATCTCCCTTCTTATTGTGAATTGTAAATGTAGATAATTACATGTAGACCAACTAAAAAGTACCGTAACTATTTGGTAGAAAATAATATTCAATATGTGTATCGAATATATCCCAGAATTCATTTATTATCTTTTTACATTAATTGTGTAGACCAGAGGTGGGCAAATTACGGCCCGCGGGCCACATGCGGCCCGCGAACACTCTACAGAAATCAGTTGTGCTCACATATTATAAAAAAGCAAATATATTAGAAATAAATAATAATAAATATCTATATAAATTATTGAGACTTCTGACTCTTATTACTTATGATGAAGAGGCTAAAGAAACAAGTCACTCTAAAAAGTTTACAGTAAACGAAGATTATTCCTATTTTAAAACATTCAGTCAAAGACACAAGCTCAGGCCGGTATTTATTCAATATTATCAAGAATTTTGTTGAAAGTGTTAAGTTGGAGCAAAAAGGCAAGGGTAACAACTGATGGAGTCCGTGCTTTGACTGAGAACAAAAAATTAAATTAAAGAACAATATCCAAATCATAAACTTTAAACTGCATTGATTATTAAACATATTATTGACCCAATTATCAAACTTATCAGACTAGGGGTCTTAACCACAGGCAGTTCAGGGAAGTACTTAAAGATTCGGAAACAAACAAAAAAACTCCGATGTTTGGTACCACAGTAGCTTGGGTAAGGTATTAAGAAGAATTTAGATTCTCAGGAAAAAATTTGTATGTTCCTTGAAGGACATTGACTGTGACTTTGTTACTAATATTTCTAATGAAGCGTGAAAGACAAGACTTCTAGTTTTGCATCGCTAATTATTGCAATGGGTTGTTTGCACATGAAATATAGGCCTAAGTACGTGTTACTTTTTTAAAACAAAGCTTTCCCATTTCTCCAAGCAAACAAGTAAAAACAGGTTTTGTCATTTTCCTTTGCTGAAAGGTGAAACTAATTCTAAGGAAATGGTTAAAATGTACAAGACATAAATAAATATATATAGATTCCTTGATTTTGGAGTCTGAAAGCACATTTTAAGACGTCAATAACTTGGAACCAGTTTTCAATACTCTCAGCTCACCATTTAGTGCAGAAGCTGATACAGCTCCAGAAGCATATTGTGATCAGTAAACGAAGTTAGGATCAGTAATGTCTTCGGCTTGATCTTGGTGGGTGCTAGAAGCTGTATTTCCACACTTTAAAATATTTTGCTGCCAAACTTTCACAATATTTAGGTCCACAGACATCAAACGAGCATTTTTTTTCTTGTTTGAAAGTAAACAAGTGTAATCACAGGTCGATGCTGACTGTAATTTGACAGCAGTCACAAAGATAACAACTACTAATCTAGTTCCACAGTTCTGGAACATTATGCACTGTATGCACGAGTGTAAACAGTTAAATACTTCACAATTACATTTGTGGTAAAATGTTGTGAGATAAAACGGTATTAATACTATTAAGAGTGTCCTCGTAAAATGAGCTTCAGATATTGCTAACTCTTGTTGCAATTCCTCTATTAGTGGTGTTAAAAAATCAAATGTAAATGTATAATCAGTAAAATTGTGAATTAAAAGACATTATACACAGTTAGTTAGCGTATTTTTTTCTAATTTGTAAGTACATATACATAAGTATATATGTAATTCGCAGTGCTAATGCCGAGGCTTTTATATCACCTTGATGATCCATAGCCTAAAGGAGGCCATATATATATATATATATATAATTTATACATATATATATATATATATAGAGAGAGAGAGAGAGAGAGAGATGTATGCGGCCCCCCATTCCCTAATTTTTTTTATGCGGCCCTCCAAAGGAAAATGTTGCCCAACCCTGGTGTAGACGATATTGGTACGAAGCAAGACAAAGGAAAAAAGATGTCTCCTTGGTGGGAAGCGTGGTAGAGAGGCCAAAAGCTTGGCTACCTAGAAATAGGCTCGAGGTTCGACACCCGACTCGTGCAGAGTTGTGTTTACTGAGCGCCTAAAGGCAGCACGGAAAACCCCCTCCCTCACCCCACTGGTCCACAAATGAGATTGGACCAAAAGCGCTCTGAGCATGCTATAAGCATGAAAGTAGCGCTTTATAAAAGCTATAATAATAATAATAATAATAATAATAATAATAACCTTTTTGGTCTAGAAATACGCTCAAATTTTCCTGTTTTTTTGTTGTTTTTTTCTTTCGGCAATACCTTTATTCAAGCCAGAACTTCATGGAACCTGCATCCAGGAACCTAGATCGAGCAAGAACCATGAAAGCTTAACTCAAATGCGGCGCTAAAAAAAGAATTACTAGCTCGATGGCCACATGAAGAAAACCATAGTTTGACGTTATAATTTTTCAAAGTAAAAAAATAAATACATTTAAATTTGGCTGACATAGTTAGTCGAATGACCGTAATTATGATTATGCAATAACTGAGTAAATTCAAAGTTGATTCAATTTTTTTTTTTGAAGTCTTTTGAGCGTTGCTAACATTTTAACGTAACTCTAATAGAGAGATTACATCTACATTCTAGATCTAGACTAGATCTTCTAAATCAGAATTCTGGTTTAGTGTTAGATCTAGATACTCATATAGCCTAATGAACAAACTAGAAGTAGATCTACACTAGATCTTCTAAATCAGAATTCTGGTCTAGTGTTAGATCTAGATACTCATATAGCCTAATGAACAAACTAGAAGTAGTTCTACACTAGATCTTCAAAATCAGAATTCTGGTCTAGTGTCATGGGTTCGATAATGCTCGAATTGAACCAATAAAAATGTTTAATTATTTTAAAAAAATTATTTGATTATATTTGAAGTTTAAAAAAAAAAAATTCTTAAAATGTTTTTCTTCTTTGTTTCTGTATGTTTTTCTTGCTTTAGAACTAGAAGAAATTTGGTCAAAGAAAGTGTCACAGAACGAGTCGGTTTTATGATGAATTTTTTTTCATGAATAGAACCTGAAAACTTGGTGAGTCTCGAGAACAAAACAAAACAAATAAGGTTTGTTGCTGAACATAAAAATTATATGTGTCAGACGCGAATAGCCCAATTTTCAGTAAAAGAAATTACAAAAGTCATTTCTCTATAGAAGAAGTTACGAAGGCTATATAAAATACACACAGACCTATATATACTACAATTAATATAGGTTTTTGATTGCTAGTTACGATTTATTTAGGTAGGTGCTGTTTTACTATTACATACCAAGGATTAGAGTTTAGAAAAACCCAGGTTTGTTTCTTGTGCAACGCTATTAGCTAACACCTCATATCATCTCTCCATTAGTATATTTAGATCTATAAACTAATTCTAGTCTAGATCTATATATAAAAATCGAATAGATCTAGATAGTAATAGTATAGATTCTATCTTGAGACTAGATTGCCGAGTCTAGCCTATGCTATGCCTATAGTCAGTTTTTATTAGAAAAAAGTCTAAATATTAATAACAACTAAAGGTTTTTAATTATTAGAATATTAGATATAGACATAAGACATACATCTAATAATACTGTAATACGTTTACTATACTCTATACTTAATCTACTAAACTAGAGATCTATCTATAGATCTATCTATAATCTAGTCAATCTAGATCTATACAATATTCATTATAATACTTCTACTTATAATGACTTATTTAATAAGTTAGTACTTAGACTTAGATCTATTATAGTTTATTAATAGATTTACTTTTCAATGCCTATACCTATTAATAAAATTGCGAATGATGTCTATAATGACTGATTATTATTTTTTTTTTATAATAATAGGCCCACTAAATCTAGGTCTAGACTCTACTTAAATCTAGTCTAAAATAATGACTGTCTAAGACTCTAGATGATTGAGAAGTTCACATAGAGGTGTTTTTAATAATACGGCATGTCGGCTGAAAGTATATAAAGTGCTTTTTTTTTTTTTTTTTTTTTTGTAAAAATAAAAAAGAGGCTCCGGTACTCAGTGATAGATTGCCTAACTTTCAACTAATAATAAATTAACAATTAACGTTGAATTACAAGAAAAGTAATCATTTTTCCCGATATTGAAAAAAGGTGCCGGTACCCCGTACCGGTGCGTACCGTCACAAAAATATATGTATATCTCAATCTTCTTTCATTTAATTTTTTTTTTGGGGGGGGGGGGGGGTATTGCTACTTAATGCATTGATACCGGATCGATTTAAATAGGGCCTAAGTATACAAGCAGGATTTCGAGCATTGGATAAATTTATTTTATAAGTACAAAGTTTTATGGAAGAGGCAATATATTAGCTTTTTGAAGTTTGTAACTTCTTAAATTCAGGCTAAAAAAATTGAAGCCTACATTTTTACACTCATTTCTAAACAAATAGAAGAGATGGACTGACTCATAGTGTAGCTTGTGTACATCTGCAAAAACACAAAATCTCTTTGTAATCTTATCAGTTAGACTTTCAAAACTATTAAAAGAAAAACTTAGTGATTATTTTTACTGTATAATTCTATTATTATTCCTTTTTAGAATTAGGATATAAACAAAAATTTGCCATATGACTTTGTCTAACAGAAAAAAAACAACTTATGTCTATTTATGCGGTTATTTATAGTTACCTAGTAATATAAAATATATTGAACTAACACGTACATTCATCATAATGCAGCCATGCGATTTTTCGTTTATAAACATAGCATTATTTAGGACCAATATTTTACAAAGGCTGCTTGGAGAAATCAGGTATACCCATTAGGAGAAAAACGACCCCTTTACTCAAGAAAAATTTAAGAAACTAGAACAGACACAAAATAAACAGTGACATTCATAACAAAATAATATTCAAAATTGATTAGAGTAACACCTTTTTAAGTAATCATTTAAAGTTTAAAATCACTACAATTTTTTTTCAACAATTATTTTGTGTATGAAATTGTGTATCGGAAAATGCCGGGTACATGAAATAAGCTAGTCCTAAAAAAACAACACAGATCTTGGGTAAAATACACATCAAATGAAGTACTGTAAATGTGTAGTTTCACGCGCCAGTTTCAGGTCTTTTCTTTTTATAGCCTCTATCGGGTTATATCCCAACTACCCGTATTTTTGTGCAGAATTTTTTTCTCTATCAGGTACACTTAAAATTATAGCATAATAATGTCAGTTTAATTTAAAAAGAGAACTGAAGAATACAAAGATATATAGGGAAAAAAGCGACTTCCGGCCCAATACAATCAAAGAAAAGAAACGGACTAGTCCAACATTGCCTAGTGTAGTCTACTATGGGCTTGGTCGGATCGTAGGCATCGGGTGATTATTAATGATAAAAAAAACACCCTGAAAGCCCTAGATAAGCTCATAATAAGCTATTGTGAAGTTATATCTGATAGACCATGTACGAACCAGGGTGCTACAGTACTACCTAATCACAAGAATGGAACCTTATCGGATAAATTTCAGATGGTCCTTCAAAGACAAAGATACACACGTCCAATCCTCTTCTTAAAAAATACACACACAGATGAAATGGAGAAATATATGTATAGACCAAAAGCAATTTGTAAGAGGTCATCAATTTGTTGAGGTGGAAATAACACGGAGAGAGGGCTAAAACCGTCTGCTGGAACATTTGTTTGGTTGTGGCCCTTGGCTTATTTAAGATCTATTTATTTATTTTTTTTTTGCTGTATAAGTTCAGCAACCTCCCCCGCCCACAAAAAGTGTAAATTTAACGTGTAGCAAGCCCTCTCTTTGTTGAGGGCTTAGTGATTGCGTGGAAACTGCAATGCTTAATTCACATTTACTCCATAATGCCTTCTTTTTGTTTGCCCGTAGATCAGGTACTATCAACATTTACCTGTGTCTCACCGTTTTCAATTTTTAGAAAAATTAATTGTAAGGTTCAAAACATATTTTAATTATCTTCTTTTACTTGTTCTATTCCCTTATACTGTAGAAGAAACTTTGGAGTACCACTGATGATTCTCCTACAACTTCATGTCTTCAATCTCGGTATTTAATTGCTTTCAAAGAATCAGTGAAATACAAACGTCGATGGGATCCAGTATCCGCCCATTTACTCTTTTGTATTTCTCGCCTTGTAGGAATGTGTTTGAGGACTTGCTGAGTCATGTCACATGACCATATAATATAATAGTTTTTCTTACTTTGACACTACTGAGCTACTCATCAAAATGGCACACAGTACATGGATGACTCTCACAAACCTCTTTATTTGACAAGAGTTCCATGTTTTTGAAATATTCAGAAATTTATGGATGCATCTCATTACCAAGGCGCAGATTTTCCCCTAGAAGATCTGAGCTGGAAGATCTGTAATGATCTGTAAGGAAAAATCTGTCCCGAAAGGCCATGTCCTTAAAGGTATATTATGGTAGATCTGTTTTAGAAGATCTGTTGATAGTTTCCAGGCTTCAAATCCTTAAGTAGGAATGATTTAAAATGTATTTGAAGGAAAAAATTACAGTAAGATCTGCCATGGAAGATCTGTCCTTAAAGATATATTATGGTAGATCTGTCCTGGTAGATCTACTGATAGTATCCAGGCTTTAAATCCTTTAAACAGGAATGCTTTGAAATGTATTTGATGGAAAAGAAAATACAGTAACAAAGTTTTCACTGTCTTAATTTTTTAGTCTATGATTTTGATTCTACTGCGCACACTTCTTGGCACATGTTTAGTTTAAACGAGAATCCCGAACTGTGACACGCAACGCAGTCTGGATCACATGCTCTTCAAATTGATCCTTTAAAGACTATTACGGGACCACTTCGCGCTAAAAAGCGTTTTTAATATGTCTTTCTTTGAGGTGTGAGAATAAAATCAGGACAACAGAGAAACGTCAGAAGTAAAGAGTTACTAAACACAGGTCTCAACGTTAGCTTCCGAGGACAGATTGTTCATAGCTGGAGCAGTGTTGTTCATAGCTGGAGCAGTGTTGTTCATAGTTGGAGATAAGTTGTTCATAGCTGGAGATAAGTTGTTCATAGCTGGAGATAAGTTGTTCATAGCTGTATCCTGCAAATTGTTAACGTCTGAAAAAAAAGACCAAAACTTAAATTACTGTTGCAGATGTGTAACAAAGGTGGGTTAAAAAGTCAATGGACTTAACGACTGGATTATATAATGTATAAATTAGAATGTTTGTATGTGTGTATGTATGTATGTATGTATGTATGTGTGTTTGTATGTAT
The DNA here is from genome assembly GCA_030265305.1 of Biomphalaria pfeifferi. NCBI lineage: Eukaryota > Metazoa > Mollusca > Gastropoda > Planorbidae > Biomphalaria > Biomphalaria pfeifferi. The sequence goes on from JASAOG010000153.1 coordinate 555,260, forward strand.
GTATGTATTGTCACAGATATGTGTGTGTGTGTGAGAAAAGTTAATTATTTTGTAAGGTGTTTCCACGGCTCACCGACAGACTTGACAAGACAGACAAAGGGTAGGAATAGTGTAACACTTAGATTTATACCTGGTAGGGCAACTCGATACCCGTAGGATGGGACAGACACGGACGATTTAGTAGCGTTAGTTGAGGCGTGGGTTAAGGTCTCAGCCTATATAGAGAAGAGTTTTGGGGCAGTCGGGACACAGCGCCATGTAGTGTTAGCAGGGGCGTGTGTCGTGTGCTAGGCGTTTTCTGGTGAACGACACATATAGACATAGGGAGCAAGTTGCCGAGGCTGGCTCGCGATCTTGGCTCCAATAGGTGTGAGTTGTTTGCCAGAGACAACATGTAGGAACTAATTCTTAGGGACCAGGGTAAGAAGAAATATTTTTATTAGTTATATATCTAGCTTTAGATGTTAGTTGATTATGACTAAATAGAATGGCGCTTTAGCTAGTTGTTAGCGATATTTTTGATTATTTGTCTATTTAGAGTGACAGTCTTAGTGACAGTCTGACATTCTGGGTAGCAGTCTTGAGCATGTGGCCGTCTAGCGTAGAGATACAGAATAGATGTTAGCGACAGTGGCGTATTCAGCAAGACAATGCACGACATGCAGTGCTTGACATCAGATGATATGGACAGCGGTACTGAACTCTGATGCAGTCTGCGGCGCTGGGTCCAGTGCATGGAGGATGGAGTAGCCGTGGTGGTCTGATTGGCATGGGTGATTAATTGCTGTATTGTTGATTATGTCTTTATTGTTTATTATGTTAACAGATAGCATAGTTTTATTAGTACATAGTATTGAAGCCACTTGTCTTATGTTATTAATTTTATGTTTTTCATAATATATGTTTGTAGTTATCAATTCATTTCATCAATCTATCATTATATTTATTACATTATTTTAAAGTGGCCATCGATGTCTGTTTAGAATATTAAATATAAGTTTTAATTAGAGAGTTTGACTTTATTATGAATACTCGTTATGTGGTCATTTATGTTGTGACATTGTTGTCATTAGTTTAATTTATATACATTCAAAGTAATTACACGCACCAAGAGCGAGAATCATCGTATACAACTTGTCATCAAGAGCCAATGGAATAATACTGGTACATATATATATTAAAGTGAGGTAAAATGAAGTAGTAACGAGAGGGCTGATATGCAGGCTCTTGACATGTATGTATGTATGTATGTATGTATGTATGTATGTAAGTGTGTGTATGTGTGTATGTATGTATGTAAGTGTGTGTATGTGTGTATGAATGTATGTATGTATGTATGTATGTACATGTGTCCTTTATAGAAATCGAAACCATTTGACCAATCTTAATGAAACTTGGTATGAACGTCCCTTAGATAATAGCGAGTATCTTATAATGTGTAAAATTGCCATATAACAAGACAGCTTACTAGATTTAAGTCAATGAGGCATCCTGACATAGATTTTCAATATTAAAACAGCATGGCTGCCTTTTATTATAAAACAAAAGAAAAGCAGATCAAACCTGAGTCAAAACATCGCTAATATACCTTATAAAACCTATTGGAGCTAGCTGAAGATGTTACCAAGCAGCCAGTTACATACATGAGTTAGATATTTTATTGACCGCCTTTGTTTTCTGATTGCGCTATACAAAGGTTATTTAAAAAGTACTCTTAAGCGTGTTTGTTGCTTGCTTTCAGAAATAGACAGAGACGGACAATGAGATTGTGAGACGGACCAAGACCAATCGTTATAGAAGGCCTGAACACTGACCTGCAACGTCACAACATGTGGGCAGTTTTGACCAACAGCTCGTTGCCGCGTCATAGGTCTGTACGATGCGGTAAAGAGCTGTTGGTCTTAACCTCCCACAGGTTGTGACGTTGCAGGTCAGTGCTGAGGCCTTCTACAACAAATAACCACGGATCATCTCTGAGATAGAAGGGGGGAGGGAGAAAATAAAGATACATAAATACAAAGTAAAAAAAAAAAAAAAAGAAGAAATAAGAGTGAATGAAAAGAGTGAAGATAGAGAGGGGAGGGGGGGGGGAAGAGAGAGAGAGAGAGAGAGAGAGAAAATGCGAAACCAATAAAAAAAAGAAAGCGAGAGAAAGTGGATAAAGGTATACACCAATTATAAGTACATAACTAGTGAACTACCAACTATCCATTCTACCCACAAGTTTTATTACCTCGTTCTTACCATTGGTCAAACTCGACTGTCGTCCATCACTGGTCAGCAGACATTTGCGGACATTTACCATGGAGGAGTTACGAGTTAGAAAGGAGGGCGAATGTCTGTCTGTCGGCTCCCTCAACAATAGCTCCTAATAAAACACACACACATACGCCAACATTAAATAATTTCAACTTTTCAATTTCACTTGTAAATATTTTTTTTTTTTGGTTTAAGCTTCAAAAATTAAAAAGTTTACTTTTAGAATGTTAACTGTTGACATAATATAAGAATGTTTACATCTACTGCTTCGACTAACGACTTCTTTGACATTGTTCTCTTCTTTTTGGCTGTAGAATTTCGTTTGGTGCCATGAGGTTAAGAAATGGGGAAGAGAAAGAGACAGACAGAAAGAGAGAGAGAGATAGAAAGAGAGAGAGACAGAAAGAGAGAGACAGACAGAATGAGATAGAGAGAGAGATAGACAGAAAGAGAGAGACAGACAGAAAGAGAGAGAGACAGAAAGAGAGAGACAGACAGACATAGATGCTGATAGGAAGAGGCATGCAGACAGGCAATGACAGAGACAGACACAGATACTGACAGACAAGCAGAGTGAGAGAAAGAGAGAGACAAACAGACAGAGAGAGAGAGATAGGCAGAGATAAAAGAGGACAGAGAGCAAAGGTAAAACAACAAAAAAGCGAAAGCGTAGGGAAAGATGGAGACATGCAGGAAACATTGTAGACACAAAAGCATTACATTTTTCTATGTAGTTTTAAATCCTTATCACTTTAATGCAGTCAAGTGTTACTAATTATTATTTCTTGTTTTTATTCATGACTAGTATTTAGCGTTTCGGCATTTGAACTGCGAAATTGTTATCTCGCTACAAAATTTAACCTTTTGATTCTAGTTGTATAATTGGTTTCCCCTTGAAAAAAAAAAATCTTTTATTACGGGTGAGGGAGTGTTACTTCAATGCAGCTCAAGAACAACAACCCTGTCATTCACTTCCAAAAATGTTTAGTCAGGTGACCAAAGAAACGAGTGAATGCGTGACTAGTGGTGGCGCTGCAGTAGCTTCAAGTAGTATTTATTCTCTGTTATTGGACTTGTATTGGTGCTGCCGTAGTAGCTTCAAGTAGTATTTATTCTCTGTTATTGGACTTGTATTGGCGCTGCAGTAGCTTAAAGTAGTATGTATTCTCTGTTATTGGACTTGTATTGGCGCTGCAGTAGCTTCAAGTTGTATGTATTCTCTGTTATTGGACTTGTATTGGCGCTGCCGTAGTAGCTTCAAGTTGTATGTATTCTCTGTTATTGGACTTGTATTGGTGCTGCCGTAGTAGCTTCAAGTAGTATGTATTCTCTGTTATTGGACTTGTATTGGTGCTGCCGTAGTAGCTTCAAGTAGTATGTATTCTCTGTTATTGGACTTGTATTGGTGCTGCCGTAGTAGCTTCAAGTAGTATGTATTCTCTGTTATTGGACTTGTATTGGTGCTGCCGTAGTAGCTTCAAGTAGTATTTATTCTCTGTTATTGGACTTGTATTGGTGCTGCCGTAGTAGCTTCAAGTAGTATTTATTCTCTGTTATTGGACTTGTATTGGTGCTGCCGTAGTAGCTTCAAGTAGTATTTATTCTCTGTTATTGGACTTGTATTGGTGCTGCCGTAGTAGCTTCAAGTAGTATTTATTCTCTGTTATTGGACTTGTATTGGTGCTGCCGTAGTAGCTTCAAGTTGTATGTATTCTCTGTTATTGGACTTGTATTGGTGCTGCCGTAGTAGCTTCAAGTTGTATGTATTCTCTGTTATTGGACTTGTATTGGTGCTGCCGTAGTAGCTTCAAGTAGTATGTATTCTCTGTTATTGGACTTGTATTGGTGCTGCCGTAGTAGCTTCAAGTAGTATGTATTCTCTGTTATTGGACTTGTATTGGTGCTGCCGTAGTAGCTTCAAGTAGTATGTATTCTCTGTTATTGGACTTGTATTGGTGCTGCCGTAGTAGCTTCAAGTAGTATGTATTCTCTGTTATTGGACTTGTATTGGTGCTGCCGTAGTAGCTTCAAGTAGTATGTATTCTCTGTTATTGGACTTGTATTGGTGCTGCCGTAGTAGCTTCAAGTAGTATGTATTCTCTGTTATTGGACTTGTATTGGTGCTGCCGTAGTAGCTTCAAGTAGTATGTATTCTCTGTTATTGGACTTGTATTGGTGCTGCCGTAGTAGCTTCAAGTAGTATGTATTCTCTGTTATTGGACTTGTATTGGTGCTGCCGTAGTAGCTTCAAGTAGTATGTATTCTCTGTTATTGGACTTGTATTGGTGCTGCCGTAGTAGCTTAAATTTATATTTATTCTCTGTTATTGGACTTGTATTGGTGCTGCCGTAGTAGCTTAAATTTATATTTATTCTCTGTTATTGGACTTGTATTGGTGCTGCCGTAGTAGCTTAAATTTATATTTATTCTCTGTTATTGGACTTGTATTGGCGCTGCAGTAGCTTAAAGTTGTATCTATTCTCTGTTATTGGACTTGTATTGGCGCTGCAGTAGCTTAAAGTTGTATCTATTCTCTGTTATTGGACTTGTATTGGCGCTGCAGTAGCTTAAAGTTGTATTTTTTCTCTGTTATTGGACTTGTATTGGCGCTGCAAGACATAACGTCCAAATGCTGAGACAGCTCTATCAATACTTGACCTCGACTGGTTCATTCTTCCACTCCGTCAGCTTTTAAACCACTTAAAGTTTTTAGGCCTTAGCTTTCAATGCCAACAGTAAGCATGAATGCAAAGGTTTTATATAATTTTTAAAAACTATTGAACAATATTTCAACAAGCAAACAGTACGAGATGACTAAAAGCCTTTAGTGAGATCACCATCGAACTTGAAATTCCACTGATAAAGCCTAGATCAGTGAAAACCGATTGATAAAGCCGAGGTCAGTGAAAACCCACTGATAAAGCTGAGGTCAGTGGAAAGCCACTGATAAAGCTGAGGTCAGTGGAAACCCAATGATAAAGCTGAGGTCAGTGGAAACCCAATGATAAAGTCTAGATCAATGAAAACCCATTCTGCGATTACCTAATTCAATGAATGCCAACCATGAGATTGCCCAGTTTACTGAATTTCATACTGAGATTGCCTAGTTCACTATTGCTAACATTGAGTTTGCCCAGTTCACTGAATGCCCACGCTGAGATTTCCTTGTTCACTATTGCCCACGCTAAGATCGCCTAGCTCACTGAATGTCCACGCTGCGATAGCCTATTTCACTTTTGCTTTCTCTGAACAAGTCATAAGCCCATTACCCTTGGTGGTCGGATCATATTCTGCTGATATATTTGTTTCGATTCTACCAAGACCTCCAGTACGCACATACCTGTATTTTGTACAACTTATCGCTCACATCCTTGCCCACCAGGTGTGTGAAGACTGTCCACATGAAACTGTTGGTCGCCAAGTAGCTTCTCAGCGTGGTGTGGCACCAGGACAGGATCAAGGAATCTTCATTGGAAGTGATGGTCACCTGAGACACACGGTTGTATAAGCAGTAGTTAAAAGAAACAAAATAAGTTCGAAGATTTCATGGTCAAACTAGCAGTAAGTCTTACAACCCTGGAGGTAATACATGGACGAAGAAGGTCGCTAACTACAGTCTGCGAGAAACCAAGAAAAACACAGAGCAGGGAATAAAAATTAGGATTAGATGGAACATACAATGCAGAGAACAAACAAAAAAATATTGCCAAAAAGGCTTTTACAATCACTTTTTTAAATAGGACAAGGAAAGGGGAATAAACTAAATTGTGCAACAGAGAGAGAGAGTGTGCATGACACAAACTCAGGCGGCCCCTGTGGGATAGTCGTATTCACATTTTCACACAAGACGTTACAATTAAAGGGAATTAAAATTCCACATGATTTGGGTATCATTGTATTCCCTAAATGCCTTCTGATATTAAAAAGTTTAAAAGATATAAAAGAAATTTGTAAGATCCTGTCTAAAGAAAGGTGTAAGTTTATATGTAAAAAAGAATGTTCATACTTAGTATTACTTACTTTAAAAAAAAACATAAGGTTTGAGAATACCAAAATTAGACGGTGTATCTCTAGATTACCATACAAGAGAAGGGGAAATCAGATTGTCTCAAGCGCTTTTAGATTTTGCGATTAAAACATGACGGACAGCCGGACAAATAAAAACAATGGCTGCCTTTCCTTAAAAAAAATGGGCGGCGTACCTGATATTTTTCTGTACTGTCTCCTATTAGTGGTATAGAATCAAACTCTGGCGAATCAACGAACTCATTAGGCTCTACCGAGTGAAGGAACACACCGTCATGGCTGACTTTGAGTCTGAAATAGAAAGCTGTCTTTATTTTGTTTGTTACATAGCCGCTTGCCGCCCAATGCGCCAAACAGCGCGTGAAGATCTAAGTCTGAGTAAGGCCCATAAACAAGTACTGGTCTTAGGTACTGGTTAGGGAACTTTGAAGTGATAAACTACGAGTTTGTCTCTCAGAACTGTGACTGTCCACAATCTTGGTCTTGTATATTGAGCCTCCGCCACCTCCCGATGACGAATGAAAGATGAGCTCTATATAATCTCAGTAGAACGGATCTCAAACAGGAGGTGATATAATCACAACTGTTTCATGAACACTCTTCTCTCATGTCTACAGCTGAAGTGGGACCAGGGAAGGAGTCTAAAGTCATCTGTTTTTTTTTTTTATTCTTACTATTAGCCTACATTTTCTTCACGGGTTCTGTCTGTAGGTTGAAGGCAAAAAAATGGGTGATTGGAATTTCCCGAAATTGTCCGGGAAATTGATATAGTGTCCCACTAATAATGCTAATGGCGTGGTTTCAGTCCATTTACTGACCTTTTTTCATGGATATCCGATTAAGCAATTAATTTTTAAAAAATATATTACTTGCATAAGATGATTAAAATCAACAGACATAAATTATTTCGATCTAGGATTTTTGAAACACTATCTCAATGAAAACTAACAGAAAATGGCTTTAATTATGAGTGAGTCTGGTGTGAATGTACACTTTGGTTTCTTATAGTTATAATGTTTTTTGTTTAATGTAATGCACAAATTGTAAGACAAATTTCCATACGGACAATAAAGAGTATTATGATTATAAAAGAACGAGTATTCCTTCTCTGGCGCTGCCAGGGTCGAGTTTCGTTAGAGGGAAACAAAATTCATCGTAGTCCCTTTATCAGTTTCCACCGAGGAATTTTCTGGTGATGTGGAAGGTCTGCAGAAGTACCGCCCTCTGACAGGCAACGAGAATGTTCCTAGGAATGCCAAGGGCCTTGAAGGTATCTGTGAGGTCAGTTGTTATTATTCCCTCGGTTGATATGACAATGGGGTATATTGTTATTTTAGATAATTTCCATAAACGCTTAATCTCCAAGCCAAGGTTCCCATATTTTCGTTGTTTTTCCAGCTCATTTTTTTTTTTATTTATGAGTTAGTGGTACGGCGATGTCAATAATGGTAGCTGCCTTATCTTTTTTATCGATGAGCAGCAGATCAGGGCGATTAAAATTTTGTTGAATTTCTGGAAGAGTTTTTGCCTATAACCTGGGAGAGGTTTATGATCACAATTGTTTACACGGAAGAACGATTTGATTATTATTATTATTATTATTATTATTCAGATATTAGCGTGAATATATAGTTCTGTGATTAACCCGAGAAATGATTTTTCATCATTTCTAAACTTTGAAAACTAAAGATCATTATTTTTCTTAGAAAAGATCGATAGGGGCGATTTTCCGTAGAGCTTGAAAAAGAGTTACGTACATAAAAATCTCTATATTTAGGTCTGTGAATCGATCAATCGCGGATAATAATTTGTTTCCGGTTTCCAGTATAGATATTATATATAAGTATATGTTCACTATATTCTTTTGTAGTTTTAAAAGATCTCCATGTCCAGTCTAGATACAATATATATATATATATATATATATATAGATATTGATATATATATATATATATATATATATATATATATATATATATAAGTCTATGGTCTAGATCTAAAGGCCGTTCATTGAAATATTATAAAGTCTAGTAGGTTTATAAATTTACTTAACCAGGATTTGTTCTCGGGGTGGGAGGGGGATGGAAATAGAGCTGTGTACAATGTTATTCCATTTTTAAAAAAATCTAACATTTATTGGTCCTTAAGAGCAAAATAATCAGCTGTTTACAGGAGTTCTTGTCTTTAAAAAAAAATATTTTAAAAAATATTGTTTATTGTTTTATGGGCAGGTACGTAGAAGAACTGCAATATTCTTTTTCAGAATTGCAGTCAGATTAAGCAAGCAGCCAGATCTAAACATTTCTGAGCTGGTTCCTTCATATTTCTACTATTTGCTAGTAATCTTTACGTCTGTCCGTTTAAGAATAAAGGGCAAATACTCGAAAAATAAAATTCAGAATTAAATAAGAATGAGTTAAGGAGCCTGACGTTGAAACTTAACACTGCGACAGCAAGCACAAGTCAACAACTGTATTTAAAAAAATATATTTTATGTCAGCCAAAACTAAATCAAAAGCAATAAATAAATTGATAATAGTAATACTATTTTGATGTACTAACATGAAATACAACAGAAACCACTGTCGGATAAAACTTATACGTACTAAAATGTTAAAGTTTCTACATACAATATTGAACTATTATATTACAGTTTGGGAGATTCTTCACTACAACCAATGAATATAAGGGATTTTTTTAAAGGGACAATCAGTGGCGTAACTACGGTGGGGGAAGGAAGGGGGTAATTTGAATATTCCCCAGGGCCTCTTCTTGAATGGGGGCCCCCAATGATTTTTTTTACATAAAAATTAAATATTACGCAAAAAGCAAAGGCCCCCAAAGAGGTCAAGTTCCCCGGGCCCCCAAATTCGTAGCTACGCCCCTGGAGATAATGTTTAAATATTTATTACTAACCTCTGTGAATGCATTGTTTTTAAAATGTGTTTTGTGCTTTTAAAAATTAACGGCCAAGTTTTTTTCCATTGTAGAATATGAAGAACGTATTGCTCTTATATAATAGTTGGATTTATCTTGTGAAGAGGACTCCATGGGCAGGGGCGGACTGGCTATGTGGGCAAACGGGCAAATGCCCGGTGGGCCGGTACCAAATGGGCCGGTCTGGTCGCGACCAAAGAAAACAAATTTCAATGCAGACAACTTTTAAAAAAAGTGACAGCAGCAAGACACAAAGGCCCGAACACGTTTTCTTGTTTGTTTGTTTTTAAAATTATTATTCCAATTAATTTTGTTTAAAATTCAACAAGAATAAAATTTAAGAATTACACTATACACTGTACGTGTTATCATTTGTAAAACGTTAGACCGTACTTTCTGCTATGCACGGGCGGCATGGCCCTCAACAATACTTTGATGTCTTCGAGACTGTGTTTGGCCTGATCATTTTGCTGGTCGACGTGGGCCTTTGATGGCACTCCTATTTTTATTTTGCTCCTTCCCTCACCCGTTTTTTAATGGTTCCATTGAAAGTTAACGAAAAAGAGGGATGGGAGAGGTTAAGTTAGAAAACATTGATATAAGGGGAGACAATTAGCTCGTTAACAAAACTTAATAGAAGTTAACTTAAACACATACACACAGCCGCGAAATTGCAAACCAGCCAACTTATTCATAGCTCAATATGGGTATAAAGTTCTACTTTCTGCGATTTGAAATGAAAAAAAGTAAGTTTCTTGTTGTTTATTTGTAATAACATAGATCTAAAAATGCTACACTTAAGGCTTACAAAAAATATTATTTAATTAAAACATAAATATAGATCTAAATTAATTTCATATCATTGTGGTTAATGGCAAACTTATGCTTAGTATGAAGTCATTAATAATGAAAATTATTACAATAATTAAAATAATTTATATAGCGCTGTCACATCCGATATTTAATAAAAGGAGCTTTAGAATAATTTATATTTTAAATAATATATTCAAATACAAATCGCGTTTTTGAGAATGTACTAGGACGAAGAAAGAGCTTTTCACATTTAAAATAGTACCTCTCTAACCGTTCTGCTTTCTCTTATCTTTTAAAGGAATATATATATAGATCTCTCTCTCTCTCTCTCTCTTTATATATATATATATATATATATATATATATATATATATATATATATATATATATATATATATATATAGTTCGTCCATCGTAGTTCGATTATGACCACTTTGTCATCCAGGGGGCTGAAGGCTTTGCACTGGGGTTTTATGTCTCCTCGTGTGGCTGGTGAGACCTATGTGAGCCCGAAATATTCGGCCGCACACTAGGCAGGTTATTCCAGCTGGAGCTAGTGTCAATGGGCTTGCTTTTCTTCTCTGGCGTTTTTCTTCTGCCAGCTTTGTTCTCTTTTCCTCAGCAACCTGTGCGCCGGTTTTCACAGCTTGACGTCATGATGCTCTGTCATGTGCCTCTGTCTCCCAGGTGCCTGGGTCTATGCTGAACGCCTTCAGAGAAGCTTTGAGGGTGTCCCTGAAGCGCTTTCTTTGACCACCTTGCGAGCTCTTTCCTTCGCTTAGTTGGCAATACAAGAGTCGTTTAGGATGCGGTGGTCTTTCATTCTGCATACGTGTCCTGCCCATCGCAGCTGGGACTGCATCAGGATTGTGTGGATGCTTTGCAGACCCGCTCATTGAAGGACTTGAGTATCTGGTATTTTGTTTTGCCATTTGACATTCAGTATTTTTCACAGACATGTCATGTGGAAGTGATTCAGTTTCTTCGCATGTTAACTCTACACTATCCATCTTTCTGAGGCATAGAGCAATGTAGGGAGAATGACGGCTCGATAGACCCCTAGTTTTGTATTTGTAGTGATACCACTTTAAAAGAATGGGTTGCCTGAGTCAGCCAGGAAAACCAATGATTTAGCATATTTTAAGTCACAGATCAACATACATGACTAGATTGACACGTGAAATGCGTAGGATCTAATTATTATTATTTTTTTTGAAGAAACGTCTGTAATCTATAAGTAATACCAAAAAGTTTGAAACTCATTAAGGCTGCTATTGTAGTGTTTATAGTTTTCACACTACATACATGTATAAATAGAATACATTATATAAGCCTACGAAAGCATACATCCAGTTTTCGATGCGTTATCAAACTTTATATATTTTGAATAGAATTAGGCTTACACCTATGATAAAACACATGGGCGTAGACGAGTTCAAACCATCACTGGCCTCAGATCTCATTGTCTGAAAGGGAAACCTTACTTACTTCCTCGGTGCAGCCAACTTAAGCAAACTGCAGTGTCCAAATTTCATGAGCGTAGCCAAAAGGGTTTTTGTGGTTTCCCTCCCGGCTTCTCCCCTCCTCCAATACAAAACTAAAGCATTTTACCATTTTCTACCATTCGATGGACTAAAGTGAATTGAAGATTTAGTTTTTGATTATTTTTTTTTGCGGAATAGTAGCAGGCTAATTGCACTGTAGATACCTCAAAATATGCATTTTTTAAAGCTTAAAATATTGGAAATAATGCTTGGATCCGGGGCCTCGAGCTTACAGCGCTCCCCCAGACTCCCTAGCTATCCCTTGGCGGTGTGTACTGCCTTTCACTAATTATAGGAAGAGAGTATTCTAGGGTAGAAAAAACGTTTAAAAGAATGAAAGATCAGAATGTAATGAAGATTAATTACTTATAGACACACACTAATATATATATAAATTTCGGAGGGGTTTAAAATCCCCCCACACCGAAAATATATGACATGCCATTTGTGGGCCAGTTTATATGGTAATGCCCGGGCCGATTTTGATACCCAGTCCGCCCCTGTCCATGGGGGTGATTGCTCTCAGTTCATGAATCAAACAGAAAATATGCCGTGCACTATATGCAAGAGGATTCATTAATACTGCAGATACATGTATTGATTTGAAGACCTACCATCCTCTAAGGAATATCGATACTTTCTCTCCAATAGCGTACTGCATGCAGACCTACCTTCCTCTCAGGACTATCGATACTTTCCCATAGCATACTACATGCAGACCTACCTTCCTCTAAGGAGTATGGAAACTTTCTCCCCACAGGGCGTCACATTCTCCATAGCGTACTTGATGCCCTTCCGCAGCGGGATGATGTTCCCATGGCTGCAGAGCTCAGCAAAGTCCCGGCGTCCAACTTTCAGAGGCTTCATCTTCTTGTCGTACAGGTCCAACAAACTTTTGTTGAATCTACTCTTTAATGAACACACACGGATATAAACAAACAGGTTTTGTAGAGATAAAAGAAACGTAAGCATGCTATTATCCGAATCTCTATTATCGGGACGATTATCTGAAACATTTTTTTGCAACATTATTTCGGAAATCAAAGTCGTGGTGGCCGAGTGGTAAAGCGTTTGACTTCCGAACTGATGGGTATCGGGTTCGAATCTCAGCGAAGTCTGGGATTATGAAAAATCAAGATTTTTAGGTTGCCTCTGAATCCACCCAACTCTAAAGGTGTAGCTGACAGAAGGCGGTTGGTCGTCAGTCACATGATACCATCGTTATCCTTCACGCCGTCTGCCGTCTAGTTTGCAAGGTCTGAACGGTGTGAAAGTATTTTACTTACTAATCGGATATTGTTTGTTAAATTATCTGAAATACTATTTAGAAGTTTGTGGCAATAGATGTTGCAGGGGTTATTAACTCATTCGTTATTATGTACACTATAATAAAGACTCTAAAATGGTAAATATCATTTAGAATATTATATTGAGTGTTATCTCGCATCGTCGAGACTCGACAATTATTCTCATTGTGAACTTTATTATTGTGAAATGAAAGCCGTGTAATAAAGTGTTATCTTAATGAGTCCTAAAAAATGAAGTTGTTATCACGTGGTTTCCATGTTATTACTATGTTGTTATCATGTTGTAAGATTTAGATTAACTTCCTTTTTGATTTTAAAATGGCTAACAATTAATAATGTCGCCATTAGTCAATGGTGGGGGCAGAGGCGTAGTGAGTAAAACCTGTCCCCGGAGCAAGAAAATTTATTGGCGTTCCCCCCCCCTCTTTATTTTTCATAAACATCACAAAGAAATATAGTTTTATTAATGGAAAGTATTTAATAATAATATAAATACAAAAAAAAACTATCCAAAAATCTACGCTAACTTTTGTATGGTGCCTCAGCTTTAAGGGTGGAACTCGGGGCCCCTGCCACCCTTGTCTTCCCCTCGCAACGCCTCTAGAAGGGGGGGGGGTCATTATATGATTTTTTTTTCTCACCTTTTCTTTTCTCTCTCTCTCTCTCTCTCTCCTAAATACAAATACAACCTATCAGTCTGTCAGTCAGTTAGTCTATATGTCAGTCAGTCAGTCAGTCTGCTTGTCTTACTATATGTCTGCCTGTTTGTCTACCTGTCGGTCTGTCTTTTAGTACGTCCGTCCGTCCCTCAATCTCTCTCTTTCTCTCTCTCTCTCTCTCCGTCTATGTCGATACTAAGAAGATTGTTCCAGGCAAGTAACCGAGAATGCTGGCTGCCTGACTGAAGAACGTCAAGGACTACCACTTGAGTTTTTCTAGTTTAACTTTTAAAACAATAAGGTTAAACGGTAAGCAGAAGTTTCTAGCAGGTAAGCACTTACCGGTATGTTAGTATAGACGAGGATGATGATGTGGACAAGGTCCACCGCGAAGAACAGACAGTTCCAGACCAGGACGTCCAGCATGCACTCAAAGAGGCCAGCCCAGAGGATGAAGAGCAGGAATGATATCAAGAGAAGGCAGCGGAGGAACAGCAGGTGGTGGCGAAAGCTGCTAGGGGTCAGCAGTGACACCGCCGCACATAGGTTGGCCAACTGAAATACATATAAACCTACTCAAAGAGTCTATACATCTATAATTTATAATGCCTACAGCCATTTCTTGTCTGCAGTAGCCCCAGACTACTCGTGACCGTGACCTCTACATCAAGGGTGTCGGACTACTGCGCATCTTAAATGTTGACTTAACAGAATACCTTTGATTATTATTATTATTATTATTATGTTAGAAACGAACGCGTATTCATTCTCTGACACTTCCAGTGTCGAGTTTCGTTAAAGAGAACCAAAATTCATTGTAGTGCTTTTATCAGTTTCACCGAGGAATTTTCTGGTGATGTGGTAGGTCTGCAGCAGTACCGCCCTCTGACAAGCAACGAGAATCTTCTAAGGAATTTTAGGGGCCTTGAAGGTATCTGTGAGGTCAGCTGCTATTACAATGCCTATGTTGCCATATTTTCTTTGCTTTTCTATCTAGTTTTTCTTTTATAATGAGACAAGGTACGGTGATGTCAATAATGGTAGCGGTTTTTTTCTTTTTTATCAATAAACAGCAGATCAGGGCTATTAAAATCTACCGTTTTGTCATTAAAAATAGGCCTATCCCAGTATAATAAGTGATCAGCAGACTTCAGAAACTAATTTGTCATAAGGAAGAGTATTCTTATTGATCAAATTATGTGTCAAAGCCAAGTGTTGGTGTATTAATTTTGCAACGTAGGTAGGCGGATTCTGATAAGGCTAAACATACTGCCTTTATGTGTTCAATTGACTCACCCACATTTCCGGCATTATTATTAGTAGTAGTACTATCTCTACATAAATTATATCTCGTACCTGCATGCCATCGGTATAAGGTAACATTCCTGTTATGTGGTATATACAATTAATTCAGAGAAATATGAATGTATAGGTATATAATATAGACATACTTAGGGATTTTCGTATACATACATATTGTATATTTCTTCGTGTATGTCTGTATAAATTAAAAAGTCTAACTTATATATCAGTGTTTAAAGTTCATCATCTCTGACCATGTTTTAATTTTAATTCTTAAAATTGTTGATTTTATTTTCTAAGCTCATTTTTTAATGACTGTTGTCTTCCTACTAATGGTCTCCCTTTTCTCTGTATCTGTAATTACAAACGCTCCTAAGAAATCCCGCCAAGATCGATCGAATCACTGCGTGAAACACGAAAGCCGATATTTTATGGAAGTATATGTCGAGAGGCTGAATGTATTTTTTCTTTTACAAAGCTTATATAAATATACACTCTGTCTGCTACATATTTGAACACGTTTATCTCTCCCACTTCTAATTCTAGGATCAAGTTGAAACTTTAACAATAAGCCTTGTCTTCGATTCCAAAGATTAACGAGGAATGCAGCATTTCCCGTGGCTAAGCAGACCCAGTTGTGATCTACATATTTTGTCACATTCGGTGCAGGCATGATTATTCTCCGCCGGTGGTCGACTGAGATTTTTCTTTTCGCCGTTTACGTCTGTCCTCGGCAGCAGATTTTCTTATGGTCTGAAATATGTATCCCGCGGCCTTTGTAAGTGACCTCCAGCTGTATCTTCTGAAGCCTCATGCAACCAGGTGCGCTCTTTTACGTCAGTTAAAGCTGGCGCCTAAGCTGGTCTTTTAAGCGTTTCCGTGGCGCACCTCTGTTACGTCGACCACCTTTTTAGGTCATCAAAAAGACTGCTTTTAGCATACGTTTTCATATAAAAAAATCGTATAGATTAAAATGGAACTATCTAGCTAACAAACTAAAGGTTCAAATTATAGATAAACTTCATAAACTTTTTGTCAAAGGAGAACGGGCTACCTCACCTGAAAGAGAGTATGCTGAGCATCCATCCAATCGTGGCATGCCTCCCAATGCGAGGCACCAGCAGCCGCTGTCGTCGTGGCGAGCATGCCGGCCACAGCTCTGTTGCCTGCCTCACTGAGGTCAGACATATTGACGTGAATGTTTTTGTACACGCCGTAGTGTTCCGTGGAGCCCTGGACAAGCTCCACCATCTCCTGTGTGATATTGATGAACGCCTTGTAATCAAGCTGCTCTTTCATTAAGCTCAATTCCTTTAGAACCTTTTTCCCCCGCACTCTGTTCGTAGACCTTCAACAATAATACCCTTTTCAGACAAGTGACATATGGAAGTTATCAGCAGGAGCGGCTCTTCAAAATAATTAGAGCACTTAAAGTTGAATGATGTTCAATAAAAAGCATTTTTCGGTCGGATCAGACAATGCTAAGCGCAGATGAGAACAAGAGTTAGTCGCCTGTCATAAGATAAAAAATAACGTATATGGCGACATCACGTGATGGCTTGAATGGAAGGCAATAGCTGCAGAAGTGAATTTCAAACAAAGCTTAGCAGAAGTGACCAAAAATGCTTAGTGATATCAATGGCAAGAAAAGTAAATGATGCTAGATATGATTAGGGCTTAAATTTATTTGGTAGGTGAAACCTGCAAACGCAAGTGCTTGTGACATGTAGTTAGGCAGCGTTTATAGCAGATTGGTTCAGCAGACGAGGTCGGCCAGACAAAAAAGCAAATTTGTTCAGAAGACGAGTTTAGTTGGTGGAACTAGACTACTTTTTCAGCAGACGAGATCGGTCGGTGGAACAAGAAGGTTTAATTGCAGACGTGATCATCTGGTGGAACAAGCATACTTGTTCAGCAGACGTGATCATCTGGTGGAACAAGCATACTTGTGCAGCAGACGAGATGAGCCAGTGAAACTAGCAAATTTGTTCAGAAGACGAGTTCAGTTGGTGGAGCTAGCCTACTTTTTCAGCAGACAAGATCGGTTGGTGGAACAAGAAGATTTGCTTTGTAGACGTGATCAGCTGGTGGAACACGCATACTTGTGCAGCAGACGAGATCGGTCGGTGTATTTAGAAGAGTTGTTTCCCAGACGTCATAATCAGACGAAATCTTTTTATTTGTGTCTCTTCGAGAAAAGGAATGTCTAATCACGTGATTATTAGACAAGGCTAGCAGACGTAACTATTATCCAGGTTCAGCAGACGACATCAAAAGTTCAGAATGCCAAATTATATACAATTTTCGAAGCAGACGACAGTTAAACATCATAGATAATAAGCACTATCATAACAGCAGCAATTTCCTTTTTTTTTTAAAGTCTGCGTCTTTATTGAACAAGAACAAGGCAGTACTCTAGCTAGGAACACATGCGTACATCAATACTTTATCTGCATGAAATATACAAATTAGAGGAGAATATCCAAGCAGCAGGCAAGAATTAAGCAGACGACAACAGCCAGGTAGTTCACACGACGAAGCAGTTGCTACGTTTTAATCAGCACTTGGCAAACATTTAGTTTTGCCTTTCTGTTTAAACTGCGACGGAAAAAACTATAAATAGCTTTTTGGTATATCCGGTAAACAGAATAATGGAAATGTTGATAAACTGTTTCTTTTTAATTATTTAAAATATGATAATTTGTTTGCATTTTATAGAAGTGGAGTATTACATTTTCTAATCACTTCCGATTCTAGGTAATTGTTTTGTTATATTTTTTGTTGGCAACATTGAAGTTCAATTTTGCGACCTTGACATTGTTTAATTTATCGTGAAAATTTCCTATAGTTGTTATTTTGTGAATCAGTTTCAAGATTCGTCTAATAAAATGTGTTGAATACCGGGACGTTTAAAAAATAGAATTCCTTCACGAATCACTCTTTAAAGATCCGAGACACCAAAGTAGTTAGATAAATGTAAAAAAGTTTCGTAATCATTCAGATGACTCTCGTCGAGTGGAACAGCAGAAGAAATGTCACAATTAAAGAAAAAAGCTTGAGATTGAGAGTTGGTGCTATGGAGTAAGAATCTAGTCATGGCGAGTCAGAACGTCTAAGGGAGGTAAACACAAGAATTGCGAGCAAGGCACTTGGCAGATTTACAGGATGAAGTTAGCGGACTTGACTGTTGCGCTCTTGGGAATGAAGACATCGGCTGTAGAGAAATTAAGTATGAGTTCAAAATAACGGAAATTTTGAAAAATAACAAGAAAAAAATAATATGTAATCATAAGTTTGTTTTTAATTAAGGTATTCCATCAATATAAGTTTTATTCAACAGGGATATTCATTAAGTGTATTATTGGAACATTCATTCAATTCAACTATTGTAATGGGGGTCGCGGTGGCTGAGTGTTTGAGCTCTTGGCTCCGAACCTTGAGCCACGGAAGACTGGGATTTTGAACTACGGGATTTTTAGGGCGCTCTGAGTCCACACAACTCTAATGGGTACCTGACATTAGTTGGGGAAAAGTAAAGGCGCTTTTTCATTATGCTGGCCACATGACATCCTGCTCATTAACCCTTGGCCTTCCAGTCATTTGATCGCAAGGTCTGAAAGAGGAAATTTACATTGACCTTGTATTCTACTGTTCCACCCCGTCCATTTTTAGCGTTATTTCTCCAGCGTTCTTTTTACTAAGAAAGAATTGTGCGCTGCAGCAATCGGCTAAAGTTAAAAATCACAAAAAAAATATACTTCTGAAAATCACAATGCAGAAAATGCTTGTTCCTCAGACCCCGCTAGGGGGAAAGTTGTTTCGTAGGTTGCGTATCGAGGTAACTACACACTAGCCCAGCGGGCAATGTATAAGTTAGTAATTACTTATTTGTACTGGGGTGTATGGGGTATCTAGGAGGGGTAGCACCTCTAGTGGACAGGCAGTCGTACCTTCTTTTTGAGGGTAGCCTGGCTCACTCTTGGTCCCCACTCAGTACCCAACTCTCCCCTGTGGCTCCCAGAAGCTGTAGCATGCGCAGCGGCCACACCCCGGAAACGGCTTTGACTGGCCGGCTAAACCAGGTAGAGGGTATCTGACGTGTCCATGGCACTCAGTACACTGAGGTTATGTCAAACCTAGCATGTGAAGTCTGGACTTGGCGGCCTGTGCGTAACGTCACAAAACTTGACTAATCGGACAGAAAGGCAAGTACCAGCACAGTGCTGTGGAGCACTCAAGAGCAGGACAAGACACACAGAAAGTCTCTGGTCATCCACTGCACCCAAACTTGTCCCCGGACAACTTGACCAAATCTTGCTTCCGGAAAAGGACGGGCTTTAGGGCGAGAGAGTGAGGTCGACGTGTTGCGCGAATACTCCTCACTTTAATCCTAATTCCAGCGCAAGTCACTTGTCATCCCCCCTCCCCCAAACACAACCAAACCAAAGTCGTGTTGCGACAGGCAAGCAGTGAAGCGGTAGGTGTGGGCACACTGGAAGTCGTAGCTGCATCCCTGCACACAGGCGGCTCAGCCATATGTTTGTTCACCACTGACACAGGGCAGCAGTGGAGTCCGGCAGCCCCCTGAGTGGCTGCGCAGCCCTATTTAGGAGTGCACTGCTCACCTCCATAGCATGAGGACAGGGCTAGAAAAGGTGCCCCAAAAATTGCATGCTCAAAACTACTCTAGCCAGCCTACCGCAGTTGGCGGGAACCCTACTCAAGCGGTCGAAATTCAAAGAAAAAGAAGAGGATAGTTCCTCTTACCATAGGCGCATGGAATGTGCGCACACTTCTTGACAACGACACATCTGATAGGCCACAAAGACGAACTGCGCTAGTAGCCAGGGAGCTCCACAGATATAACATAGACATAGCAGCACTAAGCGAGACTCGGCTTGCAGATAAAGGTGAACTCTGCGAAAGAGGAGCTGGATATACTTTCTTCTGGAGCGGTAGAAGCACTGAAGTACGACGTGAATCTGGAGTCGGCTTTGCCATAAAAACATCAATAGTATCTAAACTAGTCGGGCCTCCCAAAGGAATTAGTGATAGGCTCATGACCCTAATGCTGCCTTTACAAAACGGAAAATAACATATTTCCATTGTTAGCTGTTATGCACCCACCATGACCAACCCAGATGATGTCATAGCAAAGTTCTATAAAAAGAACTAAACTCCACCTTACTTGGTATTCCAAAAACAGAAAAGCTACTCATTCTCGGTGACTTCAACGCAAGAGTCGGCTCTGATCATCACATCTGGAAAGGAGTCTTAGGCAAATTCGGGATAGGTCAATGCAACAACAACGGATTATTATTACTCCATACCTGTGCTGAACACAAGCTGCTCATATCGAACACAATATTCAGTCTTCCAATGAAAAAGCGAACTTCCTGGATGCATCCCCGCTCAAGACACTGGTACCTCATAGATTACGTCATCACCAGACAATCTGACCGTCAGGACATTCGTGTCACCAAATCTTGCTGTGGTGCAGAATGTGGGACAGACCACCGCCTCATCATCACAAAACTAAACATCCGTATTCAACCAAAGAGACGTCCGCAAAAATCTAAACCCCTAAAAAGGCTAAACACGGCCAGCTTAGCAGATGACAACTGAAAAGTCGCTTGCAGATGCGATAGAGAACTGCCTCAAGTCCACCCTTCCAACTGAATCAAATGTAGATAAAAGCTGGGAATGCTTCAAAGAAGCTATCTATAGCACAGCATTAAGCATACTCGGTCCTATGGAGAGAAAGCATCAGGACTGGTTTGATGAAAACAATACTGAGATCAGAAAACTATAAGATGAAAAGCACAAGCTCCACAAATTGTATCTTAACAACCCAAACTCCCAGTCCAATAAAGATGCATTCACTAACATCCTCAAAAATGTGCAAAAACAGTTACGACAAATGCAAGATACCTGGCTTAGCAAGAAAGTGGAAACAATACAGGAATTTGCTGACAAGCACGATATGAAGAACTTCTACCATGCCATAAACGATATCTATGGACCCACAAAGTCAGGCTCATCACCTCTATTAAATGCTGATTGGACAATCCTATTGACAGATAAGGAAGAAATCATAAAACGCTGGGCAGAGCACTTCAAAAAGGTTCTCAATACACCTTCCATCATAAATGAAGCGGCCATAGACAGGCTACAGCAAGTACCAACAAATGAAAAAATGGATGACCCCCTACGCTAAAGGAAACCGATCTTGCAATTCAACAGGTTGCAAGCGGAAAAGCCCCAGGAGCTGACTCCTTTCCCGCATAGGTCTACAAAAAATGTGGATTAGCCCTGATTGAAAGACGTCATAAGCTCTTCTTAATTATGTGGGAAAAAGAGTTAATACAAGACTCTAAAGATGCCACAATTGTTCATTTATACAAGCGAAAAGGAAATCGCCAGATCTGCGACAATCACAGAGGAATATCTCTTCTCTCTATTGCTTGGAAAATCATTGCACGCATCCTACTAAATCGTCTCATGCAACACATAGAATATGGTCTACTACCAGAAAGCCAGTGCGGCTTCAGAAAAGAGCGTGGAACCATTGACATGATCTTTGCAGCAAGGCAGCTCCAGGAAAAATGCCAAGAACAAAATGCTGACCTGTTCTCAATATATGTCAACTTAACAAAGGCATTCGACACTGTTAGCAGAGAAGGACTCTGGAAGATCATGTCAAAGTATGGCTGTCCACAAAAATTTATAACCATGGTGAGACTATTTCATGATGGCATGAAGGCTCGTGTTCAAGAAAGTGGAGAACCATCAGAGCCCTTCGAAGTATCAAACGGGGTAAAACAAGGCTGTGTCCTAGCACCTACACTGTTCAGTATCATGTTCTCCGCTATGCTGACAGATGCATTCACAAATAGAGGAAACAACGGGATAAATATATCATACAGATTTGATGGTCCCCTATTCATCCCGAGGCGGCTTAAAGCAAAATCAAAAACAAATGCAG
This sequence comes from Biomphalaria pfeifferi, assembly GCA_030265305.1. NCBI lineage: Eukaryota > Metazoa > Mollusca > Gastropoda > Planorbidae > Biomphalaria > Biomphalaria pfeifferi. The sequence continues at coordinate 577,092 of JASAOG010000153.1, forward strand.
CAGTAATCAGAGACTTGCTATTTACTGATGACTGTGCCCTAAATGCCTGCTCTGAAAACGATCTGCAGAGCATCGTCAGTGACTTCTCAAGAGCATGCTCAGACTTTGGCCTTACCATCAATACGAACAAGACAGAAGTCTTATATCTACCTGCTCCTAGGAAAGCCTACTCGGATCCAGGCATCACTATAAATGGACAGGATATAAACGCAGTGGACAAATTCACATATCTTGGCAGCACACTCTCCAGAGATAGAAAAATCGATAGTGAAATCGACCTGCGTATCGCCAAGGCCAGTGCATCCTATAACAGACTGTCTAAAACTGTCTGGAACAGACATGGTATCACCACAAACACAAAGCTAGGGGTCTATAGAGCCGTCATCCTCCCTACATTGCTCTATGCCTCAGAAACATGGACATTGTACAGGAAACATGCAAAGAAACTGAACCACTTCCACATGACATGTCTGAGAAAAATACTAAATGTCAAATGGCAAGACAAAATACAGATACAGAAGTTCTTCGAAAAGCGTGTCTGCAAAGCATCCACACAATCCTGATGCAGACCCAGCTGCGATGGGCAGGTCACGTCTACAGAATGGAAGACCACCGCATCCCTAAACGACTCTTGTATGGCCAACTAAGCGAAGGAAAGCGGTCGCAAGGTGGTCAAAGAAAGCGCTTCAGGGACACCCTCAAAGCTTCTCTGAAGGCGTTCAGCATAGACCCAGCCAACTGGGAGACAGAGGCACATGACAGAGCATCATGACGTCAAGCTGTGAAAACCGGCGCACAGGTTGCTGAGGAAAAGAGAACAACGCTGGCAGAAGAAAAACGCCAGAAAAGAAAAGTAAGGCAAACGACACTAGCTCCAGCTGGAATAACTTGCCCAGTGTGCGGCCGAACATTCCGGGCTCACATAGGTCTCACCAGCCACATGAGGAGGCATAAAACCCCAGTGCAAAGCCCTCAGTCCCCTGGATGACAAAGTGGTCATCATCGAACCACGATGGACAAACTATATATATATATATATTTGTACTTTCATTATATGAACATTAGATCAAGACTTCTACTTTAGAACTCTTAAGATCTAGTCTAGATCTACTAGAATCTAGACGTAATCCATATAAAATTTGCGTAAAAAAATATAAACTCTAAGAAACTTTAACTTGAATAAACAACTCAATTATCTGTACACTGACAACTCTATGTTTTTTTTACTCCACTTTATAGCCAAATTTAAATTTATTTCATTTTTCACTTGAAAAATTTATGACGGTCAAACTTAGAGTTTTCCACGTGTGGCCAACGAGTTAGTAATTCTTTTCTCAGAGATATACATCAACTGTCAAATTTATAGGAAATCTTTAGAGCCGTTTTTGAAATTAGAGTCCAGGTTCTTCTATGAAGTTGTGACTTGAATAGAGGTATTATTTTAAATATTGCTTTATTTTTTGTTCCTCATTAAAAAGAAAAACTTTTTATAAAGAGATTTTTATATTTATAAAAAAATTTGTTTTTAATCATAAATATTTACTATTGTTTAAAAAAAAAGAAGGATGTTGTATATTGGAATTTTAAAAATGTTTTCATGATATATGTTATATCTAATATCTATTAATTTTTTTTGGTTCGTAATATACAATAAAATTATATATCCTTATATTTCCTTTAATAAAAGTATCAAGTAACAATTCATTTAAAAACTCTAGGCATTATGTAATTTGTTTTAAGTGTATTAATATTAAAATGTTTTTCAAGCGGCTTGGGAAATACATAAACATTGTCTTCGATTCTGAAGATTGAAGTTGAGTGCAGTATTTCACAAGACCACACCAACCCAGTTCTAACATTACCATTACTGGGAAATTATAGATTACAACACACGCATTCAAATGGAAGCAATAAAAAACCTTCTCAAAGTACCAATCAATACAAGCTATTACTGGAAAAGTCAAACTAATGGTAGAAAAGATAACTCTAGAAATGGATAACAACAGACCTTTACTGAGTATATATAAAATAGATGACCAATATACTTGACCAGGTACGTTATGAATGGCTACCAAAGAACAATGTCAGACTCACAAGTTTAAAAGTCTGTCACGAATAAACGGAGATAACAGACAACATATATAGCATATGCCGCTATTTTGCAGGGCCGGTCTTAGTCCACTGCAACCTATGCGACCGCAGGTGGCCCCCACTTTCAAAGGACCCGCACTTTCATAGAACCCGCGCTAATTCAAGGTGTATAAATTATTAAATTAAACCATTTTATAACTTAAAACAGATTTCCCGCACCCTACTGTCGATTTACCGGGAACTCTCCCAAAAATGCAAAATTTACGAAAATGTCCTTAAAATATACGGAAATATATAGAAAAAAATTGGCATTTTGGGGTGTCGTTCAATATGGAAAACGCCAATCCTACGCGCGATAAATAAAGACGGCATTATGGATTAGCCGTAGTTGTGTAATCAGGTGAAAGAAGCTTCTCGCGCCTCAAACTAATGAAGAATGACTTGAGGTCAACAAGTCTCAAAGATAGATTGAGACATTTGGTAATTCTTGCCATTGAGCGGGATCTATGTAGGAAACAGAATTATTATGATATACTGTATGACTTTGCTACACGCAAGGCTCGTAAAGTAATTCTGTTGGTAGTAAAGAATGAATAAAATGCATAGACGAATTTATTTTCTAATACAAACTCTTAAATTTCACTTATTATCCACTTCCATACCCAAACTTGGCCCCGTAAAATCCGTTTCGCATAGGGCCCCACAAAGGTTAAGTCCGGCCCTGCTATTTAGTGACCTTTAAATATACATAGTAGATTACATGTTTTCTTTCCATGACTTCTTGGTCACAATTTTTAAGTCCGGCGCTGCAATTTAGTGTTTGTAAAATGTTTTACATGTTTCGGATGTTCCTTCAGAGTTGAAGGACGAAGGGGGATGGGAGCGGGCAGGGTTTGATAAATTCAAACGACAGTCCAGCGTGCAAACCGCACGACCAGGCAGCCATTCGTAGTGACCGGTGAATACGTGTTCTCCCCAACCCTTTTGGGGTGACTATCCGCAGAAATAAGAGAGTGATCTTTCCTTTACTTCTTCTTCTCGTCCAAACTCTTGATCGACGAAGAGAATTATATATTTACATATATATATATAGAGAGAGAGAGAGAGATTGTTTTCTCGCTTGAATGTTGTATTTAATATGTGTCGCCCAATTTTAGGCTTTCGTGGTAACTAACGACCTTGACTTTCAAAATAATTTTACGTTCAAGGACTTCGCTCGTGTGGGACGCGAGCTGATGCGTGATTAGTGAGGACCCAATCAGATAATAATGAACAATGAACTATTGCTAACCAGTGGCCCTAACTATTTGGTGCTCATAAGTTTGAGGACCTCATACTTCGAGGTGAACATTTAAAACCAATCCCGTACCGCCATTTTGCATTTGTTCCTAGATTTGCGACGAATTCATACTTCATGTAGTGCGGCGGGCGCCGACAGGTTATAAAACCAATGAAAGATCAAGCAAAATAAAAAAAAAATAGAAAAAAAATAAAAGAACAAAGCTTATATTAAGGGGAGTTGTATCGGTTAGTTTGAATCAGTCATGTGATTAAATTTGTAAAAGATCTAGACTTACAATAATAAATCTGTGCGATTAGAAATATTTTTACCATATTGTTTTATTTAGCGCAATTACATACTTTTAACTTTGTACGCTATGATCCTATCACTGGTGTGGACCAGATGGAAATAGGTGGGGTGAGAAAGAATGAGTTATCTGGGTTTTTTTTTTTTTAAAGTAAGCGACCTGAATTCGAAATCGTGGGCTTAAGTCTTCTCAGGCTTCTCTAGCCAACACGGTAACCACTCTGCTAGTGAAGAGCTGATGAACATGGAAGATTGTAAAGTTATCTATTGTCCTGTTTCATTTTTGTGTTCACTAAGCCCCAGACGACGACCTATAAAAGGGCACCAATTCAGCTTATACCACCACTTCAGTCAAGTAAAATTTCTTTCCCTTGTTCGAGATACCAAAAGAAAATTATCAATTACCAATATTCAATGAACTAATTGTTGTTTGTTTTCGGTTCTTGTTTTGTCAGTTAAAAGAAATAATTGTGCAAAATTTCAGTTTGATCCGCGATTGGGTGTGGGAGAAAAAAAGTGGACACAATTTGTACCACACAGAGTGAGTTGAAATAAGCTTTCTAATGATTATGAACTATATACAATTTTTCGTTAATGCAGACCAATTTACCATGTTGTACAGTCTGGACGCCTTTCATTTACGAGGAACCGCTAACTTGCCTTATTTGTTGTTGTAATTGAAATAGAAACTGAAAAAAAAATCTATTTGTTGGTTTCCGAACCTGGGGTCCTGGGTTCGAATCTCGATGAAGACTGGGATTTTGAATTTCGGGATTGCTTGTTAACCGTTGCCCATAGAACAGATGACCTTAAGATCATCTGCTCCATTGATCGCAAGATCTGAAGGGGGAATTTACTTTACTTTTTAAAACTTTTTACCCAGTATAAATGTTACCGCTAGAATAAAGAAATCGGTTATTCTGCAGATTATCTAGCTATTGTGTAGATAAGTGATTCCCAAAGTGGTCTATACAGACCCCCAGGGATCTACGAGACAAAAAGTTTAGGATCCACTGGTGTAGATGAACTGTGGACAATGGTTTCATTTATTCACATTACCAAGATAATATAATTAAAGAAGCGAAACATTAAAAAAAATTACTTTAAAAAAAAAACAAGAAAAGGATACTGCAATATTTATCCCCTTTTTCTGTGTAAAAAAAAATTAATTACCACCAATGAATTAACTAATTGGTTAATTTTTTGATTGAATTGTGTGTTGTCATCGATAATGGTTACTTGAGTTTTAACTTGAACCAACAACGGGAAGTGTAGAAATCACGTGTACACGTTTTTTCCTTGACATACAGACAGACAGACAGAATTACTTAATATAAGCGTTGTAAAGATGAAGCAGCCATTCGTCGGGATTTAAAATATTGATGTTTAGAGATCAATATATGGTCATGAGGAAATATCAAGTTGTTTTTGTTTTTAGAAGACCTAAAAGACGGTATGATCATTAGGTAGCTGTCATCAGTGATACCCCAGTCTCAGGTTTCTCTTTCCGTAATCACATCGATATCCTCTGGATCTACATCTTTCTCTCTCTCTCTCTCTCTCTCTCTCTCTCTTAGTTTCTTTTTCTTTTATGTTCTTGTTTTCCAATCAAAATCTCTTTCTCTTTTGATCTTTCTCTTTGTCTCTTAACCACATTTCTCTCAATCTCTATTCTCTTTTTCTTACCCCCACCTTTATATATCTCTCTCTCTCTCTTTCTTTCATCTCTTTTTCTCTCTGTCTCTTTTTATTAAACGTTTCTCACTTGTAATCCTATTGTATGCTATCCATTCTAATCTCTTTCTCTCTGAAAGCATTTTCTCTTCTCCTTTTTAAACATTTATCTATTTCTCTCTCTCTCTCTCTACCTTTCTAATCCCTCTCACTCTCTCTCTCTCCTATTCACTTTTCTTTTCTCTTCAGGCCCATTTCTTTATCCTTCTTAATCTCTTTCTTTCTCAATTTCTTTCTCTCCTTTTCAGTCCTCTTCTCTCTCTTTCTATCTCTTTCTGTCTCTCTTTTTCTCTCTTTTTCTATCTCTTTCTCTCTCTTTTTCTCTATCTGTTTCTCTCTCTTTCTCTCTCTGTTTCTCTCTTTCTCTGTTTCTCTCTCTCTCTTTCTCTATCTGTTTCTCTCTTTTTCTCTCTCTCTCTCTCTTTCTCTGTTTCTCTCTCTCACTCTCTCTCTTTCTCTCTCACTCTTTCTCTCACTCTTTCTCTCTCTCCCCTCAGTCATAATTAGCATTATTTGTCTAATAAATAATAATACGAAATGAAAGCCTACAATCCTGCACTTATATCCTCTAATTAGATGCTTATTAGATTCTCAGATTAATAAAGATCTACAGTTATTAGAAACATGTTGACAATTTAATATAAGTAGACAATGATATATCACTACAGCCTTACATTCACACTACAACATTCAAACCATGCACCTACAGAATCATCCTCATTGTTGAGCGCTTTTCTTCCTAAGCTCTGGTATATTGTCTTTCCCAGTTAGCTCTCATACAAAATAGCCTCTAAATATCCGTGCGCTGCCAAGCAGAAGTCACGCTCTTCTATGTCTACATCATACTTTATGTAGATGTTTGACCTTTATAGAGACTCAGCCTTCACCTTTGCCTTATTCCACTTCTTGGCACCAGCGCGAGTCGAAGTTAATCGATACTCTTAACCCTGTAATATTGGGGGAGTTTGTTTTCCAATGTTGCCAAATTTAATCGCACCAACTTGATGATTATCAAAGAAAATTTGCCCTGCCAGTAAAATCGTGAATAATTGTGCACTTTCCTTGTGTCTGTCGCCCAAAATTATGATCTGCTGCGACACAATAGTAAAAAAAAAAACATTTAAAAATTATATTTAAAAAAAAACAATACCTACATTATTAAACTTGAAATATAATAAAATAATTTAAAAAAAAAATTAAACAATTTTATGAATCGATTTGGGTATCGAACCCGTAACACCGTCAGCGCTGCTAAAACTAACGCATTTTCCGTTTTGGTCAGCGAGCGAATTATATTTCCTTATTTATTGCTCTGTTCATTTCTCCAGCGTAACTGTCGGACCATAAGAAATCCTTCTATACTATACTACACCTAACACTAGACCCCTACGTTCTAATTTAAAACTTTGAAGATCTAGTTTAGATCTAGAATCTAGATGCCATCTCTATTATATTAACGTAAACATTTAAGCAACGCTTATACACTTCAATAAAACGGAAGCAAACTTTAAATTTACTCAGTTATGGCATAGTTATCTTCTTATCTTATATACTACAGACGTTACTTCAAAAAGGAAGATGATTACGTCCTACGCGTCATGCATTTAGTCATGCATATTAACCAATGACTTAAATTCTGTCAAGTCACTGGTTTTCCTGGCTAGCTCAGGCAACCCATTCCATGCTCTAATAGCACTAGAGAAGAAGGAGTATTTGTACAAATTTGTCCTAGCATATGGGACGAGGAATGTGCCTTTATCTTTGTGTCTTTCAGAGTATTTTATTAAATTTTGTTTTTGTATTTGAAGATTATGGTTCAGTGTTTTATGTATAATTGCTACTTTACTTTTGAGTCTTCTGTCCTGAAGGCTTTCTAAATTTAGTGATTTTACTAATGGTGTTACTCTAGTCAAATGTGAATATTCGTTTGTTATGAATCTCACTGCTCTATTCTGTGTTTGTTCCAGTTTCTTAATGTTTTCTTGAGTTGAGGGGTCCCAAACGGAGGATGCATATTCTATTATTGGCCTAACCAAGGTTAAATAACATTTTATTTTTCTGTTCTTATTTGATTTATAGAAATTTCTTTTAATAAACCCTAATGCTTTATTGGATTTTTTTTATAGTTTCATCAATATGTGGATTCCATGACAGTTTTTCATTTATTATAACACCTAAGTATTTTGCGTTTTTAGTCTGTGCTACTGGTTTGACATGAATAAGATAAGTGGAATTAATTTGTTTTAGTTTTTTTGTTACTCTTAACAACTGTCATTTTTCTGGGTGGAAAGACATGCTCCAATTTGATTCTCATTTCTGTAATTCATCTAATTCTCTTTGTAAAATATCTGTGTCTTGTGTTGTTTTTATTGTTCTATATATTATGCAATCATCTGCAAATAATCTGACTTTTGTTCCTGAACTAATGCAATTTGGTAAATCATTTATGTAAATTAAAAATAGTAGTGGACCCAAGACTGTTCCTTGAGGTACACCTGAGTTTACTGTTATCGGTGTTGATTTAGAGCCATTTATTATTACAGTTTGTTCTCTCCCTATCAGAAAATCTTTAATCCACTGATGCAGCGGACCATTAATGCCGAAATATTTTAATTTTTTAAGCAAACTATGGTAATGAACTTTGTCAAAAGCCTTTGAAAAATCTAGTAAGATAGCATCTATTTGTTCACTATTGTCTAAACCTTTTGAAAAATCATCAATTAGTCCTATTAGTTGTGTTTCACATGATATATATTTCCTAAAGCCATGTTGGTATGGGGTGAGGACATTATGTTTGTCGAAGTGGTTTATGAAGTTGCTACATATTATGTGTTCTATGATTTTACATGTGATGCTGGTAAGTGATACTGGTCTGTAGTTTCCTGGGTCAGATTTTTCTCCTTTTTTAAATAGGGGGGTGACATTAGCTTCTTTCCAGTCCTTTGGTACTTTGCCCTGGTTAAGCGAAGCCTGAAAGAGTATTTTGAACACTGGGGCTAGCTCATTGCTTAATTCTTTGAGTAATCTAGCTGGAATACCATCAGGTCCAGACGCTTTATTTGGTTTGGTGTTGGCTAATAGTTTTTTCATTCCATTTTCTTGTACTACTAAATCTTCTATGTTGTATTCTTGGTTCAAATTAAGTAATATGTCTTTGTCTCTTGGGGCTGAGAATGCTGATGCAAAGTATTTGTTTAGGATGTTTGCTTTAGTTTCATTATCGTTATGTTCATCTTTTAATGGCGCTATGCCTGTTGTTTCCATTTTCTTAGACTTAATGTATGACCATAGGTTTTTGTTGTTATCTTTAGATATTACATTGTTTATGTATTCACTCTGCAGCTGTCTGATTACTTTTTGGGTTAGGTGTTTAATTTTTATATACTTTTGTAAACTCTTTCTGCCTTGGTTTCTTTAAATTTTCTATATAGGTTTTCCTTCTGTTTACGAAGATTCTTGAGTCCATTATTAAAACAGCATTTATTTATTTTGTTTGATGTGTATTTAGTTGGTATATGATTTTCTATAATGCTTTTAAGATGGTTTTTAATGAAATTCCAGAGGTCATCGACTGGTTGGTTAATGTCTTTTTCTAATAAGAATGTTTGTTGAAAGTTTAATGCAGCTTGGTGTAGTTGTGTTAGGTTACATTTATTCCAGAGTAAGATTTTTCTTTTGGGTTTTGTTTTGGCTACTGCTTTTATCTGACTGTGTATTTTTAAGATCTCATGGTCTGATAGACCAGGGATAATATAATCAACTCCTAATCCAGGTCTGTTGGTTAAGAAGAGATCTAATGTGTTGTTTAATCTAGTTGGCTTTTTAATGATTTGATCTAAATTTAGGTTGTGTAAAGTTTCTATAAAAAGCTCATTTATGTCCTTAAGGTTTTGGTGTTTATCTATGGTTAGTATTTTCCAATTTATATCAGGTAGGTTGAAATCACCTGTAATATACTAAATCAATTCATAACCTTAGAAACAAGGCTTTATTTCAAGAAAACACGACTTATACACACAATAACACAGTACAGACTGGTCACGATTCACAGACTACGATAATGCGAACACGATTACTAATACTAGCACGATTACAAGCACGGGTAACACATAAGTTCATTTAACGATCACTCCATTTACCCCTCCTTTATTTCTTTCTGGGTCTTAGATTATAACCATGCGTTTGAAGGGAAGGATCCGGAGGTGTCTCTGGCGTTGACTTTTCTCCTTGCAAGTCGTAACTGTCATGTACGGGACTCGAGTCAATATTGGCCTCTGGCATTGGGTGGCTCCCCTGTGAGTCACTAATGACTTCTGGCTGGTTGTACATCATTGGGGTGGGACCCTGTGAATTACTGATAGTTTCAGTATATGGGCGTACTGTGGGTTGCAGCTAATAAGTTCAACCTCTTGTACCCAAGGGTCAAATTTTGAAGATCTTACATGTGATTTTAGTAATACTTTCCCTGGGTTCTGTAGCCAAGTAGGCAAGGATGTTCCCGTTGGCGATCTTCTGTTGAATTTGAAGATCCGTTCGTGTGGAGTTTCATTAGTAGAAGTACACAGTAATGATCGAATTGAATGAAGTGCCTGAGGCAACACATAATATGCCAAAAGTCCTACAATCCTTTTCTGAGACTTCAGATCTTTTGGAGGTGGCAAATCTCGCAGAGCTTGAAATCTATCAGGGTCCGGCTTCAAATGTCCTTTGGATATTTCATATTCAAGCAGCTTTACCTTCTTAGTAGCAAATACACTTTTACTTTCGTTGAAAATTATTCCGTATTCCAGAGCTACCTTCTGAAAACGCAACAGTTTTTTGTAATGAGAGTCTACATCTGTACCACATATTGTTACATTGTCGACATGGGCAAACGTGTCAGACAACTTTTCTTTTTCTATAATAGGGGCTATGGTTTTCTGGAAGCAAGCTACACCGTTAGTGACCCCCAAAGGGTATTCTGCAAAACTGGTAGAGTTTACCGCAAAATTCGAAAGCTGTGTATTTCTTTTCGCTTTGTTGGATAGGTATTTGGTGATAAGCACTCTCCAGATCCAATGTGCTAAAGATTTCATACCTGGAAATTTTCTCCACCATTTCATTCACTCTTGGCATTGGGTAAGCGTCCAGGTAAGTAAATCTATTTATAGTTTGGCTATAATAAACGACCATTCGCTTTTTGTGCCGTTCATCTGTCGTGACAAGGACTTGAGCTCTCCAAGGTGATTTGGAAGGTTTGCAGTCAGGGGATAAATTTGCAAACAATTGTGGTGCCTCTACCTCAACAGCATTGAGCGACCAAACATGAAATGCAGGTCGAACACCGTTGAATGGAATTATAAGTTCTTTGTGTAATGCGAGAAAATCCAACCCAAGCACTACATCAGTGCAAAGTTCATCTAGTAACGAAAGTTTGAATTGATTGTAAACTTCCCCTTTGTATTTTAGCGATGCAAACATGTGGCCTCTTGTGACGCTTGACAGTTGAGATGACGCCATAGAAATTTTGTGCTTTGAACTTGTCACGACCAATCATACTCTCTTGGTATGTTTGAAGAAATATAACTTTCCCCGCTACCTGTATTAATTAGGGCTTTTAGGTTCACGCCATTTACAGAGATGCGTACTGTTGATTTAGTTAAACCAGGTACAGACGAAGTAGCAATTAGTGATGTTAGATGTGTAGAGTCCTTAATGCAGCTACAATCTCTACAAGATTGTCTTTTAATCTCGTAGCTAGGAGATGTTTTGACTTTTGTTTTGGTTATAGGTGTGTTGCGAGACCTGCAAACCTTCGAAAAATGTCCATTTTTCCCGCAAGAATGACACATGCAGTCTTTGGCAGGGCATTTCACTCTGAAATGCCGACTACCTCCGCAAAAGAAACATTTAGTATTCACTGTTGTGATTGTTTCTGAGTCCACCATTTCTTCGGTTGAGATTGCCGATGACGAAAGAGATGACTCTACCAACTGAGAAATAGCACTAAACGAACTGGATTCTTTTTGGGCCATGTCGAGTGTCTTGGCAATATCTAAAGCCATTTTCAAGTCAAGGGATCTTTTCTCAAGTAGCCTCTGTCTGTAATGTAACGAAGGCATCGCGAATGGCGTCCTCTTCATTTTTGTCAGCACTAACAGCTCGGAACTGACAATCTCTGGCCAACACTCTCAGCTTGTGTACAAATTAATCAAGACTTTGATCGACTTCTTGTTTGCAAGCAAATGTCTGGCCAATGTTTCATTAGGGGCCTTCACAAATAAATTCTCAAGAATAGATTTTGCTTCTGAGTATTTAGAACAGGTAGAAATATACTGATATAAGGATGGAGACAGTTGCATAGCAGGTCAAACTGTTCGCTTTCACTAGCCCCTACCTTCGTTGCGAATCTGTCAAAACAAGAAATCCAATGTTTCCATGTAACTGAAGCATTAGTTGAACTAGGATCAGTATCCAGTCTATTGGGACGCAAAAACTTGTCCATTTAAGAATGGTTTTATTGAAATAAATTGTAATATACTAACTCAATTCCTAACCTTAGAAACAATGCTTTATTTCAATACAACACGACTGATACACACAAGAACACAGTACAGACTGGTCACGATTCACAGACTACAAATACTAGCACGAATGCAGGCACGGGTAACACACAAGTTCATTTAACGATCACTCCATCACCCATAATCCAAAAAACTGCATTTTTGTTTGTCTCTTTAAGTGTAGTAATCTGATTACATAGTTCCTGCATGTATTCTAAACTAGAATTTGGTGGTCTGTAAATGCTGCCTATTATTAGGGATGTTGAGGTGGTATTAATTTTACAAAATGTTGATTCTATATTTTTTGAGTTAGTTACGGTAATACGTCTGACTACGCCATGTCGGCTCTAGACCTAGACATAAGTCTCCAGCCAAATTTACATTTATTTATTTTTTACTTTGAAAAATTATAACGGTCAATTTAGAGTTTACCCGCCTGGCCAAAGAGCTAGTAATTCTCTTCTCAGCGATATACATCTACTTTCTAAAAAAATCGTTAAATAGAGGCGTACTTGATACCAGCTGTCCTGGTTCCTGGATCCAGGTTTCTGATGGTTCCATGAAGTTCTGACTTAAATAGAGGTATTGTAAAAAAACAACAAAAAAAAACCTCAAAAGATCTAAAACAAAGTACAAAACATATGTCATATTTATTTTATTATGTTCATCGAATGATGTCCCTGCCTATTAGTGTTGTTATGTTTCAAAATCTTGTCTTGCTTCGGTTCGGGTTTAAAAAACATAATTAAGAAGATGAGGAAGGCTTGAGTTGGAAACATTACATTTACAAAATGTCCACTTTTATTTGGAGGTCAACTGTCGACGGAGAAAAGAAGAACAAATCTAAGAGTAAATCTTATGATCGATTTATTTGGTGAAATTAGTTCAAGAGCCAATCGATACAAACTATCCATCTTTTCACAAGTTTTAACAACAAATATCGATTCAAGATATAGGCTTACTTTTGAAATTCGTCAAAATTGATGATTAATTCAAAGGATGCTTTATACGGTTCAATTTTCTTTTTACAAAACCTCCTGTAAGCTTGCTAACTCTTAATGGGTCCAAAGTGGTGGACACTCATTGGACGAGTATTTCGAAGATAGTTTTTTTTCTAGAAATTTTACAGTTTATGAATATCTATTGATAAAATAATAAGTACCTAATTGGCCACACAATGAAAACTCTGGTTTGATTGTTACAATGTTTCAAGATATAATCATGTTAAAATCAAATTTGGCTTACGTCTTGTGATTTTGAACGCGGCTTCAGCGGAAATTCCCGCACTCAAACCTTTACTAACAAATGTTTGCAACACACAACTGACGTTAGATGGCTGAACACAATTTCAAACAATAATCTGGGGGAAGGGGGGGGGGGGGGAACCCTGCAAACACAAATAAAGCAAGAAATCAGAAAAAGCGAATGGGGGGTTGGATTGGGCATACCTTGCGAAAAACAATAGAAAGCATTGCCAAACAAGCCGTTGACTGGAACCGACAGGGAAAGAGAGAGGCCGGAAGACCAAAACAAAACTGGAGAAGATCGGAAGAACAAGATGGCAGGAAAAAACATGGACCAAGATCCAATGGCGAAGTACTGTAGCGGCTCTAATCTCCGCTGGGAGTGAATGAAATTGCGTGAGGGAGAAATAGCGTTAATAATTATTTAAGGAGGACTAAACCCAACAAATTTAGCCACATCTGTGAATACTGAAGGATTAGCTTCCCTTGTCAATATCAAACAAAAACATAATTACCAATTAATTGACTAATTGGCTACCTTTTATCGGCCAGCGAAGGGGGAAAAGACGCTATTAGTTTTGTGTGGAATGCCTGTCCGTCCGTCCATCCGTCCGTCCCGTTCAGATCTCGTAAACTAGAAAAGATAGTGAAAATCCGTCATCATAATATTTTAGATCATTCAAAATGTGAGCTTGCGCTCCCTGAGCTAGTTTTATATGTATTTTTGTTGTATAGGTTAGATCTATTTTTATAGGTTAGTTTCAGATTTTATAATTGTACTTCCGCATATTTATATAGGTTAGTGCGGGATAGTATAAAAGTGATGTACTACATGCTGTCTTAAAAAAACAGTTGAGTGTACATTTGACCAGTGGTCAGTACCATATCTGTCTGTGTGACAGCTGAAGATCTTTGTGGTCTGTCGTCTAATTATTTTATTATTCGGTACCTGGGACGGCCTGCTATTGTTACTGCTTTTAGCTGCTGCAATTACACTGCTGATTATAACTGCTATTACTCTTGCTGTAGATCTAGAATCTAGTGTTATTTTGTTTTTGTAGTGTAGCCTTAGTGGCTTAGATTAGTAAACTTAGTTATAGTCTGTTTCTGTTCTTAGGGAATGCTAATAATAGGGTACTAAGGCTAAGGTATTCTTGTTTTAGTTGTAGTTATGGGTTGGTTACAGTATAAGTAGTAGAATATTGTAGATCTAGACTAGTTTATTGTAGTGTGTTTGTGTAGATCTAGGTCTAGTATAGTAGTTGTCTTGAAGTGATTTAGTTCTTTTTTAGTTAGATAGTTGTTTTGATCAGTTTGTGTTAGATAGTTGGTTTGGTTAGTTTTTAGTGGCGTAGATTCAGAGGGTTTTAGTTAGTATTAGTTGTTTTCATTGTAGTGTATATATTTTATTATTGATTTATATTTTTGTATGTTAATAAAGTTCCGTTTTGTTTATTTATTCTAAACTAAAGTTTGTTATCTTGTTTTCATTTAGTTTAGGTTAGTATTGTTAGTATGTCTGGTTACTTAGGCGACTCTAGCCCCTTGGTCACCATACCGAGGTGCACAGATTGAGCCCACCCAGTAGTGCAAACGTCTGCCTACTGTAATAAAATTTAATGTTGAGCAGAGAATAGGTCTCTCCCACTCGCGCCTGCCTGACCTGCTCACAAAAGTTCTGATGCAACGGCTACTTTTTTCTTTTCTGAAAGCGAAAAAACTAATTTTTTAAATCCCTCTTGCAAGCAGTTTTTTTTTTTAAAAATACACGACTTTTACAACTATTCATTATTAATAGTAACAAACACGGAAGGCTCTTTAGTAAGGGAGATTGCAATTTACCATATTTTTAACACATTTATGCAAATGGTTTTAGATTTTTGTCAAAAGTTATACTAACTACTACATTTACACACAAAATTGTTTTTACTTTTTTTTAAAGAGAAAAAATGTATTTAGTATTCGTTGGACATAATTTAAAACAACAAGTAATAAGTAGTTTTTCATATTATCGCGTGAACTGTAGTGGCAAACTATGGCTGTAGTACACATAACTAAAGAAAAAAAAATTTTGAAATGTTTTATTCTTGAGGATTTCAACAAGAGATTGACCTTTTACAAAACAATTAGATTAATTAGATATTCATTATATGACATCAGTTAAACCAGGTTCACATCAAACTTCACATTCACTTTCACTTATTCTTTGGTCTGCTGGACCACTGGGGCACCACGCAAGATCTGTCATCCTTCTTTCTCCATTCTTCTCTGTCATTTGTCTTTGATAGAATTTCACTCTGATGTTCTTTCTGAAAACATTTAAACCTGCCTTTTTACCTGCCTGGGTGGCCCATTTCGGGCGCCGATTTTGAATTAATGTTTCACACTAACTGTCTTTGTAACCTTGTCATTTTATTGATTCATGCCTTGTCTATGTCAATGAATAATTGTGCATGGCTTCAACTTGATCAGAGAATGGGTGTGGGAGAAATAACGTGTACCGACTTTTACCAGACAGAGTGAGTTGATATAAGCTTTTTTTAAACAACTCCTCCCCTGTGAGATAAAGTCAGTGAAGAGCAGCAGTGTAGAGGTAGATACATTTCATTAAAGCAATGAAGACCTCAGTTTCAATGGTTGATATCTCATGCTCATCGAAACAATTTATGACGCACCTGGAAGCTTGCTTTCGTGACCATATTCGTCATGCATTAAATGCTGGGAAATTCACCAGTTTGAGATCACCTGGTACCTAAATTCACCACAGGGTTAGATGAGAGGGTGATAAAAAAGATGGATTAAAGGAGTTAAACTGTAATCGTACGCATCATGAGACCTCACACTTTGTTGATCATCACCAGTTTTATAGCCCTCCTGCCCGCCACATCTCCCCTCCACAGTGAAAGGAGAGATTAATGAGGGAAAAAAAATCAATTCTAGACGTCATGAAAGATAATGTAAAAAATATAATAGGATCCTGTAATTACCTCTTTTTTTTTTATTCGCTGGAGCGTGAAATGATGAAACAAAACAACAACTTTTTATACTGATTAGAACACAGGATGTTAATAAGCAAGGTTATTACATTGTGCATACAAAGTTAAACGTCAATATATGTGGTTATTGTCATTATAGGACCCAATCTCCATAAACCCCTCTTCCCCCCCCCCCCTTTTACCAACATGACAACTCTCCCCACCCCTTTCCGTGCTGACGGATGTCCCCACCGTGCTCTGCGTCTGCAAACCTTACGAAATGTGACAGACGACATACACGGTTTGAAAAAAAAACTCAACGAGTAGCTAAAAAAAAACTTTAAAAAAAACTAACTAAAAGAAATCCTGTCTACGTTTGTTTTTTTTTTTACCTTCTGAAATGTTTAGAAAATGTAACCACAAGACGACATTTTGGTGTTAAATCCATGGAAACCACACTTCTCTGACACCAACGATAACAACAGCACTGACTCCAACAGCACGCCAGGACGAAGAGTGTAAAAGAAAAAAAAAAACGCCACTCTATCTGATGGCCTCCCCTGGACTGTTTTCTTCCCTTGACGAAGTTATCTGTGTCATTCATTTTGTTAGCGGCTTGACCCACACACGCGCTCACACACACGGGGAGGCTGGCTCACGGTCAGACACTCACGAACACACTTATACTCACGCAGGCACACTCACAGTACAGTGAAGAACGAGGACTCGCATTCTGGAAGTCCAGAGACTGAGAATTTTTTTTGTAAGGAAGTGTACTCGAGACTTTTCCATTCTGTGTTGGTCATCTTTTACCCCCACCACCGCCACCTCTCACCCTACAGATAATAGATCGTTGCCACATAAACTAATGTCACAGGTAAATTACCTATCTACGTATCTAGATCAAAAGACAGACCGAAAGACAGACAGACATATAATCTATGTCTGTCTGCATGCATGTATATATGTTTGTATGTCTGTCTATATCTAACTATCTACCTGTCTGTCTGTCTGTATGTATGTATGTATATATGTATGTATGTATGTATTATGTATATTTGTCTGTCCGTTTTTCTGTCTGTCTTTGGATCTAGCAATGTCCCATAGACTTATCTAAAAACATTTTTAATAGTTTTCTCTGTCTCTCATTCTAATTAAAAACCCCCCTCTTTCTACCCCCCTCTCTCTTCTATCACATCTTTTACGCATTATGCCGCGTGTTGTTTTCTCTCTCAGCCTCACCTCCGAGGGAAAGGAGGGGGGAGGGTCACTTTTTTTTTCTCGCTGCCTAGAAGTCAGCCTGAGGATAACATTGCTTTCTGAAAGTATAATTGACTCGCTGGAATTAGAGTAGATTAGTTCAGAGAGACAGACAGACAGATGGACAGAGAGAAACACAAGGAAAAAGAGAGAGAGAGACTGTTAAAGGGAAAGAGAAGTAGAACATGAGAAATTAGAAAGAGAAAGAAAAAGAGTGAAAGATAGTGATAGAATAAAGAGAAAGGAAAAGAGAGTCTGCAAGAGAAGAAATGTCTGAGAGAGAACAGAAAGAGGAATGGGTTATAATAAGGACAGATAGAAAGAGACAGAGAGCTGCTGAGATAAGATAAAGGACAGAGAAGCTGAAAAAAAAGATCGAAATGAAATAAAAAGATGGAAACTGAAGAGAACTAAATGAAAGAAGCGGAGAAAAGAAGTGTAGAAAACGAAACAAAAACCTCGAGACAATAGAAATGAAACATAAAGAACAAAGAAACAAGGAAGAAATCCAAAAGATGAGAGAAACAACCGAATGATGAGATTACAGACAACAAAGACAATGAAAGACAAATAAAAATGTCAATGAAAATTGTTTCGTCAACTCCGTCACCTTCAGGTTTTAAGATACGTGGTTCAGAAGTGTGTGGTTCAGAAGTGGTTTAGAAGTGGTACAGAAGTGGTTTAGAAGTGGTTTAAAAGTGGTTCAGAAGTGGTTTAGAAGTGGTTCAGAAGTGGTTTAGAAGTGGTTCAGAAGGGGTTCAGAAGTATGGGCATGAAGTAAATATGTAGGCTAAATTATACGAAAACATAGCTTTGAACATCTTTCTTTGTATTAATGTAAAGCTTCCCCTTTCAGACCTCGCGATCTATGGGGCACATGATGTTAAGGTCATCTGTTTCTATGGCCAACGGTTAACGAGTTAACTTATAGCATTAACAGAGCGCTACGGTCAATCTCTATGGTGGGGGTAGAGAGTACCTGGAAGCAAATTTCCCTTGATGCCTTTATACAAGCCTTGTCTTCGAGTCCGATGATAAAGGAGGAGTGCAGTATTTTACGTGGCTACGTAGCACCAGCTACGACAGACATAGTTTGCCACATCCAACGAAAACATTAATGCCGTTGGTCGATTTAGATTCTTTTTTCGCCGTCTACGTCTGTCCTTGGCAGTGGATTTTCTTTCGTTATGAAGCCGCATGCAGTCAGATACCCTCTTGTCAGTTAAAGCAAGTTGATGCCTAAGCTAGTCTTAAAAACGTTTCTGTGGGACATCTCTGTTAAGTCTACCACCTTTTAGCTCACAAAAAAGACTGCCTTTTGCAAACGCTCGTCCCCTTATACGGGATATTATTTTTTCCAGCGTAACTGTCGGACCATAAGAAATCCCTCTATACTGTCCATACCTGCGTGTTCTGTATAGGGACTTCGGAGGATTCCATCTACCCGTCGCCTCAACGTGGCGCCTCCGTGGAAACGTCTAGTAGTGGAACTAGATAGGCCAAGAACGAGTAGCGAACAAGACCCCTGCAGGATTCCCTGTGTGAGCTTTATGTTTTGTTTTATCTCACTCGGGGTGGGGACCAGACCTGCCAGCTGAATTTTTTTCAAGATTTCGGCTGGCTGACATAATTTTTCGGCTGATATCTGGATTAGCCGGATTTCTCCGTGAATTGGCATTTGTGGCTGATTTCCGGCTGGTTAGAAAAATATTCGGCTAGTTCGGCTTATGCCTTGCCAATAATAAAGTAATAAAACTTCATGAATAAAAGACTTCAGAAAAAACTTTATTTCAAATATATAAAAAAAAACAACACTTTTATATTCTGTCATAATTTACATTATTTAGAGTGCATGAAAATGCAGTCCATTTTTTAAGTTAACCACTCAATATATCAGTTTGTAATTGTCATGGATGAAACAAACACGATGTAGCTTATCAGCTGTTAGACTTGATCGTTTGCTGTTTATTATCAAACCGGTAACCGAAAACATGCACTCAACTGGAACAGACGATGCTGATGATAATAGGTGAAGTCGAGCCAGTTGAGTAAGATATGGATACAAGGATGATGCAGCACTGCTACGCCAGAAATCGAGAACATCATGAAACTGAACCATAGGTGCCGTCAAATAGTTTGCTATTTCCACTGCTACCTGAAAAAAAAGTTCAAAAAATCAAAATACAATTTTACTAACTGTTTGGTTATAAAACATTTCATTACAGTACACAGTAAATGTAATATTTATCTTGTTCAGTTAATAGATAACAGTAAACAATTATTGGAATAAAAACCTATACTAAAATGTCACTAAAGGTACTTAAATAGCATAATATTAAAACTACTGCTTGAATTAAAAAAATACAAATAAAATTATATAAAATAACGTATTGGTACAATCGTTGGGTGACTGTTCAATTTTCAATTCATTTATCAGCTCCATTCGCAACCACTTACATCTGCTTTCTTCGGAAACATCTTCGCTGACTAGTTGCGAATGTGATACATCAGCTTCAGACACGATAAATCCACGGGTCATAGCTGACTCTATGGCTTTCTCCAGAAGTGTGGTTGCTTCTGGCCTTGGAATCAATGATTTTAAATCTGGATCAAGCAGCTGATGCAGCTTGATGTTATCATTGACAGGAAATCGATGGTCAAGTTGGTTGAGTACTGACTGCTTGATCATTTGCATCTTGTCATCATCAACACTTGACGCTGTTCAGATCTTTTTGATATGCATTTTCATCAGTGGAATTGCTGATAAGGTTGGCATTGAGCAGCTAAAGAGATCAGTTAGATTTTGGAAGGGTTTTAAAAAGGTAACAAGTTCACCTAAAAAATCAATTTCAACTTAATGGAGGCAACACGCCCAATACGCTTGAGAGTATTTTGGACCTCCCTTTTCAAATTAAGTATTGACTGAATCATCATCAGTGTTGAATTCCAACGTGTTGCACATGATCCCTTCAATGACTTATGAGTGTGTGTATGCATACTGTTAACATCAGTGAAGTCAATGCTGCTTTCCGAGGTATCCACTATTGATACACTGAATTGATCATCCACATGAAGCAATTCACACACTGATGACATGCCTTCTTTCAGGGTTTTAATAATTTCTTTATCCTCTGTAAACGCTGTCTCATCTTCCATAATTGCAGTTTTGAAATTAAGTGCAGTTATGATGTTGCGGCACTTTTGTAGTATATGCAGTACATCTTCATTTCTATTAATCCTATCAGTAGTAAGCAAAAGGTGCAATGCATGTGCTGTACAGTGCTTATAGGAATCAACCTTTAAAGGTTTTGAAGTCTTGATTATATTTGCAGCACCATCATGGCAGCTAGTTATGAAAAGCTTTTTGGGATCAACACCAAAGCTTTTCAGAACAGAGCTGATATGGTCAGCAAGGTCGTGTGCAGCATGAGTAGGCAAAGCATGACAGCCAAGTGTGACAATTTTATATGTCCAATCGTGGTCTAAAAAGGAAGCCCGGATGCCAAGGTAATTGATAGCACGATATCGATCAGTCCATCCATCAAAGAGCAAACAAAGTGAATTGACCTTAGTCATTTTACTTTTGACAGCTGACCTGATAAACGTCATCTAGGGCTATTCCAGCAAGTGTTACAGGTGCAGGTATGTTGAGAGATGGGCAATTAATTTTGAAAAACTCAGCAAAACCTTCTTTAGCTACATTTTCAAAGGCGAGTAAGTCTCTACAGAACCAGAGGACAATATCTCTTGTCACTTCATGGCTTGATATTGCCTGACATTGACTGGCGCCTTTTCCATACTTACTTAAATATCCCATAATTTTGTTTAATTTTTTTTCCTTACTTTGTACTGCTACATCATGCTTGACACTCAAATGAAGATTCATATTGCCACTTGATGTTGTTGCAGCAAAATTCGTAACTTTTGAAATGTGACCCTTGTCACCCAGTGACTGCTGAGTAGTCAGGCACAGCTGACAATAGACCCTATCTTCGTCAACATTTCTCCCATCAGCAGAGAACAGGCCACCAAAATATCTCCAGCATTGGGCCTTGGAATTTCCATGTTGGCTAGGTGGTTTAGATTTTACATGTAATTTGGTAACAAACTGCCTCTCTTCTCGGTTTAGATGACAGCTACTCACATTTGAGTTCCCCTAAAATCATCATGTAGAATTGTTACATAGAAATGATATGACATACAAATCATTATTTATAGATTTAGCTAGTATAGTTCATTGCAACAGTTAATTTAGGCTTAATACCATTTATTTTATACACAGACTTACCTTTTTACTAGTAGAAGTAGAAGATCGCTGAGCCATTTATTTTATAAAATAGATTATTGATAATAAATCGTGTTATTGACAAAAAAACGGTAACTTAAATGGCTGGGGTTTAATAAAATTAGAATTGTAATTTGACATTAGACAAGAACTCTTTATCAAACTTCTGGCGACCTTTATTTAAAAATGCAATCGATTTTAAAACGGAATGCCAAGAAAAAATTGAAAAAAGAAAAAACTTTAAGGCGCATCATTCATTTTCGGCGAATTTTTGGCGGACAAAATATGGCGGCTAATACATTTTTTCAGGCGGACAAAAATTTGGCTGCGAATTCGGCGCCGGCTGAGGGGTCTAGTGGGGACGAAACAAATAGCCAGCACCCCAGTTCAAAAAATCCGCCATGCCGTTACACAAAAAGGGGCCGCCATCAGTGACCGGATAGCTGGAGTGGCGGTCCCTGCACGGAATAGTGGCGGTCACAGTATAGGAATATGAGACAAGCCCCACCCCCCACCCATGGTAAGTGCTGCTCTCGGCCACTTATTGCGAGTGGACCCAGGACCGTGGGCGGTGCGCTGTGTACGTGGTACGGCCTACTTTCTAGCCAGTCTATAGCCGCTACTACTGGAAGCCCTCAGACAGGACAGGGGTAAAGAGCCCCATGTCCAGGCCTGTTTGTTGGATAAAAGCCTTTCTAACCATCATGGGATAACGCCGCCAACGGCGCAGATTCCCTGCTGGACTTTCTTTCTATTTGCCATGTACATTTAGAACTAAAAGAACACGAAAGCAACTTTTCGAACTAGGAATCTTTACCCGATCCAAAATAAGTAAATATATTTCATCAACAAATTATTCTAACGAGCAAGGCTCGGTCACCTGGTACTGTATTATTAATTTAATTAAATGGCCTGCCATTGAAAGAGGTTCTATCTAAGGCAAAGACAGAGGAATGGAGAAAGACGGTCGACAAATCTTGCATGGTGCCCCAACGGTCCAACAGACTAAGGGACAGGTAAAGGCAAAGGTAGGTAGGTCTTGTTTTACTTGCCAACGTTGTTTTTTTTTTGTTGTTGTTGTTGTTTTCATCTGCAATGAACCGGGTCTAGAACCTTATTTTAAAACTAACAGACTAGATATAAACACATAACTTACAGCATGTCACATATTCTGCCATGAAAACATATTGAACTTCTCAACGTTAGACCTGAGGGGGGGGGGGGGAAGGGTTGCGTTGTGTAGGGGGCAGAGGGGTGTCCTTCTCGTTATCTGCACAAACACGATAATAGGGCAGCTCGATCAGTGGTGGCAAGTGAACGTTGAAATATGTGTCTGGGGAGCAAACAGCGGCGTAGTGGATGGAACTCAAATGAGAAATGGGGCGAAGGGGGAAGCAGAGGGGCGCCAAAATAATGGATGTTTTTTTTTTAGGATGGCGTAGGGGGAAGGAGAGTAGGAGAGTGATTGGAAGTTAACAAACAATTTATGCTATGAGAACATTTTATTAGTTGTGCCCCTTTACTCGACCATTGAGATTTGTTATAAATAGACATGATGGAAGCTAATCAGGTCACTTTACGAGGTTAAAGTGAGGCCACGGTTGGTGTGTGTGTGTGTGGGGGGGGGGGGGTCTGAGAGGGTAGGAAAGAACGGTAACTCGACAACAGAATCAAATTGAGAATTATAATTTACTGTGACGTGAAGGAGCCATAAAATGTGTGTGTGTGTGTGTGTTTTGTTCTAAATATAGCTTGTACTAATGGGCGATGTCCCGAGAGACAAAGAGTTGCGTACATGTGTGAATCAGTAATCATCAGTATATATGTATATATATATGTGTGATATTGTCTTCTGTACGTGTTTTTGTAAAGAAGGGAGAGGGGGGGGGGTAAAGAAAGTCCGACCTTTGTTGAGGAAAAACTGATGTACTTACTGACTCAGCCAAAGACATAGGCCTACTTTGTTGCATAAGTGAGAACGATATGTAAAGGTGATTGACGGACCCCTCCCCCCTCCCAACTCGATATCTGGCGAAACCACCGTGGTGACCGAGCTGTTGGAGATTTACCTGCCCTGGCCTAAAGTCCTATCCGACCTGGAATCGAATAACTGAAGACACACTACACCTCACGTAAACTCTGAGATACAGGAACGTGTTGACTTATTTTCTCCTGCCCATGAAAATTTATTTTAGTAGATATGATACCATAATCTTTTTTATTTTAGTATTATCCGCTACACCCTGATCCGATGTCTAATGAGATTCCTTGGCACCTCGACTATGAGCTTCAATGGTGTTAGGTCACGTACTAAGAGTGAATTATTGTAAAGGGGCTTGAGAGTAGAACGTGGAGCAGAGGACTATTAATTGATAACTAGTATAAAGTCATTGAGTTTCAAAGTTGGCAGACATCAAGCTTCAATATGCTGGTTCAGAAACAACAACAACACACACACACACATCTCATGAGGGTATAATAATGGGGGATACAATTACACTAGGATGCGCTTTGTAGGTTACAAGTTCTATTGCGGATAGAAGTATGAATTCAATCATATAATACAAAATCATCCTAAATGAATGTCTACTTCATGAGATATACAGGTAATCACATGTGAATCAATACGAAATATTATGAGTGCACATTTATGCCTCTTAGCGTAGTAGTCTACTTTTGTTTTATAATTATATTTACGTATATCCAATTAGTTTTTTAATTGAGCATATTCATTTGAATCCTTTTGATTTTAATTTAGAAACAGAATCTGTTATATCCTCGAGGACATTTATTTTACAATTATACATTAAAAACAATAATACATTTTCTCTCTTTTTAGTGCGAGCATCTCAAAATGATTATTTGCCATCTCGGAGACAGTGGCAGATATTCTATTTTAACCGACACCATTTTAAACATGATTGTGGTTCTTGAATCGTGTCGCGCGTACCAGGAAATGAATGAGTGACAGTCTTATTGTATCGGCAGACACGCCACAAGAACTCGAACACGTTATAAAAACGAGGACAAATGCCATTCACAAAAGTCGACAGACAAGCCTTTTAATAAAATTGTAATCGGTAAAAATCAATTCCAAATAGCAACAACTGAATAAAGAGAAAGATCCAGATAACTATTATGAGAGACTCCATTTTCGGCATTGACATTTTCGCCACCTTTTCCCCACCTTTTCCCCTTCCTGACACTCGTACTTGGGTTTTATAACAGGAAAAATGAGATATTTGATACGATCGTGTGGTCTTGTTAGGGCTGAATTATAAATAGTTGACATATTCCTTGCATGTGATTTCAAAGCGGAAGGTCAGGCAATTGTTTCAAAGTTGGCAATCATCAGACTTAAAATAGTTAAACATAGTTTTTCTTTCTGACACCAAACGTTTCATAGCTTTACCAGCATTTTTAATAGGTTCAAGTGGAGAGATTTTCTTTAGTACACATTGTAAAGCAAGTTGCTTCCTATTGGATTTTCAATAATTCTTTGATTAAGGAAATATTTTATTGCAAAGGTTGTTTATTACAAAGCTAATATCAAATCAAAAAATGTCTGTCTTCTCTGGTAAAAAGTTTGTAAGCGTTATTTCTCAGACACCCAATTTCGTGTTCAGCTGAAAGTGTACTCACTTATTGCTTGATAGGACAACGTTTGAATCAATTTGAACACAAAAAAAAAGAAGAAGAAGAAAACAATTAGTTAATTAATTGTTGTTTTTTTTTTATCTCGAACAAGGGAAAAATTAGTACTTGACTGTAGAGGTGGTATAAGCTGTATTAATCTCCTTATAGGTCGCCACTTTAAAGCAAGTTTGTAACAAACAGTAGATAACTATACAATCTTCTCTTGTCATAAGCACCTCACATGCAGAGTGGTCAGTATGTCGGATTGAACCGTGAGTTCGAATTCAGGACGGACCTTCACCCCCCCCCCCCATTTTTTAATAATACTTTCAGAATGTAATTACGATACACATTCACCCATGTATCCTTTTCTCCCTCCCCCTTCCTATTTTCACAACTGGCCCAGAATTCTTAAAGCATGAAACAGAGCAGACCAAAAAAAACAACTGGTAAAAATATTTCTAATCGTACAGATGTATTGTGTGGGTGGTCTACATCTAGTACTCATTTAATTATATGACTGATCTAAGCTCTGATACAATTACACTTTGTATAAGCTTTGTTGTTGTTTTTTTTTGTTGTTGTTGTTGTTGTTTTAACTATTTTTTTAAATGTGATTTTGTATATTGGTTAGTTAGATATAATGTAGCCCCCCCCCCCCCCTGAGTCCACCCAACTCTAATGGGCTCCTGACGTTTTTTAGGGAGCGTAAATGTGGTTGTCGTTGTTCTGGCCACATGACAACCTGCTCGTCAACCGTTGGCCAAAGAAACAAATGATATTAACATCATCTGCCCTATAGGTCGCGAGGTCTTAAAGGGAAACCTTACTATATCAAATGTAAGGCAATCGAAGAGGGAGAAACGACTTTCAAACCGGGTGCCCCCAACCGGGTACCACAGATCCTAGAGAGGATTCGACTTTTCCATACTAATAATTTTTTAATAGTTCTTGTATTTTTTATGAAGCCGGCAGTGGATGGGTCTCCCCGCTGAGATCACTTCATAATATAGCCCCCCCCCCCCCTTTGTGCTAGCTCGCCAAAATCGAGCTTGATTGTATTCTAGCCCTCTGCCTGTTCCCCGGGACATACGATGACCTTTATGCACATGACTTGTTCACTGACCTCGTGATGGAGTATGCAAGAAGAGGTGAATACCATACCAAATGACAGATTAGCTAGATAAGTCACTTTTTTTTATATAACGGTTAGATAGTGTGAATAAAGAATCTATGTTCTATGATACCGTACGGAATAATTCTCTCTCTCTTTTTCTCTTTCTCCCTCCCTCTCTCTCTCTCTCTCTCTCTCTATATATATATATATATATATACGATGGTTATATATAGTGGTTATATATATTATATATGTGTTCGTTATATATATATATATATATATATATATATATATAGTAGTTCACATCGTTTAAAAAATCTATCTATCTGTATATGTTTATTTTTCTTTATATATTTTTATATAAATATAAATATATATATATATATATATATATATATGTGTGTGTGTGTGTGTGTGTGTGTGCGTGTCTCAAATTACCTAAACTATTATTAATGTAAATGTAATTTTAAAAAAATGGAAATAAGAATTTAACAAAAATAGGTCGCTGCGAGCAGGGTTCGAACCTGCGCGGGAAGATCCCATTGGATTTCAAGTCCAACGCCTTAACCACTCGGCCATCACAGCAGATACGTCTACTGGCCACTGAAAAGATATTGTTCCGGTTATCCATAGTAGGTAATTGTGATTTGATCAAGAGCTAAATAAACGTTTAGTTTTATTTAGATTTGGTCTAGGTCTAGTATAAAATAATAGAACTAGTGCAGTCAGTAGAAGTAGATACATCTATTTTGATTTTAATCGATGTAGGCTTATATTTAGATCTAAAACTTAGGCCTACTTAGTTTCATAAATACGTTCATGATAGTAATAAAGAAAACAAAAAGTAGGCCGACTGTATTTTACAATCAAAGTCAAGAGGGAATAGTGCTGCTATAGTATAGGCCTCCTTTTAGATCTATATCGTATGATTATTTCTAAAAAAAAAAAAAATAGACCTTGAATCTTTAACTATTGTAGACTCAGGGGCGTAGCTAGGAAATTCGTCATCATTTCGTGGCCCATGAGCTTGACCTCTTTGGGGTGCATCTGCATTTTGTGTAATATTTAATATTCAATGTAAAAATCACTCATTTGCCCCCCCCCCCTTTTTTTTAAAGTAAGGGCCTGGCGGGATTTTCAAATTCTCACCCCTCACCCTAGCTATGCCACTTTCCATACTTTAGATTTAGATATCTAGAAATGACTAGAATGATGTTGATCTTGTTGATTTAGATATGGATTCACATATAGGTTATGTCTTGATATCTAAATATTGGGCATGTAATAAAAAGATCTTGGTTTAGAAAAGATCTAGATCTATATGACTAAAATCTAGATATATTTCGCGGAAGTCTTCACAATAATTTTATCATTGAACCGGATTATATGAAAATAAATTTTACTATGTTATCTTTTAGATAAACATATAGACAGATCTAGATATTGGTATAGGCCTATATGCTATATCATGGGCGTAGCCAGGATTTTTTTTCGGG
Organism: Biomphalaria pfeifferi; assembly: GCA_030265305.1. Taxonomy (NCBI): domain Eukaryota; kingdom Metazoa; phylum Mollusca; class Gastropoda; family Planorbidae; genus Biomphalaria; species Biomphalaria pfeifferi. The sequence continues at coordinate 605,060 of JASAOG010000153.1, forward strand.
GGGGGGGGGTTGGGGGGGAATTTTTTGTCTCCCCCCCCCCCCCCACCCCCCTCCCAAAAAATTTTTTATACGTATATCTTATCTTATCTTATATAATACAGACGTTACTTCAAAAAAGAAGATGATTACGTCCTACGCGTCATGCATTTAGTCATGCATATTAACCACTGACTTAAATTCTGCCAAGTCACTGGTTTTTCTGGCTAGCTCAGGCAACCCATTCCATGCTCTAATAGCACTAGGGAAGAAGGAGTATTTGTACAAATTTGTCCTAGCATATGGGACGAGGAATGTGCCTTTATTTTTGTGTCTTTCAGAGTATTTTATTAAATTTTGTTTTTGTATTTGAAGATTATGGTTCAGTGTTTTATGTATAATTGCTACTTTACTTTTGAGTCTTCTGTCCTGAAGGCTTTCTAAATTTAGTGATTTTACTAATGGTGTTACCCTAGTCAAATGTGAATATTTGTTTGTTATGAATCTCACTGCTCTATTTTGTGTTTGTTCCAGTTTCTTAATGTTTTCTTGAGTTGAGGGGTCCCACACGGTGGATGCATATTCTATTATTGGCCTAACCAAGGTTAAATAACATTTTAGTTTTATGTTCTTATTTGATTTATAGAAATTTCTTTTAATAAACCCTAATGCTTTGTTGGATTTTTTTATAGTTTCATCAATATGTGGATTCCATGACAGTTTTTCATTTATTATAACACCTAGGTATTTTGAGTTTTTAGTCTGTGTTACTGGTTTGCCATGAATAAGATAAGTGGAATTAATTTGTTTTAGTTTTTTTGTTACTCTTAACAACTGACATTTTTCTGGGTGGAAAGACATGCTCCAATTTGATTCCCATTTCTGTAATTCATCTAATTCTCTTTGTAAAATATCTGTGTCTTGTTTTGTTTTTATTGTTCTATATATTATGCAATCGTCTGCAAATAATCTGACTTTTGTTCCTGAACTAATGCAATTTGGTAAATCATTTATGTAAATTAAAAATAGTAGTGGACCCAAAACTGTTCCTTGAGGTACACCTGAGTTTACTGTTATTGGTGTTGATTTAGAGCCATTTATTATTACAGTTTGTTCTCTCCCTATCAGAAAATCTTTAATCCACTGATGCAGTGGACCGTTAATGCCGAAATATTTTAATTTTTTAAGCAAACTATGGTGGTGAACTTTGTCAAAAGCCTTGGAAAAATCTAGTAAGATAGCATCTATTTGTTCACTATTATCTAAACCTTTTGAAAAATCATCAATTAGTCCTATTAGTTGTGTTTCACATGATCTATATTTCCTAAAGCCATGTTGGTATGGGGTGAGGACATTATGTTTGTCTAAGTGGTTTATGATATTGCTACATATTATGTGTTCTAGTATTTTACATGTGATGCTGGTAAGTGATACTGGTCTGTAGTTTCCTGGATCAGATTTTTCTCCTTTTTTAAATAGGGGGGTGACATTAGCTTCTTTCCAGTCCTTTGGTACTCTGCCCTGGTTAAGCGATGCTTGAAAGAGTATTTTGAACACTGGGGCTAGCTCATTGCTTAGTTCTTTGAGTAATCTAGCTGGAATACCATCAGGTCCAGACGCTTTATTTGGTTTGGTGTTGGCTAATAGTTTTTTAATTCCATTTTCTTGTACTACTAAATCTTCTATGTTGTCTACTTGGTTCAAATTAAGAAATATGTCTTTGTCTCCTGGGGCTGAGAATGCTGATGCAAAGTATTTGTTTAGGATGTTTGCTTTAGTTTCATTATCATTATGTATTATGTTATGTTCATCTTTTAATGGCGCTATGCCTGTTGTTTCCATTTTCTTAGACTTAATGTATGACCATAGGTTTTTGTTGTTATCTTTAGATATTACATTGTTGATGTATTCACTCTGCAGCTGTCTGCTTACTTTTTGGGTTAGGTGTTTAATTTTTATATACTTTTTGTAAACTCTTTCTGCCTTGGTTGCTTTAAATTTTCTATATAGGTTTTCCTTCTGTTTACAAAGCTTCTTTAGTCTATTATTAAACCAGCATTTATTTATTTTGTTTGATGTGTATTTAGTTGGTATATGATTTTCTAAAATGCTTTTAAGATGGTTTTTAATGAAATTCCAGAGGTCATCGACTGGTTGGTTAATGTCTTTTTCTAATAAGAATGTTTGTTGAAAGTTTAATGCAGCTTGGTGTAGTTGTGTTAGGTTACATTTATTCCAGAGTAAGATTTTTCTTTTGGTTTTTGTATTGGCTACTGCTTTTATCTGACTGTGTATTTTTATGATCTCATGGTCTGATAGACCAGGGATAATATCATAATCAACTACTAATCCAGGTCTGTTGGTTAAGAAGAGATCTAATGTGTTGTTTAATCTAGTTGGCTTTTTAATGATTTGATCTAAACTTAGGTTGTGTAAAGTTTCTATGAAAAGCTCATTTATGTCCTTAAGGTTTTGGTGTTTATCTATGGTTAGTGTTTTCCAATTTATATCAGGTAGGTTGAAGTCACCCATAATCCAAAAAACTGCATTTTTATTTGTCTCTTTAAGTGTAGTAATCTGATTACATAGTTCCTGCATGTATTCTAAACTAGAATTTGGTGGTCTGTAAATGCTGCCTATTATAAGGGATGTTGAGGTGGTATTAATTTTACAAAATGTAGATTCTATGTTTTTTGAGCTAGGTAAGGTAATATATGTGTGTGTGTACATAATTTTTTCTTTCATTCTGACCTTTCATTCTTTCGGAAGGTGTTTATTGTGCCCTAGCATAGGTTCTTCCTGGAGTTAGTGGAAATATTTTTTACTCTCCTCCATTGCCAGCAAGGGGGTCTAGGGGAGCGTTAGGAGCACTATTTCTGGTATTAAAAGCCAACAAAACGCATATTCTGAGGAATCTACAGTGCATTTTCCTTCTATTAGAAAGTTTAATTGCAAAAACTTAATGTGCTATTCTTACTGACTTAGAACCGCCCGCGCCGTTTGGCGCATTTGCCGTCAAGCTGTCTCCACAATAATCTGTCACTGGTAATGACTGAAGCCTCTTCCCACCTGCTCTAAGGACCTCCATGAATATGTGGCACCAAATTGTACTAGGATGTCATCGCAACTCTTATTATGCGTAATTCATTTTGTCCCGCAAAACTCATGCGATGCTCTGTCACAATCTTACCAGGGGGTCGACTCCAATTTCGTCATAGGATGTCCTTGATTTAGACCCGATCTCTATAACTGACTCCTAAAATCTGTCTTAGCCATCTTTGTTGAGCCACATTTAGTGTTTTTCAATATCGGCAGATGACTATTCACTGCATTTTATTTATGGAGTCACATCACTGTTAGAAATGTGTTACTTTTCTTGAATACGCTCTTGGAATTAGGTGACTGTAGTTTGTTTTAAGTTTGTTTATATCGAAAAGAGATGTTTTATCGTCAAAATCATCTGTTTGGGGCTTTAAACTAAAAAATATCTGGAGTTATTGTATTTTTTTAAAATTCAAAACCCCATTTACCTACGGTAATAGAATTTGGTAACTGTAGTTTGCTTTATAATAATATTGAAGATAGAGGTTTTCTACCTCAAAACGTTTTGTAAGGGGATTTTAAACTCAAAATCATCTGGAGGGGTTTTAAACTTTAAAAAAAGCTATCTATTGGAGAGGGGTTTAAACTCAAAACCCCCAATTGGCTACGCTCAAATAATTTTAGTGTGTTATTTGCTTTTTTTTTTTTACACTGAAGATGTATTTTTTAGCTTCAAACCCGCTGTCGGGGGGTTTAAACTCAAAACCCCTTTGGCTACGCTCATAGATTTTAGAGTGTGTAATTGGCTTTTTTTTATATGGAAAAGGTATTTTGTAGCTTCAAACTCCGCTGGAGAGGAGTTTAAACTTAAAACCCCTTTGACTACACTGATAAAATTTTGAGTGTATAATTTGCTTTGTTTTTAATGTTAACGAGGTATTTTTTACCTTCTAACCACGCTGAAAGGGGGTTTAAACTTAAAACTGAGTCAAAACCCGTTTAGCTACGCTCATAACATTTTGAGTGTGTAATTTGCTTTTTCATATCGAAGAGGGGGTTTATCGTAAATTTTGTATGGGGTTTTAAAATCAAAATCTTCCTTAACTGTGCTCTTGTATTTGGGGATTGTCGTTTGCATTTTTTTTTGTTTTGTTTTATAGAAGAGGGAAATTTAACTGCAAAAACCCCTGGTAGGTGGTTTTAAACTAAATAAACCCCTAGTAGGTGGTTTTAAACTCAAACCCCCTGGAAGGGGTTTTAAACTCAAAACCCCTAGGTAGGGGATTTTAAACTAAAAAACCATTGGCTGTGCTGGGGCAAGTGATGGTTTAGTATTAAAATCTCACCTAAAATAAACAAAATCAAAGGAAAAAATCAGTCACTTAATTCCGATCCACCCCCCTGCGGGGGGGGGGGGAGGGGATTTCATTTCTGTCTGGCTACGCCCATGTGCTATATCTTAATGACATTACAGAATGGCTAGATCTGCATTACATGTATCAGATACGAAGCATAGTATAGAGGTTTAGATTGTAGTATCTAATCGGGATATCCTAACATTATCTTTTATTGTTACAACTTTCATAGAGATGGGCAACTTTTTTTTTTTGAGAGTCTTTAGTTTGTTTTAAGGCTACTATACATACGTCACGTTTCCAGTTAGCATCCAAGAAACATTTGTGCAAAGTTTCACCATGTTTGGTCAAACGATTTTGATTTCTATTAGAAACATACATACTCCTTACATTCTACGTTATAGTATAGAAATGTACAATTTACACAAAAAAATTACATTACGTTTATAAGAAGTATATGTAGCTATAATATACATTTTACAAAGATGTATAAAAATCAATAATTAAAACTAAAATGAGAAAAACGAAATCATAAGAAGAAAATAAAACAATAAAGCCCAAGAAAACCCTCAAAAACCTAATAAAACTCAATAACTCCCCCCCAAACAAAAGCACTAAGGCTAGGTGGAGATCATGGTAAGAGATTCTCCATCAAGATAGTGGAAGACATTAAGATGGCGTTACACGGACGATGAGATGTCCAGTAGCGGATTTGCCTCATCACGTTGCCCGCTGGCTACTGTAAGGAATACTCCGTGGATGACGATGTTTGGTGTCAGGTGACGTCGTTAATGTCTTCTGCACTGTCGTCCCTCGTGCTTTATGAATATATTTGAGGTTTTATTTTAACACAGGCATGGGTGTTTTATTAAGGTCACGTTTTCGTGTTTATTGGAAGCATTGTAACAATGCCTAGTAGCTAATCGATTCGTGGCTCTTAATTAACTGATCCGAAAAATACAAATGAAACCATATTCTCTTGACAGGACTACGGGGTATGGTGGCTGAGACCAGTTGAGAGGTTTTGGGTTCGAATCTTGGTGTAGAATAGGATTTAGAATTTAGGGACGCCCCTGAGTCAACCTAACTCTAAAGAGTACCCATCATTACTTGGGAAATAATGTGTATAATTATCTGAGGGGACAAAACCCCACATATTTAGCTATATCGGTTAATGCTGAAGGATTTATTTCCCTTGTTGGTATCAGACAAAATAATTAATTACCAGTAATTAATTGACTGATTGGCTATTTTTTTTTATTCATCTTTTGTGTGCAAACTTAATCCAAGAAAGTGTGTTGGATAAAAAACACGTTTAGTCCTTTTATCAGATATCCCTTATCGACATTCAATGCCGCCAAAATAATTAAATCTATAAATGTGTTTACAATAGAACATCTTTTTCTTCTATACTTTAAAAAAACAAAAACACGCTAGCATTAAAACATAAATCTTGTCGCCGGAAAAATAAAAAAGTAAACGAAACAGAGAAAAAAGCTCTTCAGTTGTCATAGAAACGAGATTATTTCCTGACACTGCTTCTTATTAGTTTCAGAAATAACTTAATTTCAATCGTCTTACTGAAGTGTTTATTGTGAAGCAGCCAACCTGGCCGTCGTCTGCCCGATCAATAAAACCTTCACTGGCCAATAAAAGCACAAAGTAATGGGAGGTGGGAGGGGGCGTGGGGAAAAATACACACAGGAGATAATAAACGAAAAGGATGTTTTTGTTACAAAGTTATCTCAAATTAATGGGGGGGGGGGTGGAGGCTCACGTTAATAACTCAAAACTGTCTGAACGTAATCCTTAAAGTAGATCTAGATGGATTCAATCCAATAAAATATCGAGGCGAAAGATAATGCGTTCATTAAGTAGAAATTGCCAGAGCACTTCTGCTGTATCCTGAGTGCACATTTTAAGGGTTAACGGTAACAGGGGGGGGGGGGGACTGTAAGTGCAAACAGGCCCGGGCTTTGCAAAGTGGGCCACCACAGATGGCCTCAAGGCTTAATGGGCCTCGCAATTTACGTACATAAGATGATAAAGCAAACAAACAACGAATCAAAAGTTATGTTAGTAGCATTATACACAAACTCAGGGGCGGCTCCCCCCTCTCTCGTCGTGTCAGTTACAGTCTTTTGTACGTTTAAACAAAATAGTTATGAATTAACGCCAACTGCCTATCAAATCTTTTTCAACAATGTTCAATTCAATTTACATACAATTTGAGTTCTAATTTTAACAAAATGAGCAGACAGACAGATAGATAGAGAGAGAGAGAGAGATACAGACAGACAGATAGATAGAGAGAGAGAGATACAGACAGACAGATAGATAGATTAATAGATAGATAGATAGATAGATAGATAGATAGATAGATAGATAGATAGATAGATATCAAGTCACTAATCACACCTTCTGACACCATTGTTTACTTGTTACATTATATACTTTAGCTTCACTCTCTACTTCTTGTGAACTTACGCCGCATGCTCTGCTTACACTTCAACTTTTACCCACAAAATAGAGGCAATTATAATGTCAGTATTGATAAGTTCTAGCATTGTAGCCTCCTCGTTCTCCCCCCCCCCCCCCCCTTTCCCTTTTCCAATCTTGCTTTCCAGCGGTTTTTTTTTTTTTTTGCCCCATTTAAATATTTGAAATATGGAAAGTCAAGGTCACCTCCAGATAACTTCAATCATTTTTTCCCCCGTGAAGAGTAACAAAGGGAGACAAGTGTCGTGTTGGAGAAGACTGAAGACCTTGTTGACAGACCGAGGACAGAACGAGCTATTGGCTGGGAACAAGACTATTGCCAATGTTAATACGTCACACAAGCATTTCCGTTCATTTAAATGGGAATAAAAGAAAAAAAAAAGGGTAATTGGCAGAATATGGATTCCTCTTTGTATTTAAAGATTATTTCTCTGTGATTAACAACTTACATTTCTGGTGTATATATATACACAGTTCTTTTTATTTAAAAAATATAGGTGCCGGTACTCAGTGTTTAGGTGCCGGCACTCAGTAGTTGATTGCCTAACTATTAACAACTAAAAATTAATAATATACGTTAAAATACAAGAAAAGTAATATTTTTTTCAAAAAGGTGCCGGTACGCTGTACCCTGTATCACAAAAAAGCCCTGTATATATATATATATATATATATATATATATTGTTACGTATTTCAGAATCTTCTGGCTAAATGTACTACTAGGCCCACAAATAAAAAAACATTGTAAAGAACTTGACGACTAAACTTTCAGATTCATATAACTTTATTGACTATTAACTCTAACAATTTGTTGCTGTAACATGTAGCGTAGAAGACTGTACAAAATCTGTCAGTTTACAGTTAGCTCTACTTCGTTGCAATTCATCTCTTCTCAACTTGCATCAAGCCGTATTCCACAGAACAGACCAACGACACACTTCCCACTGCTCCAGGTCTCCCAAAGCTGAACCAAGTCGTACTCAAGTCTACCGAATCAGAGCCGCACACATCTTACATCGACTGTATCGGCTCAAGTCCATTGTAGTTCGCTGTATAGACTTTAACGACAGTAGTCCACTCCAGGTAACTCTACCCTAGATAACTTGCATCGAGTCGTACACATCTCTCTTCTACTGTCTCGCACAGTAGACAACAGTACCGACGACTCACTCACGACTGACTTTCACATTAGCTCTCTGGCTTATATAGAGTCCCTAATCGCTCCTCCAAAGTTGCACAAACACTGCTAGTATCTTCTGGAGCAACACGGGAGGAAATTACATCCTGTCTTTGTTTATACCTGTCGTTTCCAGAGAACACCTGCTGCAGTGTCATCAAGCCGGGGTCACACGTAGCGACCTCTAACTGTCACTGTTCATTTGTAACACTGCCCCCTTCGTAGATCTGTTCGTCCTCTGGAACAACACGTGAGGACATCCTGTCTTTGTTTATACGCGTAGATTCCAGAGAACACTCGGTGCTGTGTCATCTCGCTGGGGTCACACGTTGACCTCTACTTGTCACTGTTCATTGGTAACATTATATATATATATATAACAAATAGCTTCACAACGATAAAGGGAACTAATCTGTACGAACTTGGGAAAAAAAAAACAAAGTGAACTTTAAAAGCTAGGTTTGTGATATATTTTGAAACAAGAAAGTGAAACAAATGATTTAAAAAAATTGCAATAAAAAAATTAAGTTGCATTTTTTTTTTAGATGAGGCGACTTCTTGCAGTGGTTCACCATTTGCATGGACCATTGTGGGGGAACACCATGCATGCCATTTACTGCAAACTGCATTCCTCACACAAGCTTAATTCAATGTTGATATGTTGATTGATCAGCGAAGACCTTCTTTTCATCGTCAGCATTAAGCCCGAGATCTAGAAGAACTTGAGTAGCTCATGTCCTTTGAACAGCTTGGAATAGTCCAGCATGTGCTCGCAAAGGAGGTTGCCAAAAAAAAAAGCTCAAACAAAAAAAAAACTAGTCAACTTTCTGCTATTCAGTTTTTGTGTCTTCAAACCAGACGACATGAAGGATTGAGTTTTTGTAATTGATCAAATACAATGGCAGTAGACACTAGAGAGGAAGCCGGACAATTTGACATTTTGGGCAATTAAAGCAGGACGGAAGACATGATCCCAAAAGATGACACGAGCAGTGGTATATACAAAAAATGTATGAAACTTTGATATTTGTATGTGTATTACGTAAACAATGTTGGGTTGGGTGAGAATTTATTTCGATTTAAAATAACCCCCCTTTTCGTTATAAACTGATTAATATTATCATCTTATGTTGTGCCTCGTCCAGGGAGATTTCATCGGTGTTGGAACGATAGTAGAAGCGGAAGAACGAAGCACGTCACTAAGAGAGCGCCGGTTTGTACAAAGTAGTACGTATAATTGAGACTAAACGCCTACGAATAAATTTCAGGAATGACAAAATCTGTCCAATGCTCCGTGATTAAATCGAGCGTAAGCCTAATTGTTGACCAAACTTAAGACTCTCCTGTAATGAGCAGGTCAGCCTGAAGTTTAGAAGCTATTAGTCTTTTGTTTGAAAATGTGTATTTTCTTGTCTATTTGCAAAACTTGATGGGACTCGCTTTGACTAGCAGAGTTCAGTCATTATACAGAAACACCTTTCAGTCTAGTCACGTAATCACCGACTTAACAGTGAGATAATGAACCAGCCTGAAGCTAACCATGGCAATGGATTGACGAAGCCATTCAGAGGGACATCTGTCAAGTTTCCCAGAAGTGACGAGCGGAGCTGCATTCGACGAGGCCCCCCCAGCGAGTGAATTATTAAACACCCGTGTGGAAGGTGTATCTCTAATTATTATCATTTCATCACGTTTTAGAATAAGCATACAATTTCGATTGTGTTGGTGTCATTTCTTGTATTACCCAAAATTATTTAATTATTGTTTTTGTTTAATTAGATAATTAGCGTTTAAAACAAGAACTTACGCAGTAAGTGGTTCAAAGCTATTTATAACTGCAAATTCGGACGATGTCATTTAAAATCGCGTCGACAAAATAATATCGAGTAGTGTTATTACAATTTATTTGCAACTTATTTCAAAACAAACTGAACAAGGGAAGGCTGTGAGATCAAAGCAAATATGGAGATCAGTTGAACCAGAGGCAAAGAAGGCAGGATGGACATGGACCCAGCTGTGGGAAGCGTGGTCGAGAGGTGCGCTTGAACTTGGCTTGTCTCGGCTACCTAGAAAGGGGCTCGAGGTTCGATACCCGACTCGGGCAGAGTTGCGTTTACTGAGCGCCTAAAGGCAGCACGGAAAACCAACTCCTAGATACCCCCTCCCCCCCCACCGGTCCACAAATGAGATTGGACTAAAGCGCTATAAGCATGAAAGTAGCGCTATATAAAAGCTATAATAAAAATTAAAAAAAAGGGAACTGCACAGAACAGAGTCCGATGGCGAAAAGCTCTACGACTTATGCTCCAAACAGGACAATTTATAAGCAACTTATTTCAAAACCCACTAGTAGTCTTTACATAATCATGATGAAATTATGAATTCAATTGAAGAAGAAAAAGAAATTGGGATTCCAGAAATTTGAATTTTGTATTTAAAGAAAAAAAAATTCTTTACGTTTAAAAAAGATTTTGTGACATCCTTGTTTTAATCTCATTTTAACCTCAGACATAATTCAATTTACTTGGAAGAGGAACTCTCATTAAAAACAGGAAAGTTTCTCACAAAAAGAACTTCCCCTTTTCTCTCTATCATCTCTCTCTCTCTCTTCTTCTTCCTCCTAACTCTTGTTGTTTTTATAAGATAATTTAAAACTGTAATTTGAAAAGTAAATTTTAAAATGCTAATGCTGTTAAGATGCTCCATCCCCCACCCCACCCCCCTCTTCTTTTTCCTTGAAAAAAAAATTGAAAATTGAAAAGCTTGGGAGACAAAAAAAAAAAACATAAATAATAAAACAAGACGTCTCAACCAAAATAATGTACATTTAAATATCAATTTTAGAAAAATGAAGACTAGTTATATCGAAGGCAAAGCATGACTCACACATTTTAAATAAAACAAGAAAAATATATACAATATTTTTTAAAGACAATGCCTCCTTTGTACATCTTATAGGGCAATTATCTCGCTCTTAATAACCTTGAACGTTGTAATTCCTCTATTCAAGTTGCACATTCATAGAAACGTGGAAACAAAAGGAACCTGACATGGATCTCGAAAAGGGCTCTAAAAATTTGGATAGAATTTGACAGTTGATATATATTTTTGGGAAAATAATAATTATTAGCTGGCCAAACTGGGGAAACTTTAGTTTAGCCGTTATAATTTTCAAAAGTATAAAAAAAAATAATTTAAATTTGGCAAGAGTACTTGAAAATATTAATTTTGAACCGACTACTTCTTCTGGTCTTTCCGCAGGTAGGCCTTTTTCATTAAGGTAAATCAGGATGGCTGCCTGGTCGTGCGGCTTTCGCTCTGGACTGTCGTTCGGACTTATCGATGGTCCCGGGTTCAAACCCTGCCCGCTCCCATCCCCCGTCGTCCTGCGGGAGGTTTGGACTAGGAAGTAAATTATCTTCAACTCTGAAGGAACATCCGAAACATGTCATACATTTGACATTAAGAACAAATTAAATGAATGTTCAGAAACAGTTTGCCACTGTCTTCTAAGTCTATCAAAACAATATCAACAACCACAAAGAGGAATGGCTCAACCAATGGGCAACAGGAAACACAGGCAGAGCCATGTACAAAGAAATGAACATGCCTAACAAACTGGACAGTATTAACATCCTCCCCCGCAAAGAGCAATCTACAATCTTCCAACTAAGGACAGGACACACACCTCTGTCAAATTACCATCTCAATAAAATAAATCCCACACAACTCTCCCTTTGTAGACTCTGCGCCCACCCTTCTGAAACCGTAAACAATTTTTCTTTTTGAATGCCCCTTCCTAATCCACCTTAGGCAGACCCTACTACCACTCCAGCCCAACATAACCAACACCCTGTGCCGAACAACTGAAGAAAACTGCACACTATTTTCCCTTGGCACAGTCTGCAAAAGAGCTGACAGCTCAGCAGCAAAAAGCTGGCTAGAAGAAGAAGAAGAATCATAACAATATTATAAGTCTAGTAGATTTATACATTCGCTTAATCAGGATTTTCTCTTGGGGAGGGGGGAATAGGGATGGGTAAAAATGTTCTTTTTTTTATATCAAATATTTATTAGTAATAACAGAAAAACTATCGCTCTATAACAGTGATGCCCAACCTTATTTGGTCTGCGGGCCATTTTAACTTTCGACATTCGTGTCGCGGGCAATATCACCAAAAAAGAAAAAAACATATATACAATAAACTATTTTTAATAGTTTTATTTGTGGACCTACTTACATAAGTTAATGTGATGCATGAAGTTTATCCAAAATCATCTTCTGAATATCTGGCTGCATAGATGAAACACCAAGTCGGAGCACTGAATCTAAATGTTCATCCGTAAGGCCATTACGTAACTTGGTTTTGGCCCGTTTCATCATTGAAAAAGTTTGTTCACACAAATAAGTGTTTGAAAACATTGGGATCATCCTTAACGCTTGTTTTCAAAGATTTGGAAAAGTTTCTGCAGCTAACGTGGAGTAGACGTCAATAGTCTGCATCACTTGAAATTTGTCAAGCAGGAATGTCTGGCTTTGTAAGTCAATCAGTTCCAGTTGCAGATCTGTCGGGGCACTTGACACATCGGCAGCAAACGGATTTTCAAAATGACGGATCTCATTTTTTAAATTATGAAAATCCACAAATCTTTCACTGAAATTATCCATCAAGAGCCGTAGAAGGTGGCTCATTCTTTCTTTTAGGAAAGACATATTTAGCTGCTTATCATTTTGTAGAGTGGTACAGGTTGGAAAGTGGACAAGATGCATTCTTTCCGCCTGTTGAATGAAGAGTTGCAATTTTGTTTGGAAACCGCTTATGTCTGCATACACATGTGAAATCAATTTGTCTTTCCCTTGAAGTTTGGTGTTGAGTTCATTTAGATGTGATGTGATGTCGCATAAAATAGCCAAATCCCACAGCCATGAGGGGTCGTTCAGTAGTAGCACTTGTTTTGATTTTTCGGTCATAAATATTTCAATTTCGTGTCTCAACTCGAAAAAACGTTTTAACACCTTTCCTAGACCAGCCTCCCCCCCCCCCTACCCCCGCACTTCACTGGGAAATTGAACGTCTTCATATTTCGGACTCTATTTCTGTCAGAAAATCTTTGAAGTTCTGTGAATCAACGCTTTTGTGAATGGATGAAATGTACAGTACTGAGCACAATCATAATCACATGGTCCAGATTCAAAACCTTTCCACAGAGATTTTGTTGGTGAATGATGCAGTGAAGCCGCAGGGGTTCCGTTCCATTTGACTCAACAACTTTTTAAATAACTCTTGCTGTCAGTCCGCTGTGACATCCAACCATATTTCTAGCGCCATCAGTAGTCACTGCAACTAATTTATTCCAAGGAAGAGCAAGGTCTTCTATGATAGTTGACACTTCTTTGAACAGGTCTTTTCCAGTTGTAGTCCCATGCATTCTCCTCATAGCTGCAACTCCTCTGTTATATCAGAATTGCTGTTTATACCGTGAATAAATACCAAGAGTAGCGCGGTATCAGTTATGTCAGTGGACTCTTCAGCGACAATAGAAAACATTTCGAATTGTGCTGCTCTGTCTTTTAATTGTGAATGGAGATTTTAACCCATCTTAAACTCGCCTTGTAATTGTTATGCGAGAAAGGCTGACAGCTTCTACTGCATTCTTTTTTTTTTTTCAGAAATCATTTCTTCCATCACTGCTAGCAAGAACGTTTTTTTTTTTACACATTCTCCATCGGAAAAAGTCTTCATCACTCTACTTCAGATGTGAGCAACTCTGTAGTTAGCCCTTATCGCGACTTATTTTCTTGTCTCGTTTTGTTAAATATTCTCGTCAATCCCACAATCTCTAGTCGTAACTTGACAATCTTGTCTTCGCGGCTCAAACCATATGTGTTTATGTGTTTGGTTTCATGAGGCATTTTAATGTTATGTTCTTTAATAACAGCCACACTTTCTTTACAAATCAAACATGTTGGCTTACTATCATATTCCACAAAAAGTAAAGATCTGTCCAAATTTCTAAATTCTGAGTCAACTTTTCGCTTCTTAGGCTATCCCATTTCATTAAATCACAAATTTTAAACTATACGGTGCCAATCGCTTTGATATCAAAAGTACACAACCCAAAATAATGCTCTATGTTGCACACACAAGGTGTCAAGGACACGGCTTGCTCAAGACAGTAGCGGAATTTTCCAAGTATTAAAATAGCTGTCAAGTCTTATCGCCATTAAAAAAACAACAATACTTGTGTTCTTACAAAAACAAAATATTGACTATGAATACTAGAATACCAAACATAAAGATGGAATTCATGACAGAAAGAGTTACAATCCTAACTTAAGGAGAATATTATTTCAACATTTTAATTTTTTCAATTTTAGAAGCACGTCGCGGGCCGGATCTGGCCCGCGGGCCGTAGTTTGGGCATCGCTGCTCTATAACATTGATAAAGGAAAAATTGTCTCTTTTAAAAGAAAGCGGGGTTTTTTTTTTCGTTTTTTTTAAAATCTGTTTTTTTACCAACGAATGTGCAACCTGAATAGAGGAATTGTAACAAAAATAAATATTTAAAAAAAATATATGTTATTTTTTCATTAGTGACGGAAATAATTAGGACTGTATAGATTAAGGACACAATTGAGAAATGCATAGAAATAAGCTTTCTGTGTTTAATTGACAACTTTGTCAAGAATGATTCGAGATTCATTTCTGCTTGTATTCGCGAATAGATTTCATTTTAGTAACAGAGGAATGTAACTGTAAGAGATATTGGCTACGTGGAAAAAAAAAATAAGGGAAAGTTGATATGTTTCATGAAATAGTAAGTATGAAGGGGGCTAACGAAAATATCAAGGTAATGTAATACGAGCTAGGTTTATGTTACCTAATATGTAGGGCATTATGAAGGCCGACGCCGACCAAACTACTTCGTTCTATAGTTGACAGGGGGAAAAAATCAAAATACGTCGTAAATGAGAAAAAAGCAAAAGAACGAAACTATTTTTTCACTGGCTGAATTTTACTTCTTTTGTCTTGTCATCAGCTACACAAGTAGGCCTATACGTATGTACATGACCATCTTTAAGCGAGACCAGTCGTTATAGAATACCTCAACACAAATTCTCGTATTCCTCCAACTCATTTCCTTTCTTTCTTCCCTTTTCTCTTCCACAACCTCTTGCCCTAAATTTATCTCTCCCTCATTTCTCCCTTTTTTCTATTCATCTCCCTCTCTCCTTTCTTTTCTCTTCGTTTCTCCTCTCTTCTTCCTATTTTTATTCCCACTCCAGTCTCTCTTCATCTCTCTCTCTCTCTCTCTAATTACACTAGTAATCGAAACCATTTCTAAACCAAATATAAAACCTTAAAGTCGCGACAAAGACTAACAAGTCAAATGCGCAGGCGCCAATATAGATTCAGATCAACATGACTTTCTAAATTCTAAAATCATCTGAATGTAAATTAGTATGCAATTTTCCACCATACTTATAAGAATGTGTGTGTGATCGAATGAGGTGGAGAATTAGGTGAATGTTTAATGGTTCATCCTGCTCATCTCTAGTTGCTCTTGAAACAAATTGTTACAGAGCGCCATCTTCGTCAATGATGATTGACGAAGATGGCGCATCCTATTATTTTTTTTAAACAGAGAACTAAGAGTTGTCTTAATAGGGTTAAACCCAGAACCAGACTTGACTTGACAAGGCCAGAGGATTTTTGAGATAAAGAGTCCCTTGTAAGAAACAGACAGTAAATGTTTCTCTGTACTCTTACTTTAATATGATTGAAAACATTCTTTCAACAGTGAGCCCTAAGCTATAGCTAATCCAGCAATGACTCTACGCCACCACGTAGTTACGATGATTAGCCAATTTCAAGCTTTTAAGACACTTTTGCTGTGTTGTCCTTAGCGTTGCATGTCATGCGGTGTATACATAGGCTTCTCGAAGCTTCGAGTTTCGACACAAAATAATAAATTAATAAAAGGGAAATAATTATTTTCCCGTGGGAGTACATTGTGGAACTTTCGATTTGAAAACTTATATAAAGAGGAGTCGAGCTTGTTTAAGGGGTAACAAAATCAGTCTCGTCAGTCTTTCAGTTTTTACGTTTCAAGGTTCATGTTAAATATACCAATGTGAATTTCTTAATGAATTTGGATTATATCATGTATTGTATTATCCTTGATAATGAGGTTGACTTCCGTGTTGCTCGTGCCAGTGCTGCTTTTGGCAGTCTTCAAGGACAAGTGTGTCAGGAAGAGAACTCAGCATACCCACAAAACTGAAAGTCTACAGTGCTGTACTTCTCCCATGACTCATATATGCAGCAGAGTCCTGGATCCTATATTCACGCCACACCAAAAATCTAAACTCCTTCCACCTACGTTGTCTAAGAAGTATCCATAAGGTCCGACCACATACCAGACTAAGAAATCTACAAGCTGTCCAAAATGCACAGTATCAATGCGACAGTAGTATGGTCCCAACTTCGATAGGCGAGACATGTAGTCCGCATGCCAGACAAACGCCTTCCCAAACGACTTCTGTACGGGTCTTGTGTGCAGAAAGCGCTCCCAAGGAGGTCAATACAAGCGCTACAAAGACACTCTCAAGAGCTTATTCAAGGAATGCGATATCGACATTCACGGCTTGGAAGCACTAGCTACCGATTCTTCCTCATGGCGAGAAGCTGTGAGTCTCGGAGTCTCAAGATTTGAAGCAAGAAGAGTTGCCAAGGTGAAAGAGCGCCGAACCAAAAAAAGCTGAGAGAAGAAGCAGGCATATCTGCAACTGATCTAACCCAACCATGCCACGTATACGGCCGGCTTTTCAAAGCGAAGATTGGACTTCACAGTCATCTTCGAGTCCATAGGTGCTAATCTTCGACTACGAATGAGGAACTATATATATATATATAACATAAAAGAATGGATGGACCTTCCATTGAAAGGGGTGCTAACAAAGTCAGAGAAGAGAAAAATGGAGAAAGACGGTCGACATATATATATATATATATATATTAGTATAAAGGAATTTCGTTATAGATTCACCTCAACTAAAATTATCACCATTCATTGGACTTTGGTCATAAGATTTCACTTCTGAAGTGCTTACTTCCAAAATTATTGAAATACATATTTTACACAGGTTTTTTGTTTTTAGCTTTAAAAGCATTATCCACTTAGGGTTACCTCGTGCTGGCGTCCGGTACACTGAAGACATGTCCTTTCTAACAAGATGTCCACTATTATTAAAGTTTACATCTCAAATCTGTTCCCTGGGTAGAGTGAAGTTAACCTTTAATCGAGAAGCCCTGCTCTAACGTAGTAGACAACGCTTCAGTCGCTTTCTTTCACATAATGATGTCAACAAGAACAACAACAAAAATGACGTCATAACGGTATTGCGCCATACTCCAATCTGTGAAAGACTTTTTTTTTCTTGCTTGTTTATTTTGTGATTTATTATTATAATTTTATTTTTTTTAATGTTTATTTGAAACAAGAAATGGGAGGTGAAGTCTCCACAGTGACAAAGTTGACAACACCGCCCCCTCCCTGCCTCGTGAGACTGTCCAACGGATGTCATAATATGGCCACAGCAAAGGTCCACGTGTGCCTGTGTGTAGGGGGGGGGGGGGGGAGCATGTTTCTTTGGATGCAGGGTGACAGGAGGCGAAGGCTGATGTCACGTGACCTGGTGAGGCAGTTGAATGGAACATTGAGGGGACAGAAGTGAAAGGGCAGTAATACATTGAAAGAAAAATCTCGAGAAGGCGTGAGTCGATTGGTAGTGAGGGAGTCATCAGTCGGGGGCAATTCTAAATTGGGAGCTTTAATGTGTTATTTGTTTTTTTACAAAGCTCTGTCTGTTTGTCTGGTAAAATGTTTGTACATGATATTTCTGCCACAACCCAAACTCGGATTAAGCTGAAATTTTGTAAGGTTATATATTTCACCTGACAAAACAAGAATAAAATAAAAAGAAAAAGAATTAGTTAATTAAATTTTGGTAATTAATCATTTGATTTGGTATCTTGAACAAAAGAAAGAAATTGTACTTGACAGATGTGGTGGTTGATATAAGTTGAATTAGTCTCTTTGAGGACCCATGAGCCCTTAGTGAGCATTTTTTTTACGCATTAGAAACACGATCATATAAACATTCACCAAGATACCCCCTTCCTCCCTCCCCCTTTCACAAGTGGTCCAGACAAGTGATAGGATCATAGTGCATTGAGAAAGCTGAAAGTTTAATAAAAATAATTGGTAAAAATATTTTTAAACACACAGTTTTATTATGTTTAGGTCAGCAGTGACAACCATTGCATGACTGATCCGGACTAATTGAAAGTTATACTAATATTAGCTTTGTTTTTTTTAAACTACTTTTTAAAAATGCTTTTCATTGTTGTTGTATTTTTTTAAGCATGTCGTTTAAACTTTATTATAGTGGGAATTCGACAGGTGAGGCACATTCTTACGTATGCATTAACATTTTCATGAATCTATTTTTTGCACAATAGAACTATGTGATTTAAAATCAGTATAATTCTAGTGCAGTAGCCGAGTAGAGCTGTCTCGTTCTCTCCCTTTCACAGCCTATAATGTGTTTCTTTTGTTTTGTAAAACATTTATTTCTCGCATTTAAAAAGTTGAAATGTCGAAATTGTGTTAAGTAAAAACAGGAAATATACACGAAACGAAGCAATTTTCTGAAACCTAGAAAAACAAAAAGACAAACTCAAAAAATTACACGTTACGTGACAAAAAGGACGAAACAGCCTGTTTTATTTTTTAATTCAACTTATTCATAACCTCTGTAACCAACAAATTGTACAACTTCAATGAAAGAGTTATTAAGAGGCGGGTTAGAAATTTCTTGTCACTAGTATACAATGCATGCTGCACACCAATCAAAAAAATTATTTTCAATCTAAATCTCGATGGTCGTCTGGAACGTTCACCTGGTACTTTTATGCTGATAGTCGTAGTTGTCCAGTCGGGAGGGTCTGTGGTTCGTGTCCTGTCTAGTTCATCAGTTTCTCTCTTTCAAATATTTTATCTTGTACTGTCATAGTCTTGAGACTACCATACTATTCTTTTTGATAACCACTGGGATAACTGGCAATATCAGACCGTCTGACACCCCCCCCCCCCTCGTCATGGTGTCCTTCATGCCCTCTCTGTATACAATGGCTGTGGGGAGTAATATAAGATCAATAATGGCTTCTGCGCAGGAGAGTTTTAAAAGGTTGAGGTCGTACGGTGAGAAAATTACTTCCGGCAAGGAAGCCAGCCCCTCCCCCCCCCACCTCAGGTTTCTATCGTCGAAGAAGTAAATAACTACAAAGCAAGGGTTAAAGGTCAGATAATAAGCTTTCACTGGACCCTATTTAAGTCAACGTTTGAGCACCGAGTTGGTCGACCGCCATGAAATGTCGATTACGGTGAGTCTTTTCGTTGTCATGGTAATTCGACAACAATTTTAAGAAAAAAAGTTTATTAGAATTTGGGGTCTAACATTTATATCCAGACTAAGCAGAGGCGGTGGCGGTGGCGTGTGAGGCAACCGCCCCATGCCCGCACATGAGAGAACCACCGCGAAAGGAGATTCCCTTGTCACCGTTAGGGGAATGCGGTACGGTATGTACTGTCCCAGTCAGCGTATGGCAATCACTAAGGGCCCGCGTGTTTCTATGGCCGCCTCTCAGCAAAGCAAGTAGTGTTCCTGCTTCAGCCCCTTCTTCCATTCACCGCTGTAGTCCATAAGCCAAATAGAGGGATTTGACAGACCTGCTTCTTGAACTCTTGAATTCACCACTGTAGTCCTACCGAGACTAATCGTTATTGATTAATCACCTCCCAGCGACGTCTCAACATGTGGGCAATTTAGACCAATAGCTCGTTGCCACGTCACAGGTCGTGACGTCAGACATATATTTATACATAATAAGCATTGTTTAACATTATACAGTGGTGTGCACAGTACAAAGAATGAAAAACATTTTAGACATTTAAGCAAAAGGAAAGGCCTCTTCCTTAAGGCCTTGAATGAGATAGGCCCTATTCAAAACCATTAATTATATTTTTAATTAGATCATTCATTAACATCAGTTAGGCCAGGATGGCACTGAACCATATCAATCAGTTCATTGAACAGAAATGAATATTAACAATATATATATATATTTCTCTTCATGGCCCAACCATGCGGGACACCACGATAAAGTCTTGGAATGATAACTCTTATATCTGCAAGTCGGACTAGAGTTACCCCACGTAACTTTCGCGGTGACATAGAGCACGGGTCAGAAAAAAAAGAGAGGGGGGAGAGAGAGAACAAGTAATCTTTCTCTTTACATTCTATATATATGACTACATTTATGTGTGTATTTTATCTTATATCTGGTGTCATTAAAATAGTTGCATGTTTTTTTCTGTAGCCTTGTTTTGATTTTGTCCCTTCGTATTGCCCTTTGTTTTTTAACCATGGCCAAGGTTTCACTTAAATTTCGTGGAGTCAACGGGTCTTTCAATGTAGACGAAATTCCTACATCAGGTAAAAGTTTGTTGTATCAGTCGAATATTTCTGGAAAAAAATGTTATGGACGAAACTGTTGCTTTCGAACTTTGCAAGATGTCTGTAAGCTATATTTGCAGACATTGGGATAACTATGGCGACGCCCTGTCCGTTGTTCTTACTCACGGAAGCACAGACATACACTTCTCTGCTCGACAATACGCTGTCTACATGAATACTTCCGGCAAATAGCGGCGTATGCTACGCCGCGGGTCAACTAGTATAATAATGTAATATCTCGTCAGTTGGCCTAGCAATACAATAATATCGTCATTTTCAACACGCATACGTTTCTTTTTGTATGGACGGTGGGTTGTAGTTGATGATACTTTGTAGTTCATAGCTTCTGATATTCATGTGGAGAATATTGAAACCAGTCTTTTTTACCTGCCCGAGTGGACCACTTCGGGGGTCGATTCGAGTTTGTGTTTCCACACAAACAATTTTTATAACCTTGTTGAGTTTTTTTTTTTCACTTTGGTGTCATTCCCTGATGGGTGTTTCCTCTCGATGCTCGCAACCCTCGCACTGGATGCAATGAAATTCATATTTCATCTAACCTGAGATGAACTCCTATTGAAAAATCAGAGCAGGAGGCACTCGATCGTCCCATAGTGCTCTGGCAAGAAACTGGACCGTTCGGCGTAATGCCTCGTAGCTACCATACAAGTCGAGTGACTGCTCAGACACATCTCCCCTTAGCTCTCGGAGCAGGGGGACACTTGTACAAGATATGTGACACTTTTCGACGCTATCTCCACTGTAACGGCATCGGGAGTCGTTACTCGGGCGGAACCGGGCAAAGTATGCCTCAACAGGACAATGTTCCGTCCTACACTGTGCAATGATTGCTTGTACTGACCTTCTTAACAGCCACCAAGGATCGTCGCGATCTGGGTGACGCATATACTGCCAGACACTATGTGCTCTGTTGGATTCCTCTCAGGACTTTAACCACTTATCATAAATGAGAACTTGGATTTCTGTCGTTGCTTGTAAAAACGTGCTTGGTGCTTCAAGGTGAGTAGCTGCCAAAGCACTCTCTCTTGCAAGGGAATCTGCCGTTTCGTTGCCCCTCAAGCCGCAATGTGGGCGCCCACTGCATGAAAACGACAGCTCCAATGGCTCGGCGGATGTTGTCTACAAGCGACGCTTCCCTAGGCAAGCCATAACTAGGAGACTGGAGCGAGAGTCGATGACTAGCACTACAGTAGTTGTGCTAGTTTTATTTTTGGTCATTCGGGTTCTAATAGCTTCGCATGCCCGAGTCAGGGCCGGTCTTAGGCCACTGCAACCTATGCGGCCGCAGTGGGCCTCGCACTTTCGTAGGTCATATGCGAATTCTATGTGTCAATTATTAAATTAAACCATTTTAACTTACTATTAAAGGGTTCCTGGAAATCTGAAATTGCAAAATGTAGTCCTACGATAAAGTCACGAAAATCTCATGAAATTATTAAAATCTTCTGAAAAAGCATGCGAATCTCCTTAGAAACAGACAAAATTGTTATTTCGGGGTGTCTTTCAATATGGAAAACGCCAATGCTACTCGCGATTAAAAAAAAACGGCATTGTCAGCTTTCTTTAATAGTCACTGGCATTCATATATAGATCTAAATCTATATCGACCTCTTAAAAAAACAAAAAGCGATATTTCGCTAGTCGATAGTAAATGTAAAAGACATCTGAATGTTTATCGGCTTTTTGTTGGAAAACTAACTTCTACTGTAGATGGCTCGTAAAGTTAATTTGACAGTGATTTTGTACTTAGTTAAGAATGAATAAAATGCAAAGACGAATTTAGTTACTAATACAACATCTTAATTTTCCCTTATTATCCTTATCCCTACCCAGACTGGGCCCCGCGAGATCCGTTTTGAATAGGGCCCCGCAATCCGTTGGGCCGGCCCTGGTCCGTGTTATCCCTGTTAATTTAGGGTCCATGGAACATGCAGCGAAGCCGCATGGACCAGAGAGCCGGTCTTGTTCTGGCCGGTCTTGGTATTTCATCATACATACATCTCAAGTTCTCAAGTAAAAAAAAAAACAAAAAACAATCTTCCTTATCGGGTTACAAGACAATGCCGGTATTGTTTTAAAGTAAATAGATCCAGGCCTCAAGTTACTTGATATTTGGATAACAATAAAAAATGTGTATGTGTTGGTTTAAAATGTTTTGCAAAAAGAATGACTCTAAGAATTATATAAGCATCGGCTATAGGAACATCTTTAACGTAACGTTAGGACTAAATAGGGCCGGATTTAGACTTCAGAAGGCCCTTACATAAAGTACTTTTCCTTTCGCTCTCTCTTAAAAAAGATTGAAAATACGGCTGGAACCCATTTTGTGGTCCCCCAAGCAGTGGGGTCCGTTAAGCTTTTGTTGCTTATTGGTAAACTCAGCACTGATAATAAACCAAAATGAACAGGGTGGTACCGTGGTGGAACGTATCAGTGTTAAGCTGTTCACTGTTAGAGTCAATTGTCAAAACAGTCTAAAAGTCTTTAAAGCATAAAATGCTCATTTGATGTTAAGTCTGCATCCAATTTTAATAATCTTAGATTTATGTTATAACTATTGAAAAAAAAACACTAAATTTTAAAATAGGCGGACACTCATTTTAAGTTATGAAACAATCTATTGATCTAGGTAATTAGCTCACGGTATTACAGTTGATTAAAAAGAGGAAACTAACGATAATTTTAATTGATAACATTAGGGAAAATGTGCGTGTGTGTGGGGGATCGACCTGAGCTAACCGTTTCGGTTGACACCGACCCTAGTGACCAGTGACACCCCTATACCATAAAATTGGAGGCGCGGTGGCTGAGTGATAAAATGTTTGGTTTCCGAACCGAGGAGTCCCTGGTTCGAATCCTGGTGAAAACTAGGTTTTTTAATTACGGGATCTTTACGGCGCCTCTGAATCCACCCAGTTCTTATGTAGTGCGGGACGCATAGGGAATCAGGTTATGAGAAGCATCAAACTTTTCCCTTGAGCTTTTAGTAAAAAAAAAAAAAATACAGGATAATATAGACTTAACGATATTGAAGATAGTCCTGAAGTTTTTCCGTTGATGTTCGATACTTTTGTTAGCAAGAAAGCACATACGATTTATTTGAAATATCTTTTTGTGTAGTTGCTTTTTTGCGTACTAACAATTCTCTCACAATGAATGCGTTAGTTTGGAAAAAAAAGTCATTTTTTATTTCGTTTTTCTTTTTTGGAAGGCATCGTGTGGATCTACCGCAATGGACATCATACACCTTAGCTACGCCACTGGGGGGGGGGGGGGGTCTAACACATTCATCGTTTGGTATGGACCGTCTTGACGGTGGAGGTTTGGATTAGGTGTAATACACTTACATGGAACATAAGAATCTCATTGTAAAAAGTAGTTAGATAATAAAGAACACAGACACTTTTGTTGAGCTGTTCGTTTTGTGCAATATAGATGAGATGTTTACCAATAGCCTCGTTCTGTTTTCAAGTACCAATGGCAGAAACGTGAAGCAACCAATCAGGTTTTATTTTAAATTCTATCACATTATTGTTTTTGTTTTTTTATATAAACAGGGGCAGACAATTATTTTCTCACTTCTGTTGTTTCGCTGACAGCTGGGATTTTTCAGGGAGATAATTGTCACGCTACAGTGCCCCCACCCCCAACTCCTACTTCCCATTCCCTTTGCTCTTTATAGCATTGTTCGCATGTCCTGTCTTTGAAGGGCATTGAATCCATCAATGAACAGTCGTTCCATTAAATCCACTAGTGACCAATTGATACCTTGAATCTATCAGTGACCAGTCGTTTCTACTGAATCTATCATTGACCAGTCGTTTTCTTGAATCTATCAGTGACCAATTGATACTATAAATCTATCATTGACCAGTTGTTTCCTTCAATCTATCAATGACCAGTTGTTCCGCTGAATGTACAAACCATTTCCCATAAATATCATCCTTACCAAGGGTACATCAATAATGTAACTCAGTAAAAGGCCGACCTACTGCCCGAGTTTTTTGGGATCCGTCTGACATTTGACACATACACAACGCTCTGGATAGTGTCAGGAGGAAACATACACAACTCTGTGGATAGTGTTCGGAGGAAACATACACAACGCTCTGGATAGTGTCAGGAGGAAACATACACAACTCTGTGGATAGTGTTCGGAGGAAACATACACAACGCTCTGGATAGTGTCAGGAGGAAACATACACAACTCTGTGGATAGTGTTCGGAGAAAACATACACAACGCTCTGGATAGTGTCCGGAGCAAACATAGTTTAGCAACACTGTGGACCATATATCGTTATTTTTTTTAAAAAGTAGGCCTAATGACCAAGTTATATACAAGGTGCCACCAAACATCCTCAATTAACTGCTTAGGTACATACTGTATCAAAGATTATGTAAGGATTAGATCAAAGATTGTATGCTAATGTTAAGATTATATCAAAGATTTACGCTAATGTAAAGATTATATCAAAGATCGTGTGCTAATGTAAAGATTATATCAGAGATCGTATGCTAATTTAAAAATTATATCAGATTGTATGCTAATGTAAAGATTATATCAAAGATTATATGCTAATGTAAAGATTATATCAAAGATTATAAGCTAATGCAAAGATTATATCAAAATTTTATGCTAATGTAAAGATTATATTAAAGATTATATGCTAATGTAAAGATTATATTAAAGATTATATGCTAATGTTAATATCATACCAAAGATTGTATGTATAATAATCAAGTATAAAGAGAACTTTGTAATACATTTGGTAATTAACATCGTCTTAATCACCATTTACACAAATAATTTTCCCTTCTACAAAATACTATTGAATAGATTAGGCCAAAGCCATATACATAATATACATTAGTGGTCGAAAATGATTTTTAACTTTTCAGACTAAAAAGTCGATTATAATATATAGTAAGAAATTTAAGACGAGATTACAAAATGTGTTTTCACTCAAACTCAGAGACGGCCTACATGTGTCCGCCCAAGGACCCGCGTTTGAAAACGAACTCATTTTCAAGCATCTTTCTCCATTTGAGGAACCACCCAGACTAAGATTAATCTGGATCTACACAATTGTAATTTGGACTCTTTAATCTAGACTCTAAACGTTAGATAAGAGAACAAAATGATAATATACAAAAACTTTCACCAAATATTACAACATGTACAACTGTACTAAAGTTTGTTCAACAATAAAATATCCACTTATATAATATGAAAATTGACCCCCAAACAGTCCACTCAGACAGGTTTCAATATTTTTAGCAGGAATATCAGACACTATGTATTTTGAATTCACAACAACCACAACCGTGGATTTTTACTTTTAACAGTAAATAGTTGTTAAAATGGTGAATTTTTCTAAAAAAAAAAACAACAACACCTGATTGCTTAATTAAAAAAATCAAACGGTTTACTTTCACAAAACAATAAAGTAACCGTTGCATCAGAACTTTGTAACTTCAAAAATATAATAAAATTGGAATTTCAATATTTTTAATAGTTTTTGCGAGACGGAGGGATACAAAAAATAATAGCGGCTTTTCCACTTTAGGGGCCTCTAAATAAACAATATTAAAATGAGCTAAAGGTACAAAGATAATTTTAGGCTAGGTCTCACTACAGAATTATCATACAAATTTTAGTAATGAAAAATTATGGGTTTTTGTATTTTTTTTTATTATATATTTTTTCTAGCAATCACGTTATTGCACACAGGCACACAAACACACAAACACACAGACACACAAACACACAGACACACCTGTATCAGATATATTATCATTTCTTAGAAGTTGACTTTATCCACTTTTTGAAGTAACGTGTAACATTAGATATGTCTATGTGTATGTTTTTGTGCGTGTGTGTGTGTCTGAGGGGGAAAGAGTGAGTGAGTTTAATGACAAGGGACGTCATTAATCCACTGCACGCAAAGCTCTACAAGCTATTTGTTTCTCCACGAGTTATTTTCTCCTTGCAGTGATGGATAATGTCCCTTTGTTATTTTACTTTGTTCTTTTTTTTGTTGTTGTTTTTTTATAATTTTTCTTCAGGTGGTCAGAATAGGAAGATGGTTAACAAAGCAAGAAATCTGGGTTAATTCTATGCGTAACTGAGAGAATCTAGGTTATTGGATTTAGCGGGACTCAACCAGAGTCAACCTAGAAGATTGGATGGACTGATACATAAGTATAGAGTAAGTGTAGATCTATTTCCTGTAAGGTCTGTTTACACAGAGATTTGGGACTAACATTTTGTATTTGGGGTTGACTATTTAAAACGGTCGGTTTTACTAAAAATAACCTTCTCCAAATGAGTAAACCTACTATAAGTAGTAAAACAAACTGCTTTTCATATCTGAACTTGACGCCTATCAGAAGACACCAATGTATTACAAGCAAGTATAAAGCAAGAGCTAAAGACATTTGTAAAGACGTGTGCTATAGACATGTGTTAAAGACGAATGGTAAAGACATGTGTTAAAGACGAATGGTAAAGACATGTGTTAAAGACGAATGGTAAAGACATGTGTTAAAGACGAATGGTAAAGACATGTGTTAAAGACGAATGGTAAAGACATGTGTTAAAGACGAATGGTAAAGACATGTGTTAAAGACGAATGGTAAAGACGTTTTGAGGACAGGTACTTAAGACAAGTGTTAAAGACGAGTGTTATAGACATGTGTGTGCTAAAGATATGTGTTGAGGACAGGTGCTAAGACTTGTACCTAGAGATATCTTGTACGCAATAATTTGTGAATTAGGCAATACTCTTTCTACTAGTTTGTCTATCCAGACTTAAAACTGGTATGGCATTTTTCTATAATAAGATTTATCTGTCAGTGTGACACGCGTATATATATATATATATATATATATATATATAGAGAGAGAGAGAGAGAGAGATTGATTGATCGATAGATAGATAGATAGATAGATAAGATAGATAGATAGATAGATAGATAGATAGATAGATAGATAGATAGATAGATAGATAGATAGATAGATAGATAGATAGATAAGATAGATAGATAGATAGATAGATAGATAGATAGATAGATAGATAGATAGATAGATAGATAGATAGATAGATAGATAGATAGATAGATAGAAAGATAGATAGATAGATAGATAGATTAAAAGACAGAGAAAGAGAGTGAGACCTATAGATATATTGATAGTGTTGAACAGAAATGATAACCATCTCCTTCAAAACTAAGCGTCAACATGAACCCTGAATGCCTGAATTTAAATGACCAGATCAAACTGTCATGATCATCACTGGGCGCAGACGACGATCCACTAGGAAACTGTTTGCCAACCCTTCACGCAGACAATGCCGATTAGCATATCCACCCCAAAAAATGTCCATTCGAAATGTGAAAGGTCATCGTAGGAGGGGGAAAGTGACCTTTCGTGTTGACTGACCTTTAATACCCCTGATAACAGGGGGCTAATTATGCTGGACATGAAACCCCTTTCAAGTTGCGTTGGGCAGATTATCGTCTGCTGATAGGAAACAGCTTTTTATTATGCCTACTGTCATGTCAAAGCTCTGGAGCTAACTCAGCTCAAGCCCAAAACAATATTTGTTATTTGATTTTTGGGCTATCAGTTTTTTTTATATTCTGTTTTGGGCTATCAGTGTTGTTAAGGAAAAAAATAGCACACGTCAGCATCTAGAAGGTCAAAGTTACTAAAATAATTATCTGAGAAGGTTCCATGATTCTGGAACATACGATTAAGAAAGGTATAAATTAAGGGAAGTCAGTTAGACGGGGTCCTCACTCAGTCCTCGATTAGTAATAAGTTTTGTGATATTAGCGGGTCCATTAAATAAAGTTTTAGTAATTGAAGTTGAAGTTATACCAAGTGAAGTTTCATATATCATTTAAGTTTTTATTTATGAAGTATCAAGTCAAGTTGTTATTGAATTAAGAAGTTAATTTGATGTGAAAGTTGAAGAAGTTATTAAAGATGTTTTAAGAAAATACAGAGAGATGTTTCTTTCTTCATTTCATTGAATTGTCAAGTATGATAATTAATATAATCCCCGGCAAGTGTGATGTCACAATGGGATATCAGTTTTCTTATATTCTGTTATGGGTTATCAGTTTTCTTATATTCTGTTTTGGGCTATCAGTTTTGTTTTTGTAAATGCACGTTTTGAGACGTGGCGTTGATATAGTGTGACGCGTATTACTATTACACACCTGAGGGACTGGTCACTACTACTGTGTCGCGAATGTGCAGAATGCTGGGTTTGTGCTTCCTGGAGTACTCTTGACACCTGACAAACATAGATACTACAAACTGACTTAAATCCGTTTTAGCAGACAAATATAAAGTTTATTTAATAACAATAATAATAATACTGCACTCCTTGTTAGTTACACAAATCTATAATAAACAATCAAATCCGCATAACAGCAGTATCAAATATATCCAATATGTTAAACTCTATAGAGTAGATTACAAATCACTTCCGCATCGGGTAACACTGTACAGAATAATACAGATTAACTACTAGAAATACATGTTTCAAAAAGACCACTGGCATCAACTGCCCAAAAGTTACTATCTAACTGAAATTACTACTCGACTTTTAAGTCGCTACTGTCCGTCTTAGACCAAAATATACTACTTGACCACCCGGTCCAAAGGATACCACTTGACTGACTTGATTGAACTCAAAGTCAACTTTATTCATTCTACTTCCTGTTTTCTACATCAGGAATTTCACGTGTCTTTTAACCTCTTAACATTAAATCAGGCAATGTCAACTGAGACTGTGAGTTATATTCTGTTTTACATTGCTGGCAGAGATAGATGTCACTAAAAACTTTCTTTACTCTTTTTCTCTTGTACGAGATGTAGTGTACAAATAGGAACTTGATTCGAAAGATTATTAATATATTAATAAATTAGTATTGGTGGGTGCCTGGACGTGATCGTCGTATCGATAGTCTCGAGTTCAAACCACGCCCGGCTTTACCCCCTGACATCCTGCAGGACGTAAGCTAATATTCTTTATCTCTGAATGAAACTTCTAGAAACGAAAGGACCGTACATTTATGTTACCCTTAATATCTTGAGCTTAATAGCAGCATTTAGTGATATTAGAACAAGCTAGAAGCAAATAACGTCTGTCTGTTTTTTTCTACAAAGCTTATATCTACTCTGTAGTTCTGTCTGTCTGGTAAAATTTTGGGACATGTTATTTGTCCAACATCAATTCTCCGATCAATTTGAAACTTAATATAATTATTTATTGTACCTAACAAAACATGATTCATAAAAAAAATCCATTAGTCAATTAATTACTGGTAATATAAAACAATAAGTCAATTAATTACTGGTAATAAAATCTTTTGTTTGATATCAAAATGGAAAATTAATCCTTCAGTCTTAAAATATAGGGCTAAATTTGTGGAGTTTTGTCCCATTAGATAATTGTAAATTTAATTTCTCCCATTCCCATTCTCGGATTAAGTTGAAACTTTACAAAATAAAAATATTGCCCCTTACAAAATATGAATGAATTAAACAAATAAATCCATGGGTAAGTTAAATGTTGGTAATTGATTCTTTTGTTTCATATGGAAAAGTGTTCATGTTTTGCTTGTTTTATGTTTAAGTTGTGGGTGACTTTGGGATCTTTGTGCTCTTGGATACCATAAGTCTTTTCAAAATAATGTGTCTCTTTTTTTGTTTGTTTGATTTTGTTTGTTTGTTTTCGTTTGTTTACCTCTAGAGAGTTTCGCCAGGCCCTAAAATGTCTGCTTTGTTGATGATTTTGTTTTTTTTTATTTGTGACCTCTGTAACAAGGTCATTTCATTGTATCGACAAGTCTAAACATTACAATAACATTTTGCTGCTAAGTTGTGGAAAGAGCTTTTGAAATAGTTTTTTAATGCAATTAATTGTTGATCCAAAAGGTTCGTTGTTCCATTGGATGACGGATACTCCGGGACTTAGAACTGTTCATCTTATCTCCCTGAATCACGTGAAAATAAGTAAGCAATGTTTCTTTACGGTCTAATTTTTTCCGGCTTTTGACCAATGCGCCCCCCTCACCCTATCTCTCTTTCTGTCTTTCTCTCACTCTTTCTCTGTTTCACTCTCTCTCTCTCTCTTTCTCTCTCTCTTTTCTCTCTTTTTTTTCCTCTCTCTTTCTCTTTCCCTCTCTTTCTATCTCTTTGTTCTTATTCTCTTTCTCTCTTTTCCTCCCTTTTCTCTTTCTCTCTTTTTCTCTTTCTCACTCTCTCTCTCTCTCACTCTCTCTTTCTCTCTTAAACCTTGTCTTTTATAATTCTACTAGAATCCCTTCTACTTTTTCTTCTTCCTTTCTGCAACGACTTCAATATGAATCTAAATTCTTTCTGAAGCGCCTGAATAACAGGTCTATCGGACAGTGACCAACTCTGAGCTTGGCTAGTACTGCCTGTTCATCACGCTAGAAAGCCCATCATGCATCCTGTTTGGCCAACTCAACTGCCTCCACAACTCTCTCTTCTCCTAACAATTCATCGCTGGACTTTTTGTTGCTTTTCGCTAACGTGCTGCGTGTATTACTCTAGAAAGCTGCATTGCACATTGTCTTGAGACTTTTGTTTGTTTCCCCCAGAAGTAAAGGAGAATTGAGTCAAATCTGCTCCTGGCAATGCACACGCCCATTCAACAGCCTACTTACTTTCTTCGTTATCAGATGTCTTATCCAAATCGTTCTCCTGGGTGATGGTCACTTCATGGCTGCAGGTTTGGACCGCGGTGTCCGCTGCTAAAATGTGGTCAGTGGTCTGGACATCGTTCCCCATAGCGCCCGCGAGAGCCCTGCGGAGATCCTTGCGCTGCTTTCTCGTGCCTGGGATGCTGGGCAGACGTATGTCCAGTCTCGACCCGGCAGGTGTGGCTACCTGGAAACAATAAAAACAACAAAGAGAGTAATCTAATATCGAGATCAAAGAGAAGTCTTAGGGTAAGGTCAAAGAGAAGTCTTAGGGTAAGGTCAAAGAGAAGTCTTACAGCCATGCCAAAGACAAAGAGAAATCTTATAGCGATGTCAAAGAGAAGCATTATAGCGATGTCAAAGTGAAGTCGCATAGCAATGTAAAGAGCTGTCGGTTTTATCACTAGCCGAAACTAGGGAAATCTGAGGAAAAGAAATATTAATGAGCTTGCTGATCTAAAAGGTAAAAATAGAATTTTTCCAAGTGCTCCCAACAAAAGATTTGTTGTTTTTTTAGACTATAACAATTTTTTTTATTCCTTGAGTTTTCTTTTAGCACGCTTAATTAAATTATGCATTAAATAGATCTTCGTCAAATCTTGAATTTTGAATAACGAAAAAAAAATGGCTTCATTCTTCTTAACAAACTGGACTGTTTAAACTAGAGCAGTCTTTCCCAAACTGTGTTCGGCGTAGCCCTAGTGTTTTGCGAGTCCTGCATAGGTGTTTTACGAACTACTGGAATAATTAACTAGTAGGTCACCACGTGAATAAATGTATCTCTAAAAAAAATAAGCAAAGTGTTCCTCTAAATACTCAGAATGTGTGAAGTGTTCCTCTAAATACTCAGAATGTGCAAAGTGTCCCTCTAAATACTCAGAATGTGTGAAGTGTTCCTCTAAATATACTCAGAATGTGTGAAGTGTTCCTCTAAATACTCAGAATGTGTGAAGTGAACCTCTAAATACTCAGAATGTGTGAAGCGTTCTGTTAAGGTAAAATGTTTGGGAAACACTGACATAGAGCAACAGAGCAAGTAAAAGAGAAATGACACAGAATTGTGATGCACTAACGTCTATTAGACTTCAGACTTTTTTAAAAACATGAATTTGACTAAGTGCGTTTGCTTTTTCTATTTGAAAGATTTCATAGTAATGCCAAGACTATTATAAGATTTAAACCTACAACCTAACTATTGACAACTGGACGCTTAAAATTTCACCCCCTTTACATTTTGGTTTATTGTAAACAGTGATGGATTTTGAATTGAAAGGGCCCTAAGCTATTTGAGATATAGGTCCCTTATGGAGCCTTTTATAAGTCCAGACATTATATGAAGCTGCTAAATATTTCTTGTGGGCCCTAAGCTTGTGTTGTCTATAAGTACGCCCTGCCCAGATTTTATGAAATCAAATCATTCTCGCAATAACAACAAAAATGTAACCTACTCAATGTGATTGTCACGCAAATAATAAGTAACCTCTGCTCTGGAAGTATCTATATATGTGTAATTCTTTTCATAGCTCAACCATTCCTGACACCAAGAAGTCATGGAAAGATCGCTCTCTAATTTCTGCAAGTCGGACTACAATTACCCAAAGTAACTTTAACGGCGAAAAAAACAAGGGGGGGGGGGGGGAGAACAAGTAGCAGGGCCGTACTTAACCATTGTGGGGTCATATGTGAAACGGATTTCGCGGGCCAAGTTTGGGTAGGGATACGGATAATAAGTAAAAATTAAGATTTTGTATTAGAAAATGAATTCGTCTTTGCATTTTATTCATTCTTTACTACGTACAGAATTACTTTACGAGCCTTGCGTGTAGCGAAGTCATACAGTATAGCATAAAAATTCTGTTTCCTACATAGATCAAGCTCAATACAAAATTACAAAATGTTTCAAACTATCTTCGAGAATTGTTGACCTCAAGTAATTCTTCATTAGTTTGAGGCGCGAAAAGCTTCTTTCACCAGATTGCACAATTACGGCTAATGCATAATACCGGTTTTTTTTTTTTTGTTGTTTTTCATCGAGCGTAGGATTAAGTTTTCCAAATTGAATAACACCCCAAAATGACAATTTTTATCTACATATGTCAGGAGATTTTTATGAGTTTTCAAAGTATTTGAATAATTTCCGGAGATTTCCCTTGATTTGTTCGTATATTTTGCAATTTCAGGAGATTTCCAGGAGCTCCTGGTAAATCAGGAGACCGCGGGAAATCTGTTATGAAAGTCCTATGAAAGTGCGGGGCCCACTGCAGTCGCTTAGGTTGCAGTGGCTTTATGCGGCCTTGCAAAATAGCGTCGACTAGTTAACTTTAAAAAAATACAAGAATTGACTTCTAATCCTACAAGCTTTCTTTCTCTTATGCGTTCTCTTTTAGGATTTTAAAAGTGTGTAGTTTGAAATATTGATTTCATAGTATCCAGCGGCGTCGCTAAAGGGGGCGAGGTTTGGGGACCGCAGTGATTAACACCTTTCAGAAATAATCCCAAATGGACTTTTTTTTTAACACAAGAAAGCAATAGTCCATATCTAGTTTTAATAACCCTAAACTTTAAGACTATTAATAACGACATTACATAAATAGCATAGACGCATATTTTATACGTGTGAACCAAATAAATGAATTTAGTAGATGACTCTTTTTACAAGAGTTTCGAGAAAATAGAGAGATCCAAATATTGGGGAGGTGTTTTTTTTTAAAGGGAGAGGTGACGGGGGGGGGGGGGGAGTGAGGCTACACCATAAGCTACCGCACCGGATGACAAGAAACATAGCGACGCCTGTGATTGTATCAATACTCAGTCTGTGGAAATTTCTCTCTCTCTCTCCCTCCCTCTCTTTCTCTCCTCCTCTCTCTCCCCTCCTCGCTCTCCCTCCCTCTCTCTCCATCCCTCTCTCTCCATCCCTCTCTCTCTCCCTCCCTCTCTCTCTCTTTCTCCCCTCTCTCTTTCTCTCTCTCTCTTTTTCTCGATTCTTCACCGTGCTTCCATTATACACGATCTTTTGTTTCTTTTTTCTTTTCACTGACTCCAGCCTGCGTCTTCTAACATTACGTAAGCTTTTTCTTTAACTCCCCCTCGGGAATGTTGATCAGGTCGAAATGGAGGAAACTGCTCAGCAAATCACTTGTTCTGCCCAAGATGCTACAGACTTCATGGCTTACCAAGGTGAAGAATAATATTACTAACAAAAAGTAAAGTAAATTTCCCATTTCAGACCTAGTGATCTATAGGGCAGTTGATGTAAAGGTCATCTGATTCTATAGCCCACTGTTAACGAGGGTGTCCTGTGGCCGCAAGCGAGACATGAGAGCCACAGGCATCAGCGAAAGTATGTGGGAAAACATAGCCAAGACCGGAGTGCATGGCGACAGACTGTGCGTGCTGGGACAACCCTTGCTGAGAACAAAAGAATTGAAGCGGCCTTAATCAAGAGGGAAAAAAGAAAGCTGCCTAACCCTGTCCGCTAGCCCTAAATAAGAGGCATACACAAGTAAGAATTGTGGCAAAGTCTGCCGTTCTAGAATTGACTTGATTAGCCACACCAGATTCTGCCCCGTCTCAAGATTAAGCGAAAACCAGGGACTCATTTGGGCGCATCCATTGCCTTTCGAGACAAAAGGAGCCATATACCTGTGGCCAGCACAATGATCAACCGCATTTGTTAGGTACCCATTAGAGCTGGGTGGACTCAGAGGCGCCCTGAAGATCCCGAAAGTAAAAAATCATCAGGATTTGAACCCGGAACCCCCGGTTGGGAAGCCAAGCGCCTTACCACTCAGCCACTGTGTCAGTAGAGTCTTATTAAAAAATATGAGTTTTAATCAATCTGGAAATGACCCGCGGCATCAGTTAAACAAAGTGGTTTAAT
Organism: Biomphalaria pfeifferi; assembly: GCA_030265305.1. NCBI lineage: Eukaryota > Metazoa > Mollusca > Gastropoda > Planorbidae > Biomphalaria > Biomphalaria pfeifferi. Next base: position 640,338 of record JASAOG010000153.1, read on the forward strand.
ATTTTGTGACTGGATGTTCTACTGACCTAGTTAATAGCCTCGTTTTAATTCTACTTGTCTTTGCTTTCGATGTTTGTGGTATGCTTCCATCTTGATTCTCATCTTTACTTTCCATGTGATATATAGATAAATAGCCTACACCTTACACGTGAGACTATCATAGCTAACAAATTAGATCACAATCTTGCAACAATTTAAAAATGTGACAATGTATTAGTTTGGCCGCAAGTCACAAGTGCTACTTGGATTAAGTTGGGTGGCACGGTGGCTGAACGGTAAAGCGCTCGGCTTCTGAACCGGAACCCGGGTTTCGAATTCTGGTGAAGATTGGGATTTTTATTTTCGGGATATTTGGGCGCCTCTGAGTCCATCCAGCTGTAATGGGTACCTGGCATTAGTTGTGGAAAAGTAAAGGCGGTTTGTCGTTGTGCTTGCCACATGACACCCTCGTTAACCGTAGGCCACAGAAACAGATGACCTTTACATTATCTGCCCTATATAGATCACAATGTCTGAAAGTGGAACTTTACTTTTGTTACTTGGATTAAAATACAACTATTGAACAATATAAACACAGCGATTTTAACATTCCCTGGCTGTAATACTTCCTTCTCCCTCATTCTCTATAATTCTCTCTCTCAATCTTCAATCCTCTCCCTCTCTCTCAATCTTGAATCCTCTCCCTCTCTCCCAATCTTCAATCCTCTCCCTCTCTCTCAATCTTGAATCCTCTCCCTCTCTCTCAATCTTGAATCCTCTCCCTCTCTCCCAATCTTCAATCCTCTCCCTCTCTCCCAATCTTCAATCCTCTCCTTCACACCTCTCCACTCAACTCCTTCCCTCACTTCTACACTTTTCTTACACACACACATTAAATACAAATTAACCCAAAAATAACAATAAAAATAAATGACTGCTGTTACTAATATTCACGACACCACCGCAGTATCGCAGTCCTTCTTTGTCTGTAAGTTTTAATCCGTTGCAGGGCCGCAGACAAAACCAAAAGAGACAATGAACTCTGCAAGACGTTGCACTTCACCTCAATTTCAATAAGAAAACGCTCTTCAGAACACGAGGCAACAAAACAAAAAAAACAACGAAAGTGGGACATGAAATAGAGTGACATCGTCAGGGGGGGGTTTTATGTTCATCACGTTAATGTCTTAGATACACTCAGAATAGCGTCGGGGAGTTATTTCTGGATCTGTCTAAATAACTAAAAGAAACAAATCAACAGAAATGCGTCCTTCACGATGCGGACTTGATCATCTTGATGGCTTTTTAAGAAAAATGAAGAAATATCACTCCATCTTATATTTTATATCTATGGAAAATGATCGCAGATATTTCTTTCTTTTATTTTTAATTAAATTTATTAAAGTTGTTGTAGTTTTTTTTTGTTTTTTTTCAGTTATCAATCTGGTTATCAACTTAGTTCTAAGAGACTGTATCCGACTAGTTTATTAAAGTAATACAATGCATTTTGTTTTCCCACAGTATTTGGTGATAAGACTTTATTGTCATGTTAAACGAATGGAAAGAGGACACTCTCTAATAACAGCGTGGCAGGGTGTCATGGGCCAAGTTCAAGATTATGATGATGGATTAATCGAGTCATCCTTTATGTATTAGTACAGTGATGCCCAACATAAATCGACCTGCTGGCCATTTTAATTTCCGACACTGGTGTCGCGGCCACAGAAAGGAAAGGTACAAAAACAAAATGAAATAGACCTGAAACTATTTGATTAAAAAGACATGAATCAAGCACTTACATTCATTCATGGGATATTATTATCTTTTTTTTTTCATGCGTCAGATAATGGCTTTATTTGTCTACTAAAAATATGAACAACAGATTAGCTAAGCTTTACAAACGACTCATATTCTTGACTCTTTTGGTAAATATTAACATTAATCTTCCAATCTCTAGGTGCAGTTTAACACTTTTTATTCAAATGACAAAAAATAATGGCGATTCTTTAAAAAAAAAAACAACAACCACACTTCAATTTACAACTCTAATACATTGGCTTATTATCATGTTCTGCCAAAAAGTAAAGGTCCTTCCTTGGTACCAATCAATCGGAGAAAAAGTTAGGGCCCTAACTTGGGTAAAGAGACATTTTTCAACTTTAAGGGGGGGGGGGGGGGGTAGCGGATTTTCTACACTTTGATACGACATTTTTAGTCCGGCACAAAAATCCCTTCGCGCCATAGTTGCTACGTCATTGCTCTCAAAGCAAACTACTTCTTAAAGGGGTTTCTCAGAATGTCATCAATTTTTCAATTTTTATTTGTACGTGATTTATAGAATTGATAAAGAAAATTAAGAGAGCTTTTTTAACATAAACAATTTGAGTTCACCAATTTTCGTTTTCTCTGACCCCTAACCCTAACCCTAACCCCTGTTTCTCTGAACCCTGTTTCTCTGAACCCAGTTTCTCTGAACCCAGTTTCTCTGACCCCTGTTTCTCTGAACCCAGTTTCTCTGACCCCTGTTTCTGTGACCCCTGTTTCTCTGAACCCTGTTTCTCTGATATTGTTTTTCTGACCCTTTGTCAATCTCCCTTGTTTCTTTGACCCTTGTATCCCGAAAGATTCTCTGCCCAAGGTAAACGCAACAATAATTTAAATATCTTTGTAATAGTTAACAGACATCTAGATATTCATTGGTTTCAGACGAAGTATAAAGATGTTAAAATCAGAGATCATTGAAATATATCAATTGAAACAAAGTTCAATGTATTCATCATAATGAAACCTTAAATAAAAAGATTCATAACTAGCTATTGAAGATCTTCAAGCAACCTCAGAATGAGTCTGAATGGAATCATAATTATAGTTCAACTAATTATCTCAGGAAAAAAACCCACAGAAAATGTGAGCAATGAAAGAACAATGGCTTCAACAGAAACATTTCTTCCAAAGTTACGTCCTAAATATTTCACGAGTCTCTAATTTAACAAGATAATACAATAACAGTCTTTTCAGACCACACGCTTCTAAAGCTCAATCTGAACCGTTCAAGTTTTCAGACAACTGCTATGACAATGGCGTACAAGGAGAATCGTCTCGAGATCACACAAATTTCAAAGATCAGGACTTCATTGAATTTTCCTTTATGAAAAATTAATTTGGAAGCGATTAGGGAATGTATTGTTTTCTACATTAAAATGGTCAGGGTCTTTATGGACATTGCAAAATAAACGCTACTATACAAATGACATCAAATTCTTTGTTAGAATAATTATTGCGGTCTTGCTGTCCCCACTTTTGAATGGAACTATTGAGTCGTCCCTGGTTTTGTTTTCATGGTTCAATGAGCAGGGCAATGGAATTGAGTACATAGACATGTTCCACAGTGTTGAACCCGAGTCTTTCTTTTAAAATCTAAACAATACACTGAATGATAGTTTACAATAAAGCAGGAATCTCATTCTTCTAAATGGTTTATTTCTTTTTATGATAACATTGTTTACCACAAAGTAGAAGATGAATTTTATATAATATTATCTTTTTTGCATCTCGTACTTTATATTACATCACAGAAGCAATCGAAGGCTATTCGATACTTTTATTCTGCTTTAATCACTCTAATGATAGGCCAATTATTGTGTTCAAATTAAATTCTCTCAGAATAAAATTAAAGGCCTACAGTCATTTTTTAAATTATTTTTTTAATATAGAAAACCTCAGAATTTGCGCTATTCAATTTTAGCTTTATCATCATAGGAATCCTTGGGCCTTAGGCCTCTTTTCTTTGCCTCTTTTTTTTTTTTTTTTTGGCTTCTTTATGCCTGTTTTATGGTCCCTCTTGCCTAACTTTTGCGGGCTTTTTTTTCTTATATTTTTTTTGTAAATTCTCATAATTCACAAGTATTAAATCATAAACAATTGAAAAGTGATTAACCTAAAAATATAATGATAGTAATAGAGATATTATTTAATGTGTTCTAGGATTTTTTTTATTTGTGATCTAGGTGTTCTAGGTTTTGTATATTATCTAGGTGTTCTAGGTTTTCTATGTGATCTAGGTGTACTAGGTTTTGTATATGATCTATGTGTTCTAGGTTTTCTGTGTGATATAGGTGTTCTAGGTTTTCTATGTGATCTAGGAGTTGTATGTTTTCTGTGTGATCTAGGTGTTCTATGTGATCTAGGTGTTCAAGTTTTCTATGTGACCTAGGTGTTCTAGGTTTTCTGTGTGATATAGGTGTTCTAAGTTTACTATGTGATCTAGGTGTTCTAGGTTTTGTATATGATCTAGGTGTTCTAGGTTTTCTATGTGATCTAGGCGTTCTAGGTTTTGTATATGATCTAGATTATCTAGGTTTTGTATATGATCTAGGTGTTCTATGTTTTCTATGTGATCTAGGTTTTCTGTGTGATATATTTGTTCTAGATTTTCTATGTGATCTAGGAGTTCCATGTTTTTTATGTGATCTAGGTTTTCTATGCCATCTAGGTGTTCTAGGTTTTCTATGTCATCTAGGTCTTCTAGGTTTTGTATGTGATCTAGGTGTTCTAGGTTTTGTATGTGATCTAGGTGTTCTAGGTTTTGTATATGATCTAGGTTTTCTAGGTATTCTATGTGATATACTTGTTCTAGGTTTTCTATGTGATCTAGGAGTTCCATGTTTTTATGTGATCTAGGTGTTCTAGGTTTTCTATGTTATGTAGGTGTTCTAGGTTTTCTATGTCATTAAGGTGTTCTAGGTTTTGTATATGATCTAGGTGTTCTATGTTTTCTGTGTGATATAGGTGTTCTAGGTTTTCTATGTGATCTAGATGTTCTAGGTTTTCTATGCTATCTAGGTGTTCTAGGTTTTCTATGTCATCTAGGTCTTCTAGGTTTTGTATATGATCTAGGTGTTCTAGGTTTTCTATATGATCCAGGTGTTCTAGGTTTTCTATATGATCAGGGTGTTCTAGGTTTTCTGTGTGATAAAGGTGTTCTATGTTGTCTATATGATCTAGGTGTTCTATGTTTTCTGTGTGATATAGGCGTTCTAGGTTTTCTATGTGATCTAGATGTTCTAGGCTTTCTATATGATCTAGGTGTTCTAGGTTTTCTTTATGATCTAGGTGTTGTAGGTTTTCTATGTGAAATGGTGTTCTAGGTTTTCTAAATGATCTATATGTTTTAGGTTTTCTGTGTGATAAAGGTGTTCTATGTTGTCTATATGATCTAGGTGTTCTAGGTTTTCTATATGATCTAAGTGTTGTAGGTTTTGTATATGGTCTAGGTGTTCAATGTTTTCTATGTGATCTAGGTTTTCTGTGTGATATATTTGTTCTAGGTTTTCTATGTGATCTAGGTGTTCTAGGTTTTCTATGTTATCTAGGTGTTCTAGGTTTTCTATGTCATCTAGGTCTTCTAGGTTTTGTATATGATCTAGGTGTTCTAGGTTTTGTATATGATCTAGGTGTTCTAGGTTTTCTATATGATCTAGGTGTTCTAGGTTTTCTTTATGATCTAGGTTTTCTAGGTTTTCTGTGTGATCTAGGTGTTCTAAATTTTCTATGTAATCTAGGTGTTCTACATTTTGTATGTGATCTAGGTGTTCTAGGTTTTCTATGTGATCTAGGTGTTCTAGGTTTTCTATGTGATCTAGGCGTTCTAGGTTTTGTAAATGATCTAGGTGTTCTTGGTTTTGTACATGATCTAGGTTTTCTAGGTATTCTATGTGATATAGTTGTTCTAGGTTTTCTATGTGACCTAGATGTTCTAGGTTTTCTGTGAGAAATAGGTGTTCTAAGTTTACTATGTGATCTAGGTGTTCAAGGTTTTGTATATAATCTAGGTAATCTAGGTTTTCTATGTGTGCTAGGTGTTCTATGTTTTCTATGTGATCAAGGTGTTCTAGGTTTTCTATGTGATCTAGGCGTTCTAGGTTATGTATATGATCTAGGTGTTCTAGGTTTTCTGTGTGATCTAGGTGTTCTAGGTTTTCTATGTGATCTAGGAGTTGTATGTTTTCTGTGTGATCTAGGTGTTCTATGTGATCTAGGTGTTCTAGGTTTTCTATGTGACCTAGGTGTTCTAGGTTTTGTTTATGATCTAGGTGTTCTAGGTTTTCTATGTGATCTAGGCGTTCTAGGTTTTGTAAATGATCTAGGTGTTCTAGGTTTTGTATATGATCTAGGTTTTCTATGTTTACTATGTGATCTAGGTTTTCTGTGTGATATATTTGTTCTAGATTTTCTATGTGATCTAGGAGTTCCATGTTTTTTATGTGATCTAGGTGTTCTAGGTTTTCTATGCTATCTAGGTGTTCAAGGTTTTCTATGTCATCTACGTTTCGTATATGATCTAGGTGTTCTAGGTTTTCTATATGATCTAGGTGTTCTAGGTTTTCTTTATGATCTAGGTGTTGTAGGTTTTTCATGTGAAATGGGTGTTCTAGGTTTTCTATATGATCTAGGTGTTCTAGGTTTTCTGTGTGATAAAGGTGTTCTAGGCTTTCAATGTGATCTAGGTGTTCTACATTTTGTAGGTGATCTAGGTGTTCTAGGATTTCTATATGATCTAGGTGTTCTAGGTTTTGTATATGATCTAGGTTTTCTGGGTATTCTATGTGATATAGTTGTTCTAGGTTTTCTATGTGATCTAGGAGTTCCACGTTTTTATGTGATCTAGGTGTTCTCGGTTTTCTATGTTATCTATGTGTTCTAGGTTTTCTATGTCATTTAGGTGTTCTAGGTTTTGTATATGATCTAGGTGTTCTATGTTTTCAGTGTGATATAGGTGTTTCAGGTTTTCTATTTGATCTAGATGTTCTAGGTTTTCTATATGATCTAGGTGTTCTAGGTTTTCTTTTTGATCTAGGTGTTGTAGGTTTTCTATGTGAAATGGTGTTTTAGGTTTTCTAAATGATCTAGGTGTTCTAGGTTTTCTGTGTGATAAAGGAGTTCTATGTTTTCTATATGATCTAGGTGCTCTAGGTTTTCTATATGATCTATGTGTTGTAGGTTTTGTATATGATCTAGGTGTTCTAGGTTTTGTATATGATCTAGGTGTTCTATGTTTTCTATGTGATCTAGGTTTTCTGTGTGATATATTTGTTCTAGGTTTTCTATGTGATCTAGGTGTTCTAGGTTTTTTATGTTATCTAGGTGTTCTAGGTTTTCTTTATCATCTAGGTCTTTTAGGTTTTGTATATGATCTAGGTGTTCTAGGTTTTCTATATGATCTAGGTGTTCTAGGTTTTCTTTATGATGTAGTTTTTCTAGGTTTTCTGTGTGATAAAGGTGTTCTAGGTTTTCTCTGTGATCTTGGTGTTCTACATTTTGTATGTGATCTAGGTGTTCTAGGTTTTCTATGTGATCTAGGTGTTCTAGGTTTTGTATATGATCTAGGTTTTCTAGGTATTCTATGTGCAATAGTTGTTCTAGGTTTTGTATGTGACCTAGGTGTTCTAGGTTTTCTGTGTGATATATGTGTTCTAAGTTTACAATGTGATCTAGGTATTCAAGGTTTTGTATATAATCTAGGTAATCTAGGTTTTGTATGTGTTCTAGGTCTTCTATGTGTGCTAGGTGTTCTATGTTTTCTTTGTGATCTAGGTGTTCTAGGTTTTCTATATGATCTAGGTTTTCTAGGTTTTCTATGTGATCTAGGCGTTCTAGGTTTTGTATATGATGTAGGAGTTCTATGGTTTCTATGTGATCTATGTTTTCTGTGTGATATATTTGTTCTAGGTTTTCTATGTGATCTAGGATTTCCATGTTTTTTATGTGATCTAGGTGTTCTAAGTTTTCTATGTTATCTAGGTGTTCTAGGTTTTCTATGTCATCTAGGTCTTCTAGGTTTTGTATATGATCTAGGTGCTCTAGGTTTTGTATATGATCTAGGTGTTCTAGGTTTTGTATATGATCTAGGTGTTCTAGGTTTTTGTTTATGATCTAGGTGTTCTAGGTTTTCTGCGTGATAAAGATGTTCTATGTTTTCTATATGATCTAGGTGCTCTAGGTTTTCTATATGATCTAAGTGTTGTAGGTTTTGTATATGATCTAGGTGTTCTATGTTTTGTATATGATCTAGGTGTTCTATGTTTTCTTTGTGATCTAGGTTTTCTGTGTGATATATTTGTTCTAGGTTTTCTATGTGATCTAGGTGTTCTTCATTTTGTATGTGATCTAGGTGTTCTAGGTTTTCTATGTGATCTAGGTGTTCTAGGTTTTGTATATGATCTAGGTGTTCTATGTTTTCTATATGATCTAGCTCAGGGGTTGTCAAACTGTGGGTCGCGACCTCCTTGGGGGTTGATTGATGATTTGCCAGGGGTCAACTAAGACCATCGAAAAAATGGATTGTTATTGTCTTTGCTTCTGTTGGTGTATGTATGTTCGGGGGGGGGGGGGTCGCAGCAGAGTGGGGGATTGTAAAAAGGGGTCGCTGAGCCTAAAAGGTTGAGAGCTGTTGATCTAGGTGTTCTAGGTTTTCTATATGATCTAGGTGTTCTAGGTTTTGTATATGATCTAGGTATTCTAGGTTTTGTATATGATCTAGGTCAGGTATGTCAAACTGGGTGTTCGGAGGCCGCATGCGGCCCGCGACCACTTTGCATGAGCCCCTTGGCCACCTAAAAAAATTATAAAAATAATGTTAAACTATTACGCAGGAAAACAAGAGATGACAAGCTACTTGAATTGAAAAATAGTATTTGTTAAACTGAACAACGAGGGTGAGTCTGCAGTGAAAGCAAGCTACATTTTGGCAAACTTCATTGTAAGCCATTGCAAATCATTTAATTAATGTAATTTTATGAAGGATTGTGTCGTTAGAGCCGAAGTAATTTGTCCAGAAAAAGTGAAAGCATTCAAAGAAATAGCGTTAACTAGTGACACTTTGGCAGATAGAAAAAATGACATGTCAGTCAGGTTGCGTGAACAATTAAAGAACAAAATAGCTGATTTTGAATTATTTTCATTGGCTTTGTATGAGACAACAAATGTAAAGGGTGTAGCACAGTTGGTTATATTCATAAGGACCTGTGACAGGAAATTTGACATACACGAGGAATTACTTGAGTTCTGTTCTATGCATAACACCACAACAAGCGAGGATGTTTTTGAGAAATGACAGGAGGTGATAATGCAGTACAATTTATCTTTGGTAAAGCTATCTAGTCTAACAAGGTATGGTGCACCAACCATGAATTGAAATGGTTTTGATGCAAAGTTACTTGCAAAAATAAGATAATTTTAAATTAGCTCATTTTCAGTGCATCATTCACCAAGAAACATTCTGCGCAAAGCAATTACAATTTCAACATGTCATAAGACCTTTTTCAGTCGCTTCTCAATTTTATTCGTGCCCGTGGTTTTAATGCTCGCCAATTTTTTATGTTTCTGGATGACATTGGACATGAATTTGATTGTGTTCCCTACAACAAAGAAGTCCGCTGGCTCTCATGACATATAGTACTAAAGAGATTGTTTGCACTGCGTGAGAAAATCGTATTGCTTCTGAACATGAAAGTTGAACCTGTTAAACATTTCTATACTGACTAATGGGTTCGGGATTTGGCATTAGCAGTTGACTTGAATTTGAAACTTCAAAGTAAAGACAAAATTGTCACAACTGCGTTTAATCATGTGAAATGCTTTCAAGCAAGCTTACGACTGTAGATAAAGTATATATGAAGAGAAAATCTTGTTCACTTCTCAACGTGTCAGGAACTAAAAAGATTCAATACGGCTGCAACATTTGGTGAATGTCTTACCCCTAGAATCGTTAGTAGAGGCTTTCAACGACCGTTTTCGTGACTTCGTTACATAAGGGCAAGAATTTTCGTGTTTTGTATCTCCATTCTCATTTGATTCTGAAAATGCTGCTGGAAATGTGCAACTAGAGCTGATAGAATAGCAGTCAGATTCTTTGTTGAAATCGAAGTACATTGTAATGGCTGTGCCAAAATTTTACAGTTATTTCCCCTGAACAATATGTTGAATTGAGGAAATTTCAATCACTGATCTCTGTGAGCAGTTTTTTTCCATAATAAAAGCTACAAAAATACCTCACCGTTCGAGATTATCTGATCGAAATGTGTCATCTGTGATGAAAGCGTCAGTGGCAAACAAATTTCAACCTGACATTAATAAAATGGTATCCCAGAAAAGATGTCAAGCATTATGACAAAGAAAATAATGCGTAATCAAAGTATTTTTTTAATTGGCCAATAATACTACAAATTTAACTAAGGGACAGTTATGCCATTAATTATTGTATTCTATTGCATTATTTCTAATTTACATAAAACTAGTAGGCTGTTTTGCAACTGATTTTTTTTGCTGCGGCCCCTCAGGTCATAGTAAGTTTGTTATGTGGCCCATACACCTTAATGAGTTTGACATGCCTGATCTAGGTGTTCTAGGTTTTCTGTGTGATATAGGTGTTCTAGGTTTTCTGTGTGATATAGGTGTTCTAGGTTTTCTATGTAATCTAGGTGTTCTAGGTTTTCTGTGTGATATATGTGTTCTAGGTTTTCTATGTGATCTAGGTGTTCTAGGTTTTCTGTGTGATCTAGGTGTTCTAGGTTTTCTATATGATCTAGGTGTTCTAGGTTTTCAGTGTAATCTAGGTTCTGTGTGATCTTGGTGTTCTAGCTGTTCTGTGTGATATAGGTGTTCTAGGTTTTCTGTGTGATATAGGTATTCATAGTTAAGATCTAGAAGAAGTGCATGCACATGGGCTCTTGCAGGGTGTCGCAAGGTCGTACATGTGCACCCCACACCCTCGGCTTCTAAGTAGCCGAATTCTAGCCATTTGTTTTAACCTTTAAATCCATTAACTTCTTCTAAGTAGCAACTGTGGTCCTTTTACTGAAGTACAGTTGTAAGGATAAGCTATTGTATGAGACTAATAACAATAATAATAATCTTTACTCATAGAAAAGGAAATTTTCTACTAATTTGTGAATTACACCACACAAAACTAGCCTAGTCTTTTCAGGAATAGATGCAGACCATGTACGTGCAACCCCCTCCCTGAATTCCGAGTTGCCAAATTTTAGGCAATTTTTTGCACCTTCAAATCAATGAACTTAATGAAAGTAACAACTTAACCAGCAATGCTTCCTCTTAAGTATAGTTGCAAGGAAAAGTTGCTATTGTAATAGACAAGAATATGCTAATCTGGAGTTGATGACCGACCATGTCATTAATAACAAACTTTCACGGGAAGACCACCTTGGAACTCTGACAAAGAAAACAGCCCAGCGACTATTTTTTTTTATACAAACTCAATAGCTTTGAACTAAACAAGAAGATCCTAGATAATTTTTAGGCGCGACTATACGAAATCTGCTAACATACGGAATAACTTGTTGGCAAGGCAACGCTTCATCTCAACTGTTGCGACGTCTAGAAAACATCATAAAAAAGGCATCAAAAATTACACTCACAACATTAACATGTTTAAAGGAACTTTTTGAACAAAAGTGTCTTAGGAAAATCGAAAAAATCTTGGAAGACAACGGCCACCAGCTCCATCAGAACTACGTCAGGTCGTCGCGAAGTGGGCGACTGCTGTCAATCAAAACAAGAACAGAGCGGTACAAAAACTCGTTCGTACCTCACTTGGTTAGACTCTATCACCGCCACTCATTGATCAGTAAACATGAAAAGCACCAAGATGCCTGTGTGTAGTCGCTGAATGAACTCTTTATGTTGTGTCTGTTGTATTTATGTGTATTTTTCTGTTGTGTTGTCTTATATGAGAAGAGAGTTCTTGTAATCACAACAAATTTCCGTAAGGATCAATAAAGCAGTCTTAGTCGTAGTCTTAGTCTGAGGCATGTACTTATCGACAGACGATCTTTCCCTTTGCAACTTGACATTGAGTGACCTTTCCATTTCTGGGGGGGGAAAGCCTGGATGTTCAATCCGAGAGTGCCGTCAACAATTGCCTCTCCTCCATACTGACCAGACCTAAAGGGATGGAGAGCCATCGCATTTTGGGGTCAGGTTGATGTAGAGCTCGCCGGAGAGCAGTGATCTTACCACTGTCCCCTGCCTACGGGGCTCTAAAATCGGATTTTCTGTTAGGCTTCCGAAACGATGGTAGAGCTGGAACTTGAAGAAGACATTGTGCTCGATAAGCGTTCATCGCCAGCTTGTCTATTACGACGAGAAGCAATTCTTAATAAAGTTATTGACAATTTCGATAGCCACAGTCAACGTTTGCAGTTGTTTTTATCGTAGGGAGTCTCGAGCTGCAGAGGTATACATAACAACGTTTACAGTAAATAGATTGTTCGCTTGTTTAGTTTTTATTTTTATTTCATGACACAAGCATTAACAGTGCTCTTAATGTCACATAGAGGAAAAATAAAACGGAGGGATCGAACCCGTTCTTTTCTTTAATAATCTGCGCAACTAGAAAGTATTTAAAAAGTTAAAACTACGACTCAAGTTAAAGGTCGCAACTTGCCCCCCCCCCCCCCTTTGCAAAAATATCCTGCGGGCGTCTCTGTACATGTAGCCTACATGGAACTGAAACCAACGTGGAAGGCTACAACAAAGACACGACACGAGCCAAACAATTTACAAAAAAAGAAAATACATCCTAATTTTTGTAAACATTGCAAATATAACATATAATATAACATATAATATAACATATAATATAACATATAATATAACATATAATATAACATATAATATAACATATAATATAACATATAATATAACATATAATATAACATATAATATAACATATAATATAACATATAATATAACATATAATATAACATATAATATAACATATAATATAACATATAATATAACATATAATATAACATATAATATAACATATAATATAACATATAATATAACATATAATATAACATATAATATAACATATAATATAACATGTACTATAATATTTTGAATGAGAAAAAAAAAGAGACATCTGACTTGGCAACTCTGCTAAGCAGAAACACGAAGATGAGGTGAACATCGAGGTTTTGAGCATCCAGATATTTGATTGGTAGTGTTAACAAATTCTTTTTTTTTTAACCTACCAGCCTAGCCGTCATGTGACCTACCGAAGCTCCGCCCACTCGCTTCCCCCACCCTCATTTAATTCACTAATAAAGATATAAATCCGCTTATTTTATTAAATGTATTGTACCGGAAGCTCAAAATTGGAACCAGTGAAATCTGCTCATGTGGAGTATCACCAGAGAATGCCGACCACGTCCTCCAAAACTGCTCTCTTTACCAAGATGCCCGTATAAAACAATGGCCCCAAAACACCCCAATAGAAAGAAAACTCTATGGAGAGCTCCCTGATTTGTAAACCACTGCGCAGTTCATCTCATGTATTGGTCTCTAGACATCTGAACACTCCAACATAACAATGAGAACGAGGAAGAAGAAGAAGAAAAAAAGTCAATGTATGAGTAATATGAATACCTAAAAAGTATGTAATAATATATATAATTAGAAGATTGCTCGTATATACCACTACATTTACTTACATTTGTTTATAAAAAAATACTTAATATGAATATTTTAGTTTTAAAACGTGTATATTTTTTAGTTGGCGGAGGGTAAGGCCATTGGTAGACGCACTTCCGTAAATCAGGAACTGCATTTACATATTCCGAGCAAGCTACAAGTGGACACTTCTGAATCACGACAGTGTTGCCCCCCCCCCCCCCGACGTAATATTTAAAATGTTGGCGGTAAAAATGCGAAAAAAAATGTTAGAAAAAAAAAAGTTAAAAGTTTCGAAATTCGGATATTATATTTTTATCTCTTTTGTGGAGGACCCTTTCTTGTGGAGGCTTCACTTTGTCTTAAATCCGGCCCTGTAAACTAACATAATAACAACTAACATAATAGATCATAATAAAATGTTTCTAATGCTCACATTTCTCCTCTCAGAAGTGGTCTACTAAATTATCCGAATGTGTGAAGTGTTCCTCACAGTTAAAGTTTGGGGAACACTGGTCAACCTTATTGTGTGTGTTTTTATAATCATCAGTTTTTGTGTGATTTAATTATAATTTATTATAATACGTTGCACTTTTCTGGAAATCCGTAACTAGCGACAGTGAAACAAAGTTATCGCCATTTAGTGACAGTGAATTGCTAACCGTCACGACATGATGCCTTAAGCAACGAGGCTCTATTTAAAGTACCTTCAGCTACTATTTCAAAACTAGGTAACGCGCTTTAACTTTACAAGCCCCAAAAGCATATCATATAATTAGCCTACACGATAAACTTCCGTGTGGCCAGGTAATGACTAAAACTCAAGTCTTATCTTTCTTTTTCCTGACACTTTCAGGAAGTTAGTTTAGTGATAGAATGGCGAGGGGGAAAAATCAATGCAAGGACTTTCTACCCACCTCCATTTGACGTTTCGATCAAATAAATTGCTAAAAGGGAAAGAAGCATTTTTTTGTCAAAGTAGGACTATGTGGAAGATTAGCATTTTTATGGCTCTTGACTTCAGAGGCTTGAACCTTTTTCAAGGATAAATTTACCAAGTCATTAAAAATTTATTTAAAAAAAAAATGTAAATTGAAAGGGTTTAATTTTGAAGCCAGTGATTCCCAACCTATTTCTGTCTAGGGGCCATTCCGACAGATATAACATTGGCATCTTCGCTACATTTGGCCTTTGAGTCTAATAAAAACTGACCGTCTTCTACTTCAATATGCACTGAAGGTAAAAGTTTGGAGAGGTCGGATAGCATCGCGTCACGGGCTGGATATGCCCCGCAGGCCGTAGTGTGAACATCACTGTTTTAAGTATTTAAGTTTTAGACTTCCCACTCACTTGAATTTATAATGTAATGAAGAAATGGGGATGGGGCTATGGTAAATAGTTTGGTGGTAGCTGCCCCAAACTAAGTAGGGTAAGTGGGTCAGTCGTTTGAGACAATTAAGTTCTATTTATTATCCGGCACCTGCTGGAAAGGGTCAACAGGAGGTTGCTGAAAAGAGCCAAATTGATCTCGACTGAACAATAAGTTAAGATGATATATGAAAGAAACTACCTAATTTGGAACTTGGTCAAAATTCGGCAGGTCAAACAAAACATGGCGGGTAGAAACACAGACAAAATAAAGAAATAAAGAAAAGGCTTACGCAAAATAGTTCGTGCGTCATTGAGAAATTCAAAGCTTCAATTGTAAAAAAAAAAATGCATCAGACGATGCAGCTTATGACTTCAAGACTTTTAAATATACACACGACGATGCGATATCTTGTACTGTGTTTTCACCTGCGCGATCTAGTGTCCACTAAGTTTAACATTTATCAGTCTGTATTTTTTTTTTGGCGGCCCATGATCAAGGCGAAACTTTCTGCACAGAGAGCAAGGGATGACAACAGCATGGGATGACAACGGCATGGGATGACAACAGCAAGGGATGACAACAGCATGGGATGACAACAGCAAGGGATGACAACAGCATGGGATGACAACAGCAAGGGATGACAACAGCATGGGATGACAACAGCAAGGGATGACAACGGCATGGGATGACAACAGCAAGGGATGCCAACAGCAAGGGATGCCAACAGCAAGGGATGACAACAGCAAGGGATGCCAACAGCAAGGGATGACAACAGCAAGGGATGCCAACAGCAAGGGATGACAACAGCAAGGGATGCCAACAGCAAGGGATGACAGCAGCAAGGGATGACAACAGCAAGGTTTCGACCTCGGGATAATTACGACGACAGACTGAAACGCAAACAATGCTAACTAGCAGCCGTCCAATTACCTTGCCTATAACATGCACGTATCTTCAGATGTCTTCTTTGTTGGACGTTGACAAGGAAAAAGCAACTCTAGTTTTATTTCATTAAGTATTAACAAGATTATCCCTAACAATTTTCTTGTGACCATTTTAAATCTGGCCAAGATCTCTTGTCGCAACAAGAGACATACATTTAAAGATGTTCTTTTAAAATTTGATTCCGGAAGTGACATACTGGACGGTGATCACATTCACAGATAGTTGGATTATCTGGATCTAAAAAAAAAAACAGGAAGAAAAAAAATCCATATTTATCTTCTTGTCAGCTATTTGTGGGTGAGATGTGGTTTTACGTTCATGTACAGTCCTTGCAACAGAACAATAACCTGATATCGTGTCGTCTGCTGCGCACTATAGAAGAGCATATTAACTAAACTTGGTAGTTCAGCCTTCAGGCAAATCGGTCTTAGAGAGATAATTTGGGGATCCATTCAAAAAATGGATAAGTTGGACAGTTTCATATTTACGGGAACAAAATCTACAGCGCTTATGGTTTCCTCGGAGTTTCTATCTTTTAAAGAGGATTTCCGTTCTAAATGGGAAGATCATTGCTTGATTTCTGCTAGGAAAAAAAAGGAAGAAAGGGGAGGTGATTCACAAACTATTTAAATATGAAATTAATTTGGGGGGGGGGGGGGGTAAAAGTTAATTTTTCTCGATATTATGATTTCGAAACTATATTGAATGCATAGATTCAGTCCAGAGAGTTCAAATCGTATATTGCGTAGTTCAATGATGGCCAACCTTTTCCGGCCTCGGGGCCTTATAAATTTCCAACACATGTGTTATGGGCCCAGTGACGGATTTACCTATTGCAACAAAAGATATTGCTTAGGGCCCTTAAAAATGGTAACCAGATATATTCTCAATCACTTTTATTACAACGGGCCCCATGTCTCAGAAAAGCTTATGGCCTTAAGATGTCTGAATCCGGCCCTGCAATTGCCTCAAAATATTAAAAAATTTCGAGTCCAACGGAAACAATCCGCTGCGGCTTTGTTTTTCAATGTGGGAGAAATCTTCGAGGGGCTGGATAGCAGTGGGTCAGAAACCGAATATTGCCCGCGGTCCGTAGTTTGGACATCCCATATATGATTTCAATGTGAGATCCATATCGGTCATTGATTTAACTTTCTTTTTTTTTTTTTTTTTGAGATCACTTCAAAAGCATTGCTCGATGCAATAAGCAAACAAATATAGCTTCCTAGTTAACACACAGATGGTAAACCTACAGATTACAGACATACCACACATGTTCAATAGAATAGTTATTGATAGGTCTTGGTCTAGAATGTCTTCTTCTTTTTTTAATCACTAAATTCTCCATTCCCAAAGCTCGTCATATCTCACTCCCCCCCCCCCTTTCTTTCTCTTTTTTTTGTGTCTTTCTCCTTAGCTCTTTCTCGTTCTTCTTACTCACTCTTTCTCTCTGCTTCTGTCTCTCTCACACACACGCTCACAAAAACTTGAATTTCTCATTGTGAACATCTCTAACCAGTTACATTCTCTTTATTTCTTTCTCTTTCCGTCCTTGACTTATTTACTATCTATCTATCCATCAATCAACCAATCCCAACACTCCCTCTCTCTCTCTCTCTCTCTCTCTCTCTGTGTATATATATATATACATATATATATATATATATATATATATACACACACACACACCCTCTTGTTGTTCAACATATTACGCAATCACTAGTTGTAGTTATGAAACAAAGCCTGGAGTAGGTGTCAGTAGGTGATGATAAATCAATAAGTTTTGATCTTAGCATAATTTTATTTTGACTGATGGAATATTGAACAGAAATGAGCATTGTGTCTGTATGTGTATGTGTGTGTGTATGTAGATGAGTATATATGTGTGAATATAGGTATCTCAGTGGCGTAGCTAGAATGGGGGGAGGAGGGTACGAATACGTAAAATGCAGGGGGCCCCAAAGAGGTCAAGCCCCCAGGGCCCCCAATCGATGGAAAATTTCAAGCTACGCCCCTGAGGTATCTGTTTGTTATGTGTTTATGTGTGGACCAGGGGCGTACCGGGTATCAAAATTGGCCCGGGCATTTTCCATATAACCCGGCCGAGAAATGGCATGTCATACTATATGTGTATAATATATGTAGATAAAGTTTGATAATGAATCGGAGACTGGATGCATGCTTGCGTAGGATTACATACTGTATCTTATTTAAACATGTATGTAGTCTGAAAACTACTGACAGTACAATAGCAGCCTTAATGAGTTTGAAATGAATATATTGTTATATCTCTGCTCCTATATGGTGCGCACCAGGGCACTGTTAAAGACGAGTGGGTAGAAACAAGATGGTGGACTTGATTCCGGATACGTACATAGAGAGACAGAACTAAAGATAGGTTAGATAGAAGTTTAGAACCGCCAGAGTTATAGAAGGGATCATTGCCAGTGTGGTCAGCGGGTGAGAAGCAGTGTAGGTTGGCTGGTCAGGAAGAAGTCTTGTGAGGAAACTGTGGAAAGGGTCGTTCCTGTTAGTGGAAGACATTCCTTTTAGTGTATGTAGGCCCATACTATCGCTCCTGAGACACGTAATGTGACCTGTGTTAGTGGCAAGAGAACCCTGTTGAAATTTTAAGACTTAGGCGGCAACAATGAACAATCCTGATGCAGTCCCATCTGCGATGGGCAGGTCACGTCTACAGAATGGAAGACCAACGCATCCCTAGACGACTCTTGTATGGCCAACTAAGCGAAGAAAAGCGCTCGCAAGGTGGCCAAAGAAAGCGCTTCAGGGACACACTCAAAAGCTTCTCTGAAGGCGTTCAGCATAGACCCAGCCAACTGGGAGACAGAGGCTCATGATAGAGCATCATGGCGTCGCGCTGTGAAAACTGGAGCACAGGTTGCTGAGGAAAAAAGAACAACGCTGACAGAAGAAAAACGCCAGAAAAGAAAAGCAAGGCAAAGGACACTAGCTCCAGCTGGAAAAACCTGCCCAGTGTGCGGTCAAACATTCCGGGCTCACATAGGTCTCACCAGCCACATGAGGAGGCATAAAACCCCAGTGCAAAGCCCTCAGCCCCCCGGATGACAAAGTGGTCATCATCGAACCACGATGGACGAACTATATAGTGGCAGTGGCGGAGACAGTGAACTATGCAGGCCAAAGCAGCTAAATGAATTCATAGACAGCATAAGACATTTATGTTAATTCTGATCGTCTAATATCTTGTCAAAAAATATCTTGCTAGATAAACATCTCTCATTTCTTCACTTTTATTCTTCATTGAGTGTTTACCCTAGATTCGTTACAATGTTATTAAATATTTTGAAACTTTTGGTTGTACTTAGACATTGCGAATGTTGCTTTAAAAAAGAAAATAATTGAGTCCTTCGCATTTCATGTGTCAATCTAGTCATGCATGTTGATCAATGACTTAAACTCTGGTAGGTCATTGGTTTTTCTGGTGTCTCAAACAACCCATTCTATTTAAAGATTAGAGAAAGCAGAACGGTTAGAGAGGCACTTACTTAATGTAAAAGCTCTTGCTTTGTATTACTACATTCATAAAAACGCAATTTTTATATGAATATATCATGACCCATTATTTACAGAGCCGGATTTACGTAAGTGGAGACCCTGGAGCAGGATTTTTTTGAAGGCCACTACAGCTTTCAAAAGCTTTAATGAAATTCCACTTATGAATAAAAATGCTTATGTCTAAATACATGCTAAATTTAATCTCAAAATCCATTTTTTTAAAACATTTAATATGTAAATTTTAATTTAAGAAGTGTATAATTTTGAGTTTGTGGAGAGTAAGGCCAAGGGCGCCCGCCTTGAAGTGCACGTGCACCCCAAACCCCTGGATTCTGAGTAGCCAAATTCTAACCAATTTTTGTACCTTCAAATACACTAACTTTTTCTACGTTGAAACCATAGTGCTTCCACTGGAGTACAGTTTTAAGTATAAGATATTGTATTAGACTAATAACAATAACAATTAAAATAATCTTTATTAACGAGAAGGAAATTTTCTTCAAATAAGTGCATTACACGCTATGTGCACCACCGCTCTCCATAAATAGCCAAATTTTAGACAATATTTTGCAACTTAAAATCAATGAACTTCTTGAAAGCAGCAACTTAACCAGCAATGCCTCCACTGAAGTACAGTTGTAAGGATAAGCTGTTATTGTAATAGACTAAATAAGATAAACAGGAGTAGATGTCTGTGGCATTTAGTTCTCGAGAGATCTTTTCCCTTTGCAACTTGGGAAAAAGTGATCTCTCCATTGCTGGGGGAAAGCTTGGGTGATAGATTTGTGAATGCTGGGTTTCCCATACGTCAACAATCGTCACTCTTCCATAATGACCAGATCCAAAGGGGTGGAGAGCAATCGGAGAGCCATCGCGATGGGATGTCAGGTGGTGGAGAGCTTGCCGGAGAGCTGTGATCTTACCACAGTCCCCACAGAGAGAGAGAGAGAGAGAAAGAGATACCTAGTGGGAAGCGTGGTCGAGAGGCTAAGCTTAAACTTGCATTGGCTTGGCTACCTATGAAGGGTTCGAAACCCGACTCAAGCACAGTTGCGTTTACTGAGCGCCTAAAGGCAGCTCGGAAAACCTTCTCCCAGATACCCCCTCCCAACCCCCTATTCGTATCAGAGCTGCTTAATATGTTTATCTTCCGCTAGCAAGTATTCTTTCTTTTTTTGTTTGTAAGTTCTTACCTTTTCGTTCAAGGCGTAGAGTTTATTTGTGATGTCTCTGCCGATCAAAGTCTTCATGATACAAGCCAGGTAGGGCTCTTTGATAAGTAGATACTCCACACTTTGACGTGGCCAGAAGATATAACGGCACAGTCCTGCAGCCACTATGGACACCTGGTGAAAAAAAAATTGAGATGCGGGATTTCGAGTATGAAATAAAATTCTAACCATGAGATCACGTATGAAATAAAATTGGAAGCATGAGATCATGTATGAAATAAAATTGGAACCATGAGATCACGTATGAAATAAAATTCTAACAATGAGATCACGTATGAAATAAAATTGGAACCATGAGATCACGTATGAAATAAAATTCTAACAATGAGATCACGTATGAAATAAAATTGGAACCATGAGATCACGTATGAAATAAAATTCTAACAATGAGATCACGTATGAAATAAAATTAGAATCATTAGATCACGTTAAAATAAAATTGGAACCATGAGATCACGTATGAAATAAAATTGGAACCATGAGATGAGATCACGTATGAAATAAAATTGGAACCATGAGATCATGTATGAAATAAAATTGGAACCATGAGATCATGTATGGAATAAAAGTGGAACCATGTGATCACGTATGAAATAAAATTGGAACCATAAGATCACGTATGAAATAAAATTCTAACCATGAGATCACGTATGAAATAAAATTGGAACCATGAGATCATGTATGAAATAAAATTGGAACCATGAGATCACGTATGAAATAAAATTGGAATCATGAGATCACGTATGAAATAAAATTGGAACCATGAGATCACGTATGAAATAAAATTGGAACGATGAGATGAGATCACGTATGAAATAAAATTGGAACCATGAGATAATGTATGGAATAAAATTGGAACCATGAGATCACGTATGAAAAAAATTGAAACCATAAGATCATGTATGAAATAAAATTCTAACCATGAGATCACGTATGAAATAAAATTGGAACCATGAGATCATGTATGAAATAAAATTGGAACCATGAGATCACGTATGAAATAAAATTGGAATCATGAGATCACGTATGAAATAAAATTGGAATCATGAGATCACGTATGAAATAAAATTGGAACCATGAGATCACGTATGAAATAAAATTCTAACCATGAGATCATGTATGAAATAAAATTGGAACCATGAGATGAGATCACATATGAAATAAAATTGGAACCATAAGATCATGTATGAAATAAAATTAGAACCATGAGATCATGTATGGAATAAAATTGGAACCATGAGATCACGTATGAAATAAAATTGGAACCATAAGATCACGTATGAAATAAAATTCTAACCATGAGATCACGTATGAAATAAAATTGGAACCATGAGATCATGTATGAAATAAAATTGGAACCATGAGATCACGTATGAAATAAAATTGGAATCATGAGATCATGTATGAAATAAAATTGGAACCATGAGATCACGTATGAAATAAAATTGGAACCATGAGATGAGATCACGTATGAAATAAAATTGGAACCATGAGATCATGTATGAAATAAAATTGGAACCATGAGATCATGTATGGAATAAAATTGGAACCATGAGATCACGTATGAAAAAAAAATGGAACCATAAGATCACGTATGAAATAAAATTCTAACCATGAGATCACGTATGAAATAAAATTGGAACCATGAGATCATGTATGAAATAAAATTGGAACCATGAGATCACGTATGAAATAAAATTGGAACCATGAGATCACGTATGAAATAAAATTCTAACCATGAGATCATGTATGAAATAAAATTGGAACCATGAGATTATGTATGTAATAAAATGGGAACCATAAGGTCATGTATGAAATAAAATTAGAATCATGAGATCACGTTAAAATAAAATTGGAACCATGAGATCACGTATGAAATAAAATTGGAACCATAAGATGAGATCACGTATGAAATAATATTGGAACCATGAGATCATGTATGAAATAAAATTCGAACCATGAGATCATGTATGGAATAAAATTGGAGCCATGAGATCACGTATGAAATAAAATTGGAACCATAAGATCTTGTATGAAATAAAATTGGAACCATGAGATCACGTATGAAATAAAATTGGAATAATGAGATCACGTATGAAATAAAATTGGAACCATGAGATCACGTATGAAATAAAATTGGAATCATGAGATCACGTATGAAATAAAATTGGAACCATGAGATCACGTATGAAATAAAATTGGAACCATGAGATGAGATCACGTATGAAATAAAATTGGAACCATGAGATCATGTATGAAATAAAATTGGAACCATGAGATCACGTATGAAATAAAATTGGAACATGAGATCACGTATGAAATAAAATTGGAATCATGAGATCACGTATGAAATAAAATTGGAATCATGAGATCACGTATGAAATAAAATTCTAACCATGAGATCATGTATGAAATAAAATTGGAACCATGAGATTATGTATGTAATAAAATTGGAACCATGAGGTCATGTATGAAATAAAATTAGAATCATGAGATCACGTTAAAATAAAATTGGAACAATGAGATCACATATGAAATAAAATTGGAACGATGAGATGAGATCACGTATGAAATAATATTGGAACCATGAGATCATGTATGTAATAAAATTGGAACCATGAAATCATGTATGGAATAAAATTGGAACCATGAGATCATGTATGGAATAAAATTGGAACCATGAGATCACGTATGAAATAAAAATTGGAACCATGAGATGAGATCACGTATGAAATAAAATTGGAACCATGAGATCATGTATGAAATAAAATTGGAACCATGAGATCACGTATGAAATAAAATTGGAACATGAGATCACGTATGAAATAAAATTGGAATCATGAGATCACGTATGAAATAAAATTGGAATCATGAGATCACGTATGAAATAAAATTCTAACCATGAGATCACGTATGAAATAAAATTGGAACCATGAGATTATGTATGTAATAAAATTGGAACCATGAGGTCATGTATGAAATAAAATTAGAATCATGAGATCACGTTAAAATAAAATTGGAACCATGAGATCACATATGAAATAAAATTGGAACCATGAGATGAGATCACGTATGAAATAATATTGGAACCATGAGATCATGTATGTAATAAAATTGGAACCATGAGATCATGTATGGAATAAAATTGGAACCATGAGATCATGTATGGAATAAAATTGGAACCATGAGATCACGTATGAAATAAAATTGGAACCATAAGATCTTGTATGAAATAAAATTGGAACCATGAGATCACGTATGAAATAAAATTGGAATAATGAGATCACGTATGAAATGAAATTGGAACCATGAGATCACGTATGAAATAAAATTGGAACCATGAGATCACGTATGAAATAAAATTTGAAACCATGAGATCACGTATGAAATAAAATTGGAACCATGAGATTATGTATGTAATAAAATTGGAACCATGAGGTCATGTATGAAATAAAATTAGAATCATGAGATCACGTTAAAATAAAATTGGAACCATGAGATCACATATGAAATAAAATTGGAACCATGAGATGAGATCACGTATGAAATAATATTGGAACCATGAGATCATGTATGTAATAAAATTGGAACCATGAGATCATGTATGGAATAAAATTGGAACCATGAGATCATGTATGGAATAAAATTGGAACCATGAGATCACGTATGAAATAAAATTGGAACCATAAGATCTTGTATGAAATAAAATTGGAACCATGAGATCCTGTATGAAATAAAATTGGAATAATGAGATCACGTATGAAATGAAATTGGAACCATGAGATCACGTATGAAATAAAATTGGAACCATGAGATCACGTATGAAATAAAATTTGAAACCATGAGATCACGTATGAAATAAAATTGGAACCATAAGACCACGTATGAAATAAAATTGGAATCATGAGATCACGTATGAAATAAAATTGGAACCATGAGATCACGTATGAAATAAAATTGGAACCATGAGATGAGATCACGTATGAAATAAAATTGGAACCATGAGATCATGTATGAAATAAAATTGGAACCATGAGATCACGTATGAAATAAAATTGGAACATGAGATCACGTATGAAATAAAATTGGAATCATGAGATCACGTATGAAATAAAATTGGAATCATGAGATCACGTATGAAATAAAGTTCTAACCATGAGATCACGTATGAAATAAAATTGGAACCATGAGATTATGTATGTAATAAAATTGGAACCATGAGGTCATGTATGAAATAAAATTAGAATCATGAGATCACGTTAAAATAAAATTGGAACCATGAGATCACATATGAAATAAAATTGGAACCATGAGATGAGATCACGTATGAAATAATATTGGAACCATGAGATCATGTATGTAATAAAATTGGAACCATGAGATCATGTATGGAATAAAATTGGAACCATGAGATCACGTATGAAATAAAATTGGAACCATAAGATATTGTATGAAAAAAAGCTGGAACCATGAGATCACGTATGAAATAAAATTGGAATAATGAGATCACGTATGAAATGAAATTGGAACCATGAGATCACGTATGAAATAAAATTGGAACCATGAGATGAGATCACATATGAAATAAAATTGGAACCATAAGATCATGTATGAAATAAAATTAGAACCATGAGATCATGTATGGAATAAAATTGGAACCATGAGATCACGTATGAAATAAAATTGGAACCATAAGATCACGTATGAAATAAAATTCTAACCATGAGATCACGTATGAAATAAAATTGGAACCATGAGATCATGTATGAAATAAAATTGGAACCATGAGATCACGTATGAAATAAAATTGGAATCATGAGATCATGTATGAAATAAAATTGGAACCATGAGATCACGTATGAAATAAAATTGGAACCATGAGATGAGATCACGTATGAAATAAAATTGGAACCATGAGATCATGTATGAAATAAAATTGGAACCATGAGATCATGTATGGAATAAAATTGGAACCATGAGATCACGTATGAAAAAAAAATGGAACCATAAGATCACGTATGAAATAAAATTCTAACCATGAGATCACGTATAAAATAAAATTGGAACCATGAGATCATGTATGAAATAAAATTGAAACCATGAGATCACGTATGAAATAAAATTGGAACCATGAGATCATGTATGAAATAAAATTGGAACCATGAGATTATGTATGTAATAAAATGGGAACCATAAGGTCATGTATAAACAAAAATTAGAATCATGAGATCACGTTAAAATAAAATTGGAACCATGAGATCACGTATGAAATAAAATTGGAACCATAAGATGAGATCACGTATGAAATAATATTGGAACCATGAGATCATGTATGAAATAAAATTGGAACCATGAGATCATGTATGGAATAAAATTGGAGCCATGAGATCACGTATGAAATAAAATTGGAACCATAAGATCTTGTATGAAATAAAATTGGAACCATGAGATCACGTATGAAATAAAATTGGAATAATGAGATCACGTATGAAATAAAATTGGAACCATGAGATCACGTATGAAATAAAATTGGAATCATGAGATCACGTATGAAATAAAATTGGAACCATGAGATCACGTATGAAATAAAATTGGAACCATGAGATGAGATCACGTATGAAATAAAATTGGAACCATGAGATCATGTATGAAATAAAATTGGAACCATGAGATCACGTATGAAATAAAATTGGAACATGAGATCACGTATGAAATAAAATTGGAATCATGAGATCACGTATGAAATAAAATTGGAATCATGAGATCACGTATGAAATAAAATTCTAACCATGAGATCATGTATGAAATAAAATTGGAACCATGAGATTATGTATGTAATAAAATTGGAACCATGAGGTCATGTATGAAATAAAATTAGAATCATGAGATCACGTTAAAATAAAATTGGAACCATGAGATCACATATGAAATAAAATTGGAACGATGAGATGAGATCACGTATGAAATAATATTGGAACCATGAGATCATGTATGTAATAAAATTGGAACCATGAAATCATGTATGGAATAAAATTGGAACCATGAGATCATGTATGGAATAAAATTGGAACCATGAGATCACGTATGAAATAAAATTGGAACCATGAGATGAGATCACGTATGAAATAAAATTGGAACCATGAGATCATGTATGAAATAAAATTGGAACCATGAGATCACGTATGAAATAAAATTGGAACATGAGATCACGTATGAAATAAAATTGGAATCATGAGATCACGTATGAAATAAAATTGGAATCATGAGATCACGTATGAAATAAAATTCTAACCATGAGATCACGTATGAAATAAAATTGGAACCATGAGATTATGTATGTAATAAAATTGGAACCATGAGGTCATGTATGAAATAAAATTAGAATCATGAGATCACGTTAAAATAAAATTGGAACCATGAGATCACATATGAAATAAAATTGGAACCATGAGATGAGATCACGTATGAAATAATATTGGAACCATGAGATCATGTATGTAATAAAATTGGAACCATGAGATCATGTATGGAATAAAATTGGAACCATGAGATCATGTATGGAATAAAATTGGAACCATGAGATCACGTATGAAATAAAATTGGAACCATAAGATCTTGTATGAAATAAAATTGGAACCATGAGATCACGTATGAAATAAAATTGGAATAATGAGATCACGTATGAAATGAAATTGGAACCATGAGATCACGTATGAAATAAAATTGGAACCATGAGATCACGTATGAAATAAAATTTGAAACCATGAGATCACGTATGAAATAAAATTGGAACCATGAGATTATGTATGTAATAAAATTGGAACCATGAGATCATGTATGAAATAAAATTAGAATCATGAGATCACGTTAAAATAAAATTGGAACCATGAGATCACATATGAAATAAAATTGGAACCATGAGATGAGATCACGTATGAAATAATATTGGAACCATGAGATCATGTATGTAATAAAATTGGAACCATGAGATCATGTATGGAATAAAATTGGAACCATGAGATCATGTATGGAATAAAATTGGAACCATGAGATCACGTATGAAATAAAATTGGAACCATAAGATCTTGTATGAAATAAAATTGGAACCATGAGATCCTGTATGAAATAAAATTGGAATAATGAGATCACGTATGAAATGAAATTGGAACCATGAGATCACGTATGAAATAAAATTGGAACCATGAGATCACGTATGAAATAAAATTTGAAACCATGAGATCACGTATGAAATAAAATTGGAACCATAAGACCACGTATGAAATAAAATTGGAATCATGAGATCACGTATGAAATAAAATTGGAACCATGAGATCACGTATGAAATAAAATTGGAACCATGAGATGAGATCACGTATGAAATAAAATTGGAACCATGAGATCATGTATGAAATAAAATTGGAACCATGAGATCACGTATGAAATAAAATTGGAACATGAGATCACGTATGAAATAAAATTGGAATCATGAGATCACGTATGAAATAAAATTGGAATCATGAGATCACGTATGAAATAAAGTTCTAACCATGAGATCACGTATGAAATAAAATTGGAACCATGAGATTATGTATGTAATAAAATTGGAACCATGAGGTCATGTATGAAATAAAATTAGAATCATGAGATCACGTTAAAATAAAATTGGAACCATGAGATCACATATGAAATAAAATTGGAACCATGAGATGAGATCACGTATGAAATAATATTGGAACCATGAGATCATGTATGTAATAAAATTGGAACCATGAGATCATGTATGGAATAAAATTGGAACCATGAGATCACGTATGAAATAAAATTGGAACCATAAGATATTGTATGAAAAAAAGCTGGAACCATGAGATCACGTATGAAATAAAATTGGAATAATGAGATCACGTATGAAATGAAATTGGAACCATGAGATCACGTATGAAATAAAATTGGAACCATGAGATCACGTATGAAATAAAATTTGAAACCATAAGATCACGTATGAAATAAAATTGGAACCATAAGATCACGTATGAAATAAAATTGGAATCATGAGATCACGTATGAAATAAAATTGGAACCATGAGATCACGTATGAAATAAAATTGGAACCATGAGATGAGATCACGTATGAAATAAAATTGGAACCATGAGATCACGTTAAAATAAAATTGGAACCATGAGATCACGTATGAAATAAAATTGGAACCATGAGATGAGATCACGTATGAAATAAAATTGGAACCATGAGATCATGTATGAAATAAAATTCTAACCATGAGATCACGTTTGAAATAAAATTGGAACCATGAGATCATGTATGAAATAAAATAGGTATCATGAGATTACGTATGAAATAAAATTGGAACCATGAGATCACGTATGAAATAAAATTGGAACCATGAGATGAGATCACGTATGAAATAAAATTGGAACCATGAGATCACGTATGAAATAAAATTGGAACCATGAGATCACGTATGAGTAAAAGTTATAGCTATAAGATCACGTATGAATGAAAATTCTAAATTTAAGATCACATCTCCATGGCAATTATCTAATGCATATGTGCATGAAATTGACAGGATACTCTCTAACATATTTAGCCAATGAAAGCAGTGTCTGCGAACTATATGAAAGAAAATTGTTTGTATATAGCATGAATCATAGTACAAATACCACACCCACTCTTGCTTTAATAATACCTACTTTAGTTGTCCTTCAATATACTATAACCCTCTGAGGTCATTAGCACATAAGACTTAGAATGGGTTGATCTTTCAAAATATTTTGCATTGTAGTATTAAGAGCTGATGACCAAAACAATACACAAGACTTAAGAAAGTTCATGTCTGCAACATTTTATACGTTGACATTTCTTCTTGCTCTGGACATTTTCTCTTCAAAAAGTTAAATAGTTAAACACTAAGATTGCTTGCAACAGTTGGTAACTAAAACTCTCTTCGACTTAATTTGATGGGGGAGAGGGGGGGGGAGGGGAAACACCCTTAAAAAAAACAAAACTAAAACGATTTAAATAGTACAATAAAACTAAAACTCCTACACTTTCTGTTTCTGCAATGGGACACCAAAAGAGTGATTCAATTAATCAATCAATACGTTTAATTTATTTATTTATTGTTTCGTTTCTTTTGAAATGTCAAATTGTGTATTTGAACATTTTGTTCCACGAGAACGATTGCACCGTCCCATTAAATGCGGAATAATAAGCAAATTTGGGTGAAATGAATCTTATTATGTAATTATTATATTATTATTGAGTATAATTATAATTATTCTTTTGTGCGTTCTTCGTAGACTAATATGGAAACAATAACAATGAAATAAGACAGATATAACAAAGCAGCCTCGATATGGCTTTGTGGGGGCGGTGAAAATATAATTTATCTACCTGAAATTTTTCCTCTCCTGTTGAAGTGGATTCGAATTCCGGTGAGTCAATAAACTGTTTCTCAGTGATCGTGTGTAGGAGACTTCGGTTGCTGTAAGCGTGCATGCTGAAGAGCGCAATAGAAATAGAGATAATTAAAAAGACAATTAATTAAGTTAACAATTCAATGAACCACTATGCCCTGCTTTGCCTTTATTTTTCACAAGAATCAATCGGATCACTTTAAAAAAAAATTACAAAAAAAACAACAACAAAGGTATTAATATTTTCCACAAAAAAAACTGTCACGTAATTTCCATTTTTAAATATTTTTGTTTTTATTTTATGGTTTTGAGTTAGACCAAACCAAACTATTTGTATGTGTACAGATTACAGATGTTGACAGTGTGTTGTCTGTATAGCGATAGAGCGTATGTCTCAAGGTTCATTTATTGGTCTGCTTGTATCGGATGTTTCTTCACATTTCAAGACTATTAGGCTTACACCCTAGCCCAAACCTCCCGCAGAACTGCGGGGGGTGGCGGCGGGCGTAGTTCAAACCCGAGATTATTGTTTATGTGTTAGTAAAGTGAAACACTGTATACTGAAAATATAAATACAAAAAACTGATACTGCGAAATGGAAATGCTTTCAAGGATTTATACTAATTATTAAAAAAAATATATGAAACTCGTGCAGTACCTAGGTTGCATTTTATGTTATTTTTGAGAATATAATTTTTACTTTAGAAAATAATGCAAAGTCCTACTCAAACTATTAGCGAAACAAATACAAATAATTATAAAGGTTTCCTGTCAAAGTGTAAATAGGTTCATTTTTCTACCCGTCTCAATTCACTGTTGGTGTTTTGTTGTTGTAGATGTTATTATTTGTCCCCTATGTTGCATTACGATCACCCATACTATTGAAGTATTATTTCACAGACGAAAATGTCTTTGTCAAATTCAGCAAACGTGAAACTTCAACTCAACCAATAATCTTCAACGTAATCCTGGCATATAAAATGACCTCTAAAGATATGGTGACCTTATGTGACCGTTAAAACGATGACCCTGCGTTCAGATTCTGATCGTAATGAAATAAGTATTGAGCAATGAAACCTGTTTCCTACATTTCCTCCTGCAAGAAAGAAGGCTACTTAAATAGATCCTGCTTATATTTTTTGAACACATTTTTTAAAAATATCTTCTTTTGTAAATGACCGAGGCACGCTTGGCTTCCGAACTGGGGGTCCCGAGTTCGAATCCTGGTAAAGATTGGGATTTTTAATTTCGGGATCTTTAGGGCACCTATAAAGGGTACCTGGGGAAAAGTCAAGGCGGTTGGTATCCTTGTACTGCTATACAAATATGACCCCCCACCCCAGCCCTTATCCCGAAAAACTAACTGAGCTGAGGTTTTTAACCATTCAGTCTGTCTGTCTGTCTGTCTCGTTATTTCTTCTCGTTCTCGAATAAAGTTTTAACTTTGCACAATTATCATTGTCGACGACAACACACGTTTCAATAAAGCATAAACCAATTATTTAATTATATTCATTTTGTTTTAGATTGAAAAAGCACTAAACTAACGGAAGATAAGCAGCTCTCCCCCTTCCCACACACACACACACAAAGCGCAAATGGGACTCATGTCAACATGCAAGACAGCAGACGCGTAAAAGTCGAAAGACTAACGCAGACGAGTACAGTTATAATTGATTCAAAATAATTGATGACATTTCACTTAATATAAGCTATATTTTTCTAATAGCATTTTTTAAAAATTTAACCTGTTTCTTAATAAATTCTTAAGTCTAAACGATTTTAAAATGTATAGCCTCGATTTGATTATCGGCTCGTGCCACGTGATCAATTTATTTCTGTTCTAGCCAATCAAAGGAGAGAAGACATTAGCATCGTTGGTAAAGGGAAAAGTTCTAAGAACAGACTTACACTCCAGAGATAAGCAGACCAAGTTTGTCTGTCCGGGTGACTGATTGAGTGGCGTAGGCCTCGCCCTCGTGAAGGGTCATCAAAGTACAAAACTCCGGACACACTAGCCGCTTGTACAAGTGTCTGGAAAAATACAAAGACGAGAATAGACTTGATTGGACACCCTGGAAATAGCAAGGCGTTCTGGAGGGCGCTTGCACTACGAAAGTGTACCTAATGGTTATTGGATGTCTTCTAATTGTTTACGTCAGCTAAATTTTGTACGTCTACAGGACGATACTAAACATTTGTTTTGTTTTTGTGTTTTTGTTTGTCCTAAGCTTAGGTTTAAAGAAACCATGAAGAAAAAAAGTCTGTCAAAAGTTATTTTGTTATTTTTATTTAAACTTATTGCAGCGCATAGTGGAACTAGAGAAAGAAGTAAGAACAACTGTAAACAAAAACAAAATGTGTTTACTACGTCTATTTTTAAGGGCTTTGTTTCTTTATGGATAGTGTTAAGTTGCATGTCGTATTCAAAGTTTTGAAAGGTGCGCAACATCCTATGCACTGTTCTATGCAGAGTGTAAACAGAATGCTTTGGGGCCTAACAACTTCCGCCCAAGAGTGAACAGAGAGAAGTTAGGAATAGCGGTGAAAACTTTCTAAATGTCTGTGGTCTGGGCTGAGAAAGTAGTGGTCATGGTGGGACATGTATAGAAGGTCAATAAGTATATATCTATCTTTTGAGGCATTTATAACAATTTCGCTAAGTTGTTTGTCTAAGCTTGTAACAATATAGATAAATGGGTGAAAGCTATATTTAGATCTGTACACTGACAGTCTATTAGTTAAAATATTGGATTGGAACTCCAATTTTTATAAATGGGACCTTGTCTTTCTAGCAGAAAGTTTCGATAATGAATATTGAATTCTAAATTTTTCAATTAATAATTAACCATCCATTTCCTGGTTGGTCGTTGTTCCGTTCAACAAGGTCTAGAAAGTATCAATCAAGCATCGACACTGTGGCGTTTTTTTTTCCGCTTCCAATAATATCTGTATCAAAATGGAATCTGAACTTTTTTTTTCACTCTGAGGTCAAGGTCGCTACCCTTTTGACTCTACTCACTACGAATCGCTCACCTGGAGACACGAAAAGGTAAAAACAAGGACACGTAGACCTCTTCCAGCTCAGCACAAAACTTGACCGGTCTGATGCTATACATGAGAGAAAACGTTTGCACGCCATTCAGTATCAGGAAGGCGAAGTTCCAGGAGAAAAAATCTGGTGCACACAAGATGACCCAGGACCAGATTGACATCAGGAGAAAGCCTGGGGAGAAGGAGAATCAATTAGATGGAATATTGTATTGAAGTATTGACAAGCAGGTTTATATGTGAGGGCTAAGTGTATGCCAATCGATAAGGTTTGGCAAGGAAATATGTATTCATTTTATGTTATTTGTTATTTCTCAACACTGAATCAATACATTATATGTGGCATTCTGGGGCAAACTTTGAAAACATCTTTTTTTTATATAGCTGGAATTCTGTTTTCATTGCACTTACAGAAGTTTTGTCCTGTAGCGCCTTTAATATGGTCCTTCTTCCAGCGTCGCCGTTTATTGCCATCGATAGGTAACTGTGAGATTCTAAAACTTCAAGCAATGATCTGAAAACGTGATCATTACGGGCTTATAGTATTGTTATAGCTCTGCCTTGCGCCAGTCAAAGTGCAGAAAATGCGCTCTAGCTTGTGTTAGAGACTAGACTTGGATGGATGTTGACCATAGACATTAATATATATATATATATATATATATGTCTATGATGTTGACAGTTGACATTAGAAGAAACAAAAGAGTTCCGCCTAAGTACAGAAGCTTGATTAGAAGCTGTGATCAAGAAAGACCTTGATATGTATTAGTAATGTCCAGTGACCTATCCTCGGTGAGTTGCCTTCCTTAGTTTGTCACAGTGTGTACAAAAAAAGAAGAAATTTTGTTGTCAATATGTTTTATCTTGGACTTCAGAAGATCAGTTTTCTTCTTACAATATTACTACGACCTGGCGCAGCACAATGTGATCAGATGTCCATTCGCGTCTTCAGAACTGTAAACTCAACGATTTGTTGTGTTAACGAGATCTACCCAAGCTTAAAAAAGTGTAAAAACAGAGAATATCTAGAACTGTCTGGCGGAAACGGACAACTTTGTGTATTTGTTGAATTTCGAATCATCACTAATTATAAATAAACATACTAATCCGCCTTATTGTTGTGTTGCTCGCATAGATTTACAGCAATATAAACTAGACGAAACATAGGAGGCTCACTTGTATAATTTAACTGAGATCTAGTAAGCAGGAACTTCAAAGCATCAAGTCCTGTGTTACTTCAATGTAGACAATGTGACTATTCTATGAGGATGTTGATGGATCACTTTATAAATAACAAAATATTTTAATAGTTTGTTGAAAGCAAAACGCTACACCTCAGCACTGACCTAGAAACATGAGCCCATGTAAGAGGAGAGCCCCGTAGTTGTAATCAGGTACCAGGAGCCCCAAACACAGCATCACGTTGGCCAAGTGATACAGAATATGGTTGCTTGGCTGCCATTGTCTACAACCAATCATCTCTGAGCTTCTGGTCAGCGGCAAAACCTGAAATAATACTTGTTTAATCACAGTGAACACAAAACAACATCTTATCGGCTGGGGGGGGGGCGATTATCTTAACTAAACAATTTTAAAACTCATTCAGCTCGGTTCTCCTTTCTTTCATGTCTGGTTAGCCAATTCATTTTCTTTGTATGGACTTTTCCGTTTGGTAGCGACTGTGAATCCTGAATACTACAACAAGCAAGACCACTCGTTATAGAAGGCCTTGATTTGAATAGAGGTATTGTAAAAATGCGGTGTCGATACAAAAACAAAATGGAAAACTAAAGAAATTCGAAAAAGGGAAAAATTAGGGGCTTTTTATTATAGACAAAATAACAAATGTCAAGGACGCCATTTTGAAAGTTTACTGTTCCAACTAAATATATATATAAAAAAAATACTTTGGTGGTAATCAATACTTCCGTATTCTGTGCACCAGGTGCACCATACAAGATTTTAGTTAATAGATTTGCCTCCTTTTATGAGAGTCTCAAACAAGGTGATAAACTAAATCAGGGGTTCTCATCCTGTAGGTCGCGACCCCTTGAGTGGTCGATTGACGATTTGTCAGGGGTGGCCTAAGATCATCGAAAATATGGATTGTATTTTGTCTATTCTTCAATTTCTGTGTGTGTGGGGGGGGATTGTAAAAAGGGGTCGCCGAGATTACAAGGCTGAGAACCGCTGCACTAAATAAAGCAATTAATAGAGTGTATCTATGTATACATTAATGTACATTATTTATAGAAATGGTCACCTTTTGATCAGTCCTCAAAAAACTTGGCATGAATATTCATTAGATCTTTGCAGAACCCCCTCCCCCCCCCCCCCATCTAAACCTCTACGGAAAAGGGGGTGAGCAAAAAAAAAAAGGTTTTTACTTTAGCATTATAGGCTTTTGATTTACCTTTTAGAATGAGCATAGACATAAACAATGAAGTTGTACTCAAAGCAGAAACACTATTGATTCCAATGTATTATGCTACAGAGTTGTGAAACTGTTGTATCCAGTTTCAACCCAGACTTGCAGGGGCGGACTGAGTATGAAAATCGGCCCAGGCATTACCATATAAACCGGCCCACAAATGTCATGTCATATATTTTCGGTGGGGGGGGGGGGATTTTAAACATCTCCGCAATTTATATATATATATAATATATATATATATATATATATATATATATTAGTGTGTGTCTATATGTAATTAATCTTCATTACATTCTTATCTTTCATTCTTTCAAACGTTTTTTCTACCCTAGAATACTCTCTTCCTTTAATTAGTGAAAGGCAGTATTCACCGCCAAGGGACAGCTAGGGAGTCTGGGAGAGCGCTGTAAGCTCCTCCAGTGGGGTCCGGGGCTCCAAGCATTATTTCCGTTTTTTTAAGCTTTAAAAAATGCATATTTTGAGGTATCTACAGTTCAATTAGCCTGCTACTCTTCCGCTAAAAAAAATCAAAAACTAAATCTTCTATTCAATGGAGTCCAGCGACTGATAGAAAAAGGTAAAACGCTTTAGTTTTTGAATTGGAGGTGGGGGGGGGGGGGGGAAGGGAAACCACAAAACCCCTTTTGGTTACGCTCATGAAATTTGGTGACTGTAGTTTGCTTAAGTTGGCTGCACTGGGGAAGTACGTAAAGATCTGAGGCCGGTGATGGTTTGAACTCCTCCCCTCTCGGCTACGCCCATGTGTTTTATCATAGGTGTAAGCCATTCTATTCAAAATATATAAAGTTTGATAATGCATCGAAAACTGGATGTTGGCTTTCGTAGGCTTATATAATGGATTCTATTTATACATGTATGTAGTCTGAAAACTATAAACACTACAATAGCAGCCTTAATGAGTTTCAAACTTTTGGTATTACTTTTAGATTCCAGACGTTTCTTTAAAAAAATAAAAACGGTTAGGTCCTACGCATTTCACGTGTCAATCTAGTCATGCATGTTGATTTATGACTTAAAATATGCTAAGTCATTGGTTTTCCTGGCTGACTCAGGCAACCCATTCCTTTAAAGTGGTATTACCACAAATACAAACTAGGGGTCTATCGAACCGTCGTCCTCCCTACATTGCTCTATGACTCTGAAACATGGATAGTGTACAGTTAACATGCAAAGAAACTGAATCACTACCACGACATGTCTGTGAAAAATACTGAATGTCAAATGGCAAGACAAAACACCAGATACTGAAGTCCTTCAAAGAGCGGGTCTGCAAAGCATCCACACAATCCTGATGCAGTCCCAGCTGCGATGGGCAGGACACATATGCAGAATGGAAGACCACCGCATCCCTAAACGACTCTTGTATGGCCAACTAAGCGCAGGAAAGCGCTCGCAAGGTTGTCGAAGAAAGCGCTTCAGGGGCACCCTCAAAGCTTCTCAGAAGGCGTTCAGCATAGACCCAGCTAACTGGGAGACTGAGGCACATGACAGAGCATCATGACGTCAAGCTGTGAAAACCGGCGCACAGGTTGCTGAGGAAAATAGAACAAAGCTGGCAGAAGAAAAACGCCAGAGAAGAAAAGCAAGGCCAATGACAATAGCTCAAGCTGGAATAACCTGCCTAGTGTGCGGTCGAACATTCCGGGCTCACATAGGTCTCACCAGCCACACGAGGAGACATAAAACCCCAGTGCAAAGCCCTCAGCCCCCTGGATGACAAAGTGGTCATAATCGAACTACGATAGACGAGCTATATAAATATATATATATTGTTACGGATCTCACTATGAAGGCTCTCTGCAAACTGTACCATACACCAGCAACTTAAAGAACTTGACAACTCAGGGCTATAAAGTAACGTAACACTTTGGCAACACGTACACTGTACAAATATCTCTCTGATAACACCGTACCGCCGTATCAACTCTTGCACTGACCTCACCGTCTCGTTCCGGGCGTGCACTGGGTTCAACAGTTCAGGACTGACTTCACACACTGGGCTTGTTGTGTCGGACTCGATCACAGACCAAGATTAAGACGCCGTTCGATTCAACTGTACTTGATAGTACTCCGCACTGAACCGTCGTAATGCTCCGTACAGAACCACACCGCTGAACCACACTGAACTGTGCTGTAGTCGACCGGACTGTAGTGAACCGGGCTCTGAACCCCTGTCGTGAACCTTCTGTCGTGACCCGACCTGACTGCGACACCTCTACTCTCTTTATAGGGTCCCTACTGGCCTTCTAGAACCGGACGGAACATCGCTCGACGTTTCTAGCTTCGTCACATGACTACATCCCTCGTGACGCTCCTGAGCTCTGTTCACGACGGCGATCCATCCCGAACCGTCATGTTGACATCGTCTCGGCTGACCATCGTAACTCGTCACGGTTGACCGCTCGTCTAGCGCTGGCCTGGGGCGATTTGCGTTGGCTGACTACACTCACACCACTACCCCCATCTGTGCCACCACCAGGCTTAACAATATATATATATATACAAGATAAGAGAAAGCAGAACGGTTAGAGAGGTACTTCTAAATGGGAAAAGCTCTTGCTTCGTCCTAGTACATTCTCAAAACGCGATTTGTATATGAGTGTTTCTCCAGTACTGGTATCAAAAAGTGTCACATTAGGTCAAAAATTTAAATGAAAGTTTTTGGTTTCATTTTAAGTGTATTCATTTCTTCACCCATTGTACTTTAAGAATTCATCAATAGAAAATGAATTGGAATACCTACATTTTCTCAGCAGTGCTGGCAAAAGGGGGTACCCACTTTTGCATTTCAGGTGCATCACTGGGACACCATTGATGATTAAAGTACAACTAACTGTTAATTTGTTTGCTTTCTTAGCATAATTTGAATGTTTCTATTGTATTAAGCAGCTAAATAGAGAAATTGAAGTTTTTTAGCACTTACGTTATGTTTGCGCTCAATTTAAAAAATGGGGCACCGTAGCACCTGTAACACTACTGGTAAAAGTTTTTTAAATAAGATTTTTTATAAGAAAACATAATTTATGCTATACTTGCATTGTAGCTGTATCTATTATTTGCTGCAATGTCTCAACAATAATTCAAGCATTTATTATAACATAACTATAATATGACAAGATGTTGCAGGTGCTACAACGGGACACCAATATGAAATATATAGTTTTTTTTCTTAATACATGCTGAAATACAATTTTCTTAAAGTCTGTAATTACATACCAATTATTCTTTTATCAATGATTCACAAAATAGTTTTCTTTAACCACAAATTAATGTACTAGGCCTTTGTGTGTGTGTGTTTAATAATCATTAAAAAATATATTAGACATAACTGTCTCAAACATGACCTAATAATACACTAAAAGGTGTAGCTTTATGACTTTCAATGCACCAAGAACAAGATTCAAAACTAGATTTACATATAAATTGAAATATAGAGTAGATTTAAATCTACAGAAGACCTTTATCTAGATCAAGACTTGTTTAGTGTCCCGTGAAGCACCACAGACAATGATAAAACAATTAGGTTTACATTAACTTAGATTAAAAAATAGTATTCAATGTATTTTAGATCAAACTTGAGAATAATAAGCTTAATTCTTATTATAATTCAAAACTTTGGTGAGAAAACTACTTATAATTAGATCTCTGAGATTTTCTGGTATCATTCAACATAAGGCGTTTCGGGTGCTGCAATGAAAAAATGTGGGACACCATGTCTATTAATGTCTCCTGTTAATTACTATGTATCCTTTTCCCAAGAAAATGGAGCTTATTGTGTACTAAGCAGTATCAGAGATACCATTTAGTAATTCCCATCTCATTAATAACTTTGTTTAAAAAAATATTGTTCTTCTTGTTAAGAGCGTTTGAGGTGCTTCACCTGGGACACCAAGAGCTATTTTACTAAAATTATATAAATTTTTACAGTTTTAAAGAAAAATTACACTGTGTAAATTAATCATTGATGCTTTTAGTAACAGAAACACCATTGGGAGCAGAATCCTTTAGTTTGTTTACAATTGATAAAGCCAATAAAGGTTTAAAATTTTAGTGGGACACCATACAAGTGATGCACCCGTGACACATTTTTTATGGCGACATCTAAGTAATACCAAAGTAACTATAAAATAAAAAGATATAGATAATGCAATAACATTATATTGTTAACCTATTTCAACAAAAATGTCTGTTGAATAGTCTTTGCTTTTAGTAGAATATTACTTCAACCTAAGCCTGGTATTCCATGTTACATCAAAAGATGCCATTTTGTGCACTATTTCACACTTCTACAATTTTAAAATTCCACAATGCACTTTTCAAGCTCAAAATATCACAATTTATAGATAAACCATTTCTACATGAAATGAAAAGAAAATTGTGACATTTTTATAAGAAGTTTTTGAGTTAAAGACTTTTTGGTGAGCTAATACCTATTTGTCACCAGTACTGGAGAAACACTCATATGAATATATTATTTAAAATATAAATGATTCTAAATCTCCTTTCATTAAATATCGGATGTGACAGCGCTATATAAATTATTGTAATTATTGTAATAATTTTCATTATTAATGACTTCATACTAAGCATAAGTTTGCCATTAATCATAACGGTATATGTATTTGCTTAGATCTAGATTTATGTTTTAATTAAATAATATTTTTTTTTGTTAGCCTTAAGTGTAGTATTTTTAGATCTATGTTATTACAAATAAACAAAAAGAAAATTACTTTTTTCTTTTCAAATCGCAGAAAGTAGAACTTTATACGGTTAAACCCTTATTGGCTAT
Organism: Biomphalaria pfeifferi; assembly: GCA_030265305.1. Taxonomy (NCBI): domain Eukaryota; kingdom Metazoa; phylum Mollusca; class Gastropoda; family Planorbidae; genus Biomphalaria; species Biomphalaria pfeifferi. The sequence goes on from JASAOG010000153.1 coordinate 680,606, forward strand.
GAATAAGTTGAGTATTTGCAATTTCGCGGCTGTGTGTATGTGTTTAAGTAAACTTCTATTAAGTTTTGTTAAAGAGCTAATCGTCTCCCTTTATATCCAATGTTTTCTAACTTCACCTCTCCCATCCCTCTTTTTCGTTAACTTTCAATGGAACCATAAAAAAAAACGGGGGAGGGAAGGAGCAAAACAAAAATAGGAGTGCCATCAAAGGCCCACGCCCACCAGCAAAATGATCAGGCCAAACACAGTCTCGAAGACATCAAAGTAGTGTTGAGGGCCATGCCGCTCGTGCATAGCAGAAAGTACGGTTTAACGTTTTACAAATGATAACACGTACAGTGTATAGTGTAATTCTTAAATTTTATTCTTGTTGAATTTCAAACAAAATTAATTGGAATAATAATTTTAAAACAAACAAACAAGAAAACGTGTTCGGGCCTTTGTGTCTTGCTGCTGTCACTTTTTTAAAAAGTTGTCTGCATTGAAATTTTGTTTTCTTAGGTCGCGACCAGACCGGCCCATTTGGTACCGGCCCACCGGGCATTTGCCCGTTTGCCCATATAGCCAGTCCGCCCCTGCAAACTTGGTTTTATTTTCACCTCTCCCCCCCCCCCCCCCCACATCGAATCAATTTCCACTACGTAAAATCCGGAGGCCATCTCCCTGGAACAGAGACACGGGGACACCGGAAATTTTAAACTATCCAATGTCCCAGGCTGTAATTGTAACTAACAAGCTGGACAGAGCAGGATCTAAAACTGACGGCTTATCAGGATTGTGGAGTCAATGGTTTAAACTTTTTTTTTTAAATCTGCAATATGTCCATTTTTTTATTTTAAATGAACATTAAACTTATTTTATATGACATAAATATGATTTTATTGGGCATGAATGTTTGATTAGGCATGAATATTTGATTAGGCATGAATATTTGATTAGGCATGAACATTTGATTAGGCATGAACATTTGATTAGGCATGAACATTTGATTAGGCATGAACATTTGATTAGGCATGAACATTTCTTTAGGCATGAACATTTGATTAGGCATGAACATTTGATTAGGCATGAACATTTCTTTAGGCATGAATATTTGATTAGACATGAACATTTTTCTTTAGGCATGGACATTTATTTGACACGAACATTTATTTGAAATGAACATTATTTTACTTGGCATAAACATATCGTACAATTTCTTGTTTTAAGATCAAATCTAACATTTAGAAAATGGCATGTAGACTAGAACAGAATTGTCTTTGCTGAGCGCCTAAAGGCAGCACTAAATCATTTTACCCGATACCCCAACCACAGTCGGTCCCAGAAAAGAGATTGGACCATAGCGCCACTGACAATGGAATAAAAGCATGAAAGGAGAAACACTCAACTAACGAAATCCAATAACAAAGGCGAAAGGCCAACACTAGAAATTAGTCGACGCTGATAGCAAATGTTGAATAAGTTGAATAACAACCAAGGGAACTGTCGAATGTCGTCAAGCTAAATCTCTACGTTCATAAAAAGCTGCCTCTCTCTAAAGCCGTCAAAAGTAGTCTGTTTACGTTTCGCTATTCCTCCTCAAATCATATTCTAGCTTTTACTAATCACGTCATTGTCTCAGTCAAAACTTCCCCTAACAAATAATTAATTCCCAATCGTGCAATAACAATCTATATATATATATATATACTAGCTGTACATATCGGCTGATTTGTTCCCACCCTTCGTTTCTTTTTGATAAAGCTTATATCAACTCACTCTGTCTGTCTGTCTGTCTGGTAAAATGTTTGTACACATTTGTTCTCCCACACTAATCTCGGATCAAGTTGAAATTTTCCACAATTATTTTTTTCTTCCCGACAAAACAACAAGCATTAATTAAAAAGAAACAAGATTATACAAAGATAATGTGTCTTTTAGATCATATTTTGGCATTGTTTTGTGACGTTTTAGCAAGAAAATTAATTGCTATATATATTTCATATAATTGAAAAGCGATTTCCAACAGCCCTTTGGTATTTGTATTGGTAAGAAAATTAAAGTAATAATTTAATGGAGTTTTGTGACTTTCTTTTTTTATTTACTGTGGGTAACATTTCAATGTAAAACCATCACTCACACAAGGGCAGCCAGGGGGTTTCAATATTACAAAAATAAAAGCAACCGATTTCACCACATTCCATGAGCGTAGCCAAGGGGGGTTTCGAGTTTTAACCCCCCCCCCCCATTACAGAGTTGTATTTTTTTTTTGACGTTAAAGCCTCTCTCATAAATATAAAACTAAAGCAAAATATAGTCAACAAATTGTATGAGCGTAGCCAAAGAGGTTTTAAGCTTTTAATGGGGCATTAAATGTAAAAAAAATATTATTACAGTAATTTTTATTTTATTTTTTATTTCACCGAAACTATTGTTTACGTCTCAGCTCTCTGAAACCAGAGCAACGAGGATCTGCACCATCAGAGAATTGTGTTAGGCAGCTAAAGGGAATATCCTATAAAAAATCATTAGTATACCAAAATTGCAATGTCAGGGCCATTAGGGGCGCTTCTGTGTTTAACTACACATGAGTGGATGTTACAATGTTTTACACAACCAAGACGTTTGTTGTAAATGTTGTTACAGTTAACGAAGCTATCAGTTGAAAGTTTATTCCAGTGGTCTTCAACATCTTTTGGCATACCGCCCCCTTTTCGTATTTCTTTTGTAAAAATCCCCCAGCGCCCCCCCCCTTTCTAAGAAAAATATACTAATAAAGAAGCGAAGAAGTATAATAGTTATTGTTCATGAATATGTTAGCCTATATGTTCATGAAGCCGACTTAGTTTCATGACCTCACTCGAAAATGTCATTTTAATTAGAACATTGGAGTACTGTGTATCTGATGGCGCAATTCAATAAAACTTGCTGCGTATAAGGTCGAGTTTTCACGACACCTTCAATGTAGGTCACGAGGTCACTGTCTTCCTCACGAACGACTTTGTCAATGTTTTCATTTTTAAAAAAAGAATTTTTTTTTTTTAATTAAAATTTACAAACTAATATATTAACATATGTAGATAAAATAAACTTTTATCTAAAAAGCTTATTATCTAGTGTTACACCTTTCTACTACACCTATGCTCTCTAGAAACTACCTTAGTTTCTCTCAGCGTGTAGGTGCCCCTGGGTTCAGCTGTAATTACAAACAAAAACAACCACTTCAACAACTCGATCAAAACACAGAAACTTTATTTTAAACTTCATGGCACATATCACACGCTGGTCTGAATCCTGTCTGACAACACACACTTCCAGTCATTCGCGCATTTGTAAAAAAAGATTATACACACTTACAAATATTCACCCGTGACCTCTAGTTTGTTTATCAAATCAGAAAAAAGTTACGCGCGCAAGAATTACAACATATGGACACTCTCCAATTATAACAGCGTAAGAATTTAAACATAGACAAATGGAATTTCCCAGGAATTAATTTCTAACGTTGTTTCTGTTCTTAAATTAGAAGCCAGCTGACTCGTAACAGTTTGCCATCGTTAAGTTCGAAGTAATTTTATTTGTTTTGTTCACAAGTTTCGTCTATCATCTCTTCGTAACCCTTTAATCCCCAGCGCCCACCACCTCAACATCCCCATTGTGTCCAGCGCCCCTGCCGACCCTTGGTAACCTTCAATTTCAAGCTGGCGAAACCGTTCTGAGTTTTTATGGTTTAATATATTGCCCTCTTGAATAGGGCATTCCAAAATTGGATATGTTTATGGTTTTGTATATCTATGACTATGAGTCAATGCGAAGCGGGGTGATCTGAAACAATACGTTATTACATTATAGTTTTTAAATAGAAATCAAAATCTTATTTTTAATAAAATATTATGTAGTCCTACCTCCTTTTTTAAAAAAAAGTTAAAACAAAAATAGTTTTAGATATTAAATTTCAAAATAAAATAATAGCGATGACATTAACTTGCCAGTCTTTTTTTATGAAGTCCCACTTTTAAATAGATAAAGTGCATTGGATAGTAATACATATACATCATCGGCGTAGCAAGGGGGTGGGTTGGGGTTCAACCCCCCCCCCCGAAGTGAAATCCCCCCTGCGGGGGGGGGGGAGGGATCGGAATTTAGTGACTAATTTTTTGCATTGATTTTGTTTATTTTAGGTGAGATTTTAATACTAAACTATCACTTGCCCCAGCACAGCAAAGGAGGTTTTGAGTTTAAAACCCCCTGCCAGGGTTTTTTTTAGTTTAAAACTCCCTACCAAAGGGGTTCGAGTCTAAAATCCCCTACTGGGGGGGGGGTTGAGTTTAAACCCACCCTACCAGGGGTTTTCACAGTTAAATTCCCCTCTTCTGTAACACAAAACAAAAAAAATGCAAACGACAATCCCACAGATTTCACGAGCACAGTTAAGAAAGATTTTGATTTTTAAATCCCTTCCAAAATTTCCGATAAACCCCCTTTTCAATATAAAAAAAGAAAATTACACACTCAAAAGTCGATGAGCGTACCCAAAGGGGTATTGAATTAACCCCCACCCCCCTCTTCAGTAGGGTTTGAAGCTAAAAATACCTCTTCAATACCCGGTGTAAAAAAAAAGCAAATTACGCGCTCAAAATGTTATGAGCGTAGCTAAATGGGTTTTGACTCAGTTTTGAGTTTAAACCCCCTTTCAGTGGGGTTTGAAGGTAAAAAATACCTCTTTAATATTAAAAACAAAGCAAATTATACACTCAACATGTTATGAGTGTATTCAAAGGGGTTTTGAGTTTAAACTCCCCTCCAGTGGAGTTAAAAGCTAAAAAATACTTCTTCAATATTAAAAAAAAAGAAAATTACACACTCAAAAATCTATGAGCGTAGCCAAAGTGGTTTTGAGTTTAAACCCCCTTCAGAGTGGTTTGATGCTAAAAAATACCTCTTAAATATAAAAAAAAATTCACACTAAAATTATTTGAGCGTAGCCAAGACAATTGGGGTTTTTTAGTTTAAATCCCTCTCCTACAGATGGCTTTTTTAAAAAGTTTAAAACCCCTCCAGATAGTTTTGAGTTTAAAATCCCCCCTACAGAGCGTTTTGAGGTGGGAAACCTTTATCTTCAATATTATTTTAAAGCAAACTACAGTTACTAAATTCTGTGACCGTAGCTAAATGGGGTTTTGAATTTAAAAAAAAACAAAAACTCCAGAGATTATTTAGTTTAAAACCCCCAACAGTTGATTTTGACGATAAAACTTCACTTTTCGATATAAAATATAAAGAAAACTAGTCACTTAATTCCAAGAGCGTATTCAAGAGAGGTTACACATTTCTACCAGTGTCGGGGCTCAATTAATAAAGTGCAGTGAATAGTCATCTGCTGAAAACACTAAATGTGGCTCAACAAAGATGGCTAAGACAGATTTTAGGAGTCAGTTATAGAGATCGGGTGTAAATCAAGGAAACCCTATGCCAAACTGGGAGACGACCCCTTAGTAAGATTGTGACAGAGCGTCGCATGAGGTTTGCGGGACATGTTCTCCGACAAAATGAATTAGGCATAATAAGGGTTGCGATGACATCCTAGTACAACTTGGCGTAACATTCACGGAGGTCCTCAGAGCAGGTGGGAAGAGGCTTCAGACATTACCTGTGACAGATTTTTGTGGAAACAGCTTGACGGCTAATGCGCCCAACGGCGTGGGAGGGTATAAGTCAGTATAAATAGCACATTAGGTTTTTGAAATAAAACTTTTTAATAGCAGCAAAATGCACTGTAGATACATCAGAATATGCATTTTGTTGGCTTTCAATACAAGAAATAGTGCTTGGCGGCGGGGCTCCTAGCGCTCCCCCAAACCCCCTTGCTGGCAATGGCGAGGAATCTACAAATTTTTTATTAACTCCAGGAAGAACCTATTCTAGGGCACAATAAACGTCTTCCGAAAGAATGAAGGGTCAGAATGTAATAAAGACTATGTACACACACACACATTAATACATATAATTTTTTTCCCGGGGGGGAAATCCCCCCCGAAAAAAATCCTGGCTACGCCCATGATAGACATGATAGACTTCCAAGGGGTCTACGAAAGTGGAAAAATAAATTGGGGGTCTATGAGATGTCCACGGGGGTCTACGATAGTAGATTTCATTTAAGCAGGTCCTGGCTTTCATTTTTACATACATTGATGTAATTCTTTGATACACTAATATATGCTTTGTTCCTTAGTTAATCCTTTAAATATTTATCCTTATATTCAAACTATGAATTGTGTTATTAAATTTCAATGCTTATTTAAAGATATTAATTTTGTCATGTACCTAATATTGATCGTACAGTGTTGATTATTGATTGGGATTCATTTTTCCTTGTTAAACAAGCGGTTGCCTAAGTACTTTTTATGACGATACGGAACCAATAAAGATATTAGGATTATTTGAGACAATGCAACCCTGACAAAATAGGAAAAAATTTGAAAAATAGAGAAGATGATGGTTTCTTATAGCAAAATGCGGACAACATAATAGGCGAAACATTGATTTTACCAGCCGTTGTAGTTTTAAAAACTGTTTTACACAAATCTACATCTATTAATTAAATTATTAATACATTTATATTACTAAAAGAATTTCTTTTAGCAACAATACAGTTAAAGGGCACATTGGTAGTAAGAGTTATAAAATCAAAAGCTTCTTATGTAATTCTTTGCAAACGGCATATATACAGTTTGGAATCAGCAGCGTCACATGTTCTGACAGAGTGTAGCGCTGTGTGCTGCAAACTTCCTAAGGGTCGCCGGCTCCTTAGTTTTACTCAAGGTTGACCCACAAAACCTCCCCCACTTTTTTGTATAGTTGCAAGGCAGCAGAGTTTTGGATTCAGTTTTCCTTCTTGCTAGGTGGGTAGCAAGCCAACGCTAATGAGCCCTTTCTGTTCGAAGCTTATTGGTTTAGGCACCAGTTACTCATTCTCGCCCCTTCTCCTATTAGTGAAAACATTTTCGCGGACCCAATATTTGAGCCAGACCTAAAGATCAAGACATAAATGAGAAAATGGTTTTTGCAAAAACTTTTACAATCATACTTAAGACAAATAAACTAATTAATTAATTATTTAATGTTTGAAGTACTACTTCATAAACAACAAATTTCTATATGAAACATAATATCCATAGCAACGGATGATACCCCTCCCCCCCCCTCCCCGGCCCAAAAAAAAATGTCCTGTGTGTTTGGGGATTCCCGTAATAAATAATTGTTATTTTAATTGATTTAAATGTGAATTGTATCAATTAAAGCTATAGTTCTCTATAACCTAATATGCAGCTTTAAATTACTTTTTCACTCTTCAACTCACTACAATTAGAAATTAGTTTTTAAAAAATGTTTTGATGAATTTGCAGAAATGCAATATAAGTTAAGCAGGGTGTCTACCGAAAACCAGAAAACATGGCAAGGGCTCTACGAGACAAACATAAACACCATTTCCGGTTTTGAAAGCCAACAAAATGCATATTCTGAGTTATCTAGAGTGCATTATCCTGCTATTAAAAAGTCTGCTATTCTTACTTACTTAGATCCTCAGGCGCCGTTCAGCGCATTGGGCGGCAAGCTGCTTCCACAAAAAAATCTGTCACTGGCAATGTCTGAAGCTTCTTCCCACCTGCTCTGAGGTCCTCCATGTGTTATACTAGGATTTCCCTGTTTGAGCTTTCCTCGTAATGGCCTCTATGTCATCGCAACTCTTATTATGTGTAATTCATTTTGTCGGAGAACATGTCCCGCAAACCTCATTCGACGCTCTGTCACCACCTTACTAATGTGTAATTTGCTTTTTTTTTATATTGAAGAGGTACTTTTAGCATCAAACCCGCTGGAAAAAAAAAAGGGGGGGGGGTTAAACTCAAAACCTCTTTGGCTATGCTCATAGAATTTTGAGTAATTTCTTTTTTTTATATTGAAGAGGTATATTTTTGGATTCAAACCCGTTGAAAAGGGGGGGGGGTTAAACTCAAAACGCCCCTTGGCTACGCATTTTCTCGCTCATCTCAGGCTTACACTGACGGAAAAAAATGAGACAAAGAAGGATTTTACGCCTCGACTGATTTACCCGTGTTGATTATAAAATTATTTTTTTTTTAACTATTTATTAGCAGATTTGCTAAAAACTTTTCCATTTTCAGACTATCTGTTAATTAGAGACTTCAAATCTGCTAAGTCATTAGTTTTCCTGGCTAGTTCAGGCAACCCGTACAGTTTGCTATTGCAACTCTTTAGTCTTATTTTTTGAATGTCTATTTCGCAGGATTTCAATTCCTTTCTTGAAGGTTTTTGTTTTTGTTCTGCATTCTCTTATATCTAGTGATCAGAGATTTCTTAAAGTGCTTATGTTTTGGTTTTCTTGACATCTTTCCTTAAAAGACTTACTTGCAAAGTCTAAGGACTTGGCTTCTGTTGAACCGAGGGGCCTAAGTTTCAAATCTAATTTAAGACTGGAATTTGAAATTTCTTGATTTGATAGAACGCCCCGTACGCCCCTTAGTCCATCTAATTGGTACATGACATTGGATGGAGGGTGAAAGTACAGGTAGATAGTCATTGTGCTGGCCTTATGACTACCTAGTTACCCGTCGGCCATAGAAACAGATTACCTTTGTTTCATCTATCTGAAAGGGAGTAGGGCCAACTTTAATTTCTTTCAATTTCATGTGTCTTTCTTGCACAACTTTTTATTGACACGTTTTAAGTGAGAATTTTTTTTCAAGTTATTTTTAACTTATTTCTTATATTACTTTTCAATAAGTTCTCGGACAATGGTTATGTCTGTGAGGATTGTGGCCAAATATGTAGGTCGCAGATGGGGCTGCGTAGCCACGGGTAATAATGCATTCAATTCAATGGTTATGCCTGCGAGGATTGTGACCAAATATATAGGTCGCAGATGGGGCTGCGTAGCCACGGGTAATAATGCATTCCTCATTAGTCTGCGGACAAGCCTGTTGTTATTATCATGTTAGAAATGAACGAGAAGTCATTCTCTGGCGCTGCCAGGGTCGAGTTTCGCTAAAGAGAAACAAAATTCATCGTAGTCCCTTTAACAGTTTCCACTGAGGAATTTTCTGGTGATGTGGCAGGTTTGCAGCACTAACCGCCCTCTGACAGGCAACGAGGATGTTCCCAGGAATGTCTTGAAGGTGTCTGTGAGGTCAGTTGTTATTATTCCCTCGGTTGATATAACAATGGGGTATATTGTTATTTTGGACAATATCTATAGACGCTTAATCTCCAAGCCTAGGTTCCCATATTTTCTTTGTTCTTTCTATCTCAGTTTTTCTTAAGTTATGAGACAGTGGTACGCGATGTCGATAATGGTAGCGGTTTTTTCTTTTTATCAACGAACAGAAGATCCGGCCGATTGAAATCTACCGTTTTGTAGGTCAGAATAGGCCTATCCCAGTATTAATATTATTATTATATCATATCTATATTTTTTAAAGTTTTATACTTGAAAAAAATGTTTAATTTAGAATATGGATTTATATTTTTTATTTAAATAATCGAATGGATACCAGCACATATATTTTTAATTTACATAAATGATTTACCAAATTGCATTACTTCAGGAACAAAAGTCAGATTATTTGCAGACGATTGCATAATATATAGAACAATAAAATCAACACAAGACACAGATATTTTACAAAGAGAATTAGATGAATTACAGAAATGGGAATCAAATTGGAACATGTCTTTCCACCCAGAAAAATGTCAGTAACAAAAAAACTAAAACAAATTAATTCCACTTATCTTATTCAAACGGCAAACCAGTAACACAGACTAAAAACGCAAAATACCTAGGTGTTATAATAAATGAAAAACTGTCATGGAATCCACATATTGATGAAACTATAAAAGAAATCAAACAAAGCAATTGGATTTATTAAAAGAAATTTCTATAAATCAAATAAGAACATAAAACTAAAATGTTATTTAACCTTGGTTAGGCCAATAATAGAATATGCATCCTCCGTTTGGGACCCCTCAACTCAAGAAAACATTAAGAAACTGGAACAGACACAAAATAGAGCAGTGAGATTCATAACAAATGAATCTTCACATTTGACTAGAGTAACACCTATAGTAAAATCACTAAATTTAGAAAGCCTTCAGGACAGAAGACTCAAAAGTAAAGTAGCAATTATACATGAAACACTGAACCATAATCTTCAAATACAAAAACAAAATTTAATAAAATACTCTGTAAGACACAAAGATAAAGGCACATTCCTCGTCCCATATGCTAGGACAAATTTGTAAAAATACTCCTTCTTCCCTAGTGCTATTAGAGCATGGAATGGGTTGCCTGATCTAGCCAGGAAAACCAGTGACTTGGCAGAATTTAAGTCATTGGTTAATATGCATGACTAAATGCATGACGCGTAGGACGTAATCATCTTCTTTCTTGAAGTAACGTCTGTATTATATAAGATAAGATAAGATATAGAACTAGAAGGAAATGAGAAGGCTGACACACTCGCCAAGAGTATCACCAGAAAATGCTGACCATGTCCACCAAAACTGCTCTATTTACCGTGAGGCCCGTACAAGACACTGGCCCCAAACAGGGCCGGTCCTACAGATTGCGGGGCCCTATGCGAAACGGATTGTGCGGGGCCTAGTCTGGGTAGGGATAAGGATAATAATAGAAAATTAAAATTTTTTGTTAGAAAATAAATTCGTCTTTGCATTTTATTCAAACTTTACTAAGTACAAAATCATGATCAAATTAACTTTACGAGCAATCTACAATAGAAGGTAGATTTTCAACACAAAACCGATAAACATTCAGATCTGCCTTTTAGATTTACTATCGACTAGCAAAATATCGCTTTTGATTTTTTTAAAGAGATCGAGATAGATTTAGATCTATATTTAAACGTCATTGACTATTACAGTAAATTGACTATTGGAACTTACTGTTTTGGTTAAAATTCGCCCAATTATTTTTTTTAAATGAAAGCTAACAATGCCGGTTTTTTTTTTTTTATTGCCTGGTAGGATTGGCGTTTTCCATATTGAATGAAACCCAAAAATTATAATTTTGTCTAATTTTCAGATCATGTATTGAGTTTTCAGGATATTTTAATAATTTCATGAGATTTTCATGACTTTTTTCGTATACTTTGCAGTTTCTGGAGATTTCGAGGAGCTCCTGGAAAATCAGGAGACCGCGGAAACCCTGTAAGTTAAAATGGCTTAATTTTAAAATTTACAACTAGAGTTAGCGCGGGGCCTATGAAAGTGCGGGGCCCACTGCGGCCGCATAGGTTGCAGTGCCCTAAGGCTAGCCCTGGCCCCAAAACACCAAATAGAAAGAAAACTGTATGGAGATCTCCATGATTTGGAAACCACTGCGCAGTTCATCTCACATATTGGTCTCTAGTCATCTGAACACTCCAACATAAAAAAGAGAATGAAGAAGAAGAAGAAATAATCGAAAAAAATTAAACTTAAAAATAATCGAAGGGTTTCGCTAAATTCTCCGTATATGCGAAGTGTTCAGTTACGGGGAATGTATGTATTACCCAAGTAAGTGTTTTCTATACAAGCTACTTCAAATTTCAAAGTATTTAGTTTTGGTGTAACAGACAAAGAATGCATTTAGCATGTATATAAGTCAATTTATTTTATAACAAGATTTAATAAGCAGTGTTTTGTATTATATATTAAAGGACAAATGGACACACATAAGCAAAGTTTAGAGATTTAACCAATGAAACGGCCTCTACCATGTGGCGTTGAGTGAGAGATTAACCCGTGAAAAAAAAACAACAAAAAAACATCAGTCAGATGATCATTCAAAAACAGGCTCACACTGAAGCTTATCATCACAACAATTAGTTTATTGAATATTAATAATATAATAATTATAACTTAAATATATATTCTCACCCTGTGTATCATGTCGTCAGTCGACCTAACAATACTGTAATATCGGCAACATATTGATCATGCACACGTCTCTTGTTGTTGTTGTTTTTTTGTATGGGAGGGGGGAGATAGGGTTGTGGTTCTTGATAGTTTGTAGTTCATACTGTCTGATATCGAAACACACCTTTTTTACCTAAGTGGACCACATCGGGGGCCGTGTCCGAGTTTGTCTTTCTACACAAACTCTCTTTGTAACCTTGTTTTTAAATGGACTTTTCTCTTTGCCCGTAGGCTAGGTCTCGCCCCCCCCCCCCCTCCTCCGTTTGTCTCTCTTTTATCTCTTTCACTCTTAACAATGTCAAAAAAATGGTTTATTTGTATTATAAAAAAAAACAACTAGTAACAGTTTAAAAAAACAAGTAATCAGTTTATAATATTCCGAAACAAAACAGTAAAAAGTACAATTATCTTCATGGCAACTAGATCTATGCAATTAGCATACACAGTACACAATTACAGCGCGATTCCGATAGAGAACAACAAGACAACTTAGATTCAAAGCTGAAATAAAAATGTCAACAAATTGCTGTTGTGAAATGCTTTCGCAAAATTCTACGAGGAAGATTCCTTTGCATTAAAATCTAACAGACATTCCAGCTTAATTTGTGTATTAACAAACTGGTTAAAAACAAACAAATCAGTGAATATCAGATAAAACACATATACACACATACACACAACGACACGACACAATACACACATGAAAAAAAAACTACCTTGTCGTGTGAATCGATAGATGGCGCTCAACCAGCTCACAAGCAAACACGGGAGTCTGAGACCAGCCCCGCAGTTAGCCGAGGGTATTCCGCGCCATCGGGGAGACGTTCCCACCACGCTCAAAAGCGCGAGTCTATTCGGAGGGAGGTCTGGAGGGAGGGAGTGGGAGAAAAGGAATGGAGCAGGGCGCCGTTTGATTATTGCACTAAGGGTATAAAGATATTTTATAATCCTAAGAGACTGTATAATCCTAAATCAAATTCACCGTCTGTTTTATGCGTGTGTGTGTGAGCGTGAACGTCTGTATGTGAGAGAGATGATATTGCGAGCCTGACTTGACATGTGGGTGTCTAGAGAAAAAGCGGGAGTGTGATGAGGTACAAAAAAAAAACGGGGGAGGAAGGGGGGTCTACCCACGTTCCTTTAGATTCACACTAACGTCGCAAAATATATGCGGTATCGATTCTGTTTTTTCAAGACTTCGTTAGGCCAATCCGATATTGTAAACATTTTTCTGTTCTTATTTTAGAGCACTGGCATTTCTAACATACGTGAACATGACCAGTACCACCAACGTGCAGGCCCTTCGTGTTCAAAGTGTTTGGCCCTGTTGCGTCCTTCAGGCTATATTGGCCTCACAATGGTTATTTTATGTGTTCGTTTGAACCACCACCCTCCATTGGAGACCGAAATTGAGCTCATATGGGCCCCCACTTGGGCTGTCTTTCATCCCCCAAACAGGTCCCATGTATTTGGCCCGTGCTGACTCATGCTGACCGCACAAAAGTTTTTATTAGGGCTTGTCTCGGAAATCTTACTGAACCCATGCGCATCTCTAACATCCCCCGTTTGGGACACAGTTCATCTCCCGTTTGGGACACCGTTCATCTCCCGTTTGGGACACCGTTCATCTCCCGTTTGGGACACCGTTCATCCCCCGAATGAGCCCCATGGCGTTAGTATATGTTGGCTTTGCTGTGACCGTTATAGATTCCCAAGTCTTTGCTAACAGGGTTCATAGTAATAAATATGCTTTGTACTTCACTTGGTGAATGGCATCCCATCAGTGCATTGTACTAGGTCGATCTATACTTCTTGTTAAGTCATTAATCAAGATCAAGGCAGTCTTCCTCTAAGTATCAGTTTGTAAAGACATAAAGATAGAGGCGTGACTAGTCTTTTTGATGACTGCTAAGGTGCCACATTTTTTTTTTAAAATTTTTTTTCGATAACAATTTTTACCAATAAGTTACATTTATGTTGCAATCACAAAAAAAACATGAATATTTTAACGTGTAGAATACAGATCTATTTTAATGAGACTTTGTCAAAATCAACCATATTAAAAAGCCACCATCATAGGTCGGGTAAACTTTCAACACTTCTACAACTATGTCACCATTCAGTTCTGGTGGGGGGCAATCTCGGAAATAGGCTTACCTCACTTTCGACATTAGTAAAAATTCAAAAACTTAAAGTTTAAATCCTTTATTTGATTTCCTTATCCCTTCGAGCTGAAATTCTGCCCATGGTGCTGCATGGCAACGATCCTTTCTTTAATCCTTAAATTAATTAGCATAAAAACAATTTTATGTTATTTGAAATACTCAGAAAGACACAAAGATAGAGGCAAATGTTTTATTCCAAACGCTAGAACAAATTCGTACAAGTGCTCTTTCTTCTTTAGTGTCATTAGAGAATGGAATGGGTTGCCTGAATCAGCCAAGAAGATCAACGACTTAGAAGAGTTTAAATCATTGATTAACATGCATGACTAGATTGATACATGAAATGCATAAGACGTAATTATCTTCTTCTTTGAAGCAACGTCTGTAATGTATAAGAGAAGATTAGTAAAAGTAGTCTTTATGTCTGCATATTTTTGTTTGAGCGTTTGTTGTAAGTTGGTTAGAGCGCCTTGCTAATAACATGAGTTCGATTCCCAAACTGGCTTTTTTTTCTCTTTGTTTTTTAAATGACCTATGAAACAATGAATATTTAGTTGACTATATTAGTTCAAAATAAAGTAGGCATGAATTTAGTATTCTTTTTATTTTACTTGTCTGCTATCAATGTAACAGGTTAGGGTTAGGGCAGGTCTCCATGGAGAAGACTAGACCTTACTTGACTTGTTTGGACTTTTGTTCAGAAACATGTTCTCCAAGACTCTGTCGTGGACCGGTAGGTCTCCCTGACTCAGACATCACGTGGAGCGGTAGGTCTCCCTGACTCAGACATCTCATGGAGCGGTAGATGATGACGTAAGACAGGATTTGAACTCAAGAGCATTGTGACGAGAGTTCGTATTGCATACCGTACTGTCAGGCATTCATCCTTACCTAGAAGATAAGATAGGACAATTTTAACAGTCACAACAAATGGAAATTAAATTTGACTGCCATTGTCCACCTCAGCCGTCTGCCACAGAAAGAGGTGACCTCTACATCATCTGCTGTATAGATCGCAAGCTCTGAAAGGGGAACTTTATTATTCACAGTGAAAACAATTTCACCGTAAAAAAGTCGAGGATGTTCACTATAGTCCTATAAATGAATGAATGCTGGTTGGTCTTGGAGAATAAGGTATTTGGACTGTCATAACGATGGTCGCAGTTCGAGTCCAGCCCACTTCAATGTCCTGCTGTCCTTCAAAAGGTTTGGGACAGGAAGTTTTTATCTTCATTTTTTAACGAACGTCCAAAAATCTTTAAAACAAAAACAAAGCAAAAAAATAATAATAAAGTCAAGTTTTGAGATGAGTATGCTAAAATTGTGAAGATGACAAAATCAGATTTTATTGGAGATTTTTAGACATGGCGGAAAAACTATAAATAGCTAGCTTGTTAGCTTTTTGGTGTATCCGGTGTACGAAATAAAGGAGGTGCTGATAAACTAGGTTTTTTTTTTTTTAAAGGTTTATGATCATTGTGTATAGTAGTAAATTCTCAACTCTTCCGTTTGTAGTACAAAATAAATTCAACATGAAGGATGCATGAGGCTACAAATCTATTTTAAAACAAACAACTAACCAACGTTAATAGAGGAGATTTGATACGAAAGTGGGAGTAACTACACATAGGATCATGGCGATTGGCTTCCGGGGTTCGAATCCTGGTGAATACTAGAATTTTTTTCCATTTCGGATCCTTGAGTCCATCCAGCTCCAATTGGTACCTGACATTAGTTGGGGAAAATAAAAGGCGGTTGGTCGTTGTGCTGGCCACATTACACCCTCGCTAACTTTAGGCCATAGAATCAGATGACCCTTACATCATCTGCCCTATAGACCATAAGGTCTGAAAGGGAAACCGATACGAAACTACAAAGCAAAACAAAATTCTTGTTTGTGAAATTGTTGACAGTGACGTTCATTTTGGCGTCCTTGACATTTTATAGTTTATCGTGAAAATCTCCAGTAAGGCTTTGAAGTTGAAGTGGACAAATCAAATTCAAACTTTTGAAACAGTGTGTCAAACTTTACAAGAATTTATGACCAATATAAGTTGAATCCAGTTAATCGGACCACACCGAGACGCGATCGCTTTGGTTCTAATCAGCGTCTGGTCCGATTAGCCGGATTCATTAATATATCATTATAGGAATTGGTCGGAATAAGCGGCTGGTTTGATTAACCGTTGGTCCAATTAAGCGGATTCGTCTGTAATTGTAAAGCTATAAGCTCTGTAATGATCACTGACAACATAAGCAATAATCATAAGTGGCGAAATTGAACCAAATAAGAATATCCGAGTTTAGAGCAACCCAAGTGGGAATTTCTAGAGTGTACATCGGAGCGGGATGGACGTATGACATAGTAATTGACTTAAGAATGTACCGAGTCTACATCGTAAGTAGAGAAACAAACTAAGTTTGTTATTGGCAGTAATCCAAGATCAGTTCTCTTCCCCGTCGCACCGAAATATTATAACATAATGATGCAAATATTGTTACATTTTGAGAAGGGTTAATATGGGGTAAACTCCGGTAGACAATAAAAAAAAAATAGAGCGCTTTATATGGCTGTAATGAACGCCCTCTAAGTTTTTCATGTCACATTATTGTTAAATTGTTTTTCACTTTGAATAGTAAAGTTCCTCTTTCAGACCTCGCGATCTATAGGGCTGATGAAGTAAAGGTCATCTGTTTTTGTGGCCGACGGCTAACGAGGGTGTCATATGACCAGCACAACGACCAACCGCCTTTACTTTCCCTAACTGATGTAAGGTACCCATTAGAATTAAGCGGACTCAATATGGCGTCTTAAATATCCCGGAATTCAAAATTCCCAGTCTTCATCGAGATTTGAACCCGAGACTTCTTGGTTCGGAAACAAAACACTATCAACCGCCACGCTCCCCTGTCGCCCCCCCCCCCCCCCAAATGAATATAGGTGTTATCGCATTCCGTCGCAATGATAGAATGAAGTACTTAGTGACATTCTAGATGACCTCGGCAAAGTAACGTGGTGAAGATAACAGGGGCGTCGATAACGATAAGAACAATCAATATGGGGGAATAGATAACCGCACACAACCACGTCCCCACAACCACATAGACACAACGTCATACACACAAGAGATCGCGTTTCCTTGAGCAGCCTTGGCTACAGCTCCGCCTTTTATTCTCCCCCTCCCTCCCCAGGCTGACTGAACAAACAAAAAAGAACATTGTCATCTATTGTTGGACATTGTCCAGAGGAGTCTGATTTTTAAATGTTACTTGTCATACGTTCGCTTTGAATCATTTATGTCATGACACTTTAAAAAAAACAAAACAGGAGCTTTTTATATGTTGATGCACCTCAGAGTTGAAAATAAATGGAGCCAATTCAGAAAAGTTGATAAGCTGATGCACCTGAGATATGTTGATAAATGGCACACCTGCAGAAACGTAAATATGTTGATGTACCTTTTAGGTATTGATAAACGGAGCCACTTGATAAAAGTTGATAACTTGAAGCAACTAACTAGTGATGATAAATCCATGCACTTCAGAAGTGTTGATAATTCATTACATCACACAGGTGAGTGCACTGTGAGTGCCCTGTATGTGAAAAGTAAGTGCCGGTATGCCTGCAATAATGTGAAGGTGGCCACCTGCTCGTGTGGTGTGCGCTTAGGACAGTCTCTACATAGTCCCGAGTTTGAACTCATTCGCCGTCATCCCGCTGCCGACCTGCGGGAGGTTGGGCTAGCACAAATAAATCTTCATTTCTGAATGAGCATCCGATGCTTATATAACATACAAACAATTGCACGACCTCTCCAGCCTAAATGTTACATTTGAATCAAGTAGATGTTAGTTACTCAACATTCATACATTCCTAGTGCGAGGACCATCTTGATCTAACAGTTTCTGGCTATCTGCCAAAAGGGTAAAAGCCAAAATACAACTGCTGCGAGGAGAGATTGTTCCTTGGTTAGAACATCAATAGTGAATAGCAACGTTGTATAGACTACACAAAACAGCATGCAGCTTGTTCATTGAGTAATTTTGGTTTGAACAGCTCTATCCTAAAATAATTAGCAAAAGAAAAATACAAGCTTGTAAAATATTCCCTTAAGCTCAAGAAGACTTGAGAGCCAGATCAACTAGAACTTGCCGCGCGCACGCAGACACACCCGCCCGCGCAAGACTGTAAAAACAAATGTAAATCTAAGAGACATATATGTATCTCGGTGTGTAATTTAAAGTCGATTTTTTTAGAGATTTTTAAAAGCAATTTTCTTCTTTTAACGTACATATTTCACTTGTAATAATAAAGGTGTGTAGAATTAACCCATTGTATGCTCAGTGCACAATACATTTCCTTTGAAGTCTTCGGTGGTACAGAGAATCTTTTTGTTTGTATTCTTGTGCCGTCCCTGTTAATATGCCAAGATTATTTTCTTTCCTCTTCTTTCCCAAATCGGCCACTGAAAACATCAATTTGCAACATAAAGAAAAATAGTGATGAGAGAGAGAGAGAGAGAGGGAAAAGAGAGAGAGAGGGAGAGAGAGAGAGAGGGGGGGGGGGAGAGAGGGGGAGAGAGAGAGAGAGAGAGAGAGGTCAAGAAAACACATAAATAAAATGAGACCTAACGTCACGTGACAAGTCAGTACTAAGAGACTGTGTCCAGACATTAGAGAGAGAGAGAACTGTCACATTTGATCACGTCCACTACCACAAACAAGGTTTCTTACTAGTCTCACCACCCCCTTCCCCTCCCTTTTTTCCTCACGCTCTTCTTCTTCTGGACATGTCCCGAGTGACCACTGGTCAAACAGCACGCACGCACAGACACTCACGCCATTGCCTCTCAACAGGTCTATGTGAGAAGAGAAGAACTTGAAGCGTCCAACCATTGGGTGAGGGGGAGAGGGAAGCCTCACTCTTGCCTGGACATCATTAACTTGGACCATGCAGGTTATAATTGACCAGTGCAGGAGACCAAAGAGGAGGGATGGATGGGTAGATCCAGATCAATATCTCATAACACAAGTCATATATTGATAAAGCTGGTTACAACCGGCAGCGAGATAAATGTAAAGCTTTTCTTTCATGGTTGAAGATAAAGTAAAAAAGTAAAGTTCCCCTTTCAGATGTTATGGTCTATAGGGCAGATGATGTAAAGGTCATGTTTCTGTGGCCCTACGGTTATCGAGGGCGTCATGTGACCAGCACAGCGACCAACCGACTTTACTTTTCCCCAACTAATGTCAGGTACCCATTAGAGATGGGTGGACTCAGAGGTGCAAAAAAATCAATAAATTAAAACTCCAAGTCTTCACCGAATCCCGGTACGGAAACCAAGCGCTCAGCCACACCGCCTCGATGGTTGAAGATAAGACTATCTATTTCTTCATGATCTGGTGAACATCTTGGCTTTAAAGCTTAAGACACCAAAACTAATGGATTCAAGAGATGGGAGAGATCACTGGCTAGTTCTTCCCAGTCATAAGTGCTCATTCCTCCTTTTTTAACGAGATCTCCAGGGTGTCATTTCATCTCATGATTTGATCCTCTTACAATGTTACCAAGAGTCAAGTGGATATGCTGGTGACTTCGTGGAATGACAAGAGAGATGTTACGAAGGGCGTTGTGGTTAACATATCTAGAAATATTGAAAAGAAAAGAAAGTTGATTCAGAGTACAGGTAAAATGGATTTAACAAACAAGCAAAATATAAAAATCATTCAAAATATTTTGTTTTAAATCTTATCTAAGGGAAAGCACTCCACACTCACAACTATAATTTAATAAAGTAGACGTTATTTCCCTTATCTGATCTCAAACAACATAATAAATAACAATAATTGATTAGCTTATTTGTTAATTTTCTAATTGATTCATGTGTTGTTGGGTACAATAAATGATTGCTTGAATTTTCAACTTGATCCAAATTGGGCGTGGGAGAAATAACCTGTTCATTTACTTAGCGAGACGAAACCCTTTATATTTAGCCAAATATATGCATACAGAAGGATTAATTTCCACTGAAGGTATAAAAAAACAAAAACTAATTACCAGTACCGGTAATTAATTGGCAAATTATTTAATTTTTTTAAAATTGATTCATGGCTTTGTCCATGACGATGAATAATTGTGCCAAGTCTTAGCTTGAACCGAGAATGGGCATGGAATAACGTGTACACATGTTTTACCAGACAGAGAGAGTTGATATAAGCTTTGTAAGAAAGAATGCTATTTTTATTATAATTCAAAACTCGCAAGGGTGTCAATGTTAACTCTTTCACGTCACACCATGTCTCTTCTTTGCTCTCTGAAACAAGGTTTTTATTTTTAAGATACATGGGGCCTTTGAGAGTGTGTAAGGTAAAAAAACAAAATTAACTAGAAATATACTAAACTATTTTTTAAACAAAACTTATATTAAGTATAAATGTATTGATCTGTGCAATAAGAAATTTTTCAACAAATTCCATGCTTTTTCAATGTGCTATGATCCTATCACTTATCTGGACCCTTAGGTATAGAGGGCGGAGAGAGATGGTGGTATGTGGGTGAAGGTTACCTGATTTTTTAAAAAAAGTTGCATGACTTGAATTCGAGGGTTCAAACCATCTCAAACCTATTCACTAACCATTGTGCCAGCAAAGTGCTTTTGCAAATATGTTTCATAACTATCTATTATTAGTTTCAAACTTAATGTTTTGTAACTATCTATTATTAGTTTCAAACTTATAAGCAACGACCTAATTTTTGTACACAAAGTAAAAAGGGGACTAGTCACTAATGTAACTTATACCGCCACATCTGTCAAAATGTCTTTCCCTTGTTCGATACCACATAAATATTAATTACCAATAATTAATTAATAGGTTATTTTTGTTCATTGTTTCATTAGGTAAAAATTTTTTTTTTGCAAAATTTCAATGCTATCCAAGATTGGGTGTAGGAGAAATAAAAAAAATTGTACCTGACAGAGTGAGTTGATCTAAACTTTGTAAATATATGCTCATGATGAAAGGGATATAAACAGTTTTGAGATGTAACAAAAAACAACAATAATTACATTATTAACAGAGATGATTTTATTTCCAACAAAACATAAGTTCTAACATCTTATATGTTGATATAAATTCTTTATCACTCAATACTGGATATGTACTTGGTAACATCACTGTGTTCAAATACACATGTGTAAGAGTAACACATCCAAATCCAGCACATTACCAGCTTGTTAGCGCCAGTACATGAAAGTATATGTAAGGGTTTTATTGTAAGTCAAATATAAGCCATCATGGCTGAGACTACAAACCATTGAGATTCAAGCTTGCACCCATAGCCAAAACTTTAGACCACTGGCTCCCTTTACATGACATCATCATATCATCCGGTCAGGTTCACAAAACCTTAAACATAAACCAAACACTAAAAAAACTATAATTATGATGATCACAATATCTCTAGGACTTGATTCAAAAGCAATTGAAAACAAAGCTTTAGAACAAAGAAAGAAGAAAAAATAGTGGAATCAATCAATTTCATTGAATACAAATCTTCTGGAGCTATATCGTCAGGAAAAATCCTGTTCCTACAAAGAACTGAAGTTAACTTGCCAGGAAGGTTAATTGACAAAAAAAAAAAAGTACTTAAAAATCTAGTTTAATTAACTGAGAATAACTCCCTAACATTAATTTTTTTTTTTGATGCCCATATACCAAAAGGAATACCACACCACCAGAAACACATCCTCATCCAACAAATGTATAAAAGAGAGTTACAGAAATACCCTGTCTGCTGAGAGCTTTTGAGTTAAATATACTGATAATAAGAAGAAATAAGGTAAGCCTGAAACATGAATACTGATAGGACAGAAAAAAAAAATCTTAATTATTATTAAACACCTGAAAATCTGACTACATGTTTAGACATCTCAAAATACAAAACAAAAGCACTTTATGCAAAAATAACTATATAATCACCATAACACAAGTATGTAGTTTAAAAAATTTGTAGCAACAGATAAAATTTCAAATAGGTAAGAATTATGATAACACAACATGTATTTCCCCCTTCATTTGTTGGTCAAGTTGACGACTTCATAATTAAACTTTCTAGTCTTCTACAAGTTGGCACCAGTTTTGTCCTGAAAAAGAAACAAAAAATTATTTAAAGTTAAAATATAAAGGACATTTATTTATGTAGTTAAAAATACAATATAATTGTTAGTTCCCTTGAGTCTTAAAGACAAAAATGGTAAACTAGTAAGAGTGAAAAATTGCTCCATGAGAAACAAAAAGCCTGGTCACCCATGTTCTCGATCGAAATTTGTTCCTGGGTTCAGATTCAGATTGTGATTTTGGGCACATCGGCACAATTTAGGCCATGTCGTGCCTACAGTCCCTCAAGGGCCACTCTCCCTCCACACAGCAAAGGCCAAATTCCATACAGTCAAATCATTAAAATCAAGGTCTATTCACAGTTAAAATAGTAGAGGTAGTAAAAATTTAATAATTTGGTAAAAATCTAATGTAAATAGTACATGTCTACAGAATTCATAAATCAGATCTTCGTAGACAACCCCACTTCCCGGATAAAGCCCAGTACCTTCCCAGGGTCGACATTATTGAATAGTGTTTTTAAATTAGTGGCTCTAAAATATTTTTCCCTGACATCCTGGTATCTGGGGCAGTAGATGAGGATATGTTCCACGGTGAGGCGAGAGTCACAATACTCACAAAGTGGGGGCTCTTCTTTCTTCAGCACAAAAGAGTGCGTGATGTAGGTGTGGCCAATCCTAAGTCTGGACATGGTCGTGCTACCACACCTTGTCAGACCCTTAGATGTGGACCGCCACCTGACATCCGCGACAATCTGCCTGAGTTTATTGTGAGTCTCAGCCTCCCATCGGTCCTGCCACTCTTGGTAGATGGCAGAGGCAATACTTTGTCTCAGGTCTGAGCAGGGAATTTGAGTTCCTGACACCGCATGATTTAGGGCTCTCTTTGCTTCTCTGTCTGCGGCTTCGTTTCCCTCAATGCCCACATGGGAGGGGACCCAGATGAAGGTGACATCCGTATGGTCGGCTGTTATTTGGTCCAACAGCTTCAGGCTCTTATGTACCAGTGGAATGTCAGTCTTCATCCGCCCCAAAGCTTGCAATGCAGATTTGGAGTCGGAGCAGATTATAAATTTCCTCCTTTCTGATGCTTTGACGGCCATAAGTGCAAGCGATATTGCATGCAATTCGGCCGTAAAGATGGAGCAGCCATCGGGGAGTCTACGGGAGATTGTTTTGTTCCGAAAGGAGCAGGCACACGCGACCTTTCCATCCATTTTGGATCCGTCTGTGTAGATGGTGCCACAATCTCCGTAGCTCTCTTGCAGTTCCCTAAAGTGGACTTGTAGTATGCTTGGGTCTGTATTTTCTTTTTTGAAATTAAGGAGGGATAAATTTAATTTGGGTTTATTTCGAAATTTGTTCCTCTCCCCAAGAAAAAAGGTCATTGACGATTAGAAAAGTAAAAACCAATGTGGGGATGAAACCCATGACATAAGCATTATTAGCATGACACTCGTAACCAACTAAGCAAACCAGCCATTACAAACAGCCAGACATAAATATATAGATCTAGACCTTTAAATAAAATGAGGATTTCATAAAATGGGGTGACTATGCCTACTCAATACTAAAAATGTGAAAGGCTTCAAAAACGTTTTTCATGAGTTGTTTCCCGTGAATTTTTCATTTAATTATAAAAGAATATAGGTTAGTGTTTAGAAATGATACTTCATCTCTTCTGTTAGTAGCAAAACATGGCAGATACACATTTTTGAATCAGGACCTTCAGGAGCTGTTTTAGGTGAGTTACAACTTTATTTTAGATCTAATAGAATGTTAGCTAATAAAATGAACTTAAGCATTTTTTGTAGTTGTTAATTGGTTTACAATTATATGGGGAAGTTGTAATTAAACAATTTCTTAACAGGTTTTATGCCTAAGGTAGAGGCAGAGTCACCCCCTTAAATGTGTTGCATTTTTTCTTTCAGATAGTCATGTCAACAGTGTCCAAAAAGAAGCAGTGCTGACATAAAGATAATGAAGTAGAAACTTTATTAAAGCTATGTAAGAGTGAAAACACAAACAGGGATGAGCAGACATTCGGCTGGCATTGAGAGAAGATTGAAAAGAAAAAATATTTCTGTTTGGGCTATTCAGTGAGATTGGTGCAAGAAGGCAACATCCTTCACAGTCAACATTCTCAACATCAGCTATGTTCCAAGTGAATGAAAATAGATGAAAATAATGCTACTACCATTGAAACACTTATATTCCAGCAGTGGGGATATAAATTCTAAGTCAGATGAATGGAAACCTCAACCATGAACAAAGAATTTGTTGATAAATGTCTTTGATTTTAACTGTTTACTATAGGAGGAAGCCATGCATTAAACAGCTAAAATTTTGTGATGCTTTTTATTGTCTCTTTATTCAACAATGTTGTCTTAATCTTAGAAAAAAGGTTTTCTGTTTTATTTACTTCTAAAATACATTTATTAAGAATATAAAGTTCGAAGGCAAAGTCACCCCATTTTTGAAAAAAAAAAAGGCATTTAAGCCCCTAAAAAAAAGTATTTTCCCTATAATGTACTGACTTTATTTAATGTTTTTATTAAAGTACAGGCATCCACTCTGTAGGAAAACTAGATTATAGTAGTTTAAGTGTACTTTAAATATGGGAAAATTAAGTCGGAAGTTGAAAAGTGTGCAGAGTCACTCCGTACATAATTTTAAAAAAATTGGCCACCTATAAGGATCTTAATACTTCTTTCCACATATACTGTACACAATTTTAATTAAATAATTACATAAGTAATCTTTCTTAAATTTTGATGTTTAAAAGTTTTCTACATATAAATTAACATTAAAAAAAAAAAATTGGATTTGGTGTTTTTTGTTGTTTGTAAAATGTTTTTCTTGTTTCTGATGTTCTTCAGAGTTGAATATAATTTACTTCCTAGTCCAAACCTTTCACTGTTACTTAACTCATTGAGTGCGGAGCGTCTATCCCATAGACGGTCTGTCTACGCCTAAACGCACGGAACGTCTATCCCATACCTTTGTTTCGTTGCATTTTTAAATTAAACTTTTTAACTTACAACAGTGGAACTATTTTTACTTTTGTTTACATAGAAATTAGAAGCTTTTGGCTTTATTTAGACATTTTTTTTACGATGTAAAAAAAACGTCACCATGACTACGCTAGTCCAAGACACACCCACAGGTACTACTGAAGAAACTTTATAATTATTCTAAAATTATCACAAATAAATAGTAATAATGAAGAAATTGATCTAGATATATAGATTAGATCCAGGTAGGTCTAAATTTAGCGTATTTATATTATTAGTATTTAGATATAAATCTATTATTGTCAGTAGGCTAGGTGTAGATCGAGATTGACTAGAACTAGATCTAAGCTTTAATCTCTAGATTTACTCATTTAGACTCAAGATCAAGATATATCTCTAGGTCTAAGCTTATGATAAATAAAGAAAGGAAATGGTAGATCTACATCAAACAATCCTCCACTGGGGGCATTATTTGCCCATTTTCTTTTTTTTTTTTTTTTAGTATTGTTTATCTGTAAAAATCTACAACATCATGGCTATGCTTGTCCAAGACACACCCACAATTTTTACAACTGAAGAAGCTTTATAATTGTTCTATTTATAACGAATCAAGGTCAACGAATTCGAGCGATTTGAATAAACAGGAACCTTTATCTAAAAAAAGGAGAACAACAGAAATGTAAGAAATGAACACTATAGTATTGTACAAATGTTTAATGATAAATATTGTTACGATTTTCTCAATCAGGCCTTCTGTAAACAGTGCTAAACACAACACAGCACATCTAACACAAAAACTTAACACGAGCTTCAATAAACAATGTGGCGTTTAATTGCAAATACTTAAACAACAGCCAATAAACACAATTGGCTTCACCAACTTCAAACGCTTTGCTACACTACAGAACTGCCTAACTAATCACTACAATCTCTCTAGATCGTACAGCTACATTTTCGAGGACTCTCAAGGTACTGCACAGTCATTCTCTTGCTGTCCTGGACTCAACTGTCCTTTCTTACGCACTGTCTCTCGACCTTGAAGGCTTTTGATCACATGACCACAACACGGTTCATACTTGCGTGTATCAGCAGTACTTGTCTCTTGTCTATCGACAGCCGTTGACCTGTGTGAGTCGTGTTTATCAGTAGGCCGCAGACACATTAAACCTTTCAGTCCGTCACTGGAGTTACTACAATATGCTAGCGTAGAAAAAGACAATACATTTCTTGGAGACGCACAGAACTTTTATTTCAAATATTTATAGATTTTTTTGTGTCTATGATTGTGGCATGTAATACCATAATACACACGCCAAGAAAATCGTTTTTAACATAAGCGTAGAATATTTAAAACATTTTAAAGACTAGCATTAACCACGGATACGCCTGTTGATTCGTTCCCAATCTATAAATTGATTATTTAACGTTGTACGTCTACTTTTTTTTTTTTACTTTATAATATAAGATAATAAAAAGGCCAGCAAAGTAAACATTCATCATAGACACATTTGTTGTTGGACATCTTTCAGTCGTAGAACAATGGCTGATCCTGGTTTTCCAAAACTCTTGGTCTAGCGAATGTCGAGCAGCCTTCTAGAAGCGTTTTTTTTTTTTTATCTCCTATAGAGAGTCCAAATTGAATAATAGATCAAGGAAGCAGAAATTATTAACAGCGTCCACCTTGTTATCGTCAATGAGGATTGTGGGTGGAGCTTTAGCAGGTGGTCCCATAACATTTGATTTCTTCGTGAATTGTTTAGGCCATTTTCTTTACACGCTTGAGTAGCGGGACATTAATGACTGAAGCTTCTCTTGTGAGTATGCCACAACAGCTGCACCGTCCGTAAAAAGCTTATCTCTAACGAGGTTGGTTCTGATTTGAGTTTTGGCCCTCAGTCTGGCACTATTTAGTAGTTTGCCATCAAATCTGGACACAGATGCTATCGGTGGATTTGTCAAACGAGTGGTGGATTACAGTGAAATGAGTATTCCGAAGCGGGTTGGGGCCAGGTCACATCCTTGTTTAACTCCTCTTTATACTAAAACTTTCGGAGCAAGTGCCGTTGAACTGCACAGTACTTATCATATTTTAGTGAAAGAAGACAAATACATTGAGCATCTCTGCTGAATATATCGAAGGACTTTGGTCAATGAACAAAGGCGTACTTTGTTCCAAGAACTTTTTCTGAAGTTGATGGATGGGGAAAATCATGTCAATTGTGATTCTCCCTGAGCGAAAGACGCACAGCGGTTCTGGATAGAGTTAACTGTAGATTACAATACTTAGGAGGGAAATTACCCTGTAATTGTTGCAGTTGGTTCTGTTACCTTTGTTCTTGTACAGTGTGACGGTCTTAACATCCCGCAGATCCTGTGGCACTGCACCTTCTTGCCAGCATTTGCATAGCAGATCGTGTATAGGTTGGCTTAGTGTAGTTTTGAACTGTTTCAAATCTCTGGGGATAACATCGCATCAAAGGGCTTTGCCGGCAGCTTAGTTGTTTATGACTTTATAGAGTGGGTATTTCATTTAACATATTCATTGTGGGTAATTGGTTGATAGCGTTAAAGGCTGAGGCTAGGGAAGAGACTGAGCTTGTGTCGTAGTGTTTAAAGTAATGTTCGGCCCATCTGTGCATTTGTTTGCTCTTGTTTGTGTTCATTTCTATACTGGTTGATTTAAGAGGTGCTGAATTGTTTTGGGAGGGTCCGAGAGCCTTTTTGATTCCTCCATTCATCCCTCTTATGTTGCCTTCTTGAGCTGCGTGATGAATATTTCATTAAGCTGTTTAATAAACACAGATCCGTGATGTCCACTGCACAGTGGCTCTAGCTTCTTTCAGAGTTAACAGGTTGCATTGGGTAATTTTCGCCTTGTAAGAAGCTAGTTCATCTCTCTTTCTTCTGATGAAAGGTGCTAGTCGAACCAATCAATCCTTTTGTAATTTTCTTCCAAAGATGTCCAGAAGAATCTTCTGTAAGGTGAAATGAAGTTTTTCCATTTTTGTGCTTTGGAAAGCATTTTGTACGCGTTCAAAAGATTCCACAAACTGTATCTGTAGATCAGGGTGGCACATCTCACATCAGTTGGAAGTCTTCTAATCTGCTTGGTACGGTGGATTTTCTTAGGGAGAAGTATGATCCTACAACATATCAAGGAGTGATGTTTGTCATGGTCTGAACAGTTTTAGGACCTGGTAATCTTAGCATATTTTAAGCACTTGTGTCTTACCACGATTAGATGTAATTGGTGCCATTGTTTGGAGCGAGGATGACAATCTGTACTGTGGTTTAGTCTTAAAATAGGTATTATTGACACAGAATGAGTGTAGTGAGTAGATCTAATGGAGCCTCTGTCCAGATCCACATGGAGAGAGAGCATAAAGGAAGGGTCATGGATTGCAGATGTCATACACAACAGAAGCAGAAACATTTTGCTTTATACGCTTGGCTTCCGAACCTTGGGATCCGGGTTTAAATCCTGGTGAAGACTGGGATTTTTATTTTCGCAATATTTGGGCGCCTCTGAGTCCATCAATGGGTGCCCAGACTTTAGTTGGGGAAAAGTAAAGGTGGTTGGTTGTTGTGCTGGCCCTATGACACCCCAGTAAACCGTAGGCTACTTAAAAAGATGAGCTTTAAATCATGTCTTATAGACCATTCGGTTTGAAATGGGAACTTTACTTTACTATGCTTTATTATCACTATTTAGTTGGTCATTTGTTCTTAAAGGAGTTGAACCATTGACAAACAGTGAAAGTCTAAAGCTTCGTCCATTATAAGTTTCTATTGTGCTAGAAACAGAAAAGATGAGAAAAGTTGATTTAATGGCGCTAGAAAGGGCACGAAAATTATCGTTTAGATTTATAAAAACAAAAAATAGTTTCACAGCACTTCCTTTAGTTTGTACAGCGGATACACCAAAAAGCTAGCGATGTAAATTTTTTTCTGCCATGAATGAAAATATTTACTAGATTAAAAAAAACGGAATTAAGAGAACGAAACAAACAAAACATTTTCATGTTTTCCATACTCCCCAACACAGAACACACACGAAAGTTAATCGTTGCGATACAGCCACGTGATTATTTGGGAAATCAATGGCTAACTCCATAAGAAATGGTTGCTATTCTAAAATCTGAAAGCAGACCGTAACTTATCTCTCATTTCTGATTGCTAAAAATATATATGGGCCACTAATGCTCTAGATTAAATTACTTGCCAATTGATACATTATTGCATATTTAATATTTTTGCAGATGTAAAGCGAACAAAAGAGAAAAAAAAAAGTATAGAGTTTCTATACACGAATTTGATGCTAAACAGCTGTCCAGGATTGGTTTTCACAAGTAATTTAAATTTTAAAATACCTTGGAAAGATATAAGAAATGGTGGACTACAGAAAGGTGAACCGGACACGTTATTAATTGAAATGTTCTCGCGCTACAAAAATTGGGACAAAAAATATGAAAACAATTTATATATTCTAAAAAAAAGATTTAGTGATGACCTTCACCAGTGTATAGAAAAAAAAAAAAAACAATAGAAAAAATTGGGAAGACTAAAATTTCCTTAATATGTACTTTCAATAAGTTGTTTGTAGATCAAATGCGTAGGATGGCGGAAAAATCTACTCTTTCTGCAAGAGAAGCTTGTATGAAAATAAATATTTACTATGGCTCACCAATAGAACTTATGCAGACCTATGAAATCATGGATACAAAGGCGGTTTTGGTATAACGCAAGATTAAAAATTGAAAATTCAGCATCAACTTAACTAATGAAACTTCTCGAGGAAAGAAAATTAAAATTTATGGATAACACGCGGTTTTGTGTTATGAAAAATATCATTAGTAATATGAAAAATGGATTAGTTTTCCATTATAAAAAACAAAATATAGTCATGGAAAACAAAACAGAAATGAAAATACTGTTTAAAGATGAAACAATTTATTTGTGGAAAAGAAGTGGAAAAAGAAATTGAGCCATCTTCTACTGCAGTAATTTTCAATTATAACAAATTTATTGAAAGCCTTTCTTATTATAGAGAAATAATGTCATCAAAGCCACCATCCGCACAAACAAACTTATTGGTTGGAAATGATGATGTTTTTCATATAAGCATAACAATTCTTCATAAGGACGCAGAAAGAAATTTGATAAACTTTTTGGCTAAAAACAATTATCATCATTAGATTCATTGAATGCCTATAGGATTAGGCCAGACCTGAGCTACACAAGAAAAGTTTATCACAGGCAAGTACTCTTTTTCTAAAGTAGTAAAATTAAACAGTAAATAAAAGGACATTTTTTTATAGAACTAGAGAGGAAATAAAGTACTGTATTAATAGAAAAGAAAGCGAGTCGAGTTTGTTACTTCAATGTTTTGTGGTTCATTAAAATTAGGAAGTCGTCACATGTTTGGTGGAGCAGCAGTTCGATCCAGCCCTACAGTGTCCACTATTGTTATTTATAGTGTATAACGGTCACACCCAGTCTAGCAAGTCTTGATACCTGCGTGTAAAATATCAGTACTTTGAATACACCGTATCTCGTATCCATACGTATGTGACTAACGAATAGGCCTATCTTGTGGCAGGAGTTCTGTATAGTTCTACGGATATATAGCAGCAAATAGCATTAGTCTACCTCTTAGGATTGCACTTTTAGTACATCGTTTAACATTGGACTGGATTGTGACGTCATCAATGCAATCTAGAAGACACTTTAACTAAAGCAGTGTCTGACATTCAAGACAATATTTCCATTTCCGTGTGGGTGAAACGTAGACAGATTCAAGCTGCAACCATTTAGAACAGTGTAAGTCTTCGGACACATTGACAACTGTGTGTGTGTGTTCAAAGGAGGAGAGACAGCAACATTGAAGCATTCTAGCAGCTAAATAGCTTACCTTAAGAAAGAGAAGCAGGTGCGGATAGAAAAGAAAGAGAAGCAGAGTTATTAAGCAGAGGCTGATAGGAAGCAGCAGTTAGAAAAAATTAAATTGGAAAATGAGCATAAACTGAATTTAGAAAAACTAAAAGGCCAACAAGGAACTAGTGAAAAAAAAGTAAGCAAAGAGGGAAGTAATACAGACATGCCAGGGGAAGAAAGAAATAAGACGGGCATGCTAGGACGTAGTAGCCGACTATTTGAAAAAATTCCCAAATTTGACGAACAAATGGATAACCTAGACTCTTATATACGTAGATTTGAGACCATAGCGATGTCCACAGATACCCGACAGGAACTTTAGGGGACCGCAACTACTGACATTAATAGGGGGTAAAGGGCTAGATGCATGTCAAACCCTGACTGAATCAGGCATGAAAGATTATAAGACATTAAAAAAGACTTTACTGGAATTCTACGACTTTACAGAGGACGGTTACAGACGAAGATACTACGCTACGAAACCCAAAGACGGACAGGATTTTAAAGTTTTTTGTTAATGATCTGACAACGACATTCGATAAATGGCTTGACGCGACCGGTCTAGACAAAACTTTTAGTAAGCTCAAAGAGTTCCTCTTAATAGACAATAGAGTACTAACTTTGTGTGACGGACAATTATTTGGATTTATACAAGAAAGACAACCCCCAGATCTCAAAAATTTGACAGAACTGTGTCAAAGGTATATGGCTGCTCATTCGGACAAACGAGTAACTTGCCAGACTGAGCAACCTGACATTGTATTTGCCACTAGAAATGTATCGAATATACGTTCTCGACCCACACTTAGGCAACAGAATGATGGCATGAGGCCTAGGAGTTTGTCCACTATAGAATCAAGGCGCTGTTTTGAATGTGGCACGTAGGGACATATAGCCAGAAACTGTAACAATAGTCGACAGAGAAATAGGGGAGGAAGAGGATGCCTGCATCAACAAGTGGGGTACAGATCAGATTACAATAACAGAGCCTATGTTGCAGTGCTTAACAAGGTTGATGGGGAAGTTACTTGCTTCATTACGCTTGTAGGCGAGAAGAGAGCCTTGACTATCAGGGATACGGGAGCAACACTAATCGCAGTCAGAGATACATTTGTCGAGAAAGACCAATATACAGGGACCTGGAAGCAGGTTGAGGTCTCTGGAGGACAACGGTACAGCGGGCCGGTGGCTAAAGTGATTGTAAATACACCGTATGTGAAGGGAGAGGTGATGGCTGTAGTTTTTAAAGATGGCCCATAGGATTTGATCATAGGTAACATACATTCACGAATGCCACATTTAAGAAAAGGTGAAATCAACAAATGGCGCAGAGAAGAAGTCCTATTAATGGAGACCAGACAACAAGCTAGACAAAGACAGAGAGAGGAGACTGAAGCAAAAACTTTGATTAGTGAACCCGGCATAATGGAGAACGCAACAGATACTGCTCTAGAAGAAAATGGCAGTGCGATTCGGGAGTCTCATAGCGAGAGTCAAATGTGGTCGCCAGAGGAGTTTCAAGAAGGGCAGAGGTCCGATCCGTCACTAGAGAAAATATTTAAATTTGCCATAGAGAAATCAGTGGTGAAGTCGAAAAAAACGCAACATTCGTTTCTGATAAAAAACAACACGTTGGTACGGAAAAATACAGATACAAAAGGGGAGCTAATACAGCTTGTGGCACCACAAAAATATAGACCCCAAATTTTGCATCAAGCCCATGACGTGTCAGTCGCAGGTCATTTGGGTATATTAAAGACGAAACAAAGAATCCAGACAGCCTTCTACTGGGCCAATAAGACTAAGGATGCAACAAATTATGTTAGGTCATGTCAGGTTTGTATGCTTAAAGACAAATGACCACCAAGACAGGCTCCATTACAGCGAACAGATCTAGCTGAGAAACCCTTTGAAAAAATAGCCATTGATATAGTGGGACCAATGAACCCAATGTCAGCCAGGTGCCATCGATACATTCTCACAGTAGTTGATCTCGCTACCAGGTGGCCAGAAGCTATTCCTCTGAAGACCACAACTGCTGATAATATCACATCGGCATTGATTGTGTTGTTTGCTAGAAAGGGGCTCCCAGATACCATTCTCTCAGACAGAGGACCCCAGTTCGTAGCAGAACTAACCAAGCAAATAACTGGCACACTAGGAATTCATCAAGTATTTACCTCACCATATTGTCCTCAGAGTAATGGGGTATGTGAAAGACTGAATGGAACAATCAAAAGTATACTGAGTAAGGTGTTGTCCGAGAAACCAGAAAACTGGGATCTACTTCTTCCTTGTGTTTTGTTTGCGTATCGAGAAATACCCCAAACTTCCACAGGATTTTCACCCTTTGAGCTAGTATATGGAGCAAAGCCTAGGGGCCATATAGACATTCTGAAAACATTGGTGTACAAACAGAACATTGACCCCGCACCACATACGAGAAAGTAATAGATCTCCGAAGCAGAATCGTCACTGCATGTCAGGCAGTGAGAGCGGCCCTAGAAGAAAGGGGGGAACTAGTTGGACAAAGAGTCAACAGAGGTCGAAAATTAGGACTTTTTAAAGCCGGGCAACAAATTAGGGTTCTTCTCTTTTCAAAAACAAATAAATTGCAACTAGCATGGCAAGTACCTTTTGCAGTCACGAAAAGGATATCCAATGTGGATTATGAAGTTGAAATTAGGGGGAAAAGAAAAATTTTTCACTCAAATATTCTTAGTGATTTTCACCTACGATCTTGCGAGTTAGAACTGGCCAACGGCAATGGTACAACTGAATCGGCAGTGACAAGTGGCATAACTCAATTAGCGTGTGCATTTCTTTGTGAAGAAAATGATGGAGATGACGTAGGTCCAGAACTACCTCTACTCCCAAGAGAAAATGACTTGCATGATGTCAAAATAGGAGCTGCACCACAGGGAGTTAGAATGAAAATACTGGAGGTGTTAGAGTCTTTTAAAGACATATTAACTCCTACACCAGGAAGAACAACGACAATTAGACATGACATAAAGTTAACGTCGACAAAACCGATTAAGTTGCGGCCATATGACATCCCATTACATCACAGAGATGCAGTGCTAAAGGAAATACATGAGCTACTGGAAGAAGGAATCATCGAGAGATCGGACTCACCCTACTCAGCACCAATTATTATTGTAAGAAAAAAAATAAGGATGAGATAAGATTATGTGTAGATTACTGTCACCTCAACAAAGTAACAGTGCCAGATTGTGAACCCATGCCAAATCCAGAAGATTTGCTTGTTAAGTTAGCACAAGCAAGAATTTTCAGCAAGTTAGATTTGTCTAGGGAATATTATCAGATACCCCTTACAGAAAGAGTGAAGCCACTCACCGCCTTCATCACGCCATTTGGACTCTACCATTGAAACTACATGAGCTTTGGCCTCTCCAATGCACCGTCCACCTTCAACAAACTAGTTCGAAGAGTGCTTGAGGGTCATACAGATGTTGTAGCTTATTTGGATGACATCTGCTTATTCCACAACAGTTGGTATGAGCAGTAGAGGGCATACAATCCCTGCTATTGTTATTGAGACAGCATGGTTTGACGGCCAGACCCAGTAAGACAGGGGTTGGAATGGGTGAAATCCAATTTTTAGGGCACGTCGTTGGTAAAGGTCAATTAAAACCTGTCCATGGAATGGTGCAGAAAATTTTAGAGCTGAAGACGCCTACATCACTTAAAGAAGTGCGAGCTTTGACAGGTCTTTGCAACTATTATAGGAAGTTTATCCCAAATTTCGCGTCTTTGTTGGAACCTATTACTTCGTTAAAGAGAACAAAGACTTACAGGAGAAACACAAACACAGAGCTCAGGACATCCAAGAAGCTCACATGGAATGATGAATGTGAACAGGCCTTGCAGAACTTGAGACAGGCCTTTCAGACGAACCTATTCTGAAATTGCCTGATGTATCAAAGCCTTTCACCCTTTTTACTGATGCCTCATCCGTTGGCTTAGGAGTCTGCCTTATGCAGGAAGTACATGGTGATTTACATCCAGTATTATATTCCAGCAGAAAACTGTCGGAAACAGAAAAAAGATATGCAGTAATAGAAAGGGAATGTTTGGCAATTGTGTGGGCCATCAATAAGTTTTCCAAATACTTAGCAGGGGCACCATTTGTTCTGCACACTGACCATGCACCTCTTATAGCATTAAATACTAAGAAGATGACCAGTGCAAAACTGACACGTTGGGCTCTGAGTCTTCAGGGCTTTACGTTTCAAGTGGTACCGGTGCCTGGCAAGGGAAACGTTATTGCAGACACATTGTCGCGGAATGTCTAGAACAGTCCCTTGACAGTAAGTTCGTTTTCTTCTCCACCCTCCAAAATCTAAGTGTAACTAAATAAGGTCATGATGTCCACGGTAAGTGTCTGAATGTTCAACTATGGGTGGGAGAAATAAAATAAAAGTTCACTTTTTTTTATAAAGAGGAAAGGTAACTGCTTAATTTTACTTTACCATTCCATGTCAACTTACACACAACTCTACATATAAACAATGACTTTAACAACAACAAATTTCATTTAAACTATTGTTGAACAGTATCTCCTGATAACCCTGACAGCAACAAATTGTAATTCTATGAATTCCAACTGGTACTTCAAGACTACATAGGAACATTGCGTGTAACAACATTGACAGGGATTTTCAATGTGCATTAACTTTCATGGACGACCCGCAGATATTCACATGGAAGTCGCTGTGAACGAAAAACATGAATGTCGTCAAGAGCTGATTTCATTGCTGTTATTATGATTATTATAATTATTATTGTTACATTTATTTTTTTTTATTACTCTTTTATGAATTGCTTCCTTATGTTCCAGCAGCTAGGCCTGTTAGTGTAGGTTGTGAGGTAGAAACTAGAGAGGAAATAAAGTACTGTATTAATAGAAAAGAAAGCGAGTCGAGTTTGTTACTTCAATGTTTTGTGGTTCATTAAAATTAGGAAGTCGTCACATGTTTGGTGGAGCAGCAGTTCAATCCAGCCCTACAGTGTCCACTATTGTTATTTATAGTGTATAACAGTCGCCTTGTTCTGCACGTCAGGAATTAATACCTGGCTTTATTACACCGCTAGTTGTCACACCCAGTCTAGCAAGTCTTGATACCTGCGTGTAAAATATCAGTACTTTGAATACACCGTATCTCGTATCCATACGTATGTGACTAACGAATAGGCCTATCTTGTGGCAGGAGTTCTGTATAGTTCTACGGATATATAGCAGCAAATAGCATTAGTCTACCTCTTAGGATTGCACTTTTAGTACATCGTTTAACATTGGACTGGATTGTGACGTCATCAATGCAATCTAGAAGACACTTTAACTAAAGCAGTGTCTGACATTCAAGACAATATTTCCATTTCCGTGTGGGTGAAACGTAGACAGATTCAAGCTGCAACCATTTAGAACAGTGCGAGTCTTCTGACACATTGACAACTGTGTGTGTGTGTTCAAAGGAGGAGAGACAGCAACATTGAAGCACTCTAGCATCTAAGTAGCTTACCTTAAGAAAGAGAAGCAGAGGCGGATAGAAAAGAAAGAGAAGCAGAGTTATTAAGAGTTGTCAGGCAATACGAGTGATAATGAAGTGACAAAAGTACAACTTTTTGTCAGTTTTTGAAAATTTGATACACATGAGAGATAACCCTGAGATCAACATGAAACAAAATCTACTATTTTGTAAGTGGGAATATTTTCTTAACAATAGAGCAGCCATGTAACATTGAAATTTTATTCAGAAAATAAAATGACTGAAAATAAAATGACTTTTATCACCTTTCCTGGCTTTCCAAGGCTGTGTCAATCCATGACCTGCTGTCCAAACTCAGGGTCAACCTTAGAAAAGTTTTGGACTGCTCTCTTTTGAATGAGATCTTGGGCTTCCCTCGGGTGGCCTACAATGTTCTCTACCAGTATGGTCCTCTCATCAGTAGACAGAACCTGCAGGAAGAGAAATGCAATGAATTGATTTAAATATGCATAAACATTGTAATCAAAGCGCATCATTTGAATATTTATTATTTATTTAACTTTCAAATTTAAATTAAAAACACCTAACATAAAAAAAAAATTTAAAAAATCTATTCCTACTTTATGAAGCTGATGGTGGCTATAATTTCTTATTCTATTTATTTTGTGTAATGCTTCATTAATGCCAGGGGTGGGCAATTACGGTACGCGGACACATACAGAAATCAGGTGTGACCACAAATTATACATATAAAAAAAGCAAAAATACCGGTACTAAAAATTTTAAATACCTCTATGATTTATTGAAACTTCTGATCTTAATCACTTATAATAAAGAGAAACATTGTCTCTTCATTTTATTTTTTCAAAAATAGAGAAAACGAAAAATATTTTTATTGGCAATATTTCTAAACATTCAGTCAAAGACACAATCACAAACTCAGGTAACTACTGATGGAGCCTGTGTTTTGACTGAGAAAAAAGTTTTTTTTAATAAATTAAAGAGCAATATCCCAACCATAAACTCTAAATAGGATAGTTTGCGCAAAAACTGCATTGGAAAATGAAACATATTCAGACCTACCTAAAAAAAGTCAAAATGTGTATTTTGACACCAGAATGTGTAACACTTGCATGATCAACTTATGTCAAATGTAATACTGGGTGTGTGTCTATAGATATATAATTTAAATCAAATATGTGTTAAACTGCCACTAGTAAATTTAGAAACTTAAATTTCTAAATATAGATCTAGTAGACTTTGCAGAGCTCTAGTCAACCTAGAGACTAGATCTACCTAACTACTAACTATTACTACATTAATTTATATTAATTTCTAAATAGACAGTATAGTACTTGTCTTTTCTGGTCTGGTATCTCAATCTCTAGTCTAGTCTAGATTTGAGTCCGAAACTCCTGATTTCTATTATTATTGCTAGATTCTATACAGTAGTAGATCTAAAATCTTCTTTCTGATGTTTGTAAAAATGTTTTACATTTTTCGGATGTTCCTTCAGAGTTGAAGATAATTACTTCCTAGTCCTAACCTCCCGCAGGACGACGGGGGATGGGAGCGGGCAGGGTTTGAACCATCAACCATCGATGAATCTGAACGACAGTCCAGCGCGCAAACCGCAGCCATCATACATTGATTAGATCTAGTCTAGATATATCTAGAACCTAAATCTTTAATAAGATCAATAATAAGCCAAATCTAGAATTTAGTTCTGAAGTGAGTGTTACTCCTCCCGTAAATCCTCTACAAACATAGGCCAAATCTAGACTGTAGATCTAGAATTTAGTTCTGAAGTGAGTGTTACTCCTCCCGTGGATCCTCTACAAACATAGTCCAAATCTAGACTGTAGATCTAGAATTTAGTTCTGAAGTGAGTGTTACTCCTCCCGTGGACCCTCTACAAACATAGTCCAAATCTAGACTGTAGATCTAGAATTTAGTTCTGAAGTGAGTGTTACTCCTCCTGTAGATCCTCTACAAACATAGGCCAAGATCTAGAATGTAGATCTAGAGTTGTATAATAAGTAGATCTAGAGGTCTATATATTATATAGACATCTAGCTAAAATATGGTGTGTTGAATCAATAGCGTTTCGATATTTTTTGCATTTGACTTTTTTAAAGTTCCAAAATAATAATTTCTAATAATAATAAAAAAGTCATGTTGATGTAGCTAACTGAATGGTACCAACCCGCCACTCTCGCATTCTTCATTTCTAGATTACAGCTATTAAGAAACAAACCCGCCACTCTCATGTTCTTCATTTCTAGACTACAGCTTTTAAGAACCAATCAACATATAATAATAATTTTATTTATAAAGCGCTGTTAACAATAAAAATGTAGGCTGAAGGCGCTGTAACAACATTACAAACAAACACGAGAGCTAACATGACAAACTAATCTAAAAAAGTTTTAAACAGATAGGTCTTAATGTTCTTCTTAAAAGTGGTGTAGCATGTTGTCTGTCTGAGATCAATGGGGAGTGAGTTCCAAACCTTTGGTCCGTGAACTGAAAAAGCCCGCAGACCGTAGCTTTTGAGGGAGAAACGTGGCACTACTAAAAGCGTTGAGTCCATTGAGCGCAGGGCTCTCTGGGGGACATATGAAGTAATCAGTTCTCTAAGCTACAAGGGCATCTCGTTGTTATATATACACTGATGACAAAGTGTGGCAACCTTGTAATCGATTCTCGCTTTCACAGGAAGCCAATGGAGCGTGCGCAAGAGCGTAGTAGCAGAATCTTGTCTATTTTTTTAAGGACTATTCGAGCAGCGTTGTTCTGTATACGTTGCAGCTTGGCTATTTTGTCATCAGGTATACCTGCTAGCACGGCGTTGCAGTAGTCAAGGCGGGAGAGTATGAATGCCACAGCTAGCGTTGACTGTTGACTCCGTTGTTAAATATGGTCGGATCTGACCTAATCTGCGCAGCTGCAGATAAAGACCTTTGCAGAGCTGACTTATGTGTGGGTCGAAAGATAGTGTTGAGTCGAAGAAAACTCCATGATTCCTCACAACATTGGACAAAAGGAACATGGCAGTTCGTGATAAAGAGAGAATCTGTGCTTTCAACTTTTGAGACATTGTTCCTAGTGCCAATCTTAATTATTTCTGCCTTGTCTTCAATCATCTTGAGTTTATTTTCAACCATCCAATCGCTCACCCTTGCAACGGTACTACTGATTTTCTCTGCCATATGCGACACCTCTGAGGGTACTGATGAATCGTATAACTGTGAGTCATCGGCAAAGAAATGGTATAAGATACCGGTTGGCCGTATGACACCGCTGAGTGGATATGTGTACATGGTGAACAGTACTGGGCCTAGAACTGATCCTTGGGGTACTCCGTACTTCAAAAGTAAGTTTGTTGATTCCGTCCCGCTAACAACGACACTTTGGGTGCGTTCCATCAGGTAGGATCCAAGCCACTTTAGGACGACTCCTGCTAAACCAAAAGTTGCAGAGAATCTGGAGATCATAATTTCATGGTCTAGCGTATCAAAGGCTGCGGACAAGTCCAGCATGGAAAGAATTGATATGTGGCCTCTGTCCCAATTGTGAAGTAAGTTGTTCGGTATCCTGACCACTGCTGTCTCTGTGCTACGGCACTTCCTATATGCAGATTGAAATTCTTCCAAGAGACAGTACTGTTCAAGATGAGAAAGAATTTGCGCTAACACAATGCACTCCAGAAGCTTTGACAGGATGGGAAGATTTGATACTGGGCGATAGTTTTTTTTTAACATTCCGGGTCAAGACTGGATTTCTTTAATAAAGGCCTGCTTAAATTGCTTTGGTACAATGCCTGAAGTCAGTGAAGAATTCACAATGTTTGTAATTGTAGGTACAAGCTCACCTAAACATTCAAGGATGCGCTCCAGAAGCTTTGACAGGATGGGAAGATTTGATACCGGGCGATAGTTTTTTTTTGACATTCCGGGTCAAGACTGGATTTCTTTAATAAGGGCCTGACAAGGGCATGCTTAAATTGCTTTGGTACAATGCCTGAAGTCAGTGAAGAGTTCACAATGTTTGTAATTGTAGGTACAAGCTCACCTAAACATTCAAGGATGCGCTCCAGAAGCTTTGACAGGATGGGAAGATTTGATACCGGGCGATAGTTTTTTTTTGACATTCCGGGTCAAGACTGGATTTCTTTAATAAGGGCCTGACAAGGGCATGCTTAAATTGCTTTGGTACAATGCCTGAAGTCAGTGAAGAGTTCACAATGTTTGTAATTGTAGGTACAAGCTCACCTAAACATTCAAGGATGCGCTCCAGAAGCTTTGACAGGATGGGAAGATTTGATACTGGGCGATAGTTTTTTTTTGACATTCCGGGTCAAGACTGGATTTCTTTAATAAGGGCCTGACAAGGGCATGCTTAAATTGCTTTGGTACAATGCCTGAAGTCAGTGAAGAATTCACAATGTTTGTAATTGTAGGTACAAGCTCACCTAAACATTCAAGGATGCGCTCCAGAAGCTTTGACAGGATGGGAAGATTTGATACCGGGCGATAGTTTTTTTTTTACATTCCGGGTCAAGACTGGATTTCTTTAATAAGGGCCTGACAAGGGCATGCTTAAATTGCTTTGGTACAATGCCTGAAGTCAGTGAAGAGTTCACAATGTTTGTAATTGTAGGTACAAGCTCACCTAAACATTCAAGGATGCGCTCCAGAAGCTTTGACAGGATGGGAAGATTTGATACCGGGCGATAGTTTTTTTTTGACATTCCGGGTCAAGACTGGATTTCTTTAATAAGGGCCTGACAAGGGCATGCTTAAATTGCTTTGGTACAATGCCTGAAGTCAGTGAAGAGTTCACAATGTTTGTAATTGTAGGTACAAGCTCACCTAAACATTCAAGGATGCGCTCCAGAAGCTTTGACAGGATGGGAAGATTTGATACCGGGCGATAGTTTTTTTTTGACATTCCGGGTCAAGACTGGATTTCTTTAATAAGGGCCTGACAAGGGCATGCTTAAATTGCTTTGGTACAATGCCTGAAGTCAGCGAAGAGTTCACAATGTTTGTAATTGTAGGTACAAGCTCACCTAAACATTCAAGGATGCGCTCCAGAAGCTTTGACAGGATGGGAAGATTTGATACCGGGCGATAGTTTTTTTTTGACATTCCGGGTCAAGACTGGATTTCTTTAATAAGGGCCTGACAAGGGCATGCTTAAATTGCTTCGGTACAATGCCTGAAGTCAGTGAAGAGTTCACAATGTTTGTAATTGTAGGTACAAGCTCACCTAAACATTCAAGGATGCGCTCCAGAAGCTTTGACAGGATGGGAAGATTTGATACCGGGCGATAGTTTTTTTTTGACATTCCGGGTCAAGACTGGATTTCTTTAATAAGGGCCTGACAAGGGCATGCTTAAATTGCATTGGTACAATGCCTGAAGTCAGTGAAGAGTTCACAATGTTTGTAATTGTAGGTACAAGCTCACCTAAACATTCAAGGATGCGCTCCAGAAGCTTTGACAGGATGGGAAGATTTGATACTGGGCGATAGTTTTTTTTTGACATTCCGGGTCAAGACTGGATTTCTTTAATAAGGGCCTGCTTAAATTGCTTTGGTACAATGCCTGAAGTCAGTGAAGAGTTCACAATGTTTGTAATTGTAGGTACAAGCTCACCTAAACATTCAAGGATGCGCTCCAGAAGCTTTGACAGGATGGGAAGATTTGATACTGGGCGATAGTTTTTTTTTGACATTCCGGGTCAAGACTGGATTTCTTTAATAAGGGCCTGACAAGGGCATGCTTAAATTGCTTTGGTACAATGCCTGAAGTCAGTGAAGAATTCACAATGTTTGTAATTGTAGGTACAAGCTCACCTAAACATTCAAGGATGCGCTCCAGAAGCTTTGACAGGATGGGAAGATTTGATACCGGGCGATAGTTTTTTTTTGACATTCCGGGTCAAGACTGGATTTCTTTAATAAGGGCCTGACAAGGGCATGCTTAAATTGCTTTGGTACAATGCCTGAAGTCAGTGAAGAGTTCACAATGTTTGTAATTGTAGGTACAAGCTCACCTAAACATTCAAGGATGCGCTCCAGAAGCTTTGACAGGATGGGAAGATTTGATACCGGGCGATAGTTTTTTTTTGACATTCCGGGTCAAGACTGGATTTCTTTAATAAGGGCCTGACAAGGGCATGCTTAAATTGCTTTGGTACAATGCCTGAAGTCAGTGAAGAGTTCACAATGTTTGTAATTGTAGGTACAAGCTCACCTAAACATTCAAGGATGCGCTCCAGAAGCTTTGACAGGATGGGAAGATTTGATACCGGGCGATAGTTTTTTTTTGACATTCCGGGTCAAGACTGGATTTCTTTAATAAGGGCCTGACAAGGGCATGCTTAAATTGCTTTGGTACAATGCCTGAAGTCAGCGAAGAGTTCACAATGTTTGTAATTGTAGGTACAAGCTCACCTAAACATTCAAGGTGCAAGGAAGTTGGAATGGGATCAAGGTCACATGACTTATTTGGCATCTTTAGAATAGTACTTTTGACATAATCTTCAGATACACACTGAAATTCGCAAAAAGGAGTATTTTGAAAAATTGGAGAGTGGTCAAGCTGTGATGAGAGGGATGGCATGTCATTTCTAATCTGCTCAATCTTCCCAATGAAGAATCTATTGAAGGAATCAGGAAGTTCAGATACTGGGATAGATGACGGCAAATGTTCGTTATTTGCTCCCCCTAACATTTCAGCGGTGATCCTAAATAGCTAAATATAGATCTGGACGCAATGTGTTCACCCCACCCCACCCTTTCTGTTTTTTTTCCTATAGAACAGATTAGCGTGACCTACCTCAGTGACCGCTCGTAATCTAGTTTAGAGGGAAAAAATGTAACGAGTAAATGGACGGGTTAAATTTTTTATTTGCATAGTGGCTGCCAGTTTTGGGAGATTTTGCACAATGAATAAGCACGGTAGGCTGGTCTAGACATATTATTGACCTAATTATCTCAAGCGATCAAATTTATCAGGAAGCTTTCTGTTTTCTAGATTTTCAGTTATTTGAGCTGTACATAAAAGCACAGCCTTCTTAAACAAAGAGTTTTAGAAAAAGACAAAAAAAAATGTCATTAAAACCTTTCTCCAAAAGTTTCCAACTTGGGTAAAATTGCCATCATCGTGACTATTCAACTTTTGTATCACTGGACATCTGAAGATTGAGTCACAGTGAGCCTGGATATCAACTGGTCCACCAAAAAACTATCAGTAAAGTAAATAGGGGCACCATCTGTATCCAGAAAAAAAAATTAAATGCAAATAATAAATTACTCTTCATAAGTATATTGTCTATGTATTTAAAGACAAAGAAAACAAATTTCACTTCAAGCCAAACAAATGTTTTAAATATACAAATTCTTTGCTCTTAGTTTTCAGTAAATGTTAATGGTTTTGTTTCTTTTATATAGTATATAATATATCAGGACAGTCCAATAATTTAACAATTGAACTTAAGTAGATTATTACAGATCTAGGTCACTAGATAAAGAATCTAGATTTATTTATTAAATTCACATAGACACCTAGACATCACCGGGATGGGGATCATGAAAGTAACATTTTTAAAAATCACAGAAATATTAATTTGTGTGTATCGGGGTATGGCGAAAACAGATTTGTACCCAAAAATGCAATTTTGAAGTTCAGCATTTATTATTTCTGTAAAGCTACTACCTGTGATGTATTTGTTGTTTTGGGGTAGAGCAATGTTTGTGTAAGCTGTCATATCAATAAATGTTTTAAATTTGTTTTTATTATGAGTTTGTGCATCCGAGAGTATTACAGAGTATAGAAATTCAGACATACATAATTTACTTTTAACTTCTATGTGATCTTCTTTGAAAAGGTAAGAAACATATTTTTTTTATATTATTATATGTAAATTTAGCATATTTACACTTAAAAATGAATGTTGTAAATATTGTTACACAAGAAAATGAAAAAATAACATTATTTTGTCTTAAATCACTAAAATTCATTACCAATGGGTTGTGACCTAATTTGTATGTTGGAACAAAAGGCTAGAAAAGAATATTCCCCCTCCAAAAAACACTGCAGATTTCTATATAATAAACAAGTTTTTTAGGTCCCTAAAACATGTTCTAGATATTTTTGGATTTTTAAAGTACTGGTTTTTTTTGTTTTTTTTTTTAGCAAAAACATGTTTTTTAGTGTCCACTAGGATGTTATGTCGCAAAATATCAAGGTTATTT
This sequence comes from Biomphalaria pfeifferi, assembly GCA_030265305.1. Classification (NCBI taxonomy): domain Eukaryota; kingdom Metazoa; phylum Mollusca; class Gastropoda; family Planorbidae; genus Biomphalaria; species Biomphalaria pfeifferi. Next base: position 725,588 of record JASAOG010000153.1, read on the forward strand.
GAATCCAATTAATTTTTGTTCTCCCGGGAAATTTCAACGTGAGAACATCTATACAACGTGCATTTTCACCAGTTCTAACATAGAACAGTTTGTTTTCAATAGGTCTTTAATATTATAATAGTTATCTTTAAACTTTAATGCTTTATTGGATGTCGTAGTTCTATAGTTTTCTAGTGAATGCTATTAAGATGTGCGCATTATGAATGCCCGCTTTACCATATCGATGTCTACCCTTTTAAACAGACATCAATCTAGATCTAATCTATAGTTTTATATATCTATACTTATATACTTTACTAGATCTAGATATAATGTTAACCTATCATCTGAAGTATATTAATAATATAGGGCGGAAAACAGATTTCCCATTGAAAATGCATTTTTGTAAGTCAATATTCATTATCTCTGGATTTAGGCCACTTGTAGCGTATTTTTTAGATCTGATACGTAGATCTATGTTTGTGTAAGCTTCATAAGCAACATTTTGTGGAAATTCGTTTTTATTAAGATTTTGTGCCCTTGTGAAATTCACCAAGTAGGCTATTCACGACAGACAGGTTTTACTTATGGTTTTATGTGATCCCCTTTGAAAAGGTAAAAAACATATTATTTTTATAGTTATATAAAAAAAATTGCCGACTTATCATTAAAAAATGATTGTTGTAAATGTTCAAGAAAAAAAAAAGTGAATTCCTAGATTTTAAAAAAAACAGCCTCGATGCAAATACGAAAATTGGCTGTCACGGAAGTACGCTTGCCGATATTTATTTATTTACACTTAAATATTACCAATTTTAATTAGGAAACACATATTTTTATTTAGAAATCATATTGCAATATTTTCGTACTTAAAAAAGAGGAAAAAATATAAAAAATAATGTTTTATTACATTTTTTATAAACCAATCGGTAGTGGTGTCGTCAAAATCGGAGGGCTTACACTTTTTTAAAAACTTGTTTTTTCAATAATTCGCTCTGAATCCTCGAGAAAGAAGCATCGCTAAAAGCGATCTCAGTCCAAACTATCCATAAGACAATATTTTTTATAATATTATCAACTATTAAGGTAATTATTGTACTTTAATACTGGGTTGTCGCAGCGAACAACAAATACCTGAATTTAAATGCTCTTAAAATTAGATTTTAAATGAAAACTTTCTTGCATCGGACAATAAAATAAATTAGAAACCTTGCGATTTATTTACAAGTAATTAAAAGATTTTTTACTTAAATTTTTGTGCAGTAATAGCTCATCATTTTAAAACTATAATGTACTCATTTATTAACTATTAATATACGTGTATACTAATAGAAAAAAAGCAACACACGAAAAAAATAAAATAATTAATAGTTCGCAGAGCTAAAAATATGAATAGAAATATTTATTTTAATATTTAATATTATTATCTTACAATATTTATTTTTACTTTAAAATTTGCACATTACAAAGTCATTATAATAAAGACACATTCCCTCTCCGTAATCTAGCATTTAAACATTATAGAAGTTAATCTAAATGAAAAATTCCTATGTGTGCTTCTAAAAATAGGACGTGATAGATAGAAATTGATCATTTCCAGTAAATCAGTGTTGGTTGTTACTAAAAATAGATTTTAACCATCAACTTTGAAAATTAATATCTAAAGAGTGTGCCAAGCTACAAAGTTCAAACTTAACACACAGATATATATTAACATGCTAAATTCAATAGAATTAGTGAGATTGTTGTAACTAGTAACACTTTTATTTTATTTAAAAAATAAAATTTTACCCTTTTTTGTCTTTGTTAATTTTAATATCAAATATCTATAAAGTGCGCCAAGAGAATTTAATGAAATTTGAAATATACACATTTCATAATATGATAAATTATTGTAGCAAACAGCATTGTTGTAACTTTTATAGGAAAAAAGTTGTAAAAATGTCAACTTTCACATAAACTTTTGTTAAGAAAAATTTAACAGATTGGCTTCAAAAGCAAATAAAAATGATCTCTGATATCTTATGTTTACAAAAAGTAATCACAATTAGTCTTGAAATCAAATACAATGTGCTAAAACTTTGATGGAAATGACCACCCCTAAAAAAAAGGGTAAAATGTGCTGAAACACTTTTCAGCCATTTTTTGGGAGAAAAAAAAATGGATATAGGTCAGTTTATCGAAGTACCGACTATAGAATAATAGATCTACTTATGACTTAAAGACATTGTTAAAAATAACAACAAACACATATAAACCAAATAAATGTTTTTATTTCTTTTCTCAGCAACATTTACAACAGATACGAAATAATTGAGATTATTTGAGAAAGTAAACAGAAAACACTATGCACTTCTAGCTTAAGCCTATTATTAGGTCTAGAGTCTAGAACTCGAATGCCTAGATCTATAAATGATCAAGAACTAGATCTACTTATATCTTGATATTATTTCATTTAATATTAGATCTTTTCTAGTCTAAAATACATCTATACCCTTTATCTAAAATTGATGTTGATATAAATAGTATATTATACTGTATTTATGTAAAAAATGAAGATAAATATAAGAAAAAAAAAGTGACTTTTTATGGTAGGGTGGGCCGAAGAGGGGGCTTATTTATTAGTTATAAATACATTTTAAAGTTGTTTGTTTGTTTAAATGTTCTATAAATATACTTAACATCGTGACACAGTTTTATGTTAATAATAATGTGAAATTCATGAAATATTGGACATATCTTCTGTGAATGGTGGATTTTTCACTATTAGGGGTAAGTGTGTTTGATCTCATTTTTTTATGTTAAATACTTGTCTGATGTTAATGAATTTACTTTTTTTTGGATTCCTCTGTTGTTGGGCATTAAAATTGATACATATTATGTCAAAACTGATAATAGTTTTGTTATTCAGGATGATGATAAAGTATAATTTGTAACTTTTTTTTACCGAGGGGGTGCGGTCTGGTGTGGGGACTCAATTAACAGGCATAAATGTCTTAAAACACTTGTTTATTTTATTTTTTTTAAATGTTCTATAAATATACTTTACTTTTGTGATACATTTTTCTATTAATAATATTGTGAATTTGTGAAATTCATGGATAATTGGACATATCTTCTGTGAGTGATGGATTTTTCATTATTATTTTCAAGTTAAATAATTATCTGCTGCTTCTGATATTATTTTTTTTAAATTCCTCTATTCTTGGGCAATAAATTTTATATATATAATATGTCAATAATAGCCAATTTGAAATTGGTCAAAAAAATGGTCCTAAAAGTAGAATGTTGAGAGCTCAATTTGTTTTCTGCCATAGATCTACTTTAAAATTTAGATTTCAGATCTAGATCTAAATTATGCATTACTGCAATTATCATAATGCTGCTTTGCCATATCGATCGATCTAGATCTAATCTCTAATATATATTAATATTTAATAGATCTACTTAAATAAAATTTAGATTTCAGGTCTAGATTTAGTAGATCTAAATTACGGCAATGACGCGGCTTTGCCATATTTTAAAAGCCAAAGTAATATTTATAATGCAGATTTGTTTAAAATGTATTCACATTGACAATGCAAGACAACTAAAAGTGGGATAAAAAAAAATCAGTAAAATACTAAGTTCAAAGAAGAGGTCAAAATAATAACTAAAAACTCCTAATTTTTGAACTAATTAAAATATAGAGTAAAGTGCGAAGTTCGAGGGCATTAAGCCCGCTGGCAGCAATTTTCAAGTTTGGATTTTTATAGCACCGTAACGGTCTGACCTATGAAAAAACTGATAGTATCTCTGAATTCCTCGTCCTTTTTTCTATAAAAATAGATTGGATTTAATGTATCACTAGGCTTAGTTAAAATTAAATACGAAGTCAAAGAGGTGTAGGGTAAGTATCGCCAAGCATACTTTTCCTCGAGCGGATTTTTCCACAATTAGTAAGCTCAATTGGGTTGATGGAAGGTTCGAACAGATCAAAGAAAATATATCTAAAAACATGTTTTAATATTTAATTTTCACTATAAAGTCATTTTCTTTTTACTCCAGCGCAAGAACACCATCCATTGCACCATTTCCCACCCTCCACAACTTCAAATAGTCTCTTTAAGCTGATGAGCAATCAGACTTAAAAATAGCCTTAAGCCCATTACCCATTTCCTTCACTACCGGGTAGTAAAAAAGAATAATTCCACACCTCCTGTGTTTGACCTCACCATGAACTTAGCCTTTACAAGGAAAAGGAAATAGTATGTGTCGGAAGTAAAGAAAAAAGGTGCATGCACAGTAGCAATATAGTAGTAATTTGGTAAACATTCAAATAAAAAAGTTTTAGCAATAAAAAGTGAACTGTTCGAACCTCTTGACAAATCGGGGCTGCTTCGCACTTTACTATAAATCTGATTTTCAAAATTCTTTTTGTGTAATTTATAACTAAGTGACATGCAATTAATTCAATCACAATTATCTGTTGTGTTTAATTAGTATTAATTACATGAGTAAAAAAACTACCCTATTAAGTCTAGATCTCTATAAGTATAATAATCTAATCTAGCTAGATTCTACTTGCTGACTCAAGTAACTGTCTAACTTAAAAGTAACATCTAAATTTAAAGCAAAAAAAAAAAAAGAACGCTGTGAGTAGAATTCGAACCTACGAGGGGAGAACCCATTGGGTCATAAGCCCAACGCCTTAACCACTCGGCCATCACAGCTGATAATTATTATTATCATTGGGATATATATAATATATATCTACCTTTGGGACATTCCGACGGTCACGGTGTATTGATCGCAATTATAGAATCTATAGTACCGTATCGATTTTAAAATTGTGACATTTAAAACAAAAACACTAGACTATAGATTTAGATGCTATTGTCAAGATTTAACCTTCATTTTAGTGGACTCAATCTCTACCATTCTTTAATGTTTGAAATTCACATATTAAGAGCTTAATAATGAAATCTACATTCTACAACAGCTCATTTCGATGACACACATCTGTTGCAAGGCTACGTCATCCGGTAGAATTGTGAAAAATACGGATCAGAGTTTAATCTATCACAGCATAAAAACTATGATTGTTGTCTACAAAATAAATTAAACAATAATAATAAGAAACAAAATAAACTCAATTTATAAAATTAACTTCCATATCCACATCTTATTTATATATACATATATATAAATAAACCGTTATACAAATACAGATGACGTTTAATATTGAAAAGGCCACAGTTGAGTCTCTGTCTGTATTCTGTAATATCACGTTTTCCCTAAGAAGTCCTAACACCAACTGAATATATTGGCATAAATAATTTATAAGCCAACTAAGTCGTGATATCACTAAATGTCATGTTCAAAGTCTTTTCAACTATGGTGCATTTCTATACAAACTAATAACACTAGCTAAGTGTCTCAATAAGGATAATTTTATTAATGCATGTTTTGTCTATGCCAATGAATAATTGTGCAAAGTTTCAACTTGATTCCAGAATGGGTGTGGAAAAACGTAAAATATTTTTACCAGACAGAGTGAGTTGATATAAGCGTTGTAAAAATGAATGCCATTTTTATTCTAATTCATAACACTGTCAATGTTGACTCTTAGGTCACACTACGTCTCAGTGGCGTAGCTACCAATGTGCGGATGGTGCGGGCCGCACAGGGCACCAAGTGGAGAGGGGCACCAAAATTCCCCCAGTGTGTATTAATTTCCTATTTCCGTGAGCTTTTCAGGAAAAACGACTAATTGTATGGACACGAACAAACATAAACTACTGTATTTTAAACATGAACTAACGCTTTATAAGCTAGTCATGTCGCTATTTTGTTTCATATATCTCCTTAATTATTTTTTCCATACAATGTAAGCTATAGAACAGTTTGAATCTAATTTACTAGATTTATTTCGGACACACGGTACATGTTGTTACTACACTGATCGATGCTCTGTAATATAAAGAAGAAGAAGAAGATAGGCCAACTTTTTTTAACTTCATTGTTTAGTCCATTGGTTTAATCTAGATATTGAGTTTACAAATATATTTCTAAACTCTAGCTCTAAACAATTGTCTTAGTTTATTAATTTCTTTATGATTCTTTATAGTTAAATTTTGGAAATAATTCTATTGTAATGTCAATATTTTTAGATAAGCTAACCTTTGTTTTCTACGAGTTTTTTTTAACTAACTGATTAATTGTAATACTGTAACGTAAACAAAATGATGAACAGTGCTCAAGACTGAGTAGTCTGGCTGGCGCCTCAAAACCATTTTAAGCGCAGACTGAGAAATCGGCATCTCTGGTTCTGTCCGGTCTGGGTAGACTATAAGGGCCCCATACCCAGATCTATCGGGGTCTCTTATTACCGACCCATCGGTATAACAGAAAATGGCATCTGATGGGTAGGACTTTAGTGTAGCTGATGCCAAGTTTTGGAGTATGGCAGGTGTTAATCGCCTCTTGGTGGCTCCCTCTTGCCCTATAAGGGACATGCTTATTTGTGGGGCCGACTTCTCCTTCACGGTGGGCAAGTACTAATCCTTCTAATTGGGATTCTGTCAGTGGAGAGCCCAACTGATTTTGACAAATTGGCCGCAATGTGGAGGAACGATCGCATTTTATGCGGTTCCTCTCTCTCTCCACTGTCGCACTAATATTGAGGTGGGTAGCCTAGAGTCGCACCTTTTATAGCGCTCATAGGCTGTAAGTACCGCCCTCTCCTCCTTAAATGTAAAGGGGCCACGTTTGTTAAGATTTCAGCAGCGTTTGTTGGGCCTGTCCGAAAGGTGCTACAAATGAACCTTAGTGCCTGTGATTGTACTCGGTCGAGTGATTCGAGGGCAGTTTTACTAGCATATACTTGAGCTGTACTCAATTTGTGATCTGACTGCCCCTAAGTGCAATGTGCGTAGCATGTCAGCTTTGGCACCTCGCTTTGTGCTGGCCAGCTTTCTTAGTTACGCTAACTTCTCCGAGGCTTTTCTTTCAACTTCCTGGACGTGCTGGAGCATTGACAACTTTCTATCCAGGGTCACCCTTAGATATTTGGCGTGTTTTCACGTTGCAGTCGGAGCCCACCGAGTTGAAGCTCGAATAGAGCCTTAAGAATGTCGATCCCTAGGCTGAACAGGGACCAGGTCGTTTTGGCAACGTTTATCTGAATCTGTCATTTGTCGCAATACGAGGAGATGGTTTGGAGGTCTGCTTGCAATGCTGTCTGTATTTGGTCGGCTTGACCAGAGGACAATGTCATCCGCATAAAGCAGTTTCTTTGACCGCAGTGAGGCGCGTTTCTTAAATTTCTTAAGTCCAAAGAAGCATCGAGACAATTTCAAGTTACATCATTGCCAGAGACCACCAACTATAGGCGAGCTGTTAATGGGTATGAATTAACTGAACAATTAAAAGCAACAAAGCATGATGAGACGGTTATCGTTGAATCCAGAAAAAATTCAGTCAATTCAGAGAGGCGTATAGACATCAAGAATCAGTAAAAGGAAAGGCTAGAAAGCTTTCAGAGGCTTGGTTTTTCCGGCAAATGTCAAACGGCGAGAAATTTCTTAGAAAGTGGATGGGTTATTCGCCAAAAAAAAAAAAGAATCCTTATTTTGCTTCCCCTGCACACTATTCTCAACAAGATCAAGTACCAAATCTTCATTTAAATCCAAAGATGGATTCAATGAGTGGTGGAGGTTATCCCCGAAAATAGAAAAACATGTGACCAGCAGAGCTCACATTCAGTCATTGCTTGCTTGGAGGGAACTTGAAGTTTGCCTGAGAGTAGGAAACAATATTGACAACAAGGCCCAAGATTTGACTAAACAAGAGACGAAAACCTGGAGAGTTAGTAAAATTACTATCAAAGTACGATCCACTCTTGAGGGAGCATGTGCTTCGAACTAAGCTTTGTTCCAGACCGAATACATACATGTCTCCACAAATACAAAATGAATTTATTACAATATTGGGGGATCACGCTAAAAAACAAATCATACAGCAAGAAAAACAAGCCAAATATTTATCTATTATTTTTGACAGTACACCTGACATCTCAAAGCTGGATCAAATTTCCCAAATTTTACGGTATGTTATCATGGAGAATGACGGGGTGCAGGTTCGTGAGTCTTTTGTTGACTTCATCGACACATAGGACACGAATGCTGCTGGAATCGCTGAGATGATGCTAGAGAAATTGCGTTTGGACGGCTTAGACATAATGGACTGCAGGGGTCAAGGCTATGATAATGCTGCGGTCATGAAAGGTCATTAAGGTCATGAAAGAATTAACAATATTTGATTAATGAATACATATTATTTTGAAAAAAAAAGTAAGGTTTTGAAATGTTATTAATTAGTTAGTTGTTTTTTTTTTTTTGGGGGGGGGGGGCATCAAGATGAGGTACCGCACCAGGCATCATATACTCTAGCTTATCCACTGCTACGTCTCTTCTCCGATATTTGAAACAAGATTTTTTATTTTTAAAATCTATATTGGTGTTAAGGAATGTGTGGTTTAGGTACATGGTGCACTTGAGGGAGTGGAATGTTAAAAGAGTGTCAACTAGAGATATAAAAAAAAACAACAAAGGTTTATATTAAGAATAAATGTATCAATCAGTGCGATTAGAAATATTTTTACCAATTTCATGCCTAATTTAGCGCTATCAATCGTCTGCACCAGATGGTAGGAGCGTGGGTGAAGAGAAAGAAGGTGGTATCTGGTTGAAGGTTACCTTGATACACTGGCGGATCCAGGGGGGGGGGGCGGTATTAGGGGCGATCGCCCCCCCCCCCCACTCGGCTGACCCCCCCCCCCTTCCCAAAGGAGGGGGCGGACGAATTTTAGTATAGAATTCACACAATTTTTATACGAATTTATTACTTATGTTAATAATATATACTAATTATTTATATTTTAACCTATTTTTAGATTATTTCGCCCCCCTCTAGAATGTTGGCCGATATGGTGGGGTCGGGAGGGGGCGATGGCATTATTCCCGCCCCTCATAAACTTGGAATGGGGGTGGCGGTCCAATTTATTTGTAGAAATCACAGCTTTCTAACATAATCAATTAAATATCTATATGATTAACACTTGTTATTAGTAGCCTATATTTTAATCGATCTTTATATTGTCGTTCCCCTGTTGGCCGATTGGGGGGGGGGGCGAATACCTCTACTGCCCTTCCCACCTAAACCCTTTGAATGGGGGGCGATCCTACTTTTATGGATGAATCATAGTTTGTGAACAAAATTAGTTGAATTAATATATAAATTTTATATTATGTCGCTCCCCTTCTGTTATTTTTGCGGATTCGGTGGGGTAGGGGGAAGGCGATTGCATGTACTGCCCTCCCCCACTCTAGCCCTTTGAGTGGGGGGGGCGGTCCTATTTTTATGGAGAAATCATACTATGTGAAAAAAATTAGTCGAATATCTATATAATATAAACTAATTGTACATTATGTCGCACCACACTCTAATCTAAAATTTTATGATTAGTAAATATGAAATGAAAAAGGGTTGTGAGGAGGGAGGGGCAATACATGCAATCACCTCACCCCCCCCCCCCCCCCCCCCCCATCGGACAAATTACAAAATAAAATAAAAATCTGTCACTAATATAACTAATATATGCTATAAATTAAATTCTTATATCGAGTCGCCCCACCCCTATATTCTTTAATTCCAAATGCAATCATTAGCAGAAATGAGGAGCGAGGATTAATCAATTTCACTCTACCGACCCTCCCATTTCCGGACAGACTTTATATAATTTCACATGAATTTATCATAAGTATTTTAAGAAAGACTTTGCTTTGGAAAAATTAAAACTCAAACGAAATTTTTCAGTAAAAGAGTCACGATTGAGATGAGTTCTAAAACCCAAATAATCTTTTCCTAGTCGCCTTTTTCCAACATTACTCAATCTGATATTTTTCTAGTTAAATAAATTTGGGACTATAACTCATAATTTATGCTTGAATTTTATTGAATATTATTTATCGAATTTTTTTTTTCGGCGGCCTTAATTTAAATATGTGGGGTATATTATCTTTTCAAGGAACAAATCGGTTTTATTTGCAATGTATTAAGGGCCTTTAAATTCATATTAAAATTTTTTGAAACATTGTTAAAATGTCCTTTATAATAGGATGAATGAGCATTAGGTCAGGAGAAGGCGTTTCTTCAGTGAAGAATGCAAGAAAACTCTTTTGGCGTCGGGGCATCGCCCCAAACCTCACTGTTGAATAATAAGCTGTAGATGTCAGCAGGAGAATGCGTTTTAACAGTGAATAATGCAAGAAAACGCTTTTGGAGTCGGGCTTTGCACTGAATCACACCGGGGAAGCTTACAACGCTCCCCCAGACCCCCAAGCTTGCAAGAGAAAGGCCTCAACATGACTGGGTTTTTTTTTTCGCCGAAGGTTGAGAAACACTGCTTTATTTTATTCTCATATATATATATTGTTGTGACACGGTTACTGTGTGGTCAACCGTGACACACGGTCAAGTGATGGGTATCGAGAGTTAGGGGACTTGGGGGAAGTGACGAGTGTGTAAACAAGAGAGAGAGAGTAAGTCAGCGAGTGAAGTTGGCATCTGTATATAACGTTGCCGTGTATATATGTTTGGTTAAAATGTTCGACAATTAAAAGACACTGTCAATGTAAAAGGACTTGTTTCTTCACAACTGGCGACCACGAAGAGATACGACGAGGCACATGTAAGTGGAAATGTCTATAAACAAAATATATAGAGATGCGGGCAAGGAAAATGGCCTGCAAGGCGAAGAACTTGAAAAGTTCATTACACTAAAAATAACACAGGAGGAAGAAAGGAGATTTAATAGGGAAGAAGCCAAAAAGAAAGAAGAAGATAGTAGAAGGAAGGAAATCTTACAACTAGAACTAAAACTTAAAGAAAAGAAAGACAAAGAACAGCAAAATGAAAAGGAGGAACACTTTGACAAATACAAACAACTAGACAGAATGTCTCCATTTGACGAGAGCCAGAATGAGTGCATTGACTCATATCTACTGAGATTTGAGGATATAGCAACATCATGCAACCTCCCACAGACAGAATGGGCAAGAAGCCTCATGGGGCGCTTAAAAGGTAGAGCCATCAACATCTGTCTTCAAATGAGAGATGAAGAAAGAAAAGAGTACGTGGCCGTGAAGGAGGCGTTGCTGAGACAGTTTGGCTCCACAAGTTACGAATACAGAAGGAGATTGAAAGAGTCGACACCTCTGGCGAACGACGATCCACAATTATTCGTCACCAACATGTCGATATACTTCGATCGATGGGTAGACCTGTCAAAAGGGGAGCACAAATATGAAACCCTCAGAGAACACATCATAATGGACGCTGTGATGGAAGCTTACAATAATAATGTGAAAACATACGTCACGGAGCGAGAGCCAAAGACCATCAGCAGCCTGATAGCACAACTAAGGCAGTATAAGGCCGCACACCCAAGGGAAGTGTTAGCTAGAGAGAACCCAACTGCGGCATCAGCTTTTATGGTGAACAACGCTGCAAGAATGCGGACTCCAAGCCCTTTATATAGAAGAGAGAACGCTTACAAGAGCCCGACATATAGATCTCGAAGAGAGAAAGATGAAGGAATGAGCCCAACATATAGATCTCGAAGAGAGAAAGATGAAGGAATGAGCCCAACATATAGATCTCGAAGAGAGAAAGATTAAGAAATGAGCCCGACCTATAGATATCGAAGAGACAAAGATGAAGAAAGGAGCCCAACATATACTTACAAGAATAGAGAATATCAACGTAATCAGCAAAGAGTTCGTTTCCAATGTCAAATTTGTGGTAGAACAAACCGCACAACAGAGACTTGCTTCTACAACCGACGCAATAAAGATTGGAACGACAGACCAAGAGATCGAGCATTTGCTGCCAAACACACTAATAAACTGCAGGTATACCCAGGGTTTGTGGGAGAACAAATGACCAAAGTACTGTACGATACAGGTGCAACTGCAATTTTAGTCGCAAAAGAATACGTCAACCCACAAGAGTACACCGGAAGAAGACAAGACTGTTGGTTACACTGGTCAAGTAACTACACATCTGGTAGCACCTATCAACATATACACACCGTTCATCAGTGGTTGGCATGAGGCTTTAGTACTAGACAATAAGCCTGACAACATTGGCCTTATCATTGGCTGTATCAAAGGCTCTAAACCTTGCACAGTTGAAGAATTGAACAAGTGGAAAGAAAACTACACACAGAAATGTTCCATGGTTACTACAAGAGCTCAGAAGAAAGCAGAAGAAGTGCTAAATACAAACGATAACATACAAGTTCCTTATGACAATGAAAATGAAAATACAGAAACAGAAAATAGCGATATGAGAAGCCATAATCAAGAAAACAACCCGAATGAAATCTCCACAGGAAGTCAAGACCCACTACAGATTAAAACAGAAAAATTTGTCAGTGAACAGAAAAATGATCCAGATCTAATAAAACTCATAGAAAGTGAAGCTCCACCAAGACGAGGGTTAATCAAGATAGGCGAAGATGGTGTTTATGTGAGAGAAATTCACCTGAAAGCAGACAAGACACAACAATTAATTGTTCCAAAGAAGTATAGAGAAACAATTTTAAAGCTTGCACATGACACCCCGTTTGCCGGACATATGGGAGTAAAAAGAACATTGAATAGAATCTTGAATGAATTTTTTTGGCCTAAAATTACGCAAGAAGTAAAGGCCTACATAAAATCCTGCCATATTTGCCAAGTACATGAAGCGAAGGGAACATATATGCAAGCTCCAATACAAACAATAGACTTAAGTGAAATGCCATTTGAAAAGATAGCTGTAGATATTATTGGACCAATGCCAGTAATATCCGGAAGAGGCCATCGCTACATATTGACTGTTGTAGACATGTGCACACGGTTTCCAGAAGCAATACCATTGAAATTTCTTCCGAAGATGTCGAAGACGCACTTACAGCAATATTTGCAAGAACAGGTCACCCTCGCATAATACTGAGTGATCAAGGCACCCAGTTTAAATCAAATGAATACGCACAGTTTTGCAAAACTCTGAATATTAAACAACAATTTGCTGCCCGTTTTCACCCCCAAGCAAATGGGATGTGCGAACGCCTGAATTCAACGCTGAAAACAATGCTGAACAAAGTAGCACAGGACAACCCAACAGACTGGGACAAGCTGATCAACCCGATACTGTTCGCCTACAGAGAAGTAACACACACAACAACGGGCTTCTCACCATTCGAGATGCTCTATGGCTCACCTGTTAGGGGACCCATGTCACTATACAGCGACTTTCTAGTAAATAGGAACATAGAAAATGACGTACTCACAGGATACGATCTTGTCATCAAAACAAGACAAAATATAATCAAAGCATGCGAAACTGTCCAAAAACTAACAAACATAGAGAAACCAGAACTATTGAGAAAGCTAAATCAGGGTCGAAAGTTGAGAACACTACAAGTTGGTGATAATGTCATGGTTCTGCTGCCTGACAAAAATAACCAACTATTTATAAAATGGCAGGGCCCATTCCAAGTCACAAAGGTAATTTCGAAGGTCGACTACAGTATAAACATCAGAGGTCGAGACAAAGTATTTCACATCAATATGCTAAAGCTGTACATGCCCAGACCATTTACCCTTTCAGCGAACGCTAAGCAAGACACGCAAGACAGTCAGAGAGTCATGAAGATAGAAACAATAGAGGAACCAGATGAATTACCATGTCCAGTTATTGAAAGCTGTGAAACTGTAAAAGATATAGACACATCACACCTCCAGTTTCCAGTTAAGCAAGATATTGATAAACTGCTAGCTCAATGGGCGCCAATATTCACAGACAAACCGGGTAGAACAACATAAAACACTATCCAACTGACTGATACGAAGTCCACAAAATCCAAACCATATCCAGTTTCCTTACACCATGAAGAGATACTGAAAAAGGAAATTTAAACGCTGCTAAAAATGGAAATAATTGATGCTTCCACATCCCCATACTCAGCTCCAGCAGTCCTAGTGAAACAAAAGGAAACAACCGGAAAGATGCGGCTATGTGTAGACTACCGGAAACATAACGCCATCACAGTAATGAAAGATACATACCCAATGCCTAACATAGAGAACATTATACCTAAACTTAGAGGTGCAAAATATTTCACTACTCTTGACTTAGCCAGAGGTTATTGGCAAATTCCACTAGACGAAGATGTTAAGCCACTTACAGCATTCACTACTCCATTTGGTTGTTACCAATGGAATTACATGAGTTTCGGGCTTAGTAACGCACCTGCGACCTTCAACAGAATGATGGCAAAACTAATAGGGAAAAGACCAGATGTCATTTTCTATCTTGATGACATTTGTGTCTTCCACAACACATTAGAAGAACACGTTGCTGGTCTGCAACAAGTATTCCAGATACTACCAGACAACGGGCTTACAATAAAACCTAGTAAGGTTAAAATCGCCAGAACAGACATTGAATTTCTAGGGCACAGAATACAACAAAATACGATCAGACCATTACAAGACAATATAAGCAAGATACTCAAGTTACAATACCTACAACAAAAGGACAAGTCCGAAGCATCTTAGGTTTATGTAATTACTAAAGACGGTTCCTGGCAAATTTCACATGTATTACACAACCTCTAATTGAACTGACAAAAAAAGGCATGCCAAACAAGATCACATGGAGCTTCAGACTACAGGAATGCCTGCAAAGCATTAAAAATGTCTTCTCAGACGACATAGTACTGCAGCTTCCAGACATCAGAAACCCTTTCTACTTGGCAACAGATGCATCCTCCACAGCAGTGGGAGGCACTTTAATGCAGAAGTGTGATGCAACGCTAAGACCAGTTTACTACATTAGCAGAAAGCTGAACGCAGCAGAACAGAAATATTCCACGATAGAGCGTGAATCTCTAGCTATTGTGTTCTGCATAACGAAACTATCCCGTTACTTGCTTGGGAAATCATTCATCTTGTTAACAGATCACGCCCCATTAGCCAGTGCTGTGCTAGTTACTGTCAAACTGTAACTAGTTATAGTTACTAGTTACAACAGATAAAATATAACTAGTTACTCTATTAGTTACTCTATTAGTTACTCTATTCAAAATGTAACTAGTTACTTTACTAGTTACTCCAAAAAGTAACTAGATAGCTACTATTAGTTACTGGGATTGTCAACGATAAGTTGTATGATTCTCCAACAACGGTTATAATTCGTCACATAATTCTTTATTAAAAACAGTATGATAAGTATTTATAAAAAAAACAATCATTCATCAATATATTAGTCAAAGCAACATCAACCAGTTTAAAGTGTAAAATTAACCTATCATTAAAAACTATTAATTGTTGTGTTGCATAACTAACTAAACAATAATCACTGTATCAGTTTTTTATTGGCTCTTAGCAGTAAGATCATTTCAAAATGATCATCCGTTAGACTAATTCTTCGTGGAGTCAGTATTTGCCCGCCTATGCTAAATAGCCTTTCCACTGGAGCAGTTGACGGAAGACTTGTGTTTTTACGAACAAATACTTGTTTCACAAGTGGATAGTGCTGGAGACTAGATATGTCTTTTGAAGAATCGTTTAGGAAAAGTTCAAGTTCAGACTGAGCAGTACTACCTCCAGTATCAGACTCATAAAAACAGAAGAAACTTCCTACATGAGATGATGAAGTCGTTGCAGTTGTAACATCATTGGAAGCATTGCCTGCAGCATCACAGTCAGCCATGGCCTGCATTGCTTGTAGCAGCAAATATTTAGCTCGAACTCTTTCAGCGTCAGACTGTATCCATCGGAGCTTGAATTGTGGATGAGAAGCACTTGCAATTATCAAATCATCTTCACCTTCAAGTGGGCCTAATCTTTTACTGATTCCACTAAGTAATGCATCAGCCAGTGGAGCCGCAAACTTCAATAAGGGCTTCATTGAAGAAAGATGTGAACGCAAGGAAGAAATTTTTGGTACGAGTAGTCCCATGAAACAGTTGACTTCAGCTTGCAACGTGTCCAGAGCCATGGCTAATGGTTGCATAACCTTGATGTACTCGGCCATGAAAATTATTTCATTTGGGCGGAAACTTGTTAGAGAAAGTTTGCTGCATATGTCATTTAACACAGCTTCAGATTTTTTCTCAACAATGGAATAGACCTTGCCAACAGAATTATAAAATGAGTTCCATCGTGTAACATTTGGAACAGCAAGTGTTAAATTGGATAAATCATGCACCACTTCAGCTGCCTGTGGACTTCTGCTTGCCTTGTTCCAGAGTGCAGCGCATTTAGCAAAAGTGCTGCGGTTCAACTTTTTGTAATTAAAATCATCATTTGCTTTTTCTGAATCAGAAACTGTTATAAGATTTATTGTGTGAGCTCCACAACGATGATGAGGTGGCAATGTAAATTCTGAAGCATCTTGGCAAGATTGCTTGTCATTTTCTAGAATGTCTGCAACATTAGTAAAGGTCACTGCTCCATCCTCTATTTGTGATAGCACTGTCTGTTTTGAGTCTGCCTGCATTGTCTCCAGCTCAGAAAAAACTTTAAAAGCCTTTACAAAATTTGATCCATTGTCAGTAACTGTGCATATAACTTTTTCAGTGATGCGGAATTTGGAGTGAATTTCTTCAAGTGTTGCAGCAATCAAGTCGAAGGTATGTCTGCCTCGTAATCGTGAACATGCCAAAGCAGCTGATTTTCGTTCTAGAGTACTTATCTCTATCCAGTGCACAGTTACTCCAAAAAAACTTCGATTATGGGCTGTCCAGATATCTGCTGTCGTGCAGACTACAGTAACAAGTGACAGCTTCTGCTAAAGATCATCATGCATTGTCTTGTATTCGTCTTCAATGTTGCCTGTATATTAAAATTATACAACAAAAGCTCTTTTTTAAATTGCCAGAATAAACATTTTTTGTTTATATTATTATTTTAAAAAATTTGTAATGAGATAAGATGAATGACATTTTATGCAAATAATGCCTTTAAGTACAAATCTGAAATCTAAATACCAATTACAAATTAATAAATCTAAATTCACTGTATATGTTGATAGCGAAATTATACAAACACAAATAGCAACACAATGTACTAATTAAATAATGAAACAAAACATAAAAAATATATTGTAAATACTACTACCAACCAGTGAGAGTCTTTCGTGTCATCACAGTTTTGCCGGGTTGAAGTCCAGTTACCAATTTAATGAATTCAGGTGATTCAACAACTGAAAATGCTTGCATGTCTCCGATAAAACAAGTTCATGATCAGATCGTTTACATGTTGCTGTGACAGAAGTGCCACACTATTACTGGTCCATGAAGTTAAAGTTTTCTGTTTCTTCGCCACCGGTTCAGGTAATCCATTTGATGAAGTGACAGACCTCTTCAGTGTTGGTAATTTATCATGTGCAGCAGGATGAACACTCTAATAATAAAAAGTAGTACAAAAAAATAATCATAATAAATAATAAATTGGTTTTTACAAATGTAAATGTTTTGAAACAATGGCATCTTCAGCCTATTAATTATATAATAACATAACTTTGCTAACCTGCAGATGTTTTTTGAGATTGGCCGTAGAATTGAGCGCACAGCTATAAGTCTGTTTCGTAGCTGGAGGACAAAGCTTGCAACGTACACGAACGTTTTTGTTGTCGATTTCAATTTTCGTAAAAAATTCGGTAAACACTGAACGTTCAAAAGAATTTTCAATTTGCTTTGAGTCCGCCATTGAGTTTGTCAAAAATTAAATTAGCTTTTTTATCGCTCACAACCAACTAGAACTTCCTATAACCATAAACATAAAAATACTTAACAAATATTATTGATTGCCATAGGCTCGTTCAGGCGCCAATAAACACACATGCGCATGCGCACACATGATACAACAACGACCAAAGTAACTAGTAAAGTAACTAGCAATTTGCGTTACTAGTTACTGATAAAAGTAACTAGTTACTTAGACTAGTTACAGTTCAGTAAAAGTAACTAGTTACAGCATTAGTTACTTCAAATTGTAACTAGTTACAGTAACTAGCGTTACTGTAACTAGTTACTACCCAGCACTGCCATTAGCTTATATCAATACAAATAAGCTAGCCAACCAGAGGATCACTAAATGGGCTTTAAAACTTCAAGACTTCAGCTTTACACTTCAAGCTATTCCGGGACAAATCAACGTGATAGCTGACGTGTTGACAAGATGTGTCTAGGGACCGCTGGACTTATGTTCATTCATTAATCAGATAATGAGAAAATTAACAAATACCTTGTAAGATAACTTTAAGGTCTGTCTTGTCAAGATTGAATTAACATTACGCTCCAGAATTTTTTATTTTCATTCAGTGATGGTAAATTTGTACTACAATTGAGTTTTTTTTATGTTTGTTGCAATGTTGCATTGATTGTAGTCATAGATGATAGATGTCCATTTAGGAACTGGTATGAAAGAAACACATAGTAAACAATTCCCTTAATTTGGAAGATGTTTTGATGTAACATAAAGTATTAACTAATTGTGCATTTTTCACCTGACAATGTTGGCATTCAATTGGAAATGTCATTGCAATAACATATTATTGAAGATTTATTTGTCGTCATAGACATTATCAGTTCTCTCATAATAGAAGATGCCATTGTATTACATGTCATTGTTTTTTCTTGTCGATGTAAAACATTATTGATGTACACCCAAACTATTGGGTTCATAAAATTTTGATACGATCAAAATTTTTCTCTGCCCTGGGAGGACTGTTGTGACACGGTTACTGTGTGGTCAACCGTGACACACGGTCAAGTGTTGGGTATCGAGAGTTAGGGGACTTGGGGGAAGTGACGAGTGTGTAAACAAGAGAGAGAGAGAGAAAGTCAGCGAGTGAAGTTGGGTATCTGTATATAACGTTGCCGTGTATATATGTTTGGTTAAAATGTTCGACAATTAAAAGACACTGTCAACGTAAAAGGACTTGTTTCTTCATATATATATATATATATATATATATATATATATATATATATATATATATATATATATATATATATATATTGTACGCACGTTTATACATAGGGTTAGGGTTTACTGGGGGTTAGGGTTAGAGCTTGGAAAAAAATCCCCACCCCCCACTCCAAAGTTCTGAATCCGCTAGTCCCTTGATATCTTTTCAAAAGTTTTTTTTAAAGTTGCATGACTTGAATTCGAACTTGAGGGCTTAAGCCTATTCACTAACCACTGTACCAGCAAAGTGCTTTTGAAACTATGTTTCATAGCTATCTAATGTTAGTTACAAACTTTTAAGCAACAACATAATTTTCTACACTAAGTACAAAGGGGACTAATGCTACTTATACCACCACATTTATTAAGTATAATTTCTTTCCCTTGTTTGATACCATAAAAATAATAATTAGCAATAATTAATTAACTAATTGACTAAATGATTCTTTTTTTGTTAGGTACAAGAAATAATTTGTGCAAAATTTCAACTTGATTGGATATTGATTGTAGGAGAAATAACCTGTACGAAAATTGTGTACAAGAATTTCACCAGACAGACAGTTTATATGGCTTTGTAAAAATAGGCTCATTATGAAAGGGATATTCAGAATTTTGAAATGTAACAAAAGCCAACAACAATAATTACATTAATAATAAAAATGATTTTATTTCCAACAAATGACATAAGTTCTAAGTAAATGTTGACATAAATTCATTATCACTCAACACTGGATATGAACTGAGTAACTACAGTAACATATCACTGTGCTGAACTACAGTAACATATCACTGTGTTGAACTACAGTAACATATCATTGTGTTGAACTACAGTAATATATCACTGCGTTGAACTACAGTAACATATCACTGCGTTGAACTACAGTAACATATCACTGCGTTGAACTACAGTAACATATCACTGCGTTGAACTACAGTAACATATCATTGTGTTGAACTACAGTAACATATCATTGCGTTGAACTACAGTAACATATCACTGCGTTGAACTACAGTAACATATCACTGCGTTGAACTACAGTAACATATCACTGCGTTGAACTACAGTAACATATCATTGTGTTGAACTACAGTAACATATCGCTGTGTTGAACTACGGTAACATATCGCTGTGTTGAACTACGGTAACATATCGCTGTGTTGAACTACACGTGTAAGAGTAACACAGCCATTACCAGCAAGTTACATGCTTGTTAACCCCAGCTAAAGTTTTTAAAGTCAAATAGATGACACTTCAAACCATTGAGTTTCATGCATGCACCCAATACCAAATGATTGGCTTCCTTCACATGACACCATTGTATCATCCCCCACAAAATCTTAAGCATAAACCAAGCATTAATTGAGAAAAAAAAAATTTTTTTGTGATGATCACACAATCTCTTGGACTTGATTCAAAAGCAATTGAAAACAAAGCTTTAGAACAAAGAAAGAAGAAAAAATAGTGGAATCAATGTTTCATTGAATACAAATCTTCTGGAGCTATGTCGTCAGGAAAAATCCTGTTCCTACAAAGAACAGAACTAAACTTGCCAGGAAGGTTAATAGACAAAAAAAAAAGTACTTAAAAATCTAGTTTAATTAACTGAGAATAACTCCCTAACATTAATTTTTTTTATGCCCATATTATGATCAGTTTTGTTTTATACATTTCAGATGTTCATTCAGAAAAGAATGATTGTTATATCCTTGCCCAAACTGCAGGACAGCAGTGTTTGAACTCTGGAATATCGTGATGACAGTCCAAAAGGAATAACACACCACCAGAAACACATCCTCATCCAACAAATGTATAAAAGAAAGTCACAGAAATACCCTGTCTGCTGAGAGCTTTTGAGTTAAACAAATATACAGATAATAATAAGAAATGAGGTAAGCCTGAAAGATGAATACTGATAGGACAGGACAAAAAAATCTTAATTGTTATTTTAACACCTGAAAATCTGATTACATGTTTAGACATCTCAAAATACAAACCATAAGCACTTTATGCAACAATAACAATATAATCACCATAACACAAGTATGTAGTTACAAAAATTTGTAGCAACAGATAAAATTTCAAACAGGTAAGAATTATGATAACATAAAATATTTTTTCCCCTTCATTTGTTGGTCAAGTTGACGACTTCTTAAACATTCTAGTCTTCTACAAGTTGGCACCAGTTTTGTCCTGAAAAAGAAAACAAAAAATTATTTAAAGTAAAATTAAAAAGGACATTTATTTATGTATTTAAAAATATAATATAATTGTTAGTTCCCTTGAGTCTTAAAGACAAAAATGGTAAAACAGCAAGTGAACAAAATTGGTACATGAGAAACAACCCCTGATCTTGACCTTAATTTAGTTTTTCTCCCAAAGAAAAATAGGACATTGACAATTTGAAAAATAATTACCTATTGGGGGATGAAACCCATGACATTTGCATTATTAGCAAAACTATATTTTAGTACAATTTGATTTGGTGTTTTTTTACACGATATAAAAACATATTTTTACTTAAGCAAGAAAATATTTTAAGGAATTCTATGTCATTTAAAAAAGTTAAAAAAAAATCAATTTTAAATTTTTTTTTTTTATAAGTTACAGAAAACAAAGTAATTTTTCAATGAAACCTATCCACATGCTGTTACTTAAATTCAATTCAACATGCATTTTAATTTTTAAAATATCTTAACATTTTTTTCCCAATAGATTTTTGTCTCCCTAACCACCACCCTAGATTGTCAGAAAAACAATTTCCTTGATGATCAAAACTTCTTTTTAAAGAACAATATAATGTTTTCTAGATCTAGCTAAAAATATCTTTAGATCTTTTGTTATAGAAAGCCAACTGGAACATATAGATGAAAATAGATCAAGAATGTTTATGGTGTCTTTTTACACAATGAAAACTTGTCATATGTCATGTCATGGCTAGGATTTCTTGCTTGTGTCTAACCCTTTTACAAGATTACAAGTTTCCTTTCTAGTAATGTCTTTATTCATGGGTAAAAGCAACTTAGGACTAGCGAATGTGGTCTTTATTCAGCAAGCATAAAAAGATAAGATAAGATAATTTTATTGATCCAATCAAATGGAAATTCAGTTTGAATACAATTGACAACATCAGCATAACTACTGTACAATAACAGTATATCTGAAAAATTCGAACAACATTCACACACGAAACACATACACATTCACAACCGGCGTTTTATGAATTTGACTTCTATGTACTTCTCGATGACGACAGATGGCCTTGTAACACTCTAATCGATAGTGGGATAAAGGAGTTCTTAAATCTTTCTGTTTTAGAAAGGAGACATCGACTTCGTTCAGATCTTATGTAACAGTGGTTTAATGGGTGCAGGTGGTCTTTAAGAATCAAAAGTGTTTTGGAGAGGCATCTTTCATAAAAAAGCTCTTCAAGAGACGGTAGCTGTATTCAAGTGATATGCGATGCTTTTTTAATTAGTCTATTTAGTCTAAGTCTTTGTTCCACTGAAGTATTACCATACCAGCAGGTGATGGCAAAGTTAATTAGACTGCTGATGGTTGCTGTATAAAAAAAGTTTAATAATTGTTTTGTGCATGTTAAATTTTCTTAGCTTTCTGAGATAGAAGAGTCGCTGGCGAATTTTTGTGTAGAGGTTTTGACAGTATTCACTCCGTTTCAGTTTGTTGTTGATGGTTGTTCCTAGATATTTATATTCTTTTAATTGTTCTATGGTTTGATGGTTTGTATGAATTTCTGCAATATGGCCTTTATGTTTCTTAAAGTCAATTATCAGTTTTCTGAACATATAAAATTTGAAAGTTATATATGCACCATAGGTAAAAGGTGTTAATTGTTTAATTGTACAGATTATCATCACCTGCAATAAGGCCAATGATTGCTGTGTCGTTAGCAAATTTTATGATGGGAGTGTCAGCTGATAGGCTCTGAATGTCATTTGTGTATTTTTGTGTAGAGGTTTTGACAGTATTCACTCCATTTCAGTTTGTTGTTGATGGTTGTTCCTAGATATTTATATTCTTTTAATTGTTCTATGGTTTGATGGTTTGTATGAATTTCTGCAATATGGCCTTTATGTTTCTTAAAGTCAATTATCAGTTTTCTGAACATATAAAATTTGAAAGTTATATATGCACCATAGGTAAAAGGTGTTAATTGTTTAATTGTACAGATTATCATCACCTGCAATAAGGCCAATGATTGCTGTGTCGTTAGCAAATTTTATGATGGGGAGTGTCAGCTGATAGGTTCTGAATGTCATTTGTGTATTTTTGTGTAGAGGTTTTGACAGTATTCACTCCATTTCAGTTTGTTGTTGATGGTTGTTCCTAGATATTTATATTCTTTTAATTGTTCTATGGTTTGATGGTTTGTATGAATTTCTGCAATATGGCCTTTATGTTTCTTAAAGTCAATTATCAGTTTTCTGAACATATAAAATTTGAAAGTTATATATGCACCATAGGTAAAAGGTGTTAATTGTTTAATTGTACAGATTATCATCACCTGCAATAAGGCCAATGATTGCTGTGTCGTTAGCAAATTTTATGATGGGGAGTGTCAGCTGATAGGTTCTGAATGTCATTTGTGTATATGGTATGCAATGCTGGTGACAGGACGCACCACTGTGGCGCTCCAGTGCTAATCTCTCTCATGCCTGACACATGCCTGTTTAGTTTTACATATATATAGTAAAATGAAGATTAAAATATATTGCATGGACTTGAGCTAGAGCCAGCTGTGTTTAGCTAAACATTTCTCCTCCCATCCTTTTAAAAGAGTTACCAGGCATTACGAGCGAGGAAAGTTGTTGTATCAGTACAATCTTTTTGTCCTTCTATCAGTTTTCAAATTTTGATACATGGGAGATAACCCTGAGATAAATATGAAACAAAATCTACTTTAAGTGAGTGAGAATATTTTTCCTAAAAATAGAGACGCCCAGTAACAATGATTACTTATTTAGAAAATAAAATGTGTATTATCACCTTTCCAAGGCCGAGTCCATCCTTGACCCGCTGTCCAAACTCAGGGTCAACCTTAGAAAAGTTTTGGACTGCTCTCTTTTGAATGAAATCTTGGGCTTCCCTCAGGTGGCCTACAATGTTCTCTACCAGACTGGTCCTCTCATCAGTAGACAGAACCTGCAGGAAGAGAAAAGCAATGAATTGATTTAAATATGCATAAACATGGTAATCAAAGCGCATCATTTTAATATTTTTAATTTAACTTTCAAATGAAAATTAAAAACATTATAAAAAAAAATTAAGTAAATTAAAGTCTATTTTTACTTTATGAAGCTGATGGTGGCTATAATTTCTTATTCTATTTATTTTGTGTAATGCTTCATTTATGATATAGTCAACTATGCACACTTAAGTTAATCTATCAACAGTCCAGCTAATGATTTCTACATAAGACGATACGCAAAATGTTAAAGTAGATTAATTATTTATTCAACTCTTTACTGAATATAAAGAAACATTGGAGTCGAATGAAGTAATTCACGCTGAAGTTGTGTTTAAAAAAAATGTAAAAAAAAAAGACATGAGCCACATTTAATTTTAAGCTGATTATATATTGAAAAATTATAATGGTCAAACCTGAGTTTTCCCTGTGTGGCCAATAAGGCAATTTTTTTTTATTTGAAAAAGATATTCATAAACTATAAAATTCCTAGGAAAACTGTTACAAACTTTCCAAAATACCCATGTAGTTTCCAACCAGTTTGAACCCATGCAGAGTTTGCAAGTTAATAGGAGGAATTAAAAAAAAACAACAACAAACTAGTTTATTAACTACATGGAGGCACAGAGGCTCAGTGGTAAAGCGTAAAGCGCCTGGCTTCTGAACCAGAGGTCCTGAGTTCTAATCCTGGTGAGGACTGGGATTTTAATTTTGGGATATTCAGGGCACCTCTGACTTCACCCAGCTCTAATGGGTTGGAGAAAAGCAAAGCGGTTGGGTTGTGCTGGCCACATGACACCCTCGTTTAACCAGCCACAGAAACAGATAATCTTTACATTATCTGCTCTATAGAATTGCAAGGTCTTAAAGGGGAATTTTTTTTTTTAAGTATATTTAACAGGAACATATGGGAAGTTGGTGAGAAATATGCAATGTTCAAATCCATTTAAATTACTTTTAGTTTTCTAGATTTTCAGTTGTCTGAGCTGTAGTCAAAGGAAAGCACAGCCTTTGGCATAAATTCGAACACTGTGGCAGTCAAAAATAATGCTGAAAAAAAAATGTCATTAACCTTTCTCCAAAAGTTTCCAACTTGGGTAAAATTGTCATCATCGTGAGTATTGTATCTCTGGACATCTCCGGACAAAGTGAAGGTTGATTCAAGGTGAGCCTGGACATCAACTGGTCCTCCAAAACTATTGGGAAAGTAGTTCGGTGCACCGTCTGTTTACCGAAAAAAAAAAAAATTGTAATACAACTATAATTAAATTACTCTTCAAAAGTACTGAATATTTAAAAACAAACAAATTTCACTTCAAGCCAAACAGGAGTTTAAAATGTACACATTGTATTCTCTTTGTATTTTCAGTAAATGTGAATAGATTTTTTAAATTTTAAAACAAAAACTTGAGGTTAAATTGAGAGGAAGAAAGTAAATTGCAATTAAGTTTATCCTTTGAGATGGCAGGTGATGTAAAGTTTATCAATATCTGTTGCCAAAATTAACAAGGGTGTCCTGTATCAAGCCCAAGAAATCTCTTGTGTACCCAACAAATGTCAATTAAAACAGGTCATATAACACAAGGACTTTTTAAAATCAAAGATTGAATGAAATAAACAAATAACAAAACACATGATAGTAATATCCACACTGACCTTGATTATCAGTCACACACTGTGGGCCATCCCTCTGGTAATTTTTCACTTTTGTGTTATAAGGGCAGTTAACTGGGATCTGTAAATAATTGCTGCCCAAGCGGTGGCGGTGAGTATCAGTGTAGGAATACAGACGACCCTGAAAATGATATAAATAATTTTCAGATGTTATTTTTTTTATAAGATCAGCTCAAATTAATAATACCTTAAGTTTAAATAAAAAATTCCATTTTTTTTAAAAATCTTAAGATAAATAAAAACAAAAACAAATACAACAGAGTTTAAAAATAAAAAAGCAATAGATTTGCTTTTATCAAACAAAATCTCCTTAGAGCTATAGGCAGCTGGCTACATGTACAGTTATAAAGAAGAGTAATTACAAACTTAAAATATACGTCTTATTCATAAAACAAGTTTATTTATTAAACCAAAATATCTTTCTTTGTTCATAATTAAAGCACATTCACTTTTTTTTAAATTACATCTTAGTATAATTATGTGTTAATCTTGTTGTTATGTTAATGTCATGTCTCTGTTGTACAAAAAAAAATATTGTATAAAAGAATGGCTTAACATTTACCTGCAACATTTTATCAGGACTTGGTTCAATACCTGGCACCAGATGGGCAGGTGAGAAGGCTAGCTGCTCAATGTCTGCAAAATAATTCTTTGGATTGCGGTTCAAGACCATTTTACCCACTGGGATCAGTGGGAACTCTGAATGTGGCCAAATCTGAAACATATATGAGATGTTTTTAAGGAGTTAAACAATATACCAAGCTGATAAAGTCTGAGGTATTATTCTCAGGAATACAGCTTCATAGGGATGAAGGACGTATTTGGAAGGTCACTAAATTTGTGGAGCTACAAGGTATTATGTCATATGGCCTAGTTCTTTTCCAGAGCACCACGGGAGGAGGAGTCTTTCCTGCTTACGTATCGATTTCCGACTAAAGACAAGCATAATTTGTGTTAAAATAAAACTAATATAATAAAATTATAAAAGACTCAAAAACAATTATCTTGAGTTGAGCAACACTAATTTGATTATAAAAGCTCTCTCTCCTTAGCTTCTAGAAAAAACAAAGTACAAATGTCTTACTACAAAGTTAAGTGCAGTACACACATTTTGTGACAGCAAACAAAAGATTTAGCACAGCGACCACAATCATCACTTGATGAAACATGGTAGTTGAAAGATAGAGTTTTGCTGGCTAATGGAAGGTCCTGAGTTTGAATCTATGTGAAGGATGTTTTTTTTTTATAAATTAAGGAATTAAAGATTTCATAAATTTATCTAGTTGAAATGGGTAACAGAAATTTGTCTGGAAAAGTATTGAAGGTGTTTGGTTGTTGTGATATAAATTTTTACTCATACTAACAAGTATGCCTTGTACAAGTCCTGAAAAGTATATTTTTACATTTTAATGTTTACCTTTGTCAAGTCAAAAGGATTCCATCTAAATTTCTCTGCTTCTTCTGGGCTCATGATCTGGATGTATACTGACCAAGATGGAGGATTTCCTTCAGCGATGGCATTGTACAGGTCTCTGGTTGCATAATCTGGGTCAGTGCCCTGAAGCTTAGCAGCAGCAGCAGCTGTCAGATTCTTGATGCCCTGGTCAGTCTGAAAGAAGAGGACACATTAAAAAAAAATGATTTATTGAATAATTGGATTAAAAAATGAAAAATCCATTCAAGGGCTTAATTTATGTAAATCACTGATGCCCAAATTACAACTTCCTGGCCATATCTGTCAGGAGGTGATGACATTACCATTGAACCTTCTGCCTACAGTGCGTAGTAAAGCTGCAGTTGACCAGTACAGCACACATTGTTTTAGGTGATGTGACCCGTGACATGTATGTAAAATTTATATGATCTAAAAAAGGTTGGGTACCACTTGAAACTGCGGGCATAAGCTTTCGGTGCATGGCTGTCTATTGGGAGAAATCTTTCCCAACAGTCAATGGGATAGTGGGAAATCATGACAGGTGCTCTAATTCTCTGATAAACTTTTCCAATGTAGAGGTAATTAGCTATAAGTAAATGTGTAGGTCTAAATAAGACTTTGTTAATTTCCTTTTTAACAGGCCAAGTGTACAATAGAAATCAATTATATTTACACATTTTTTTATTTATACATGTTAAAGACCCACATGTAAGAAAATAAAAGCATAGTTTTTATGTTGCTAGTCCTCTGCCCCCCTTCCTTTACATGACCTCTATATTTAATGAGAAACAATGTTAAAAATCATTCAAAGGCCCAGAAACCATAAAAAATTCTTGCTTCTGGCGAGATATCAATTGTTGTTTTTTTTACTTCAGCACATAATACAAATAGTGATCACTGACCCATATAATACATAAAAAAAAAAAAGAAAGAAACATACTTTAAACGTTAAGTTAAACTTTTAAATTGCATGTTATGTCTATTTATATTACACTTTCAATTTTTCACAAACTGAGCCTACAGACTAGGTGATTATACCTTGAAGTGAAACTTGCAGTAATTGAACTTGCAATCTTTGTTCGCCAGCTTAAATGTATGGCTACCATAGCCATTCATATGTCTGTATCCGTCTGGTGTCCCACGATCAGAGTACAAGAATGCCACCTGGTGAGTTGTCTCAGGGCGCAGGGTAAAGAAGTCCCAAGTCATGTCTGCATCCTATCAACAAAACCAGCAGTAAATGAAAACTGCCAACCCTTTACAAAAGCACTAAACTAAATAATTTAACATTTACACAAAATTCTCTTAATTGTTAATAACAAGAAAAGCATTTATTATGATCATGTTAAAACTTTCAAACAGAGAAGCCACAACCATAAATAAATCAAACAGTCACTGCTTTTAGTTGCTTTATCAAAGAAGACAAAAGACATTCATATTTGATTTGTGACATCCTTATCAAATTTGTGTTTCATCCATTTAACAATAACACAGTGCTTCACTATTAACCACAGGGAAATGTACACTGAGGTTTTAAACTGATGCATAAAACTCAATAATTGCAATCAAAACATATTACATCATTTTTAAATTTTTAATGGAGGGGTGGTGGCTTATCAACTGGAGGGACCTGGGTTTAAATCTTGGTATTTCTAATTTCAGGATCTTTAGAGCCTATCTGAATACACCTAGCTCTAAAGGGTACATGACATTAGATGGGGAAAAGTAAAGGCGGTTGGTCATTATGCTGGCCACATGACACAGAAACTGATGACCTTTACATCATCTGCCCTATAGACAGCATGATCTGAAAGGGGAGCTTTAAATCCCAAGGCATTACATCACATAGAAATGCCTAAAAAGCACTCACAACAATTCTACTTTATGTTAGATCACTTCTTAGAGAAGCAGTAGATTAAAAAAAATAAAACTTACCTTCAGATTTGTGACCGGGTTTCTCTTCTGGGTGTGGATGAAACTGGGAAACTGGTGACATTAGGAAAAATAGGAGTAAAAAAAAAAGAAATATGAATATTTTAATGTTGACATTTAATTGTTGCATACTTCCATTAAAGTACAAAGTTAAATAGAATTTCTATTAATTCTTTAAATTAATGGATTAGAATGGACAATTTCCAGTATAAAATTAAAAAGGGAGTTAATAAGAGTGGTGTGCTTTAATTCTGATACAAAAAAGAAAATGGAAAATAAAACAATAAATGAACCAAAAGTTTGGTTTGCTTTTTTCTTTCAACAGATTTTCCTATCAGGCTGTAGTGCTCTGTTACAATAAATTAGTTCATAATATAATCTATCTTAAAACACCATATGTCCCCAACATAAAGATGTTGGATGTTGCAGCAATCTCTCATCATAAAATAAAAGATTATGTGGTCACCACTGCTGATACTTTCACTTTGTTATGCCATCTTGAACTTAGAATCAAATCTTTATGTCCCAGAGAATGCTGAGATGGGTAGATTCCATTTATTGTTTAAAGACCTTTTAGTTTGTTTTATATTATGTGTAAGGAGAGCATAGATTCTAATGGAATATGTTTACCCAACAATGTTTCCAAACAACTATTGACAAAGTGAAAAGTCAAGCCATGCAAAAAATAATTTGACTGCCGCTTATATTTTTAAGAATATACAGCAATACCCCAAGCTGCCCCTCACAGTTTGGTAGCACAAAAATAAAACTAAACTTTAAACAAGAGGGAAAGCAAACTAATAGTTACTATCTTATAAAATACAGATGTTACTTCAAAAAAGATGATTGTTATAATTACTAAAAACATAATGATGATAAAAATAAGGAAAAACTTTCAAAAATTACAACAAAAAATGGCACTTTCCCAAAAAAATAAAGAGAGAAAACAGCTACTGACCAGAATGGGATCTCTGATGAAGAAAATGGGAGTGTTGTTTCCAACTAGGTCCCAGTTACCATCTTCCGTATAAAATTTGAGAGCAAAACCTCTGGGATCTCTGGCTGTGTCTGCAGAACCTTTTTCTCCACCTTGAAGCAGAATATAGAGACAGAAAGGTTAATTCATCTTCATAAAACAAAGTTTACATGCAATGTACTGATTGAATCAAATGACTTTTTTTATTTACGAACAAACAAAAAGTAATCCCCAGAGGTTATAATCGCAAACAGTGACACCAGTGTTGACAAATTACATCAAAGCTAATTCTGCATATGGTTCTGGTGGATAAATTGATTGGTGGATGATCAGAAGATCCTTAATTAGAATCCTATAGGAATGGAGGAATTTTTATTTAAGAATGTTCCCTTGTCTAGCAAGCCATGTAGAGTACTATGACAACTGTATTGGTAAATTTAATTGGTATTTTAGTAAAACAGTTGGTCACAACCATGAGCAAAGCAGTGAATGATATTTCGCATCTTACTAGCTGATGGTACCTTGACTATATACAAAAATTGGACAACAACCTATCCGATATATCACATCAAATAAATAATTACGCACCAACTGTTGAGAAACGGGCTGCCATTGGTGTCTTCTTGCCAACATGTTCAAATATTTTAGCTTTGCTATACTTCGTTATGTCATGAGTCACCTCAAAGTAGCCAAAGGCGCCTAAAAAAAAGAGAAATGATGAAAATGTAAAGAATTAAGGTAGGAAACAAAGATTACAAATTCGGGAAGAGAAACTGCAGCACTTAAGACAATATTTTGGGGTTTCTGTCCATTTTTAAACTACTCCCTTCACATTTTAAAAATATTAATAATAGTGAGAAAAAAATAAAAAAATCAATACAAAATCTGAGACTATTAACTATTCTATTAACAACAACAAAAAAAAAGTTACATTTTTGTACAACTTGTTAACTCTTTGACTCCAGAAGGATGCTCTCATCAGTGATTTTTTACAGCTATAAAGCTGTGATTAACGCTGGCAACATCAATGTTTTGAACTTTTTTTTCTGTTTTATTTTCTCTCATATATGTTATTATTGCTTAAAATATTATCTTCAATAGTTTCCCTTGCTAAGCATCCAGAATTTCCTTCTTTCAATGTGTTTTTGCAGTGAAAGATTTTTTGAAAGAGTGGGGTCTTAAAAAGGCTCTAGTTTCTTCAGATTTATGTTCTGGATGATGGTAATAGGTGATAATGAGCTCACAACATTCATGGTATGTGTTTTTAAATGGTTTTAATATTAAGTTATGTGGAAATATGAATAAATATCGTAAATAATTTTTTTTAGTATAGGGACCCAGAGGGTTGATTATAGATTTTATATTTTTTGTAAATGAAAGTAATGAAGAGAAGCAAATCTGACATGTAAAAAACATTTATATCCTATTTTCCCCCTTTGCAACCAAGAAACAAATATTGGCTGCATTACTGTGTACACATTGACCTTTTAATGACAAATTTAAAAAGATTGAAACTGTTGGCATGTCTTTCAACATGTGAAATATTAACTGGCTGTCCTAAAAAATATATGAAATATTGTAAAACATTAATTCCTTACCTGACATACAGTAATTTAAAACCATAAAATTAGAACGCAACTTACTGAGGTGAACTTTGACCTACTTAAAACTAAGTGGACAGATATGAATCAAGGTCATCTAAATTATCAGTAGAAAACAGAAAAGTTACTTAGGTCTAGTTCTGTCATATTGTATAATCTACAAAGTTTATAGTTTCTAAGCATCTTTCTAAGAATGAAATGAAACAAACCTGCCCCTTTTGCGTGAACAACCCGTTCTGGAATGCGCTCCCTGTTGAAATGGGCCATATCATCCAGGAAGACATGGTCTTGGATAAGCATGGGCCCCCTTGGGCCAACTGTGAGAACGGCATTCTTATTACCAACTGGAGCCCCAGCAGCTGTTGTTATCGTGTCTTGTTTCTGAAATTGGAAATTATTATTTTTAACCGATCTTGACATTGTATAGTGTCACATCAAAGAGTTGATTTATAGTGCAGCATCAAACTGATAACTACAACTAACAGGAGGTGCACTATACTCTCCCTATCTCATTAAGAACTGATTCTGAGACAAAATATCAGACACACATGCTCACACACTTGCCTAAACAAATTGTTTCCATACATATAGTAACAAAATCAATGCAGAAATAGAAACTATTACACCTTAAAATTCCTATTCATTAGATATTTTTGAGGTATGGATGCAATAAATAGATATTATTAAATTTGAAAAAAATATTGTTTAACAAGATTTATTTTTGGGTAGACAAAGAACATCTTATAAATTCATTCGTCCTTCACTAACACACAATAGTATCTGGTGCTAATTCTGTCACACATGTATTGAGTGGCTGCTATGGGCTTGTCATCTGCACAAACTTAGTTGTTAACCTACATCAATGGTCCTGTAAATGGATAGGAAACTGTCATAAGTTATTTAAAAGGTGTTTGAATTAATTTTAAATAGACTCTCTATTCCGCATCCTACTCCAAATGTAAATAGATACACAGTCAGAGTCAAGCAGATCACAATTAGATTAGATGAGCAGGGATTAAGTTACCAGACACCTCTAATTGTTATGTATGTCTTTTCTATCTTTCTCTCTTGACTAATAGTCTTTCTCATTTTATAGGCATGTCTCCAAAGCTTGAAAATCCGATTTGTCATATTTCTGGTGACTCAGTACAACAGCTATATATTGGTTTGTAAGTTGATTTCAGGGGGTTGAGGGGCATATATGTGTTCCATGAACTATTAAAGTAATTAACAAGTAGACCCTACATGTGAATTAATTCCTAAATAAATGCAGAAAAGGGAATACAAATTGATTTTATTACCTCTTCTTGGTAATGAATAAAAATCTATAATAAAATCACTAGGAACTTCAAAGCTTATTTAGACTGAGCTCTAATTTGAAACAAAGATACAGAAATCAGCCATTAATTACTTTCTGGTTGAGTTTGTCTGATCAGTACCACAATATTTCATAACAAACTATTGTTATTTTACTTCCTTTTCCTACAACCTATTTGTTTGAACAAAGTCAAAGTAAAGAAACAGGCTTGACACCATACCAAATATTAGAATTCAGCTTACCAATATCGTGCCTGATTTCAAGAACAAGGACACAATACTAACAAAGTCATTAAACCTTTTTTTTCTTATATATATATATATATATATATATATATATATATAGGTAGGCATATATAAATAAATAAAATTATATATATATATATATGTACAGAGAGAGAGAGAGAGAGACAGGCAATATACTATAAATACATATTGCAGAAGTGAATATACTTCTTTTAATACAATCTAAATAATTTTTAATTACCACTGATATAATTTATTAGCAATAACATTGTGGTGTTTCTTAACGGTGCTCGATGTGCGCTAAAGGAGAAAGCACAAAAACTGCGTTTAGTATAGGAGCATGAAGTGACCTAATTTATTTTAAAATAAAATTTTGACTATATATATATATATGTTTATGTCTGTATTTTAACATAGTTATATACTTGAAAATAAATAAATGTAACCTATTATCACTTTATGTAATTATAGATCTAAAATATTCTGGGTAAAAAAAAACATACTGAAGAAAAGCAACTGTAGGAAAAATATCCTCCCTTTTGAAATGAAGTACTTATGAATAATATCAATCATATTGATTGTATACATGCTCACTCAACTTACGGCCAGACAAAAATAGCAGGATCTAGATCTTGAATATAGAATACATTCTAGATCTAAACTAGTTCACTCAGTACCTCAGTCTCAGAAATCATTTCTAGAATTAGAATCTGTAAATGTCAAGAATGGCTTGGGACTGGCTTAAGATTATTATTATTACAAATCAATAATGAGTATTGTTTAGACTCTAACTGTATCAGCACTACTCATTGACAAGGAAATGTAAAAAGAATCAAGACGTCTGTGTGTGGTCTCTCAATAAACTGTTTATGTTGTGTTTGTTCTATTTATGACAATGTTTTTGTTGTTGTTGTTTTTATTTGTGAAAAGAGTCTTTGTAATCAAAGCAAATTACCTTAAAAATTAAGGATGAACAAAGCAGTCTTAGTCTTAGATCTAACTCAAACAGATTACAATTAGTAATTTTTTATTTTTTTTAAAATACTTTATCATTTTTACCTGCTGTGATTTCAAGAAATCATTCAACTGATTGGAAGCCTTGTCTCTGTTAGCCATCTTAATCTTTTTTTTTTAAATCAGCACATATATTTAGATTTCTGTAATCATGCAAAATTGAAAAGGAATTTAATTATTAGCTTTTAAAAACCAAGTTACTCTAATCTATTATTACTGTTGTGTTGACCTAGATTCTATAGACTTTATATACAATAATTATAATAGATTAGTATCTACTCTAGCTAGACTAGTGTAATAGTTAGATTTACTTTAGACCAAAACTAGATTCTAACAACTACTAACTAGGTCTAGAAGACTAGATATCTACTAACACTAATGGCTAAATCTATTTTCTAGTAATACTAGAAATTAGAATTGGATCTAGTAATTAGTAGAATAAATTATAAACCATAACTTTAAACTTGGCAGAAGACCTAACTACTGAGTAACCAAAATTTAAGCTAGTCTATAATTAAAGTCTCACTAAAGTTGACTAAACTTTAAGTAAAACTAACTAAAGTCAAAGTCGTAAATAAAGGTACCCAGTAAGTTCAGACTTATGAGTGGGAGTAAGATGCTCTAGTTACTAGTAAGACTAAACTTTGACTTAAGTCTTAGTGTTACTGTTACTAAGTCCAAGTGTTAGTGTTAAGTATTAGATCTGGAGTATTCTAGAGATAGATTTACTTTAGTTTTAGATAGATTAGATCTAAATATAATTACATTTTTGCAAGGGTCCTTTATAGTCTAAATGTTACCGTCTAATCTCTGTTATAAATGCAAATAAATAAGATCTAAAATATTAGATGTAGTCTAGATTAAATGTGGTCTAGCAGAATAAAGTCGCCGTTCATAGTCCAAATCAACAAGCTTATTAAAAAGAAAGAAGAGTAGCCGAACTTGTCGTTGCATTGAGGGAAAAAAAATACATTCATAACGAGGGGTCGTTCATTGTGGACATGTGTTTATGTATCTATAGATTCTCTCTTTCTCTATATATCTCTCTATCTATATTTCACGTGCTTATGCAGTGATCTACATATTTTGCCACTGATAACTTATTATCCAACTGAGGTTGCTTACTTTCACTAGATTCGGCGCAGAATCTTCAGCAACCAGATAAATTCCATAGAGACGTTAACCATGTCTAGATGCATATGACGCGCAGGACGTCTGTATTTTATAAGAAAAGAAGCACTACGTGAAAATGATTCAATCCGTCTTTTGAGTTATCAATAGACTTTCTTAGTAGCCTTTCTACTCACTTCCATCTAAAGTGGCCTCAGCCTTTTTGCTCTCTGTAACTCTCACGTCAGTTTTCATGTTGCCGGATCTTTGACTACATTGTATTCATGGTCGTCGTCCTGGAGAAGTATCGACTATCATTTTAAATTTGTTGCCGAGTTCCCAGCCTCGTTTACAAGATTATGTCATACATTAAGCTTTTTGCGATCTTATGTCACTCTATCTCATTTACTACGTTTAGTTTGATGCTGATTGTTTAATCTTGATTATCTCGTGCACGCTTCCACAAAAATCTGTCACTGGCAATGTCTTATGCATCTTCCCATCTGCTCTGAGCACTTCCATGAAAGTATGGCGCCCCCCCCCCCCCTTCCCCGCGAAAAAAATATATTTATATGTATGTATGTGTGTGTGTGCACATAATCTTTATTACATTCTGACCCATCATTCTTTCGGAAGACGCTTATTGTGCCCTGGAATAGGTTAGTGGGAAAATTGTAGACTCCCCGCCATTGCCAGCTAGGGGGACTAGGGGAGCGCTAGGAGCTCCCCCAGCGCGGGGCGGAGCCCCGCCGCCAAGCACTATTTCAGATATGGAAAGCCAACAAAATGCATATTCTGAGATATCTACAGTGCATTTTTCTTCTATAAAAAAGTTTTATTTCAAAAATCTAATGTGCTATTATTACTGACTTACACCCTCCCACGCCATTCGGCGCATTTGCCGTCAAGTGTTTCCACAAAAATCTGTCTCTGGTAATGTCTGAAGCCTCATACCATCTGTTCTGAGGACCTCCATGAATGTGTGGCGCCAAATTGTACTAGGATGTCATCGCAACTCTTCTTATGCCTACTTCATTTTGTCGGAGAACATGTCCCGCAAACCTCATGCAATGCTCTGTCACAATCTTACTAAGAGGTCGACTCCCAGTTCGGCGAAGAATTTCCTTGATTTACACTCGATCTCTATAACTGACTTCTAAAATCTGTTTTAGCCATCTTTGTTGAGCCACATTTAGTGTTTTTCAACTTCGGCAGATGACTATTCACTGCACTGCAAGTGTGTAACCTCTCTTAAATACGTTCTTGGAATTAAGTGATTGTAGTTTGCTTTAGATTTATATCGAAAAAAGTTTTATCGTCAAAATCATCTGTTGGGGGTTTTAAGCTAAAAAATCTCTGAAGTTATGTTGTTGTTTTTTTAATTCAAAACCCCATTTAGCTACGGACATAGCATTTAGTATCTGTAGTTTGCTTTATAATAATATTGAAGATAGAGGTTTTCCACCTCAAAACGCTCTAAGGGGGATTTTAAACTCAAAACTATCTGGAGGGGATTTAAACTTTTAAAAAAAGCCCATCTGTAGGAGAGGGATTTAAACTCAAAACCCTCAATTGTCTTGGCTACGCTCAAATAATTTTAGTGTGTAATTTGCTTTTTTTTTTTTATATTGAAGAGATATTTTTTTTAGCATCAAACCACTCTGAAGCACTGGCGGATCCAGGGGGGGGGGGTGATAGGGGCGATCGCCCCCCCCCCCCCATTCGGCCAACTCCCTTTTAGTATAGAAATCCCACAATTCGTATACGAATTTATTACTTATCTTAATAATATTTATTAATTATTTATATTTCAACCTATTTTTAGATTATTTTGCGCCCCCCCCCCTAGTATGTTGGTCGAGTTGGTAAGATGGGGAGGTGGCGATGGCATCAATTCCGCCCCCCCCCCCACCATAAACTTTCGAGTGGGGGGGCGGTCCAGTTTATATGTAGAAATCACAGCTTGTTAACAGAATCAATTAAATATTTATATAATTAAAACGTGTCATTGATATTTAACCTATCTTTATATTATGTCGTTCCCTCGTTTGCCGATTGGGTGGGTTTGGGGGGAGGGGCGAATACATCTACTGCCCTTTCCACCTAAACTTTGAGGGGAGGGGGCGGTCCTACTTTTATTAAGAAATCATAGTTTGTGAACAAAAATTGAATTACTATATACTTTTTATATTATGTCTCTACACTTCTGATATCTGGTATATGGAGAAATAATAGTTTTTGAACAAAATTAGTTGAATTCTATATATGTGAGCTTGCGCTCCTAGATCTAATTTAATTTATATTATTTACATAGGTCAGGGCTATGATGTTTGTTATTTAGTGTCCTTTTTTATTTTTATAGTTCAGTGCTGATTATTTTGTAGTTTCCGCTATTTATAACTTTCTGCTAGTTTTAGTCTTTTTCTATTTTTTTTGTTTTGCCATCTGGCTGAACATGTCAGCTATGTGGTGTTTTATTTTGTGAGATGTTCTGGTCTGTGTGACCCTAGTAAAGCCTTTAGTGGCTGACCATAAGTCTGTGTGACTATGGACCTGTTTAAAGCCTTGGTGGCTTAGTATAAGTCTGTGTGACTTTGTTTTAGCCTGTGTGGCTAAGGGACTGAGTTAAGCCTCATAGAGTTCCTGTTGGTCTGTGTGACTAAGCGTATCATGTTTGGCTAGGGCGTCATTTGCTCTAACCATGTAGTTTTCATTTTATTATTTTTTTATACCGTCCCATTTTTTTAAAGATTTCATGCATTATGTTTTGTATTACCTGTATTTTTATTGAATGTATGTTCAGTTTCATGTCATAACTGATTGTTTTCAGCTGTAAGCTTTGCCACTTGTGAAGCCTTTTATTAGTGCTAATGTATTTTTAGAACTGAGAGCTATGGTTATAGTTCTCCGTTCTTTTGAATGAATTCATTTCTATTTTTTATTCCTACAGTATCTATGTTTTATGTTTTGCATTTTGTGTATTTTAGTTTTGCGGGGACGCAAAAGTTTTGGCGGGGGTGAATGTGAGCTTGCGCTCCTAGATCTAATTTAATTTATATTATTTACATAGGCCAGGGCTATGATGTTTGTTATTTAGTGTCCTTTTTTATTTTTATAGTTCAGTGCTGATTATTTTGTAGTTTCCGCTATTTATAACTTTCTGCTAGTTTTAGTCTTTTTCTGTTATTTGTGTTTTACCCGTAGAGGAAAAGTAGTTTTTAAAATAGTTAACTAGCCTTGGAGCTGTGGATGTTATTTTCTATTTTTTGTCCCAGGTTAGTTTTGCTTATTTTTGTCTTTGGCATTAGTGTTGGATTAGTTGTTATTTTTTAAGATCAGTTTATGTGCAGGTCTGTAAACGGTATAGAGCCCCCATATGAGTCTAGAATAGAAATAACTTTTTATCTTCTTTTTGTATTTTTATAGGATTTAAATTTTAAGATTCTCTTTTTAATGCTGTTTAATTTGGTATATAATGTTGTGTAGTCCGTGTCTGTAGTAATTTTCTAGGTTTTATTGTTGTGTAAGGCTAGGTACAAATTAGGGAAATAGGTAGTCCAGTTTAGTTTTAAATAATTAGTGTGACGTCATGCTCTCCGATACGTTCGCGCTGACCAGTTATAGCTGGCTCCGGGACCACGTTGAATTCTTTTTTGTCTCGACCAGTGGTCAGTGCGGACAGTGGTGTTTGTGTAGAGTTAGTTTTGTGTAGTGCTATTTCGGCTGGGACCGCCTGTAAGTTGTGAATTGTTTTTATTTTTGCTTTCTTTTATTGTATTAGTATTGATTGTTTCTGCATCTATTGCTATAGTCTAGATGCAGACTGATTAGTGTAGTGGCGTCACTGGCTAGTTAATTAGCCATGATTGCCTCTGATGGAGCCGGAAGCTCTGTAGACTTGGGTAGTGTCACCCAATTGCCCCAGCTTTAATGCTTTTGTTTTTCTATACTATGTCTATGTGTAAATATTTTATTATTTTATGTTTCTTAAATATTTTTATCGTTAGGATATCCCCTCTGTTGAAGTTGTCATCTTGTCCTATTTTTTTATGTAAAAGATGGCTGCGGCCTAAGCATCGCTGTCATGGCGGCTTGTTTAGTGTTAATAGTATCATTTAGATCTAGCTTGTGTCTATTGTGGACTAGCCTGACCTGTGTTGGTTGTGGCTGGTATTGCTTTTATTAGCTACATGAGGTAATTGAAATTACCTCATGCTTGTATGTGTTAGACTAGGACTAGGTCTAGTTCATATTTATTTTTTTATATTTATCATTGTTTTATGTTTGTTTATTTTGTAATTGCAGGCTATAATTCCTGCCAAACTGCATAGCTGCTACTGCCAAACTGCTGTATTGTTACTGCATAGCTGCTACTGCATAGCTGCTACTGCATTGCTGTCTGCCACAGTTATTACTGTATTACTCCCTTACTGTATTACTGCATAGCTGTCTGCTGTAGTTCTCAGTTACAATAGTTTATTGTTTTGTAGGTTATTTTAGTGGTTTATTGTCTTGTAAGGTGTCTTGGTGGATTTTGGTGAATCAGGTTAACTAGTGGTTTTATTTGGGTTTGGTTTGTTGGATAGTGATTGTAGTTGTAATAGTATAAATTAAGTAGAGTTGATTAGTCGTTTAGTTTTTTGTTTATCTATTTGTTTACGTATATTTTCTTTTGCACATATATTTTTATTGATTTGTTTTTTCCTCGTGTAAATAAAGTGTATATAAGTTCATTTTAATCTTAGTTTGCTTTTGAGTTAGCTAGTTTAGTTTAGTTTAGTTTGCTTGTGCTGTCTGGTTGCTTAGGCTACTATAGCCCCTTGGTCACCATACCGAGGTGCACAGATTGGGCCCACCCAGTAGAGCTACCATCTGCCTACTGTAAAATGAACAAATGTTGAGCAGCAAGTAGCACAAAAAAAGGAGGCCTCACTCAGGTAGCGCCTACCCTGACCTGCTCACATATAATATAAGCTACATATTGATGTTTTAACCCAGTTG
The DNA here is from genome assembly GCA_030265305.1 of Biomphalaria pfeifferi. Taxonomy (NCBI): domain Eukaryota; kingdom Metazoa; phylum Mollusca; class Gastropoda; family Planorbidae; genus Biomphalaria; species Biomphalaria pfeifferi. The sequence goes on from JASAOG010000153.1 coordinate 766,144, forward strand.
TATATTATGTCACATACACACTCTGATCTCAAATTTTATAATTAGTAAATTGAAAATTGAAAAAGGGTTGTACCAGGTGGGAGAGGCGATTCATGTAATCGCATTCCGCACATCGGACAAACCAATAACTTTTATTTTTTGTAAGAAATTACAAAATTTAAAAACAAATGTCACTAATACAATTTATATATGCTATAAATTAAATTCTTTTATCGAGTCGCCCACCCCTATTCTTTAATGCCAAAATGCAATCATTAACAGAAATTATAAAAAGGAGCGAGGATTAATCGTTTTCACTCTACCGCCCCCTTTCCAGACGAAAAGATGACGTTTTAAAACAGAAAAGTCAAATATGGCGACAGAGTTTATGTAATTGTATACGAATTTATCTTAGTTATTTTAAGAAAGACAAATATTATTTTCCTAATCATCTTTTTCAACCTTTACTCATACTGATATTTTTTCTGTTGTATAAAAAAGTTGGGACAAAAACTCACAATATATGATTGTATCCTAAAAATGCAAAATAAATTAGAGTAAAATCTAATAAGTTCACTCAATTTCTCCTCCCACTTCCGAGATGTATTTTTTTAAGCTTTGAATTATAGTTCTATAACAAAACAGAGTTACAAACATGCCTATTGAACAAAATGTATAACTTACAAAGAAGCTTTTTTTATTTTTTTTTAATATTATTTTTCGAATAAATGTTGTTTTTTTCGGCGGCGTTCCTCAAAGTCTTAATCTAAATCTGTAAAGTATCTTATCTTTTCAGAAAAAATCGGTTGTATTTGCAATGTAGTAAGAGGCTGTAAAATCATATTAGAATATTTTTCAAGTAAAACCTTATTCTAAAGGTCCTATCTTAGTAGGATGAATAATGAGCTGTAGATGTCAGGAGAATGCGTTTCTGCAGTGAAGAATGTAAGAAAACGGCTTTGGCGTCGGGGCTTCGCCCCGATCCCCACTAGGGGAGCTTCTAGCGCTCCCTCAGACCACATAGCTGTCTAGAGAAAGGCCTCAACATGACTGTTTTTTTTTCTAATAATTTGTGGGGTATCTTTTTTTATAAGGAACAAATCGGTTGTATTTTCAATGTAGTAAGGGCCTATAAATCCATATTAGAAGTTTTTTCAATTAAAACATTATTCAAAAGATCCTTTTTTAAATAGGATGAATAATGAGCTGTAGATGTCAGGAGAATGCGTTTCTGCAGTGAAAATGCAAAAAAACTATTTTGGCGTCGGGGCTTAGCCCCGATCCCCACTGGGGGAGCTTCCAGCGTACCCCCAGACTCCCTAGCTGTCTAGAGAAAGGCCTCAACATGACTTTTTTTTAGCTTATTTTTTAGGCGAAGGTTGAGAAACATTGTTTTTTTAAAAACATTCTAATATATATATATGCTGTACGTGCGTTTATGCTTAGGGTTAGGGTTTACTGGGCGTTAGCGTTAGGGTTTGAAAAAAATCGCCCCCCCACTCCAAAGTTCTGGATCCACTAGTGTCCCGGAGGAATTCCAGCTACCCGTCGCCTCAGCGTGGCCCTCCGGTGGAAACATCTAGTGGGTGGAGACTAGATAGGCTAAGTACGAGTAGTGAACCAGGCCCGGCCGGGCTTCCCTGAGTTAGCTTTTGTTTTGTTTTTCTCTCACTCGGGGTTGGTATGGAAAGAACGCCCGGAACCCAGTCCAAAAGTCCGCCACACCGTTCCACATGGGGGCTGTCATCAGTGTCCCGTTAGCTGGAGTGGCGGTCCCTGCACGGAACAGTGGCGGTTACAGTATAGGAATATGAGACAAGCTCCCCGTAGTTAGCACTGTCCTCGGCCACTTACAGCGAGTGGATCCAGGACCGGGGACGGAGGGCTGTGTACACGGCACGGCCCGGTTTTGTTCAGTCAACAGACATGGCCGCCTACCGTTGAGTGCCCAGGACAGGACAGGGGTGAAGAGCCTCATGTCCAGGCCTGGTGGTTGGATAAAAGCCTTTCTAACCATCAATGACGCCCTACTGGACTTCATTGAAGGATCCGCTAGAGCTCTGAAGGGGGTTTAAACTCAAAACTCCTTTTGGCAACACTCATAGCATTTTGAGTGCGTTATTTGCTTTTTTCTTACATTGAAGATGTATTTTTTAGATTCAAACCCCGCTTGCGGAAGGTTAAAACCCAAAACCCCTTTGCCTACGCTCATAGATTTCTAAGTTTGTAATTTTCTTTTTTTTTTATATTGAAGAGGTATTTTTAGCTTCGAACTCCACTGGAGGGGAGTTTAAACCCAAAACCCCTTTGGCTACTCTCATAGATTTCTGAGTTTGTAATTTTCTTTTTTTTTATATTGAAGAGGTATTTTTAGCTTCAAACTCCACTGGAGGGGAGTTTAAACCCAAAACCCCTTTGGCTACTCTCATAGATTTCTGAGTTTGTAATTTTCTTTTTTTTTATATTGAAGAGGTATTTTTTTACCTTCAAACCCCGCTGAAGGAGGGTTTAAACTCAAAACTGAGTCAAAACCCATTTAGCTACGAGTGCGCAATTTGCGTTTTTTTATACCGGGCATTGAAGAGGTATTTTTTAGCTTCAAACCCTACTGAAGAGGGGGTGGGGGTTAACTCAAAACCCATTTGGCTACGCTCATAGAGTTTTGAGTGTGTAATTTTCTTTTTTTTTATATTGAAGAGGGGTTTATCGTAAATTTTGGAGGGGGTCTAAAAATCAAAATCTTCCTTAACTGTGCTCGTGAAATTTGGTGGATTGTCGTTTGCATTTTTTTTTTGTTTTGTGTTATAGAAGAGGGGAACTTAATTGCGAAAACCCCTGGTAGGTTTTGTTTTTTTTAACTCAACCCCCCCTGGTAATGTGTTTAAACTCGAACCCCCCTGTAGGGTATTTTAACTCAAACCCTCCTGGTAGGGGTTTTAAACTCAAAAAGCCCTGGTAGGGGGTTTTAAACTCAAAAAGCCCTGGTAGGGGGTTTTAAACTCAAAACCTCCTTTGCTGTGCTAGGGCAAGTGATAGTTTAGTATTAAAATCTCACCTAAAATAAACAAAATCAAAGCAAAAAATCAGTCACTAAATTCCGATCCAACCCCATGAGGGGGGAGGGATTTCATTTCGGGGGGGGGGGTGAACCCCCCCTCTGGCTACGCCCATAATATCTGTATAGGTCTAGTTCAACCCCGCGCCCCCCCCCCCCCCAAAAGTTTGTTATTGTTTAATCAACTTTCTTTAGTTTAGTTTAACTATCTTTTGAAATTCATGATAAACTAGTAGTTTAACTACTTTATTTTAGTTGAAAACTAGTTTTAGTTTAACTTTTAAAATTTAGTTTAGTTCCCATCACTATCTATACCAAGCTAACCGTGCGGGACACGCCATTTATGAAACGGCCCCTTGATGAACATCGCCTGGATTGTGACAAGGTTGTAGGAGCTTTTTTACAACTCCGCACAGTGCAGTGAGGATGCTCTCGCTCCCTCTTAGGTACCCCCAGGGGAGTCTTGTTTTGCTACCCTTTAGCCTAATCGTTTCCTCCTACGATCGTTTCCACCCGGGCACCGCTATGAGGCAGGGTAGCATGCCTTAAGCTTAAAACGTTGGCAATCGCATATAAAATATTTACCTTTGAATAGCTACATGATTAAAAGCAGTTACTTATTATAGGCTTTTGAACAAACATTAGTTTAACGGTTGAGGAGCGCCGCATAGTGAAAAATTGTAAAAAAAAGGATCGCTGAGTTAAAAAAAGATTGAGAACCACTGATATGACCGTGGCCTAGGTGTCGAAATAAGTAGACTCTAGTATAAATTTACTTCTTGAGAATCATTCAAAAGTGGGAAACAATGTCGAATGTAAAATTCAAAAACAAGAATCGGAAAGTGGGCGAGAGAATAGCAACTTTTTATTAGATCAAGACTGCATAGGCAGTGACTGCAATCTAGATCTAGAATAGATCTACATTTCAATCAAGATTCTAGTTCTAATCTAAATCTATTGATCTATATAGTCAGTTTAGCCTAGGAACCTTCCATCTAATCTAGATCTATTCTAGATTAGTCTTAGATTAGCTATCTAGCTCACTGTCACTGTAAGTAGTGTAAGTCAGTAGTCAGTACTCATAAAATAAATCAGTCTGAGTCTGACTCTGAGTATAACTAACTCACTGTAACTTGAAACTGTAAATAAAGTAAAAGTAGTGTAAAGTAACTGAGTGAGCCAGTGTTACGGCAGAGTACTGTTTTAGATTTAGTTTACTGTTAACTTAATGTTATTGTTAACTGTATCCTAAGTGTAACTATAAGTAATAGTATAACTTCAAAAACTTTGACTTGAGAGATGAGTGTAACTGTAACTACTAGTGTAACTTACTGTAAGTAAGTAGACCTAGATAACTGAATAAGTTCAATAACTTCTAGAACTAGAATTAACTAGATCTAGATCTAATTCTAATTTAATACAATTTAATTGTAATACCTTATTATAACCAGCACTTTATGAATTAGACTTCTATGACTTATCGATGATGACAGATGATCTTGTAACACTCTGACCGACAGTAGGATGAAGGAGTTTTTAAATCTTTCTGTTTTAGTTCTAATGGAAAGGAGACCACCACTTCGTTCAGATCTACTATTAGAATAATTAGATCTAGATTTCTATAAAGTTAAAGCCTAAACTATATCTAAATCTAGATAGATCTAGAAGATAGAATATATATCATATTATAATGTTCACGGTCTAGATGATCTAGACAGAGACATTTTAGATATTCATTATATTAGATCTATGGTTATAATAGACTATAATTGTATATCTAAAAAAGATCTACTAATGATATAGTGACCTAGTCACAATCTAGTGTAAAGCGTAATGACTGTAATGTAAAACACTAAAGTCAGTAAAAAAGTCTAGATTTAGAATACAATATATAAATTATAAAAAATCTAAAAAGAAATAGTAGATTCTAGATCTAAATCTAGTAGTAGAATCTAGACTAGGTCTAGATTCTAGACTAGATGCATGCTTCCAGAATAATTTAATTCATGTAGATACATATCTACTCTAGATCTAGTCTTAACAAATTTATCTTCTTTTTTTTAAAAAAAAAGCTTCAAGACAAAGCTTGAATAGTAACATTATTCTCCTAAATCCCATTGCTTCTCGCTTCGTTTCACTTAGTTTTAGGCTTGCATTGTGATGTCTAAAGAGTGTGATAGGCCTATTTATAACACTCATGTTTCTCTGTAGACCTTGAAATCCTTTTTTTTCCTGACATTTTGTTTTCAGATAGTCTTGACCATACAACATGGGTCCATGGTCCTACATGCTGATATCATCCAGTATTGTGATACTGTTAGGCATATTTATACAGAGAAAGGCCAGTGAACTTCCTCAATTAGCAAGCAAAGTAGATCAGGAATATGACTACATTATTGGTAAGAAAATGTACATTTTGTGATGAATGCCTTCCTATCTCACAGTTATTTCAGCCTTAGCAGTATTTAGACTCTCATGGTGGAATTATTGTGCTACGCTGGAGCAGAAGAGAGGACACCTGTTTTTTCTGTAGCACAGACAGCATGAGAACATTTATTTTCACCAATTTAAAGTTGACATCTTAAACCATATTGTGCCTAAAGATTCATATATATATATTTGTTAAAATCATTTGAATATTGCAGAATCCTTCTTTACTATTAAACTAAATGTAATTACTTCTATTTTTCAAGTCGGTGGGGGCTCGGCAGGCTGTGTATTGGCTAACAGATTGTCTGAGGATCCATCCAAAAAAGTTTTGCTTCTAGAGGCTGGACCAGATGACCGAGACCATCCTTTTATTTCCATACCAGTGCGGGCAATGGATTCTGTGGACACTGACATTGACTGGGGATACCTTACAGTGCCACAGAAACATTCACTGAAGGCGTTTAAAGATCAGGTATCAACTATTTATTAGGTTTAGTTTAGCGGCTCTTAACCTTTTTAGCTCATCGACCCCTTTGTACTATTTACAACAATGCGGCGACCCCAACCAGTAAAATTATCTTCGTTCATAAGCATAAAAAACTGTGCTTTTGCTAATGGTATAAAATGTAATCCAAATGTGAATAATTGTTATCTATAGTCTGGAAAAATATGTTTCACAAAAAATATGTTATTGAAAATGAAAGAGGACAAATTGGGTTATGACTGCTACACTAAATCCAGATTTGAGATACTGGCAATAAAGATAAATCATTTTTGCTTTATCACTATTAATGAGCTCAATAAACTCTTACTTTCTATGGAACACCTTCATCTTTGACTGTGACTTCTGGAAGATACAAAAGGTACATCAGATTAAAAAATCATGTTTTCGATGGTCTTAGGCAACCACTGTCAAATTGTCATTCGACCCCGAGGGGGTTGCGACCCACAGTTGAGAACCCCTGGTTTAGATGATCATTTACTGTGGAAGGTCTTTTTTTTTTAAATTCAGATGAAATGGTTTTTAAAAATTTGATAATTTTTTAAACTTGACAACTCTCATTCACAGACAACCTTTGAAATATTTGTCAATTACGTAGCATATCTTATATAAAAATGTTTAGCACTTAGACTCCTGTTTTAAATCAAAGCTACAATGATTACTTCCATACAACTTTGGTCAGAAATGACACTTACAATGAAGTGAGACCAACAGGACTATTCACTATAAAATAATGCATTTTTCTAGCTAGCTAAGACCACACTGCAGATCAAAACATTTTGAGCAGTGCCTTTGCTGAGAGACACTTTGGCTTCATAAGTGTTTATATCAATCTTTGGGTTTGCCAACTTCAGATATTTACAATGGTATTTTAGTAGTCGCTCATGTGAGAAAATACAACCATATTTTTAATCTTATGAATTACAGACTTTCTTTTCAAACAGAAGATAATTATGCCCTTTGCATATCTTTGTGTTAATGAGAACTCAACTAAGTTATTGGTTTTCCTGGCTGAAGACCTGTCCACTACAACAAAACATCATTTTAATACATGTCTTAGCTAATTATGTCACTACTAGTAGATGATGGCTAATCAGAAAAGATTGGTTTTAATTAAAACAAGATTAAAAATGTTTTTTATAGAAATAAATCTAATGTATTCACTATGGTCTTCTTCAGTCATGAAACGACTTTGGATCATCTCACTAAAATGAGATAAAAGCCTGAGCATTAGCTGAGGTCGGAACCATGTTGCCACACAACGGTTTCCCCCCTCCACACAGCTGATGTGTCCAAAGGAACAGCAGTGTTGGATTAGCAATGTTGAAGGTTCTGCCAGGGTCCAACACTGAGCTGTGAGCTATCTAAGGGATACCATTTCTTGATTTTCTCAGGGTTTACTCTGGAAGCCTTTCCCATATTTGGACATAGATGTAGCTGCAAGGCAGCAGAGGTTTAAATTCAGAGTTTTTTTTCCTCCAGAAGTTAGCCAGCCAAAGCTAATGAGTCCCTCCTGTCTGAAGCTTCTTAATTCATAAATTATCATGTCAGGCATAAATAAAGTAACCCAAAATTTGTTTAATGTTTGTCTTCAGCGAGGGCGATGGTATCGAGGCAAAATACTTGGCGGCACTTCCAACCTCAATGACATGACCTACACACGGGGATTCCCAAAAGACTACAACAACTGGGAAGCTAATGGTGCACAGAAATGGTCTTTCAAGGATGTTTTGCCATACTTTTTAAAGTCTGAAGACAATGAGAATGCAGACTTTGTTAAGTCAGGTAAACTTTTTTTTTTTTTTAGTAAATGAGACTATATCTCAGAACAATTGTTATTATCTCATCTTTTACACCCACTACATTTTCTTTCTGAACGAAAGAAACTATCAACATAGTTTTGGCAAACATATTTTTTTGTTATTAAAGCATTTTTAGTGGCCTCCAAAAGGGGAAAAGACGCTATTAGTTTTGTGTGAAATGTCTGTCCGTCCGTTCCGTTTTTTATCTCGTAAACTAGAAAAGATAGTGAAAATCCGACATCATTATATTTTAGTCTATTTAAAGTTTTGATGCAACGGCTACTTTTTCCTTTTCTAAAAGTGAAAAATCTAATTTTTAAAATCACTTATGCAAGCAGTTTTTTTCATAAAAATACACCACTTTTACAACTATTAAAAGTAACAAACAGGGAAGGCTCTTTAGTAGGGTAGATGACTATTTACCATATTTTTAACACATTTATGCAAATGGTTTTAAACTTTTTGTTTTGTTTTTCTTTTTTAGATAAAAGTTTTATGATAAATGTAATGAATGTTATCATAAATCAGTTGATGATATGATTTTTGATAATTATAAATGATTTATCAACATGAATTAGTGATCAGTTATCATATCACTTGAATATGGAATTTTCATTATTATTGAAATTCCTAAATACTAAATTAAATCCCTAAATTATATTTAATTGTAACCTTTTTTTTTTACCCAACACCATTGTCACAGTTTCCTTATTATATTTCTAATTATAACTCGATAGAATCTACCTTATGTCTCGATACGTCTAGGTGTCCCTGGTTCAGTTCTAGTTAACGAAATAAAACAATGAAACCACTAGATCAAACACATAAACTTTAATCAGCTTTACTGCATATCACACACGATGGTCTCTCTCTGACAACAAAACACACTTCCGGTCATTCATGCAGAATGGAAAAATAGATTATACATACATACACACATTCATCCGTGACATCTCGCCCCTCCTAAAATTATAATCAATTTTTACAAAGATACATAGAACACTATTATAAAACAAGCATAACATATTAAAACACAATACAACAAAAATGTTAATTCGATAGGCCATAAAGGCTCTGAATATGCCACATAGGCGTTTATGTATCCAAACAACTTGAACATAGTCACACAGACTTTAATGTAGTCACACAGACTGCAATGTAATAGGCACACAGACTGCAATGTAATAGGCACACAGACTGCAATGTAATAGTTACACAGTCTATAGTTAAGACCCACAGTCTTAGAAGATGAAGACACACAGTCTTAAAAGATGAAGACACACAGTCTTAAAAGATGAAGACACACATTCTTAAAAGATGAAGACATACAGTCTTAAAAGATGAAGACACACGGTCTTAAAAGATGAAGACACAGTCTTAAAAGATGAAGACACACAGTCTTTAAAGATGAAGACACACAGTCTTAAAAGATGAAGACACAGTCTTAAAAGATGAAGACACAAAGTCTTAGTTGTAGACAGAAAGTCTACCATTAAAGCAACAAAGTCTAAACTGTTGAAGACACAAAGTCTTTGATGAAGCAACACATGCTTGTGAGAAGCCATGTAGGCTTATATCTATGATAAGCATGACAGAATGTCCGCTACGACGTTTCCTTTACCTGGAATATGCTGCACTTCGAACTGAAAGTCCTGAAGCATCAGGGCCCTGCGAGTTACCCTGGAATTCACAGACTTACATGTGTTTAAACAGCGTAAGGGTGCGTGATCTGTGCGGAGTACGAATGTTCTGCCCAACAGGTATCTGGCCAACTTGGTTACTGTCCAAACAACTGCCAAGCTCTCTCTTTCTACGGTGCTGTATCGTTGTTCTGCTGAAGACAACTTTCTACTGACGTACATAACGGGATGTAGAATGCCCTGTGATTCCTGTGCTAGGCACCCCCGATAGCAACAGCAGATGCATCAGTAGCTAGTATGAATTCTTTCTGACAGTCAGGTAGACGCAGGATCGGCTCCTCTGCAAATGCCTTCTTTATCTTTTGCAGCGATACTTCACAGTCATGTGACCAACTGATCACGTTGGGTGCTCCCTTTCTGGTCAGGTTTGTGAGTGGCTCACTCATCTCTGCAAAATCCGCTATAAACCTTCGATAGAAGTTGCAGAGTCCCAATAAACTACAGACATGTCTCTTGGTTGTTGGCTGACGAAGATTCATAATCCGTTGTCGCAGTTCAGGTTGTGGTTTCAGTGAGTGTCCTCCAATTACATATCCTAGAAAGGAAATGTTCTTGCAACCAATCTCCACTTTAGATGGTCTCACGGTTAAACCATTTCTCCTCAATGTATCTAGAACCATTTCTAGATGTTGTAGGTGATCTGACCAAGTAATGTCATGAATGCAGATGTCGTCTTGGTAGCACAGTACATGGGGTTGATTAGACAACACCTTTCTCATCATTCTGAACGTTGCTGGTGCGTTGACAAGCCCGAAACTTATGACACTAAATTGAAATAGACCAAAAGGACTACTAAACGCTGTAAGTGGTTTAGCTTTATCTACCAAAGGTATCTGCCAATACCCACGGGTCAGGTCTAGCTTTGTAAAAAATGTTGCCTCTGCCATTTGAGGTAACAAGTCTTCAGGATTGGGTAATGGTTCCAAATCAAGCACAGTAACTTTGTTAAGCTTCCTATAATCAACACATATTCTTACTGCGCCTAACTTTTTCCTGACTACCACCATAGGTGCCGTGTATGGTGACTCTGTTGGTGATATAATGTCTAACTTCAGCATCAATTGAATCTCTTCTTCCACTTCCTTCATATACCCTAAAGGTACTGGATACTGTTTCTGTTTCACTGGTTCAGAGTCTTTGAGAATGATGTCGTGTTTAATGGCTGCAGTTCTCCCTGGTACATTCGTCAATATATCATCATATCTAGCCAGTACTTCTTTCACTTGTTTCGTTTGCTCTGCTGATAGCGACTCTTCAATTTTGCAATCTGTCCAAGTTTCTGATTGCTTTAAAGTTAATACAGATAGTAATGATCCAGTCAATTCATTTTCGTCTTTCTCTGGTTCATTAACTATCGCACAACTGGAACGAACTACTTCATCAGTGTTAGCATTACTTTCTGTGGCTTTCCACCAAACTCTCTTAACATATTGATGTGAAAAGTTTTCAGCTTTCCTCTCATGTTGATTTGGTAATCTACTGCAGTTATCTTTTTGACAACTTCAAATGGTCCTTGCTACTGCACAGTCAGTTTACTGTCTTTCCTTGGTAGTAGTACATAAAAAAGGCTCCCTCCTTGAAGTTTTCTCAGAGTTTTATTTCTGTTAACAATGGTTCTGTGTCGTGCTAACTGAGATTTTAATGCTTGCTTTGCAAGTTGACATGTTGTTACCACTTTCTCTCTGAGCTTGACGACATGTTGATAGCTTGTTCTAGATTCATTATCATGATTTTCTTTTGTCAACAAATCTTTCAGCAAACTAAGTGGACCTTTCGGGTTTGCTCCATACAATAATTCGAAAGGTGAAAGTCCTGTACTTTCTTGTGGAACTTCTCGGTATGCATAGAGAACTGCTGGGATGTACATGTCCCAGTCTGCTGGTCTGTCTAGTGCTACTTTGCCTAATAATCGTTTCAAAGTCCCGTTCCACCTCTCGCAAACCGAATTGCTTTAGGGCCTGTAAGGCATTGTGAAGGTTTGACAAATCCCTGACTGTTTCAGAAATTGATGTGTAAACTCGGACGTAAACTGAGTCCCTTGGTCACTTAGAATTTCTTCTGGGAATCCTAGGCGAGAGAAAATGTTGAACAATTCATGAGTTACATTTTCTGCAGTTATTGTCTTTAATGGCACGGCCTCTGGCCAATGTGTACATAGGTCAACCATTGTAAGGATGTATCTGTATCCTCTTTTAGACATAGGGTTTATGGGACCCACAATGTCTACGGCCACTTTCTGAAATGGTCTATCTTGCAGATCTGTGACCTGTAATGCGACTTCTGTTATCATTAGTCTTTGCAGCAAAGGCAAACTTGCTAGTTATCAAGTCTTCCTCTCTCTGAATTGTCTGCTCCGGATGTGCAGTAATATATTGCTGACACAACTTGACTGCTGTTGGCACATCTTTCGGTTTCCTTTCATGTAGAAAAGCCACTAACTGAGGATAGCATGACGTGAGGATCTTGTCTCTGATGAACAAATCAATGAGACCTTCGAATGTCTTTTCAGTATTTGACAATTCGACCCAACGCATTAAATATCTTGTAATGTCCTCAACAAATTCATGGAATGGCTGGTTTCTCTCTGGTTTAGCTTTATGGAACTTCTCTCTATACCCATCCCCTGTTAAGTTGTATCTTTTCATCAATACTTCCTTCACCTTGTCATATTCTTCTAAATCTTTCTTAGAAAAGCTGATACATGCTTGCAGTGCATTTCCCTGTAACAATGTGTAAAGATGACTTCCCCATTGAGTTTTAGGTATTTCTGTAGCTTGAGCATGCACTTCAAATCTCACCAAATATGCATCCATTTGATCCAAGTTCTCATTACAAGGTGGCAACTTTAGCTTCCATACAGGTTTTATATGCTCTTTGATTTCTCCTGTCGTCTCTCTAAGCTCCAACTCTCTGACTCTTAATCTGTGTATTTCTACATCAGCTTCTTTCTCTTAAGCTCTCTCCACCACCTCTCTTTCTTTAGCTCTTTCCACCGCCTCTCTTTCTTTAACACATTCCTCACGCTCTCTGTCTTCTTTTTCTTTCTTTTCTAGCTTGACTTCTCTTTCTTTCACCCACTCCTGTAGAGTTGTTCCCGACTATCCCATCTCTTTTCCAGCGGCTATTATCTGTGATAATTTGTCTGCCATCCTTGTTTATGCGTGTAGCATCAAATATAACAGTACAAATTACTTTATCACTGTGTTTGACCTAGTTTCGTCTCTGCTGATTGACTTAGTTTTTTTTTCCCTAACCCTAACACATAAGCTTTAATCAGCTTTACTGCATATCACACACGCTGGTCTCTCTCCCTGACAACAAAACACACTTCCGGTCATTCACGCAGAATGTAAAAAAAGATTATACATACATACACACATTCATCCGTGACAACCACCATCATTGCAATTAATGATTCCAGCTGAAAAATGAATAGTAAAAAGACAATGTTGTAATATTTGGTGTTTCAGGTTTTCACAAGATGGGTGGACCACTTAAAGTTGGCAGGTCCAAGACTCACAGCTTAACAAATTTTCTGCTGAGAGCTGGTAAAGAAATGGGATATAAAATAATTGACGCTAATGCTGTTCAGTCAGAAGGTAACAATTGTTTTCTTCTTTTTAACATTTTTTTCCTCTGATTTCTATTCGAGGTTAATGACCACAATCAAAAATAGAATTCTTTTCATTCATTCTGCGGTGTCCTGCAGCTTAATCTACAAACTTCAAGTTACATAGAAATTAATTTTATAGGATTTTTCGTCCAACTCCATGGTGGTGCATGTGTTTCACATTTTTGTTAGGCAAAATAAATTTAACTTCTTTTTTATGTTGAGATGAAAAACAACTAACATGTATGTAGGTTATTTAGGTGGTAGATCTACGACACTTGAATACATTTCTGGGAAGTGTGAACTATTTTATTAACTAACCATCCACCCCTTGAAGATCAAAGTGTATTTTGTAACATTGCAAAGTATCTTCAAACTGTTCTTAGATTTTCTATGTTACATTGTAAGGAATGGGTAAGGATTTGACACAACTTTTTAAAAGTTTAAATATATTTACATTATATGTTTATATTATCAATATCTTCATTCCACTATCTTTTATTTTTAAACGACTAATAATGTTATTAATGTAAACTTGTAATTATAGTTTTTACTTAAAAACTTTATTTTTTTCAGCCCATACTTTTTAAATTTTGTTGTTTCCACTTATACATTTATTATTTTATCAAATTTATTATTACCATTTTGTGTTTCATGCTTCTATAGAATGCACAATGCACTTTGGTCCAATGTCTTTTGTAGATGTAGAAAGGGGGGGGGATGTAACTAAGAATGTTTTCGGAGAAGGTTTTCGTGCTGTTTTTGGATGCTCAGCAAACAGAACTCATCTCAATTTGAATCTCTAAAAAAAAAAATGTCTTGGTTTACATCGTTATTGAAACTCAAGCCCCAAAAAGGAGAAATGAGAAAAAACAATAACTATAAAGTTGTATAAAACATTTCACAACTCTCTTGATCTCTAATTCTTCTCTTGTTTTTTATGTATTTATATACCACTAAAAGTAAGCCTAATTATTTGATCTGTTTACTGTTTGTTACGCAGGTTTTGTTGAGATCCAGTCCACCTTAAGGAAAGGTGTCCGACAGAGTGCTTCAAGGGCATTTCTTTATCCTGTTTTGTTTAGACACAACCTACATGTACTGACAAACTCCCCTGCTGTCCAGGTAAATAGTTGGCAGTGACTTTCTCAGATACCTGTTATCAACAATGTCATAAGCATTTCCTTTTTTTATAGCTTTTACTGTGACAAGGTTTGTCAAGATGAAATTAAACACTTTGGTCACCTATAGAGTTGTACAAGACTCTGACACATTATTAGATATATTTTAGTTGTTGATTTGCAAATGTAATATAAGGATGTTACTAAAGGAATAACATTGAGAAAATATTCTGCTTTTGAATGAGAATTAGAAATACATCTAAGAACACATTTTTTATTTTATTGCTCAAATTTTGTGTTTATGTGTATGTTGAAAAGATGTCTGCTTTAATAGTTTTTTCTCTTATCAAACTTTGAATACCAGAAAAGATTTCCTAAAACTTAAATCCTTTTTGCCATTAATGTATTTGAAGCTGTCATGCAAAATAATTTAGCTCCAAGTTCTTTTATCAAATTCATTAATGCTTACATTTATTTACAAGTACATTAGATAGATGTTAGCTTAGTATATGAGTTTATTTCTCAGTTTATATTTAACAACTGAATGCTCTCTTCAAAAGTTCAGCTGTTACTCTCTTTCCAGTCCTGTATTCTCTAACTTTTTTTGTGTATATATTTTAGATAATTTTGATGTTTCTAAGATTTAAAAAAATTATATCCAAACACAACCAACACTCTGTACGGCTGTGCTGAACAACTGAAGGGAACAGCACACTATTTATCCTTGGCACAGTCTGCAAAAGAGCTCAGCAGCAGAAGAAGAGGCCCAAACTTACTGCTGGCGGGGTTCTAACCTGGAACCATCAAGGCAGTCCAGAGCACATACCACATGATCAGACAGCCATTTTCAGTGTCTTTTCAACTCTTTGTACCATTAGATTGTTGGATGGTTTGCTGTTTGCAGTTATTATGGCACAGCACATGTTTTTAATTTTATTTCGTAAAATATAACTAACAATGTTTCACGGATTAAAACGAAGGGGCTTAATTCATGTGACACCTGGCTCCACTTTGTTTTGTAAGAAAGATAGATAACTTAACGACGCTGCTTAACTTATATTTTTAGTTTCTCAATTTCAGATAATGACAGAGAGCAAGCGGGCAGTGGCAGTAAAGTTTGACCACAATGGAACCATGACAATTGTATGGGCTAAGAAAGAGATCATTCTTAGTGCTGGAACTGTGGAAACTGCTAAGTTGTTGCTTCTATCTGGAATAGGGCCAGCTGAGGATTTGAGCAAAATAAATGTGAGTTTAAATAGTCTCATACTATATCAAGTTAATTAATTTTTCACTTGAAAACATTATCAATTTTTAGTATAAGTTAACTATTTGCTGTCTCTGCTATGACGAAATAAAAAAACCCACAACTTTTTACTAAAGTTACAACTTTGTATGCTTCATATTATCTCTCTGTACCTTCTGTTTTGAACTTAGATCCTCAAATATTGGTCAGCAGAAAGCAAAAATCGCAGGTGCGGTGGCTGAGCGGTAAAGCGCTTGGCTACCGAACCGGGGTTCGAATCCTGGTAAAGACTGGGATTTTTAACTTCAGGATCTTTGGGCGCCTCTGAGTCCACCCAGCTCTAATGGGTACCTGACGTTAGTTGGGGAAAAGTAAAGGCGGTTGGTCGTTGTGCTGGCCACATGACACCCTCGTTAACCGTAGGCCACAGAATTAGATGAACTTTACATCATCTGCCCTATGGACCACAAGGTCTGAAAGGGGAACTTTAGTTTTTACATAGCAAAATCCATGTCCGACCAGTCTTGTGCACCTTACCATAGACTCACAGACCATAAATTAAATTAACTCGTTTAAAATTACATTATTAAGATTGGTTGGCATAGCAGCTTATTAATTAGTTTAAAATTAAAAGATTAGCTGAAAGTGAAGACAAAAGTTAAAAAAAGATTGAGATTACTAGCAGAAGTATTGAATTCTATGCTCAGCTATTGTGAAAAAAAAAAAAAAAAAAGATGTAGCTCTAGAGAAAAAGCGTAAAGGATTATGGTACAAGTAAAATCAGGGCTTTGACAATCATCTTGGTTTATATAGTAATCATGGAATCAGTATAGTGAACAATGAAAGCACAATAATTAGATATATGTCTACAGATGTACTAAGTCACTTGAGTAATTGGGCGTAGAAAAGAGCATGACCCTCAAAATTGATCAGGCTGGACTGCAGATAACATTTGTAGTTCAAGAAAGAATAAGATTAAAGATTTACAAATGAGCATACAATTTATTAAAATAAATGATGAAATAAATTATTAAGCTCACTTTTTAGTAAAGTAGTTGTTGTTTTTGTGTGCATGTATGTGTTAAGTGTAATTTTTCATCAGGATCTCCAGGGAATAGGGATTTTAGAGCAAGGAGATTAGGGAATAGGAGTAGTAAGGCATGGAGCACAGGCGAATAAGGATTTAAGGGCAAAACGCAGTGGGCAATAGGGACCTAAAGCAAAGAGTTTAGGTGAATGGGATTTAAAAAGGAGCTCAGCATTCAAAAGGCTAATGTTGTTATATTTTCATGCATATATATATAGATTCCTGTTGTGGCGAATTTACCAGTGGGAAAGAATGTGCAAGACAGCCTGACCTATGAATTCCCAGTGGCCATAGAGCCAGCCATAAGTATCTCACCAGAGAAGCTTGATTCTTTCTGGGAAGGAATCAAATATAAATTAGTAGGAAAAGGTATCTTTTTATTTGACTTTTTAAGCTGTATTATGCAGCACAGCTTAGTAGTGTTAGTGAAATATGTGGTGCATTAAGGTGCACCATCCCAAAGAGAACCTTTCAGGTCATTTTTTAAAAGTGTACAGAATTAAAGATAATATTACTATCTAAAATGTGTATGTAACTTACTTGTTAATATTCAGGCCCGTTATAGCATGCTTCATTTACATAAAGAGATAGGGATCTCCAAATAAAACATTTCATGACAAATGAATATAAAAGTCTAGATTGACTAATTGTTTACTTGTATCAGACGTTGAACATCGTTTGGCTATATTTTGTTCAAAGTGGTTTCTTCAAGTTGGATACCATACATTTCAATTACAATGCAAAACTTGCACATATTTCACTGGTTCCATAGTCTTTCTCTTATTTATATAGCAGAAGCCTGATAATCCAAGCTTCTGTAATCTGAAAGCTCAATTAATCCAAAACCGAAATTAGGGTGATTTTAGGAATAATAAAAAACTAAGAACAGTGAATAATTGTATTATATATTAAAAATTACAGTAGTTTCAAAGACAGACATTGCTATGAACATAATAGAACAATGTTATATGTTGTTCTTAACTATATTGGTTTTAAAAAAAAATTATTATTTTTTTGTTGAAGAGAAGATTGAAATTATGCCAAGACTTCTGAAACAACGCTGGGGTCATGGGGGACATTTTTTTATGTGGCGTAGCACTGTATCAAAAGCACTACATCCTGTACCAGTTTATGTAATAATACATTGTATTTCATGTTTATTTTAGAAATAATTTTGCTTAATCCGAAATATTAGTTAATCTGAAATGGGTCCTGTCCTAATCATATTAGACTATCGTGACTTAACTGTACCACAAATAAAATATGCACTAACACCAATATCTCAAAATGTAACAGAAATGTGCCTGTTAAATTTAACTATTTCTTTTTCTTAATCTAAGGAATTTATGCTTCACCCAATGGGATTGAAGTTGTTGCTTACACTAACAGTAAGGTCAACGCTGATAAGTCCTGGCCTGATCTTCAACTGGTGTTCAAGGGCATGCTACATAATGAAGCCTATGGGAAAAAGTTAGGGCTTGCTGATAATGTAAGAAATTATTGATTTCTTAAAAGTACCCATATTTTTGTTCTGTAGACACAACCTTTTTAAATCTTCCAAATCTCTATTGCTAAAAAAAATCTGAAATAGCTTATCTTTTCAATTTTTTTTTTCTTCTTCTATTTTATAAATATAATACAATCAAAATACTTGGCACACCATATAACCTATGTCAGGTTCTTGTTTTCTTGTACTTATCAAAATATTATTAGATATTTCAAATGTGAATATTTATTTAAAATTAATATTTCAATGTGTGTTATTGTTATTATTTTCTGAACTTGTAATATTTTGGCCCAAGTTCAGCCTGACAATCACACCATACACATACAGATGTATATAAATTAATAAACTAAGTGTATGATGTTAAATAACAATAAAAATTTATTCCAGTGATATATTTACAAATGAATTGATGAATGATAATAATAGTATCAATATCAATACATATATGTGTAATAATATGTAATCTAAAATGATCCAGCAACATATAAATGATCATTATTTGAACAATATCATTACCTTAATATATTGATTACAAGTTGTTCAAATAGACTTCCAATACAACAACTGGTAATCCACATAGATCTAGCCTCTAGATCCGATACTGTTCTCTGACAACAATTCTAAAAGTTTATAGTTCATACTATAACATCAGGTCTGACCAAGGCAGCCCGCAGTCTGGAATCTTGAACCTCAGACTCATGAAAAACCAACTTGAACACCAGACAACCAACTGAGATTAGTGAGATGAAGACCTCAGTCCTGTAGACTGTAGACCTAAAGTTGTACTCTCAATATAGAAAATTGAGACTGGATAAACAAGTCTTGACACCAAGACTTTACACTGAGTCTAACACATAGTCTTGACACCAAGCTAAGATCACTGCTTAGACTTGACGCTAAAACTTGAAATAGAGTCTTGAACTGAGACTACGACCAAAACTTAGACTTGTCGTTAAAACCCTACAGAAGATAAAAGAAAGGATTCTTCCAAGGCAATGTTAAGGCTATCCAGTAACAGTAACCAAGGAGAAATTCAAGAGCTCTCAAGACACGTCTATCTGTACCAACGTACAAAACAAAGGAGAGACTGTACTAGACGATAAATGACGCAAACCACACACACCTAACTTTACGTCACTAGAAGTTATGACAAGCAACAAAAGCTCAGTCCCCTAGTCTACAAAGTAAAATATTAATAGTGTAATGACGTCATCAATATAGTGATCAACGCCGCACTATCAATTAGAGAAATAATTCTACTATACAGTTACATAGATAACTGCGACAACCTATATGACTACAAAAAAAGCATATTCTTGTTTTTTTATTTTTTTATCTATTAAAAAAACACAAAAGAATCTAATTATTTTTTTTTGTTTTAAAAAAAATAAAAAAATTTGACAATTCTGTAAGATCATAGCCCAGCAGAATAAGGGATATATGAAGGTGAATGATGGTGAAGGCTAGATGTACAAACATAGAGATGCTAAGTTAAAGTAAAAACAAAATAAATTAACAATCAATAGATATTGTCTTTACAAATATAAAACAAATACTATGAAATAATAATGTATAATAATTTATTCAATAATAATATTTTATGTACATTGATAACAATGGAATTAATTGATAACAATGGAATTAACTGGTTCTAAAATGTTTACATTGGCCATCAAGAAATGTATTATTAGTGTTAAATGTTGTTAATGCATTGAATTATATTATGTACTATTTTATTAGGCTCTTACAGACATGTCAGTCAGAAACAAATTTGCTAATGGCTTGGCCTGCTTTAGCACAATTCTGCGCCCTAAGAGTCTTGGAACCATCAAACTGCTGAACAATGATCCCAGTGCCCAGCCCCTGATTGATCCTAACTACCTAGAAAATGATGAGGACGTGGAAGTCATACTTTCAGGTCAGTACTTTATTCAACTTCAATTTGTCCTGCTATTGAAACAAATTTTATCCATCAAAATATACAAAGATAAAACAAATTCATTATCCCATTGTCTGGGAGAAAACCATTTGTTTTTCCAGCGTCCGATCACCTTTTTCTTGTTTACTCCTTTTTCTTTTCTGATCCATATTTTTAATCATTTGAATGGTTTATGGGAACGCTAAAGAGTGGCCATTTTGAAAGTTTTTTCTTCTGTAACATTGTGGATCTAAGCTGCTTTTATTATTCTAAATATTTTTATAGCTTTAAGTGACTAGTTATTTTTTGTTTGTTTACATTATGGCTGACAAGCCTTCTTGTTCTTCATCTGGCTGTAGGCCTTCTTGCTGTTTTAGTGCTGAATAGGCTCTAAATATCTTTTTAGATATAAATAATATTGACATGTTTGACTTATAATAAGTTAGAAAGTTGTCCTGAAAGCGATTTTCAGCCTTCAGATTCAAGCGAGTCTGATAGTTAATTAGATCTACATTTAGACACCCTTAGATCTAGTAAACAAATGGGGGCATCACCTCAGTGGCAATGATATTGTGCCTAAAAGGATCACTAAAAGTCTAAATATTGATCAAGACTATAAGTGTTAAGTTTTTTTTGTAGGATAATTGGAAATTAGATATAGTTTAAAATATTTTTACAATAATAATGAATAAGGACTGCTGTGATATTCTTTTTTTCCTTGATAAGTCCATTTTTATAAAAAATCAAATATAATTTTTTTTTTCATCTCTGATATTACCTAATTTGTTTTTTCTGTGACTATTTATTACACTGAAGTATAAATTATCATGTAGTACATTCAATTTTCAATAAAATTTTCTATAACAACTCTCTGTTTCAACAAATAGAAAATAGAAAAGTATGACATTTATAAATAGACATATGTGAGAAAAATTGCTTGAAACAAGAAATTCAATCAGAATGAGGGGAAAAAAAAGTTTTTTTTATGAGTAAATATGTAGTTTACAACTGGGGCTGCATAGCCACTGGAAATACTGCATTCCTCATTAATCTTTGGACTCGAAGACAAGCCTTATTATTATTATAAAGATCAAAATAATTGCTTTATAAGTTGAATAAAGGAAGTATTGTCTTTTTTAAAAAAAGTATTTTATATATTTTGTGTTCCTGTTTATTGAATCATTGCTTTTGCCTCATTGTTTCAAATATACTATGTAAAAAATTAAATGCCAATGTTTTATAAATAAATTATAGAAATTTTTGTTTTCTTATGTAGGTATAAAGATTTGTAAGAAGTTATTGGATATGCCATCAATGAAACAGATAGTAGCTGTACCAGCTGATGGGCCAGCTACAACCTGTGGCAATATCACCTTTGATACAGATGACTATTGGCGATGCATGATCAGGTCAAGAGGCCAACCTGTCTATCAGCCAGTAGGTTCCTGTAAGATGGGCTCTGTTACGGACAGCACAGTTGTAGTGGATCCCTATTTAAGGTAAGTTGTCACAGAAGACTTAGGTCACTTAAGGGGACACTAGTATAATGTGACTGAAACTGATTCTGCTAAAAACTTGATTGAGAATGTTTGCGGTGAGATGACAATCCATAAGGCAATTATGCAGCATTAATTTATCAGTTCCCTATGAGTTGAACTGTCTGGAGCTACTGAAGGATTTTTGAGGTGCAGATTGGAGGAAATATTTGACTAGCTTCAACTGTGGATTTTCTTTTGAAATTTTTTTTTGGCTCCCTGACATCTCATCATACGAAACATTTCATCATTGCAACATTTCATCATTGCATAAAGTGCATTTTGCAAACTTAAGTACATGTGGGTGTAGTTAAGTAATTAACATACTGAGCAAGTTAACCTAATCCTAACCCTAAATGATAAATTGCTATAATGATGAAATATTGCAATGATGAAATGTCTTGTAGTACGAGGTGTCTGGTCACCATATTTTTTAAGCAAACTTTTTTCAGAAAAGCAATTTACAAATAATTTTTAAGACATTCTTTTGTGCATAGTGTAATCCTAATTTCAGTCCAAAAATATAATCCTAATTTCAGTCCAAAAAAAATGTATTTATTGTCATTAAACTTATTAAAAAAGTCAGATTACCCCCAAGAGTATCGAGAAGTAAAAAAAAGAAAAAGTGTTAAAAATGAATTAATTTCTGGTTACCAAGTTGTAATAATTAAAAATAAATCTTGATAATCAATCATCAACAGGGTAAAAGGTGTACAGGGACTCCGTGTAGTGGACTCATCAATCATTCCTTACATGACCTCCGGGGGCTCTTACATTCCAACAATCATGATTGCAGAGAAGGCAGCAGATATAATCAAATTAAACCAAGCTCAGCGCTTGTAGTGAGTGTTGCATCCATCGTCATCATTGTAGCGAAGCAAAACATCTTTGACATTTTATTTCAGGGAACAAATCCTCATCTATTTATTCCTTACTTAGTTCTACTTAATTTGATCAATGGCTGTAAAACTAGGATACTTTTTTTTTTATTTTAAAAATATTCATTAATTTACATTTTTGTAAAATGGTTTTAAATTTTTTTTTTCTTATTTTAGATCATAATACCCAATAATTTTTGAATGTCTTACAAAGAGTTTGATTCTCAAAACACTCTGACATTTCATTTGTGTGACTCATCCTTTGTTATTTATTTTTTAACTTAAAAATTATTTATTTTTACTGTAACTAAAAAGAAAATGTTACTGCTGTTAGTATTTGTGTAGACTTGTAAATTGATATAATTTGATATTGTGCCCTGTCTGTAAAAATTCAATGTGTATACATATATATGCAAACAGAGATATTGTGGTGAATGCAGGTGTGGATAATGTAGAGGCACTGCTTACTGTTTGACAGCTGTGCTGGGCAGGGCACCTATTTGCTGTGGGAAAAGGGAGTATTTTGTTTTTTCACAAGTTTCAAGGAAAAGCCCTCAGATAATGCCTCTTGATTCCAAAAGAGATAGCTGATGGTCTTTTACCAAGACTGCGGGATAAACAAAGAGCTTTTGCAGAAGACAGTCTTATATGCTGAAAAGGAAACTAAAATTGACCACAGGCAAACCGTAATGGTTAGGTCTGCGTTGGAAGTGGCAAAATATGTAGATCACAGCTAGGGCTGCATAGCCAACGTGAAATACTGCCCTCCTCTTTAATCATCAGTTTTGAAGACAAAGCCATCCGCAGTTGTTGTTTATTTTTTGTCTGTGCTTTATGTTTATACAGAGCATATGTAGAGATAATGTGTGAATGTATTTTGGGGTACTTACATATGTCAGTGCATTTATTGTGCAGTTTTGTATTGCTTCCACTTTGTATTTATTTTGTTACATTTCAAAAGCTTCAATAATGTCTGTGGTAATTCTCTGCTTATAAAATGTTTTTGCCAATAGATTCCTAGAGCTGAGTGCACTAGATCATCTTTATTTGAGGTGCAGTAAACTGTTTAAAATGTAGATTTCAGATTTAGTTCTGATATATGATGAAAACTGAAATTCATGCCTCACAATTAAGAAGTTTTCACTAAAGAAAATGTGCACTTGTTGATCTTTTTATGGACATTTTGCATAAAGATTTTTATAAAGGTGAATTAGTTAATTAAGCTATATGTTTTTTTTTTTAAATTATATATTTCTTATTTTTATTTTTAAAAATTGCATATTTTAAAAAAATCTATTTAGTGTTATAGTCTTAGCTTCAAAATGGGAAACGAACAGAATCAAAGATTGTCGTTTTTAGTGAAATCCAGGCTGGTACATATTTCAGATCTAAATCACAATTAACAACACTAGGTCAACAAACTAAAATATAAATCTTATAATGCAAGAGCAGTTTTTATTTGTGCTACATAGAATCATCCACTTCTTTTTTTTCATTAACACTTTAACAAAAATGCATTCTAGCTACCAATCAGAACCATAATCTGCATGACCTGAAAATGTATTTGACAATTCCACAGTGCTCTACTGGTCAAAGTTAGCTTACAAACAAATTCTAGGCTACTTTTCAAAATGGCTTTCATGAAAAAGAAACCCTGATCAAATCTTGTGGTTGGTCAAATGGTTAGTCAGATTTTGTGGAGTGCTAGAATTCAGGCATGGTTTGGCTTAATATATGTATATATCTATAAGATTTTGTTTGGCTTATGTTTGTGTCATTTTTTATTCTTTGTGCTCAATTTTATTGTGAAATTCCTTAACAATTTTTAAACTGTCATTTTTTACAATTTTTGTCAAGCTTCCATTAACTCCCATAATATGTTTTAACAAATATGTCACTGATCTGTTAATTCAACTTTAGCTGAAGGTCAATATGTATTGGATGAAATTTATCAGTGAAAAGACATTGATTTCCTGAATACAAAAAATATATAATATAATATTGCAGCTGTATTTATAACATAACTGATCTTTCTAGTTGTAGGAAAAAAGTAGCATTGATTTTAAAGTCCTGCTACCTGCTAACCTTCGTTTATTTTTTTTTGGGGGGGGGGAGTTTTTTTTCATAATTTCTCTTTGATTTTGAACCCCTTAAATCTCTGACAATATCCGTGATGTCTAACATGGAAAATAAATCTGGGAAAGCATCCAGGAAGGGGCTGGAAGGGTGAAAATTGCCCCAGTGATTTAATAACTGATTGGCTGGGTTGTGATTTGTTTAGTCTGAGTGGTTAAAAGTGCTTCACAGTGTGTTTGGCTGGCTTTGGAGCACAAATAAATTTCTTACCTAAACTTCTGGTATTTATTGGTTTAAATCTTAGCTCTTAGATTTTTTTTAGTTTAAATCACCACCACTGGCCTTCATGTGGTTTGCACATATTAGCATACATTCTCGCTTTCAAATTCTAAGTAATGTTGCCTCGAGTGTTTCTCAAATGATGTATAATCATTGACACCATACCAAGTGAATTGTTGATGTTATGTGATGTTTCTGTTTTCTTCCTTCAACTGTTTAACAAGTTTACATTTTGCCCTGCCACACACAAGTTTGTGTAGAGAAATATAAACTATGTTCATTAACAGATTAATAAACAAATATACAAGTGTGAATGTGTGAGTTGTTTGTTTTTAAGTAGACCTATAGTTATAGTTAGCTAGTTTCTGAAGCAGTGATAGCAAGACTAAAAAAAAAATATATATATTTATTATTGGTTTTCATATTTCTGTCACAGACCTATATATATATTATATCCAGACTAGAAAACGGAAACATTTTTATCCGCGAGTGATCAACTCACAGACCTAATTATGAGGTGTGGTGCTCTCATTTTCGATGTTTAATTACTAGATCTAGATCTAAACATTAAATTATATGTTACATAGGTTAGGGTTGAAAAAAAAACAACACCTTTACTTCATATAACTACTTTACAAAACAACGCCTTGTTTCAACTTTTAAAACGTTTTTTTTACATTTGTTTATATTAAGATCTCCATGTCTAGTCTAGATTTAATCTATATAGGTCTGTGATTTCCATATGAATGTTTGAATTGAACACTAAAACTTGACGGTTCGCAACCTTTTAGGCTTTCGAAGTTCTGACGATAATAATAGTATTCACCCCCCCTCCCCCGGACAAATAAAGATTCATGGATTTACTCCTATAACCCCCGTCATGACGTCCCGATTCCGACCGATGACAACGGTATAAAGTACAGACACGGTTAACACACACATACATACACATTAGTGGCGATTAAAAAAAAAAAGGAACATTTTTTACCTCACAACGTGAACACCCCCCCCCCCCCCCCAACGCAAGAAAACTCTTGGTGAAGTTAATGTGTTAATCTAATCTGTGGCATTTTACGTCTTGAGAGACGATCTTTTCCCTTTGCAACTTCTTGTGTGACTAAAGAGGCCAATCCTTGATACACAGCTGCGATCGCAGGTTGGGCATTTAAATCACCAGGCGCCGTTGCATTTTCACCCTTCTTTCTGCTTCTGTTGTGTATGATATCTGCAATCTGTAACCCTTCCTTTATGCTCTCTCTCCATGTGGATCTGTCCAGTGCCACCTCTTCCCAGTTGCCAGTGTCGATTTTGAAGAGCTTCATGTTGCGTTTGCATACATCCGTATAACGTAAAAGTGGGCGACCAGCGGTTCTCCTGCCTTCTATTAGATCGCCATACAGGATGTCCTGTGGAAGTCGACCTACTGGCATTCTACGAACGTGGCCAAGCCAGCCAATGCGTCTGCTGCTGATAACAGAGCGGATGTCCTGGCACCCTGACCTTTGTAGCACTTCCTCATTGGTTATCTTATCTTGCCACCTTATTTTAAAGATCCGCCTTAGGCATCGGAGGTGGAAGACATTCAGCTTTTTTTTCCTGCCATGAGTAGGTTGACCAATGTTTCACATCCGTACAGCAAGGTGCTCAACACACAAGTCCGGTAGACTAGGGCTTTAGTACTGCTAGTCAGCAATATGTTGTCCCAGACTCTTTTCTGCACCGTGACATGGTGGCCATTGCCTTGGCTATCCTGTTGTTTATGTCTTTATCCAGTAGAGTGTTGTTGGATATGCTCCCTGAACTCTATATTCTCCTCTGCCGCTGTTGGGAAACAGGTCATGTCCCACAGGACATGCGTGACGCAACTATAGTTACAATATACAAGAACAAAGGGGATCGGGGTGACTGCAACAATTACAGGGGTATCTCTCTCCTCAGTATAGTGGGCAAAATCTTTGCTAGAGTGGCACTATCCAGGCTGCAAGTGATAGCTTCTAGAGTCTACCCAGAGTCTCAGTGTGGATTCAGGAGTGGTAGATCCACTATAGACATGATATCTTCTCTACGACTACTGCAGGAGAAATTCAGAGAGAGAGACAGACCCCTTTACATTGTTTTTGTTGATCTGACTAAAACTTTTGACATGGTCAGCAGAAGTGGCCTTTTCAAACTCCTGAGGAAAATAGGTTGCTCTCCCAAACCACTGAAGTTCTTTGAGTGTTTTCACGAGGAAACTAAATGTACTGTCAAATTCAATGGAGCCCAATCAGCACCTTTTGAGGTTTGCAGTGGTGTCAAGCAGGGATGTGCGCTCGGACCTACTCTGTTTGGCATATTCTTCTCCTGTCTACTGCATTATGCGTACAAAGACATAAACGAAGGTGTGTTTCTCCATACAAGATCCTATGGAAAACTATTTAATGTATCAAGGCTGCGGGCAAAAACCAAGGTTAGGAAGCTACTCGTCAGGGAACTCCTGTATGCTGATGATGTGGCTATTGTGGCTGATTCTGATATTCAGCTACAGTCCCTGGTTGACAAACTATCTACTGCTTGCCAGAAGTTAATCTACTAGGCTTAATAATAACAATAATAAATCTGTGTGATTACAAATATTTTTTACTATTTTGTTTACGTTAAGCGCTATTTCATGCAGTTACCTTTCTTCATACACTATGACTGTTGTCTGGACTAGTTGGATAGGGGTGGGAGAGAAAGAAGGGTGTATCTGGGCGGCCGCTTTTTAAATACATCTATATAATTAAAAAAAACAACAACAAAAGGTGAACGACCTGAGTTCAAACCTCAGCCTCCTCAAGCCAATCCACTAACCACCGTGCCAGCGAATCGCTTATGAAAATAGAATTTTTTTAAAGTCATGTATTATTAGCCTCAAACTTTAAAGTTGCGACCTACAAAGTATAAAGTGGCTAATTCAACTTAAACCATCACATCAGTCAAGTACAATTTCTTTCCATTGTTCGAGATACTAAACAAAATAATTAATTACCAATAGTTAATAAACTAATTTTTTTTTTATGTTGACTCTTGTTTGAACAGGTTGAAGAAATAATTATGCAAAATTTTGACTTGATCCGAGACTCGGTGTGGATGCGTAAAAACCTTTTTTACCAGAAGACAGAAGTGAGTTTTTCAATAATCACTATCAGTTGTTTAAAAGGATGTGTTGTCTTTAAAATAAAGTATTTTTAAATTGTGTTTCTTGTTCAGCTTGCACATTCATGGATGAAACTTGGAGCCAACCATTTATTTATTCATATAAAGAATATACACCTAGGCCTATATGTTAATTTACTTATGTCATAATGTAAGAATATTCATAATTACAATATTATGCACACACTTTGACGCTGTTTTACAAGCATGAAAAAGTACAATAAATTAGCGAGGATATAATACTATTTTACTTGAACTATATGACCCTAGAGAACATAAATTATCAATAGAACAGGGAACTCCTGTATGCTGATGATGCAAAAAAAAAACAACAACAACCCAGAACAGACTTGATGTGTAATAACTTAAGGGAAGGGAGGCATGTCAACGATATACAGATGTTTATTTACATGGGGGTCATGATCCACTGACGGATCCAGGGGGGGGGGCGAGGTTGGACGAATTTTCGTATAGAATTCACACAATTTGTATACGAATTTATTACTTATGTTAATAATATATACTAATTATTTATATTTCAACATATTTTTAGATTATTTCACCCCCCCCCCCTTTCTAGTATGTCGGCCGATTTGGTAGGGTCGGGAGGGGGCGATGGCATCAATCCGCCCCCCCCCCCACCATAAACTTTCGAGTGGGGGGGCGGTCCTATTTATTTCTAGAAATCACAGCTTGCTAACAGTTAAATATCTATATGATTATAAAACTTGTTATTGGTATTTTAACCGGTCTTTATATTATGTCGTTCACCTGTTGGCCGATTGGTGTGTGTGTGTGGGGGAGGGAGGAGCGAAAACCTCAAATGCCTTTCCCATCTAAACCTTTGAAGTGGAGAAATCATAGTATGTGAACAAAATTAGTTGAATATCTATATACTATAAACAGGTGGAATTCACCTTCCCCCTATTGGACAAAACAATACTTTTTATTTTTGCATTATAGTAAGGTCCTTTATAATAGGATGAATAATGAGCTGTAGGTCATTAGAATGCGTTTCTTCAGTGAAGAATGCAAGAAAACGCTTTTGGCGTCGGGGCTTCGCCCCAAACCTCACTAATAAATAATGAGCTTTAGATGTCAGGAGATTGCGTTTCAGCCGTGAAAAATGCAAAAAACGATTTTGGCGTCGGGGAGAAGCCCCGAACCCCACTGATAAATAATGAGCTGTAGATGTCAGGAGAATGCGTTTATGCAGTGAAAAATGCAAGAAAACGCTTTTGGCGTCGGCGCTTCGCCGCGAATCCCACTGAGGAAGCTTACAGCGCTCTCCAGACCCCCAAGTTTGCAAGAGAAAGGCCTCACATGTCTGTTTTTTTTCACCGAAGATTGAGAAACACTGTCTTATTTTATTGTCACATATATATATATATACATGCTGTACGCACGTTTATGCATAGGGTTAGGGTTTACTGGGCGTTAGGATTAGGGTTTGGAATAAAATCGCCCCCCCCCCCCACTCCAAAGTTCTGGATCCGCCAGTGGGGTCATCACAAATACATATATATCTAGGATAACGTCTGCCTTGAGCACAGCCTTTTTGTAGGTTTTGGACATGGAACGTCGTTTTCTTCTTCCTAATGTAAACATCCTTCCTAGTGTAGTCTCTAACAGTGCGCACTTTCTACACTAGCTTGGATGGTTGTGTGCATGGCAGGGTTATAACAATAAAAACAGCTGTTCAATTACGTTGTTTAAAAATAAACAACACTTATCTTTAAATGTGTGCCGTTTCAGTGTGAGTTTGAGTGTTTAAGCCAGTAAATATAAATGGCATTTTCGTACTAGAGCCCAAGAACTGGCAAATGACGGATTTCTGCTCTCGTCGCCTTAACGTGGCGCCTCTGGGGAATTGGATAGGCTAAGAGCGAGAGCGAACCTATCCTCCAGTTGGCTAACACAGTTATGCTCTAGCGAGCGTACATACACTTGGCGGGGATGGAGGAAAAGCTTGCTAACTCAGTCCCATCCGTTTTATTGTTCCCCAGTGTGTGGTGATAGTCCTCCCACGGTTTCGGTACATTACGAAATAGTAGGAACCTATGACGTTGACTCAAGAAATCATGTCTCACGAAAGACAGGTGTAATTAAATGATCACCTTGTTGTTGGGCCCTCAGGGGCGTAAAAAAAAATATTGTAGATATTTTAGCTAGGTAATACATTCTAAGGTTATTTGTATTATATTATTATTTAATACCTTTTATTTAGAAGCCTATATTTCTCACACACGAAAGGCCAGATTAGACACAATGGTGACCTGTCTGGTCACTTCCCAATAGAAAATGTCGTGAAGCAGGGCTGTGTACTTGCTCCTACCCTATTCGCTATTTTCTTTGGCGTAATGCTGGGTCAAATGAGGCAGCGATAGCACGAAGATATCTACATCAGGTTTCGTTCGGACGGCAATGAGTTCAATCTCCGACGTCTACTATCCCATACAAAAAGAAAAGAAATGGTCATAACAGAGCTTCTCTATGCCGATGATTGCGCCCTGCTAGCTCACAATGTACATGATCTCCAGAACGCGGTCAACGAATTTACATATGCTGCCGCCTATTTCTGTTTATCTATAAACTTCGGGAAAACAGCCGTCCTGTTCCAGAAGTCACCCAATAAAATCTACTCCGCCCCAAAGATCACCGAAAATTGACAGCTCCTTAACGTGGTAGACTACTTCACATATGTCAAATGACGCCTAACTTTCAAGGGAAGCTGATAACCGTCTGGCCAGGGCCAGTAGTGCTTTTGCACGCCTTCA
This sequence comes from Biomphalaria pfeifferi, assembly GCA_030265305.1. Classification (NCBI taxonomy): domain Eukaryota; kingdom Metazoa; phylum Mollusca; class Gastropoda; family Planorbidae; genus Biomphalaria; species Biomphalaria pfeifferi. Next base: position 796,823 of record JASAOG010000153.1, read on the forward strand.
GGCGAGTTTGGCGGAATGAATCGCTCCGCCTGCCTACAAAAATCAATGTCTACCAGGCGGTGGTTCTCTCAACCCTTCTATATGGATCTGAGACATGGGTGTTAGACAGAAGGCAACTAAGACTACTTGAGCGCTTTTATCAAAGATGTTTGCGCTCCATCATAGACATACAGTGGCATGACCACACTACAAACAGCGATATCCTTGCAAACGCCAGAATGGACAGCAAATAGGGACTTCTAATGGTCCAACAGTTACGCCATGCAGGGCACGTATTCCGCATGGGAGACGAACGTATGCCAAAGGCAGTCTTTTTTGGTGAACCAAAAGGTGGTCGACGTAACAGAGGTGCCCCACTGAAACGCTTTAAAGACCAGCTTATGCGCCAACTTGCCTTAGCTGAGATAGAAGAGAGCACATGATTGCATGCGGCCTCAGAACATGACAGCTGGAGGTCACTCAAGAAGGTCGTGGGATATGCATTTGAGACCATAAGAAATTCGGCTGTCGAGTACAGACGCAGACGGCGAAAAGAAAATATAAATCGACCACCGGCAGACAATGGTTTTACTTGCCCTGGATGTGGAAAAATGTGTAGGTCACAGCTGGAATTGCGTTGCCCCGTGAAATATTGCATTATATATATATATATATATATATATATATATATATATATATATATATATATATATATATATATATATATATATATATATATATATATATATTTGTATGTTAGGCTCATGGAAAATTGGGTAGGGGGTGCCAATAAAGTTTATTGCCCCTGGCGCACGTTTTGCTCACTACGCCTCTGATTTCCAGGGACAAAGATCTAAGACTGAAATATAATTATTTAACACTGTTTCTCTTTCAAGTAAAGTCATTAGTTTTAAAATTATAACTCTTTATTTCTGTTTCATTTTGTTAGTTCCTTTTCTCCATAATTTTTTTTAAAGAAAGAAAGAAAACATGGTTTTAAAAGTCTTCCTGTATTTGGCACTTATTGTGAAGTAAAGAAAGAAAGACAGCGAAGAATTAAAACTTTCGAAGAGTACGCTGAACGACATGGCTACCAGGAAATAATTGACCAGGTCTCCGAACATGCTGAAACCAGGCTCGAAGAAGTAAACAATCTGAAACGCGATCATGGGACTGTAGCACACCAGATATGTAACAGCCATCGTAGAGACCAGGGCTAAAGTTTTATTCAGTTTCCTCTTTGCTAATAACGAAAATTCCGGCAAAGTATCCGTCATCTTCTTTCGCCATTCAGACTGTTGTTTCAGTTTGACTAAGAGAAGAAAGGTAAATATTACGATGACGCTGTAGGATATGATTTGAACACAAGTATGAATGAAAATTGTAACGTTGATGTCCGCTGGTCCGGTGTAGGGTAAATGCACTCTTCCCAACACTGTTTTGTTTTTGAGAACGTCAAACTTCCAGCCCAGGCTTTCCACCAGATAGAAGGGGACAACGGTTAAGCCCATGCTTAAGAAGATGAGGCATAGAGCAACATCTGTGACATGCGCAGTGAGGATTGTTTTCACATTCAAGGGGAGGAGGACGCAAAAGCAGCGCTCGAAGGTGATGAAGGCGGTGACGGAGCTGATGATGCGGCTCAGAGCGCCGCGGACGAAAGGAACCATCACGTCCTGAAACTCTTCGGCGTTAAGCGAGATGTCAGCGTTGGCGATGTCTGGATTGCGGCATAGGCTGGAGATCAATCCAATCAAGAGGGACACGATGTCTGCCACGGCCAGAGCGAAAAGACTTCTGTTGATGTTGTCACCAAAACCCTGTCTCACGAAAATTACTAAGTTCACAATGTTTCCAGCAACGCCAACAAGGGAGACGACTGCGTTTAGATATACAATATTCACCAAAATAAACTGCTGGTACAGTTCTCTGTTTAAATCATTACGTCCCATTGTTGTGTTCTGTTCCATATTGCTTATTACAACAGCTTTATTGTTGTTGGTGTTGCGCTAACATTTAGACCATAGTTGTGTCAAAAGGAATAAAACCTAGACAATGCCTCTAAGCCTCAACGTGGTGCCTGGCTGGATAGGTCATTAGAGAATACGATAAGTTCAATAGAGAAGCAAAATAGAACCTTCTTTGGGGTCTAAGTACAGAGTCCATTACATAGAACGGGGTGGAAGAGAGCTCCAACAAATATGTCATCATGCTCAAGTCGTTACTCATAGGGCAGTTTTATGGCTGACACTCGCTTGAATGATGTCGATGGGGAGTTTCCCCTGTGTGCTCGACCTATGGCCTCGACCCTAACCCGTCTTTCTTTGGTTACGAGTCATCGGTAAGCCCTCTGTGACAATAGTTGGAGGGGAGCTTGAATGAGCATAGAGTATCAAGAGTCTTATACTCTACTTTTTGGATAATTACAGAGATGAAGGAAAAGATAAAAAGCTTTATTGAGCCTCATTACGTTCTCACAATATTACACTAAAATGTCATATGATCAGGTCCAAATTTAGTATATGGAGGCCCCGGGACAGGATTTTTGTGGAGGAGCCTTGATATTTTTGAAAGCTTTAATAAAGATCCACTTATGAATGAAAATATGTATATCTAAAATACTTATATCTTCGAAAGCATGCTATATTTTAGAAGAATGAAATAAATGTCTTGTAAATTTAATTTAGCTTTTCTTTTTAAAAATATAATAAGTAAATAAATATTGGTCTCACCATGCCTATAAATAAGTAGTAGGTCTAATACTTCAAAAAAAAAAAAAAAAAAAAAACCCGAGCCGAAAAGAAAAAAAAAAAAAGGACACATATCAATATATTCTTTCTCAACGTCTTGCTAACTTGTTTTTTTCTCTTTTCTTTTCTTTCTCCAAAGCTACGAAACAAAATACTGTAATTTTCACCATTGATCATCTAATGAATTTAGCCTATGTTTTAGTTTCAAGCATAAAGATAATAATAGTTCATAGGATTGTGTGTAGGTTATACTGAGGGCGTTATGAACAAAAAAAAAAGTATATACAAGTTTTTTTTCTTTTTTTAAAATAATATACGGAATGTCATTCGGCATTTAATGTTTTTGCCATGGTTTAAAAATAAATACAGGGTGGCCACAAGGCGGTGACTGTGATAAATGTTAAGGTAGTTACTTATATATATATTTAAATTGTAGGCTCACAATTCGTCATTAACTATAGGCCTGGTCACATGACGAACTATTGCACGTGAATTCTTCCCTTCCTTCTCCCACGCTATCCCAACTCAGACTTTTTTTTATACATACAATTTATTATTTGTGTGTGTGCTGGTTGTTGATGTGTTTGTGTGTGTGTGCTTGTGTATGTGTTTGTACGTTATTATAGTAAACATCTTATCTCAGTGTGTAACTTTTAAAAAATATTCCGGGAAGATTTTAATGACAGAAAAGTTTATGTTCAAAATAGCTCCAACACCAAGAGAATCTTTTCCATGTCTTTATTGATTTCAAGAAAGCTTTCGATCGAGTATGGCATTGGGCACTCTGGGCGACAATGGAAAAGTATAACATAAATAAAAACATAATTAAAGTTATCCAGAACCTGTACAAGGAGGCCACCAGTGCGGTGTACTTCAATAATAATATTGGGGACTGGTTCAAAACCACAGTTGGAGTAAGACAAGACTGCCTACTTTCACCAACACTTTTCAATATCTTCCTTGAAAGGATAATGGAAGATGCTCTCGAGGGCTATGAAGGTACTGTAAGCATTGGAAGAAGAACTACTAACTTGCCCTTTCGCAGATGACATTGACGGCCTAGCAGGGACAGAAGAAGAACTAGCTGACTTGGTGATGCGCATAGACAAGACTTCCGCAGCATATGGCATGCAAAAAAATGCCGAAAAATAAACAAACAAACACATTATGATCAATAGCCAACAGGGCTCTAAAAGGGACATCAGTATGGAGGTGACTAGTTTCAGTAGTTTTAAATACCTCGGAGCTATTGTCTCAGAAGAGGGAACGAAACCTGACCTACTGACCCGAATGCATAGTCCACTGCAGCCCTTTCAAAACTTAAAATAATACGGAAAGACAAAGGCACGCCCTCGGCACCAAAATCGGACTGATGCGCTCCCTGGTCATGACCACATTCTTTTTGCCTGTGAGTCTTGGACTCTGACTGCAGAGCTAGAAAGGAGGATCCTAGCAATGGAACTAAGATGGAGGATCCTAGGTATTACATTTAAAGACCACATCACAAACCAAGAGATTAGAGACAGGGTTACTGCAGCGATCGGACCCCATGATGACCTGCTAACTATAGTAAAAAAAAAACGCAAAGACCTTTCTTCTGGGAACAGTACCAGGAAAAGAAAAACAGGCAGACAGAGAAAGCGATGGAAAGACAGCATAAAAGAATGGACAACAAAAGACAGAGGAATGAAGAAAGACGGTCGTCAATGTTGACATTGTTTATATGAGTAGCTTGAATGATTCCCTGTGACTAAGGGAGTGAATGTTGGAATGTTATGTGTCATGTGTGTTTACAAATTGTGTAAATAAATTCACTCATGAATCTGGTACTAGAGCGTTGGTGTTGTTTATTAAGTGTAGTGTCCAGAGCTTAACAGTCAAATCTTGCATGTCGCCGCAAAGGTCCATAAGACTAAGGGATAAGTAAAATGGTAAACAAAAAAGGTAAGACCTAACCTTTTTTTTTCCAGATTATAAAAGAAAAAGAAAAAGGGATATAATGTCATGTTTTTTTACAAGCTGCTAAACAAAGTTCTTTGGTTGTCGAGTTTTACAACTGAGTACTTTCTTTAAAAAAATCACTACACACAATACTTTGATGGTGGGATTGGGCTACCAGACACCTTCACACCCAAAGGAGAAACAGAAAGGAAAATCAAAGCCTTTCAAAGGAGGATGAAAAATACAAATAAAACTTAAGCAAAATAAAAAAAAATCCTTTTTTTATATAAAAAAAATTATCTAAAGGGGAAGAACTCCGTTCTTAAACTACATCTACCAATAAGGTTCTCTATTTCTTCTATACAAATTACGTAATACACACAGGCTGTCACGTGACAGTTTTTAAAAATTGTTTAATCAATATTATCACGTGGCTAAATGTTGTTTGTTTACGATTGGTGAATGACGTCCATTCTCTACACAAGGCTTACCACCAAGTTGAGTACACTTTGTACATGAAAATAAATTAATTAAATTACGACTAAGTGATTAACTAATTTGCTGATTTAAAAAAAAAAAGATGTATGTGTTGTCATCGATCACGAGCTTGTATGCAAAATTCCATTAAGATTGGATGAGTACAAGTGGTCAAAAATCGATAGCAAAAATCTAAACATACAAGAAAGAAACAGCGTGAGTTTAGCATTTAAAAAAAAGAGAGAGAGAAGAGCTGAGTTGCTTCACATAAACAACACCACCGTTCATAAAGGTAGAGTTTTAAAAAGTTGTATCTTTCAGTCCTCAAATGATTTCCAGTTGCAATACCAAACTGAACATCTGTAACATTAATACCTTATTCCTTTAAGCTCTGCATGTCTGACATTATATATTTCACATGTAAGTTTGTTAGTAAAAAAAATAATATGCTAATATAAGAACAAAAGCCGGGCATTTTCATTTTTTAGGCCAATACCTGCTGGAGGACAAGACCTTAAAAAAAGAGATCCAGTTAATTATGTTCTCAGCTAGATGTAGATCTATAAACCTAAATTTGTGCTTTATGAATTTCGGAAGTTCTTTGAGAAACGAAGGTAATAATGTCCCATCTCAAGACTTCCTACATGACAGGGGAGAGCAGGCAGGGTTCGACAATTGGGACCATTGTGATGTCAACCTTGAGCGCATACTTCATGAATGAAATCTTTTTGGTAGAAATAAAAAGTTTTATTATCGCTGGTTAAAGTCTAATCATGACGTTCCCTTCAGTACGATTTTTATGCGCACAAGGATGGCCAGAAACGGCCGGAGTCCTATCTTCACATTGAAAAGGAAAGATGGCGATTGCAGTTGTTAGTTGAGTGTACAAGACTTGTCAGTTGAGTGGACAAGACCTGTCAGCTGAGTGGACAAGACTTGTCAGCTGAATGGACAAGACCTGTCAGTTGAGAGGACAAGACCTGTCAGTTGAGTGGACAAGACCTGTCAAATGAGTGGACAAGACCTGTCAGTTGTGTGGACAAGGTCTGTTAGCTGTGTGGACAAGGGCTGTCAAATGAGTGGACAAGACCTGTCAGTTGTGTGGACAAGGTCTGTTAGCTGTGTGGACAAGGGCTGTCAGTTGTGTGGACAAGGCCTGTCAGTTGTGTGGACAAGGCCTGTTAGTTGTGTGGACAAGGTCTGTCAGCTGAGTGGACAAGACCTGTCAGTTGTGTGGACAAAACCTGTCAATAGAGTGGGCTACGCCTGAAGTCATTTGTTTATCTTCCAAGCACGGATAATTTTTATCCTTGACAAAAGGCTGGGCACTGTCCACACGTGCATCAAGGTTTAAATGTTGATCCCATTCCTATCCTTATTTCTATTTATTTATAAGCCTGTGCCTGAAACTCCCAACAAGAAGCATGCAAATCAATTTCCTACTCAATGACGCAGATGTTGCTCTATGATTTCTAAGTCTATTCATTTCTTGTATTGACTGCAAGGAGTCTTCCAGTGAATTTCCATCAATCATAAATCTAGAATGGAGATCTCGTCATTTATATATTTTAAAAAAAAAACATTCTTGAAGCTTGCACATATAAAAGACTTTGCGCAAAACGTTCATGTTGTATTTTTATCTATTCAAGTCCTTAATAAATACAAAGCAACATTGGAGTCGAGTAATTCCTCTTTAAATCGTGTGACGTAATGTAGAATAGAAATCTTTTTATTTTTCTTTTGTCACATCCAGAACAATTTCATTGATTAAAAAGACGTAAGCATAATTTAATTTTAAGGTAATTAAATAATTTTGAAAAATTATAACCGTTAAATCAATTTGTCACAGTCGGGGTTGATTTTTAAGCCTAACACTACCCCCCCCCCCCCCCCAAAAAAAAAAAAAAAAAAAAACAGCAAAAAAGACATTTTTCGGAACTAATGTGTATTCATTGTTACAGTTATATAATGTTAAATACTTTTATTGAAATCAATTTTTTTTTCATTCAGCTCTTGTTTAATGGAAGAAATTGTAAAATTATTGAGTCGCCAATTTGTCAACGATTATTTGCAATTCATTCATGATCAACTTAAGTCTCAAAAAACTTTGTTCGCATATAGCTGCGCTTACCACATATATCAGAAATGTGCGAATCCAAATAATGATTAGGTCTGAATTATCTATCCGATATCCTTTTTTTTTTTTTAAACAATGTCAAGATCTTAAACAGGTCATTGTTTCAGAAGTTTCAAAAGCCTCTGAAGAAACTACGAAAAACTTATGAAGTCTTTTTCGCTTCAGACGAAATTCGTGTTCGAGATGTTGATTTTGATCTGAGGATTCAATTCTTGGGATGGCGATAAAAATCCATATTTATTTACATCATGATATTGCTCGTATGGAGTGATTATTTCTTGAACTATCCCGTTCAAGGAGGAATAAATTTCCATCCGTAGCTCGTTCTTGTGTGTTAATACAGAATCTTTCTTTCGCTTGGCATACTTTTCTTGTGGAGTCTTTGACATTATGCACTAATCACCTCACCTGAACACAGGATTTCAGCAAAGGTAATAATAGCTTCAGCGATGTTGTCTAGAATATTTTTAATGTGTTACATTTAATTGCGCAGTGTCGAATTACCAGTTCTTGTTTTTGAAAGTTGACTTACGTGTCGTTTATTTTAGTTAAGACTGACTGTTCATTGGTCATTAAAATCTACAAGAAGAAGTGAATTCTTTTCAAAATGATTAAAAAGAATCACAGTGAAATGAAAATAACTTACAATAATTATCTAGATGTAGAGTCTAGAGGTATATCTATAAAATCTAGAACTAGATAACACAAGTGTACCGAGCAATGAGGTAACAATAGTACCATCATAACTTTGTCCCTCATATAAAACAAGTGCATTGAATAAGGAAGAGAGTGAGTTTGTAAAAGTGCTTTACCTTAGCAAATTTAAAGAAAACTAGTAAATGTTATTCAAGCTGGTCTACAGCCAACATTAAATCAGAGAAAAAATATAGCAGATTAAAAGAGTAGCAAAATAATAACAGAATAATCTATTATGTCAAATACAGTAGTTTTTCTTTGTTAATGTGTTTATAATGCGTTTTTTTAAAACTGAAAAAGATTGTCCATAGTTGATGCCCACTGCGGTCCGCACCACCCGCACAACACTGGCCCACCACACACATCAGATCGTTGAAAAGGCAGCAACAAAGTTAACAGCGCTAGCTCCAGATAGCTCCCCTTAAAAAGGGAGGAAAACCCCCAAAGGCAAGTCGAACATTAAAGACTAAGAAGTTCTGTCTCATTCATGCGTCCTCTAACACAAAGAGAAAGCTATTTACGTTAACACATGGAAGTGCAACACAAATATTCAATGCTGCAGTGTAAAGATGCGCACTGCAGGACAGTCACTGTGTGTGTGTTCAATTAGCTAGTGATTGTTTCCCAAATAGAGGTATAGGCTAAAGAAATTGTCCAATTTCTAAGAAAATCATTAGAGCGGTTCCCATCCACACATCCATCAATGAAGAGAATACAAGCTATTAGGAATTGTAATTATGATCCATGATGCAAACAGAACTAGGTTTTATGCAGTGTACTCTGTGCATACGTTTAAATTTTGTTTCTGTCTAGTTGGACTGATTCTGTTTGTATTTACAGCAGATATAAGATTACATAATATAAATAAAATATATATGTTTCAGTTTATAAAATATATTGTCTACTTAGTTTCAGCTCAGCTTGCATTGTATTTTAATAAACTTAATCACGCAGAGAAAATACTTCCACATCATTCAAATCCTATGCCGAACTGGGAGTCAAACACATTGTGAGGTTGTGACAGAGCGTCGCATGGGGTTTGCGGGACATGTTCTACGTCAAAATGAACTACACACACCAAGAGTTGCGATGACATGGAGGCCAATACGAGGAAAGCGCAAACAGGGACGTCCTCGTATTACTTGGCGACACATCTCATGGAAGACCTCAGAACAGTGGACACCAGGTGGGAGGAGGGTTCAGACATTGCCAATGACAGATCTTTATGGAGACAGCTTGCCGCCCAATGCGCCGAACAGCGCGGGAGGACTTAAGAAAGTCTTAGCGATCACTGATTAGCTTCTCATCTCCCTTGGCCAACATAAGCCTATGAAAATCGATGCTAACAGTTTTGATTTCAATAATAATCTCAAATAAATAATAGTGTTCCATCTGGTTCTAATCAGCAAGATCTAGAGCTAGTGGATCTGTGGTCTAGAGGCATTGTCGCTAGCAGGCTTTTTTTTTAATTTTGCAGCGTGGTGCAAGTTTTAACTTATGCTCCACTAATGTGAACAATGGCCTCGCATTTTCTTGTAAAATAATAGTCCGATTTTTATGCTGCTTCAAATTTTAGACTCGATTCCAAGTTTCATCGATAAGCCGATCTCTTAATTTAATCTTGATAAAGTTCATGCTAGAAAAGGGCTGTTCCTAAAGATATGAGGACGCTAAAGAGAAAACAAATGCTAATTTCTTTTGGTTGATCATATAAGTCAGGAGTTTAAAAATCAACATATCTTCCCACTCTTACAAAGCAGACTAATTGTTCCGTAAAGTTAATTAACATTTTTTTCTCTAATAGCTCTAAATCAGCACAAAGGGCTCAAACATCGAGTTTCACATTTTTGTTTCATTATTTAATGGATTTCAAAGCTGCAAACATCAATATTAAAGGGCGAAAAATGTATTTCTCTTACAGTATCAGTTGGAGTTTAACAAAGGCTTAACGTCGTTTGCTTTTTCGAAAGTTGTTGAACCTACTGAGAATAGCTTCTTTCTTATTTAACAGTGTGTTGTTTTTCTGAAGTAGCAAATGTTAATAATTGTATTATATTTATTTTCTCGGCAATATTTCAATAATTCAGAAATATGTTTTTTTTCTTTCAAAATCTCTAAGAGGAGACACTTAACTAACTACACCAGCTTGCCAGATTAACTTTATTAGAAGATTGCACAAAGTGATTGAAAGTACAAATGCTGACTGTTCTTGTTTCATCTGAATTTTTTTTTCTTGCATCACCAACCGTATATTTGGTAATATATAAGATATAATATAAGAATGCTAAGTCGATAAGTGTCTTTCTATATTTGATTTCTATCTTTCTATCTACCTAAATTGAGGACAAAGAACAAAGAGAGAAGTATATCTAAGTATGATGTACCGTTGATGTTACAAAGAAAGTCATTAGTTTTTAAGTTATAACTCTTTATTCTGCTTTGTTCTGTCAATCCTTTTTCCAAAAAGTAATTTTTTTTTCAGACGAGATGAACAATGATAGAAGAAATCATCATGCATTTCGCAATAAATTGAGATGTATAGTGAGATACCATTGGAGTAAAAGTCTTCCTCATAGACATAATATATATATGTATCCATCGTCTTCCTGTTCTTCGCACTTATTGAGTAATAAAGAAAGAAAACATGGTTTTAAAAGTCTTCCTGTATTTGGCACTTATTGAGAAGTAAAGAAAGAAAGACAGCGAAGAATTAAAACTTTCGAAGAGTACGCTGAACGACATGGCTACCAGGAAATAATTGACCAGGTCTCCGAACATGCTGAAGCCAGGCTCGAAGAAGTAAACAATCTGATACGCAATCATGGGACTGTAGCACACCAGATATGTAACAGCCATCGTGGAGACCAGGGCTAAAGTTTTATTCAGTTTCCTCTTTGCTAATAACGAAAATTCCGGCAAAGTATCCGTCATCTTCTTTCGCCATTCAGACTGTTGTTTCAGTTTGACTAAGAGAAGAAAGGTAAATATTACGATGACGCTGTAGGATATGATTTGAACACAAGTATGAATGAAAATTGTAACGTTGATGTCCGCTGGTCCGGTGTACGGTAAATGCACTCTTCCCAACACTGTTTTGTTTTTGAGAACGTCAAACTTCCAGCCCAGGCTTTCCACCAGATAGAAGGGGACAACAGTTAAGCCCATGCCTCAGAAGATGAGGCATAGAGCGACATCTGTGACATGCGCAGTGAGAAGTGTCTTCACTTTCAAGGGGAGGAGGACGCAAAAGCAGCGCTCGAAGGTGGTGAAGGCGGTGACGGAGCTGATGATGCGGCTCAGAGCGCCGCGGACGAAAGGAACCATGACGTCATGAAACTCTTCGGCGTTAAGCGAGATGTCAGCGTTTGCAAATTCTGGATTGCGGCATAGACCTTTAAAGAATCCAATCAAGAGGAACCCGATGTCAGCCACGGCCAGAGCGAAAAGACTTCTGTTGATGTTGTCACCAAAACACTGTCTCACGAAAACAACTAAGTTCACAATGTTTCCAGCAACGCCAACAAGGGAGATGATCGCATTCAGATATAGTGCTGGAACTGTTCTCTGTTTAAATCATTAAGTCACATTGTTTTGTTCGGCCCTTAGTTTTAATTCAAACAAACCACATTATTGTATGTGCTGTAGTAACATTTTGAGCATAGTTATGTCAAGATGAACGAAAAGATAGAAAAGTCTTCCGAGAGTCATTAAGTTCACAACTAGATCTATGTTAAAATGACCTTAACCCAGTTTAATATTCAACAATAGAGAGCTGACTTATTGGCAAAGTCCTTCAAATAAGATAATAGAACTTTTGGAAAACACTTAAGTGTAAAAAATATAACCTTACACTAAATGATTGACAAAGACTTCTAAATATACACTATCCTTTCATTTTTATTTTTTTTTAAAGTAATTTAACACACTTCTCACGACAGACCTAAAATAATGCTATAAAACTTTGTACAGACGGGTTTACAAACATCGAAGTAGAAAAAAGCAAAGATAATAATTCAAAGCGTGAATATGCCTGCTCTTATGGCTCTTCCGCGGTGTCGAATGCAAACAATAAAATAATCAGGAGGTAACCTTCAACTAAATCAAGAACACGGCGAAAGGCCGAAACAATCAAAATATGTAGTCGACGCTGATGTTGGTCAACAAATATGTTTAATGATCACGAAGGAAATCGTCCGATGTCAACTAGGTCCGTAAACTAGCTGTGATAGGAAAGGCGTCTTGTCTCTATCAATCCTAGAGCGTTCTTACTTTTTAACAAACTTTACATCACTTGACTTTACGCCAGTAAAACTTTTCCCCTATTCCCGAAACAAATGACTAAATCCTAATCATGTCATAACACTGCATAGGAGTATCAAAACTTTAAAATAAACCCTAGCGAAAAATGAATATCAATAAAATCTTCGTCTACGTATCTGTAACTCCCCTTCCTTTTTTTAAATGCAACACAACAAATACTGTAATTTTCAAGATTAATCATATTATGCATTTAATCTATGCTTCAGTTTCCATTATGAAGGTAATAACAGTATAGTGTCTATTTTATGAAATGGAGAACGCCATTAGAAACTACAAGCCTAGTTTTTAATGATATGCGTGATGTCAAAGGCATTTAGTTTTTTTGGATATAATTTAAAAATAGTTACAAGGTGGACTCTCTTCCGTGCATATATCTGTAGGTTAGGAGAGTTACTAGAGCTAGACATTTATATTTTTAATTGATTAAACAGAACAAGTCTTGAACTATACGCCTGAATTCTTGATACACATTTTGCACGCCCTTTTTTCTCCTCTTGCTGACTTTCTATAAATAGTGCGTGTGTGTGTGTGTATACTGTTGTTTGTGTTTGCGAGGGTATGCTTTCAAGAAAACCGTCTTATTTCTGAGAGCAAAAAATGTATTCCGGAAACTTTAATAACACAGTAAAGTTTAGTTGTTATTTAAAACCAACAGACTTTATATACAACGAAGTTGCGGCCACGAGTTGTTGGTTTTCTTCACATTGGAACCTTTATTTAAAAAAAAAAAAAAGAAACATCAAAATCTCAATTTCAACATGCTGCTCATCGAAAGAGTGTCGTGTTAGAAGACTAATCACTTTCCGTTAAAAAAAAAAAGTAATCAAACACACATAAATTTGAAGGTGGAGGGCTACCAGATACCTGCTCAGTCAAAGGAGGACAGAAAAAGAGTACAGAAAGGAGGAAAGAATATTTCAAAGGAGGATAAACAAATGTAAAGAAAAATTTAAAAAATAGACTTGCTATTACATAAATAAAAGGTATCAGTAAATTCTGGGCAGTAAAACGAATATAGGCCTATTAACTAATTAAGAATCAGACGAAATATATTTTGTTCCCATTGTTTCTGTCACTTGCGAGAAAACGTCGTTTTTGTCTTCCCGAATAAGCTTATAAAAACAAGTAACAAAACAAAACAAAAAATAAACACTTGTGTCGTGAGCTTTTGGTTTCCACTGCCCATTGGTGGCGACGTTGCAGGTCAGTGTTCGTCCTTCTACCCATCTTATAAAATACAGACGTTACTTCAAAAAGATGATTACATCCTACGCATCATGCATGTTAACCAATTACTTAAATTCTGCAAAGTTACTGGTTTTCCTGGCTAGCTCAGGCAACCCATTCCATTCTCTAGTATATAGCACTAGGGAAGAAAGAGTATTTGAGTATGTATGCTCTAGCGTATGGAACCAGGAATGTGCCTTTATCTTTGTGTCTTTCTGAGTATTTTATTAGGTTTTGTTTTTTTGAATTTGAAGATTATGTTTCAGTATTTTATGTATAATTGCTACTTTACGTTTGAGTCTTCTGTCCTGAAGGCTTTCTAAATTTAGTGATTTTACTAAAGGTATTACTCTGGTTAAATGTGAGTATTCGTTTGTTATGAATCTGACTGCTCTATTTTGTGTCTGTTCAAATTTCTTAATGTTTTCTTGAGTTAATGGTTCCCAAACAGAGGATGCATATTCTATTATTGGCATAACCAAGGTTGAATAACATTTTAGTTTTATGTTTTTATTTGATTTATAGAAATTTCTTTTAACAAACCCTAACGCTTTGTTTGATTTTTTAATAGTTTCATCAGTATGGTGATCCTATGACAATTTTTCATTTATAATATGAAATTATATTACCTAGGTATTTGGATTTTTAGTCTCATATGTGTTACTGGTGATGAATAAAGCAAGTGGAATTTACTTTTTTTTGTTACTCTTAATAACTGACATTTTTCTGGGTGGAAAGACTTGCTCCAATTTGATTCTCATTTTTGTAATTCATCTAATTCTCTTAGTAAATTTCTGTATCTTGTGTTTTTTTGTGTGTGTATATTATGCAAGCGTCTGTTTCTGAACTAATGCAATTTAGTAAATCATTTATGTATGACGATTGGTCTCCGCTTAAACCAGGAGATATTAAGAATTGAATTCATTATCGGGTAATATGCAATTGAAGTAAATAAAAAAAGCCGGACTTTTCCACCTTTTAGGCCAATATCTGCCGGAAAGAAGACACGATCTTTTGTGTAGGACACCTGGTAATCCTAATTCAGATTATTTTCTAAGCTAGATCTACATCTAAAGTAGACAAGGCTTTTCAGTTGAATGGGCTACGCCTGACAGTAGAGGGAATCTTTCAAGTGAAGTTTACTCAATAATTAATCTAGATCTCGTCTAATATTTGAGACAGTGGCGTAGCTATGGATTTGGAGGCCCTGCTGGGAGTTTAACCTCTTTAGTGGCCCCCTGCATTTGACATCATGGCATGAGATATATCATTTGGGGGTCCCTCAAGTGGGGGCCGGGGGGGGGGACATTTTCAAATTTAGACATTCCTTCCCCACCTTAGCTACACCACTGATTTGACTTTTGTAGGCCCTATATTCTTGGAGCTGACACTTACAAAAGACTTTGCGCAAAGCGTTCATGACGTTTTTTTTTTTTATTTATTCAAAGTCCTTACAAATAAAATACAAATTTAGCAACATTTGAGTGCGGTAATTCCCTCTTAAGTCGTGTATCATAATGCGTAACAATTATATTTGTTCTTTGTTGTCTTTCGGAACAATTTCACTGAGAAAAAGAAGTAAGCCCAATTTAATTTTAAGATAATTAAATAATTTTTAAAAATTATAACTGTTAAATTAGTGTCCCATCCGGGGTTTGATTTTAAGCCTTGGCAAATAAATCCTGTCATTCTGTATAAACAATGTATTTACTAAAACAAAAGCATTGGAATGCATGTACCACATTTTACAATTAGGCCCAAATAGTGTCAAAAAACCTTATCACCCAAATGACACGGATTTCTACGCCAATGAGCATTAATTCAAATACAAATGACAAATGAAACTAAACACACAAAAAGTAGTTCCATTCATGTTTATTGATGAATTGACTTGAATAATACTATGTACAAACTGGTGTAATCAAACCATCGACAACTACACTCAACAACATCACTACAAAACATAATGCAGTGGAAATAAAAAAAAAACAACTTCATTATAATACTTTTCAAAAAGTTAATAATCATTTTTTTTATTTAAAAAAAAATAGCTGCAAAGAAAGCAAAGTCCATAAAAATTACAGTTTGTTATAACAGGATTATAATATATAACTGGCCATTATTACATACCACCACACAGCTAGCCAATGTTTGAAACAAAAATTAAGAACTAAAAGTTCAGCTGTTTCATAGGTCAGTGCTACAGAAGTGAATTTTCTTATTTTTTGAAAAATATTTTTTCATGCAAAATCAAAAGTAATAGATCTAAATCTTTATTATGAAAGCCTGTTTGTAGAAACTAAATATCTTGCTAACTTTCATACAAATCAATAAATATATTATTTTAATATAATTAATATATCTGTTTAATGTAACTACAAAATGTTTTTTTTTATTTAAATTAGGTACTTTTCAAAACAAAAAGCTGTTTTAATAAACTTTTAAAACAAAAAGCTGTTTTTAAAAATTAGTTATGATTTGTATGTCATTAAGACCAATTCATTAATGTAAAGTATGCATAATGGTTACAAGATAGGTCCAGATTTAGAATTGATAAGGACTAAATATTTGAAATGCATATAGATTCCCTTATAAATATTCCCCCTAGTTACTTTCTTGTTATTATCTGGTGTAAATATTACTCTGGAATATTTTTTGGGGTGTGGGTGTGTAGTACAGACTATTATACATGATATCTAGATCTAGAACATTTTTTTCTTAAAAACATGCCTCTACATTTAGGCTTAACTATTTAAACTATAGACAGTAACAAAACAAGCACACACACAAAAGTTTAGATAGCCAACATTTTGCTTCTCTTCTAGAGTTAACAAACTAGCAAGTTCAATTATTTTTTTTGGCTAGTTACACAATTATTTTTTTGCTTGTGATTCTAATAAACCTCTAGATCTATGTATGTGAGCTAGAGCTCTATCCCATTTAGCTTTTACACTATGAGCTCTTCATTGATTGCAGCTTTAACTTAGCATTACATGACCTTTTTCTTAAAGCACAGTTGACAAATGACAAACACTTTGCCTTATGTCAATTGGGGTGCATGGTGGCTGAAAGGTCCCAGGTTCAAATCTTGGTGAAAACTGGATTTTTAATTTCAGGATTTCAAGGACACCTCTAATCCACCAAACTCTGATGGGTACCTGACTTCAGTTGAGGAAAGTATAGGTGCGTGGTCATTGTACTGGCCACATGACAACCTGCTTGTTAACCATCAGTCAAAGAAACAAATGACCTTTATACCAGTTGCCCCATTGATCGCAAGGTCTAAAAGGGGTTACTATACGCATGTCAATTATAAATAATTCTCAACTTTAATAGTTATGATTAATAAACATAAAGAAAATTTATTGAATCAACTACAATTAAATTAACGAACTTAACAACTGTTTTTCCACAAATGACTAAGTACATGTTCTATCTTTACAACCAGCTAAAGAATACAGGTACATTACAAGAACATACCTAATCAGCATTATAATTCATCTAAAAAGCATAAGTCATCTTCTATGCCATCATTTTAAGTAATATATTTGGAACATTAACTATTGGCACAGACCTACACCACAGACATAGCCTGTGGACTACATACTTTAAAATGAAAAGGTCAAAACACCAAAGCTTTTCCCTCAACCAAGAAGGCTCACATCGAAAGCAAAAGTTGTAATTAAAGAAGTATCCCTTAACCTGGGGAGCTAAGGGATACATGTATATAAAAGCTAAGGGTATAGAGACATCTCAATACAGTATGAATTAAAAACTTAATGGACAATGTTGTCTGAGTGATTTAAGGATGAATGAAATTTAACCAAAAATTGCATGTTTGGGTAGTTTAGTAATTTCTTTTAGGAAATTTTTAATAAAGTTGTTAAGTTAAGTTGTAAATGATTTTATATCAAAGAATTATGACTATTTTTTTTTGTTTTAAAAAATATGTACAAATGGTCTTTTTTTTTTTTTTTTTTTACTGATGTCATAATCATATAAATGAAGGTAATGCTAATTTATAGTCTAGTCAATTTCTAACATACTTTTTGTTCTTCATGTTTCTGATGTTGAGAGTTAAAGATTATTACACTCTAGCCCAATCTTTTCAATGGATGAAAGGAGATAGTGATGGGCAGGACCACTGAGACAACAGTCCAGAGTGCTTACTGCATAACCAGGCAGCCAAAGCTGGCCAACTGATATAACAGAATGCTAGAAATAGCTCTTATTACCTTTCTCTTTCAATCCAAAAATAAAAACGGATGAATGAATAAAATTATGTTAAAGTATGCATACCTATTTTCACTCTTACTATAAAAAAAAGAAAAACTCATATTGTTAGTAGATGTGAAATAGATTTGAATGACACTGAAGTTGGAAGAAATCTTATTGTATATAGAGGTCTGATATAGACATGAATGTCAGCTGCAGACTATCCTCACAGCTCTGCTGCATTGATGATAGAAATAAAAATATGTGCATGTGAAATGCTTGGTACAAGTCTGTTCACAACTAACTAGAGACAGTTTCAGCAGTTCAAAATTTATTTCAATGCCACCAGTGGGTCAACACGAAGTGATCACTTAGACCAATGAGATTTATTAGCTGCACAGAGTTATCTACACCACGGGGCTACAAAGGGACTACATACGAATGCCTAATATCACCAATGTTCATAACTAGCCTATAAAATTATCTAGAACAGTCAACTACATTCATTATCATAGAATATTGTATATTATGTTCAAATTATAACAAAATGGATTTTTAATGGGATGAACATTTATCATAATGTGGCTATTTATTTGTAAATATGTATAAATGATAATAAAACTACTATATTAAAAATGAATTATTAAATGGTGATATGAATGCTCATTGTTATAGCAAAATAGATGAAACAAATTGTGAGTATTATTTTATGATAGTTTGCATTCAAAGTCTGGATAAAATAATAGTTTTGTGAAAAAAAGGCAAATTTAAAAAGTCAGAAATCATACCAATGCAAACACACACAATTCACACAGAATTTTAAAAAAAATGAGATAAAAAATGCACAAAAAATACAACTTAAGGCTGAAGGCAGTTAAAATTATTTACAGCAATAACAACATATAACACATGTGGACACACAAATAATTTGACAACATAACAAAATGCAGTTAAAAAAAATATAAACAGTTTTAGTTTTGTACAATTTAATATTGAAATTTATATTAAGAAATGATATTTATAGTTTTTTCCTTTAATAAAAAATTAATAGAATTTATAAAATCAAATAAATGTTCTATTATATAAGAATATTGCAATTTATTATGTAGATTTGGCTTAAGAAACAAAAGAACAAATGAATGTTTTTAAAGGCATATAAATTCAATTTTGTTATTGCTTACAATGGCAATAATGAAATGAGTAAAGCAATATGAATATGTATGTTGTTTCTTATGTCATTGATGACATATTGTTGAATATTTAACATTTCCATTTTTTTTTCAGCCCTTTTTTGACCTGATTCATGAGCAATACATATGTTATATATTGGAGGAGTCACACGCTAAAGTATGAACTGATAAATGTCTCTCTATCTCTTCCTTGCACACGAAGGTTATTGTTGTTGAAAGTTATGCCAGAAATGGAGATAATAAAACATGAACAACTGCCGATGACTTAACTTACAAGTTAAAATGATATAGCACAGATATAATTATTATCAAGTGAATACATAAACTTATGAATGTTACTTATTACTAGAAGAAATGACAGGAAACAAAAGTTATTCTATAATTAATAAAATGCATTCCAAGAATGAATGGAAGCCTTCAAGCTATTATACAAGACATCAACTTGTTCCTTCTTATCTGAACACATTATTTGAAAACACAAGAAATTAAAAAAAATTGGTACATTAATAAATAATTAAAAACTCTTATAATACAAACAAAATAAATGAGATTGCACTTTGACCTTAGGTCTAGGAACCAACCACAGATATGGCTTAAATAGTTCATGTAATCAATGAAATAAAAAAAAAACACACAAACATTAATACAATTTAAATTGAAACATTTATTAAGAGTTAATTTCTGTTTAAACAAAGCTTTAGAAAATACGGCGGGAAAAGGGGAGGGCAAAGAACGTGTTTAACAATGTTTTAAAAGTAGAATTTACTTTATGGAACAATTTAAAACAAAAAGATTAATCAATTTCCAAACAGAACAAATAACATTTGTGTTTCATTTTACATTTTTTTTTACTAACAAAATGATTGTAATTAGTATCATTATATTTAATCCAAGACACAACAGATATAAATATATTGAGAATATTGTCAACTTTGGCACATCACAAGTTGAGAAACACAACATAGATAGATCCCATAATGTTTTATATATAGATCTATGTACATACAGTACAACAATATGTAATTTGTAAGTCTTGAAAAAAAAGATAAGTTTTTCATTAGAATGAAAAAAGTGTCTTGCATTGTCTATTATCTCTATTTGTAAAAAATACAATATTATTTAATTCTCAACTCAACAAGGCTTAATATTATTTGCTAAAACTAACGCTGCCAGAAAAAATGGTACTTTCAGAGTAAGCAGTTAAGAAGTGTAACCCTTTAAGAGGGTCAAGAGAGTTTGTCTCAACTACCTTGTGAAGTCTTTCTACAAAATATACCTCTCATCATTTTTACTGAGGATGAAAACTTCTAATGCAAAGAGGCAACTGTTTTTTTTTTGTTCTTATTTTATGCTGATACATAACTAATTATAATAACTGGTGACAGCTTTTTTTTTTTTCTAAATTTCACATTCAGATATGAAGATTATTACATCCATGGTCAGACCTCTCAGAGAAAAGTGACAAACAAGGATATTATGCAGGATTATGGTGATGATAGTCCTAAACCCATGGCTTCGGTGGAGACAAAACCTATACACCTCTATTTCCTTTATTCTTTTATTTTTAAAACAATTTAGTCCGAGATGTGCTAAAAAAACAACTTTTAATTACATATGGTTACAGTGATGACTACAACTAAATAAAAAAGTTGGAGTTTTATTAAAAATGTTAGGTAAAAAAAAAAAAAAAAACATAATAAATGAAAGTTCTGGATTTAAAAAAAAACATTCATTTTTTTTTCAGATTGCGTGGGATAAAAAATTAAGATGCTTTAAAAATGTAACTACTATTTGTTTAATTTAGTTTCTAATTTAAAATAAAGTAATTGAGTGATCAAATAGTTAATAAATAAATTCACAGAATATTTATGAAAATACTCTTAATTTCAAGTAATCAATAACTTAAAAAAAAGACAGATTGAAATTGAAATTTCAATTACATGTAACACTAAAATTTTAATTTATAACAAAGAAAAATCTTCAACTTAAAATAGATACTACAACAAAACTACACAGTAAATTCCAAACTTTAAAATATCTAGTAGTCTATAACCAAGTGTAGTCCTTTTTTAAAATATTCCAACAACTCAATAATCCAGTGAAGTTCTGTTAACTATTTTAGAAGCCTAAGCCTCAGTAGTACTTAGAGTTTCTTACCATTTTAAAGCTTCTGACTAATAATGTATTTTGAAACCCACAAGATGATTGTTTAAAAAAAACTTAGACAAGAGATTAAATTTGCTATTTACTTATCTTGTGATTACATACAAATTTTGTCAAAAGTAAACAGATTGAATGAATTGAATGCAGTGATAGGCTACTCGCTAGTAACAAAACAAAAAAACAAATTAATAGCTTCTTTTTTTCTGATCTGTCCTCTACAGTGAAAGCCCATGCCAGTGGTGAAGTGATGATGCGGACAAGTTCAAAGCCTTGATTCAACACCTGAGCTAGAGGAAAAGTCCTGCATGCTATTGTGGCTGTCAGCACTGTCACTGTCATTATTACTGTGAGGGTTGAGGCTGCTGCTATTGTTGGCATTATATGTCCCAGCTGCCTCCTGTAGCCTCATTAGCATATTTACCTGCAAATTAAACACATTTGTTTTTAAACTTAGCAAAGACATAAATTGATATTTGATTTATTTATTTATTAACATTTTTTTTTTTTAGGTTTTGCAGTTTTCCTAATTGTTACTTATTATTTATTAATTGTTAATTGTTCAAAAATTAAAGTTCTTATTTGAAATTTAGTTTGTCTCAGAATTAGTAAGCTTTCCAATTTAAATCATCAAAAAATTAAGTTCTATTATTGTAGTGATAAGCAGATTTATTCAATGGATTTTTTATGATTCCAAAAGTGTTCAAGGCACTCAAAGTGACTTCAAATTGCAGCTATAAACACATGGATGCTCAAATCATGACTTTTGAAACATTTGGCTAAGTCTGAGAACATTTTAGTAGTCAAATGTTCAATGACGCCACTGATTATTAAAAAAATTTGTGGCAAAAAAAAATTAAACATTATTTTAGCCAAATGGTTGTAAAAATATACATTTCTACAAAATTTATGATAAAACTGTGTATAAAAAAAAAATTACCAATGGGTCTCCATCTTTGCCATCACTCAAAGGAGATTTCAATTTTCCTGTCAAAGTTGGAGATAGAGGAGTCTGCTGTTCATATCCTAGGTCATCTGCCCGGATGTGCATTAGGCTGTTTCCTGACCCCCTGTTGGGCCACGGGTATGTTTCCAATACCCAATCAGTGGGGTCCTCCCAAGCACTTCGACATCCATATACCTATCAATTTGAGATTACAAGCTCATTACAACATTCCAGATCCATCATAATAACCATTATGAAATTGTGGTATTATTGCAAAACTTGCATTCCAAGACAATTATAATACTTAAGTAAAATAATTTTATTGGACACTTTAACCTCAGAAAGAGTAGACTTTTGATGATGTTTTTAAAAAATATATAATCAATAACATACTGTTAACCCAAATTATCTGGAAAACTAGAGAAAAAGAGGGGATGTCCCAGAAACACATGCATAGCTATTTGAAAGCAAATGGGACAAATCATTAGGACAGTTGGAGAGAATCTCCAGAACTGAGATACCCTATGTCCCAGATGGGACTACAGATGAGATGATACAATTATTGAAAAAATAAACTTTTCTTTCTACATACATACTAGGTTTTTAAACTTTAAGATAAATATATAAAATGTAAATACCAGTACCTGTAGTCCCTCTCTAACTGTTTCCACTAATGTGTAGTTCCAGAGGTCAGTAAACCAAACTTGAGAACCTCCAATATCCATAGGGCATGACATAAACAATCTTGGACCTAGAAAATAATTATCTCATCATAGAATACAAGTTCCTTAAGAAAGTGATAAGTCAAACTGTTTAATCACTATTTTTAAAAAGAAAAAGATATAATTGAACTTTTAACGTTTATAGTAAGCTTGAAAATGAAACTTGGTAGAAAAATAACCTCACATATGCAAATTGTTAAGAATCTCTCTATCAGGCTCTCTGCAAACACAGCTCAACATGGCACAACCAACTCAAAGTACTTGACAACTTGAGCTCCAAATAACCTAATTCTTTAATGTCTAATAAATTCACAGCCAACACACTGTGTATTCACAATACTGTTGCATAATACTGTAGTGCTGTCAGTGGCATAGCTTAGGGTTTGGGAGCAGGGGGCTTGACCTCTTTAGGGGCCCCTGCATTTTGACATTCGACATCATGACATGAGATAACGGCGTAATATTTAATCTAAAAACTAATTTTGGACACTCTTTTGGGGGCTCCCTTAAAATGGGGGACTGGGGGGGATTTTCAAATTTGGACCCCCTTCCCCCACCCTAGCTACACCACTGACTGCTGTACCAAACTCTAATGGCATCTGCTTTGTCCAGGACTCGTAGTGGATGCTACTGTAGCAAAATGACTTCACACTGGACTCACTGAATCTTTTTGACTCTGACACCATCCCTATTTTTAAAGGGTCCTTAAAGACCTTCCCTAAAGGAATAGAATATTTTCAGTTCCATCAGAATGATCACATGACCATATTCTGCATGGATTGCATAAGCAGTGTTCAGTTCACCTAGTTTTTTTAAATGTCGCACGTCATCAATCATCATGGTTGACCACTTACCTAGTGGTGGCCTGTGTTATCTGTGTCAGCTGATTATATACACTATTACCCATACCCGCATCACCACCACCACAGTTACAAGAATATAAAAACTGAAAGCCAATAAATTATAACAAAGTGTCTTGAGCAATGCTTCTCACCCTCACCATGGTGCTCGAGTGGAAACTGTCATTAGAGAAGACAATTAGGCCAATAGAGAAGCAAAAAAAACCCCCGTTAGGATGCTTAAGGACGAGTATGTTGCACTGGTGGGGATGGAAGAAAGCCCCAACAAACATCCACACAATGTTTCTCAAAAAAACTTTTTATGGTGGACACTTGAACAGCTATTGTGGTACAGAGAAGGATTATGGGAAAGTTTCCCCGATGTGCTCAGCCATTGGCCTCACTTCTTATTCAAGCACCATGGGGTATAAGCCATCAGTAATTAAGCATATATTTACATCTGCTTGGATCTTACCCAGACATTTACAGGCAGATGGAGGCAAAGCTTTCATATGCCTAGAGTTCCAATAGTCATAGACTCAACTCTTATGACAAACAGAAAGAAGAAGAAGAATTCTAAAGTGTACTAGAAACGTGATTTTGTCTTAACTACAGTTTTAAGTTTCCCTAAATGCTACTACATACTTACTTGTGCTTTTATTTAATCTAAAAAATAATAACGGTGATCTATTTCCAAATATAGAAAAATCTCACTGACCTATAGTAACATCTGCTGAGCTGTGAGACTCAAGGGCTTTGTTAAGATGTGCCCATACTTTAGGGATCCAATCCATTACCCTGTTGAGGTCATTGTTTCTGACACCTGTCCTGATCTCAGCCTCTACCAGCTTACGACGCAGGAATCTGCCAAGGAAACCCTTGACCTCCATGTGGTTGGCACACAAGACAAACCTATTAAAAAAAAGATAAATAAGACAATGTTTTAATGACAAACAAATAATTTTGGTCTCTTTTTATTTTTTAAAAATTATGACTCATTAGGAGTCATAAAGTCAAAGCCTCAGCTAGTGTCTAGGATTAGCTTAACATTATTTACATTAAATTCTTAACTAGAAATATGCATGTTCCAAACTTCAAAAGGTAATTTTAAATTTTCAGGTATTGATATGATATAGTCATATGGTATAGTACTGTTGATTTTCAAAACATTTATTTTTACTTCAATGTTCAATGACTACCAGCACTGAATTATACTATCTCTATATGTTCTTTAAAAAGGACAACACGATTTTGCTAGAGATATTTGAAGAAAAAAAAAGTATATGGCAACAAAATATTTGTAATTTTTTAGAAAGATTATGGGTTAATAATCTCCCTTGACAATGTAAAAACTCATTTTCTGACAGAAAGTTTCAATGTAAGTTGAAAGGAATTTCACTTTTGTTGTGTTCATGAAATGGTATTTATTCCCTGTCTCATAATAAATATGAGATAGAAAAAATCCTAATTAAAAAAAAAAAAAAAAATTGAATATTAACTACTTCTAAATTTAAATAGCCTTAGAGGGAGGGGGGGAGAAAGATGCTAATAACTAATTTTAAACAGTAAAAAAAACAAACTATGGTAACCTTATATGTATCAAAGCAAATGTCGCTGAACCATGTCGAACTAATAATGTATACTCGATTATTGTTGCATTAATGTGACACTCAATTATTGTTACATTAATGTGACACTCAATTATTGTTACATTAATGTGACACTCAATTATTGTTACATTAATGTGACACTCAATTATTGTTACATTAATGTGACAAAGTAAATTTGATGATTTTGATTTTTAAAATGTATAATACAACAACTAAACAAAAAATGGAAAAATATTTGTCTAAAATGTTTAAATTATATTAATATTTCCTGTGCAGCTCTAGCGTATTTACAGCTATTTTCTCAAGATTTTATAAAAACTTAACACATGAAATTGGACACTTTTGCATTTGGACTATTAACTACTGGTACATAAAAAGTTAATAATTCAAAAACTTGTCAAACCTGAAGTTGTGATGAAGTTGCAAGTTAGTTGTTGAGCAAGAAGACTGACTCATGGTGCCAATAATGTAAGGACTACAAACCCAAAAAAAATATAAAAAAATACATATTTATGCAAAATTTAATAACCTTAAATCTACCTCATAATAATGTAAATATCAATAAGAAGAACATATATTTTTAGAATAGGCGCTAAAAATCGAGAGTTTCTGAAAATGTGGTAGGCTTAGTCATTCTTGCGCGAATATTTTTTTAATCACAGATAAAGATGATAATTAAACAGAAATATTGTAGCCATGACACCCTTATTAATTGTTGGCCATAGAATCAGATGACCCTTACATAACCACAATCTTACAGATCGCAAGGTCTGCAAGGGGTAATTTACATTTTAAAACTAATGCTGAGCTCATATGTCACGTCAACTCTATTAGTTTTTCATTAGATCAAATCAGGATTGGAACTTGAGTTCTCTACATGACATATATCAACACCTTTTTGTATCTCAATTATAAATCAAAATGAGAAGAAAAATCAAATATTAGTTTCAACTCACCATTTCTGATACTTCACACTAAGGAAACCATTGAACACATCAGCAAGGGATGTGACGTGATGAAGATTGTCTAGTATTATAGCCGAGGGCAGTGCATTCACATTGGTGTTCTCACACTGGTCAGCAATGTTGGCCAGGTACTGTCTCAATTCTTTAGCTGATTTGTGGTCAACATTAAATGTAGCCACAGAGCCTGCTGTCAAGTCTCGACCAGATCTAAAAATAAAACATGAAAAAAAAATTAATGAAAAAAAAAATTAATTTATAAAAATTAAAATTAAATTATAGCTTTTGTATAGTGCTACTTTCATGCTTATAGCATGCTCAGAGCACCATGGTCCAATCTGAATTGTGGACCAATTGGGGGAGGGGTATCTGGGAGAAGGTTTTTCTGTGCTGCTTTTGGGCGCTCAGTAAACACAACTGTGCTCGAGTCGGGTGTCGAACCTTGAGTCCCCTTCGTTGGTAGCCAAGCCAAGCCAAGAATACTTAGACTCTCAACCACGCTTCCCACAATTATAGGCCTACATTAAATTATATTGCTATTAACCTGGTAGTGACACAGATAGGCTATACTACAGTCATCTAATACATAAATCTCAAATTAAAGTCCATTTCCAATGATAAAGAGAAAGTTCTATTAGAGCAAGGAGTGGGTTGCCTGAATCAGTTACAAAAAAACAACTAAGCAGATTTTAAGTCACTGATTACCATGCATGACTAGACTGACACACATGGATGCATGTAGTAACCTCTTTAATTTATGAGATGTTAAGAGAGAGCAGAGAAAACATCATAAAATTATGATTGTACCACCACCACCCAATACTTTCTCAGTGTGTCAATAATAATTTAATGCCCCTTATTCTTTTAATCTTAGAGTACTAGAGCTAGAAAGTTTAGCTGGTATAGATAGGTTAATTATGTTCTAAATTTAGATAGAAACTTCTAAATTCAATCTAAATGCTGATAATATAATAAAAAGGTGAGCATTTAGATTAGTAAAAATAGAATGAAACTTATTCTCTTAGTGAGAAGCTAATGAAGAGACCCTGGTTGTTTTATAATCAACATTTGAGGTGAGTATTTAAGTAAAATACAAAAAAGGTGTAACTTATTCTCTAAGTGTGCAGCTAATGAAATGTCTCTGGGTGCATTACCTAAGTACAACATGCTCAGCCAGTTTCTGGGCCAGATATGTCTTTCCTGTTCCACTTGGTCCACACAGAATGATTCTTCTGTGCTCCAACAGTAGAGAGACGTAGCGCTGCATTATGGTTTTAGGAATCATTGTTTCAAAGGCTAGAGAGTCCACACATGACTGCTTTGTGCCTACAGATAAAAAAAAAGATACAGATATCGTCAGAAAAAAAACAAGTTTGGCAGATTGAAAAAAAAAAGAGAAACATAATTAAGTTAATTTAGCAATTAAATCTTGTTTTTTTTTTTAAAGTTAATCATAATTGTTTATTAAATGTGAACTTGACACAACACAAATGAATGTTACGAGGAAACAAAGATATTTTACAAAAAATAAAAATAAGAATACTCCCCTGGGAGTTAACAGGATTAAGTAAGACAAAAATAGGGTATAATTAAACCCAAAATCTCTCATTATAACTTATAAATGGCATTCTCATTAAAATAACACATCAATGAGGAAAAAAAAGTCAAAACTTAATAGAAATTGTAGCTGAAAATTGTATTTCTGGGTTGACTGATTGCAAGCGGTCAGAGATTTAAGGACATTACTGTGCATTGGATCAGTATTTTGATTTAACGCTTCCTTAAAGATCTATTAGAGCATTTTACTAAAACACTAAAAAAAAAAGAAAAATTACAATAAACACAGCCTGACGTTCATATTAGGCTACATTACTTAAAAGTTTTTCTAGTTTATTTGTTTGTAAAATGTTTCACATTTTGAATGTTCCTTCATATTCTGAAGATATTACATCTTAGTCCAAATTCCCACAGGATGATGGGGAAAGGCAATCGGAGGGGAAAGGCAATGGGCAGGGCATGAACCCAGGATCATCTAGACACACAAATGAAAGTCCAGCTTGCATGAGCTGGCTGAAATCTATTGATTTTGAATGTTGTTTCTAATAGGAAATGTTACATTACATTTCTGTTTATCTTGTTTTGGATCGTATGGAATGAGTTAAAGCTAAGCCCACTCCTAAAACTAGATTTAGATATTGCAGTAGCCTACCTTTAAGACATATCTCTATCTGTGTTGTGTCCCCTACTAGGTAACCAATTGGCAGCAACTCAGGCAGCTCTGAATCTTTGGTTCTAGTCACCTCTCCAACCACATAGGAGTAGACACTTTCAGCGCTCAGTCCTAGGTTAGTCACTGGGTCAACACGTAAAACATATTCCTGGGGGAAGGAGAAACTACTTCCTACATCACAGTAAAATACTTGATAACAATATTATGATAATTTATTGGAATTAAAAGCGTATGTGTCATGTCAAAAGTTTCTGAAAAGTGTTCATAAAAAGGTTATTAATTTTCTTTTTGCCCTCAGAATTTCTTTTAAAAAACTAAAATGTATTTCTAGTCCATTCCATGTTAATATTAGACCATATGATGTATATAGTATATTTTATATCTATATCTATCTATCTATCTATCTATCTATCTATCTATCTATCTATCTATCTATCTATCTATCTATCTATCTATCTATCTATATCTATCTATATCTATATCTATATCTATATCTATCTATATCTATATCTATATCTATATCTATATCTATATCTATATCTATATCTATATCTATATCTATATCTATCTATCTATCTATCTATCTATCTATCTATCTATCTATCTATCTATCTATCTATATATATATATATATATATATATAAATTATGACTTCTATATAGCGCTATTTTCATGCTTATAGTATATATTTATATTAGTAATATAATATATGATGCTGGTTGCTTAAAAAACAATTGATCAAAGAAACAAGCCTAAAATTATCTAGTCTACAAAGATTTCAGAACTATCATCACATTAAACTATCATCAATCAAGAAATAGAATTACTAACAGGCTACTGTTTTACCTGTTCTTAATTATTATCTTATAACTTGTTTGTAATTGATCTGAGCATGAACAACATAGTCAATACACAAAAATATTTGTGAAGATAAAATTCTTTTTTTTTTTAAATATCAGACATTCTGTGATAAGGTATATTGCTTTCAGAGACATTCTTGTAATTAAAAGCAACACACAGCAGTATAATTTCATAGTGATTCATGTTGTACATTCATTTGCTAAGCCACATCTTAAATGTCTTTTTTTAGCAAGACTTCAAGTAACAAAAACCAGAGGCAAACAGTTTCAAGTTAATGTAGAGTAGATAGCGTCAACTTGAACTAGGTCATTGCTCACCTTGAACATTTTTCTTATCACATTGTCCAGCATGTCCCACTTGGTTTTTCCACTAACTGACAGTGCGCCAATCAAAATTTCTGCTGGTTTCTATACAAAGAAATATTTAAAAGTAAAATCCCAAAAATCATTAATAGCAAAAATTAATTATGCTTAATTTCAGATTATTTTTTACAAGGATTTATAAAAATGTATTAGCGCCAGCCAGATAGAAAAAAAAAAGTCTAATACTCACATCTATGCCTGTCCGAGTGGGGTCAGGATTTGAACCTAAGACCACTGATATAGTGACACGTTTTCCCTCTCTTTCATTGGCTGCAGTTTCAGCCAATAAAATATCTAGAAAAAAATTAAAATCAATGCAAATAGATTTTAATATTTCTAAACTCTGTTTTTTTTTAAAATAAGATTTTAAGCATGTGGCAAGAAAGAAAATGTAAAAGGCTGAAATGGTTAAATATCAAACAGTTCGATTCATCTGGAAATTTGAAGAAAACAAAATTTGTTTCCTCCCTTTTTATTCTTTGTGTGTGAAGATTTAAAAAAAGAGCACTGACATAAATGGATCTTAAAATATAATATTTTTATTAATCTATTACTCTTTTTTTTTTATTGGAAAAAAATAATTTATATATATATATATATATATAAAAAAAAAACTTTATAAAAAAAATTGAATTTAAAGATTGAAATAATTGCATATGAAAATTAAAGCATTTGATTTCTTTGTCTGCTAAGCTTCTTATAAGTTCATAATAGTGTCACTTTTAATTTGCAACCACAGAAACCATATCTTTTAACCCTTAAAGTGCTGAGCTGTTTAACAATGAGTGCATACAAAATGGAATTACAATTCTAATGTTTAGAGGCTAATCTACTGGTTAAAGAAAGCAACAAAAAAAAAAGGAGATGTGGTGGCTGAGCGATAAAGCACTAGTCTTCCAATGACTTCCAAACTGAGGTCCAGGGTTCAAATCCTAGTGAAGAATAATTTTTAATTTTGGGATTTTTGGGCACCTCTGAGTCCACCAAGCTCTAGAAGGTACCAGACATTAGTAAAGTAAAGGCGGTTGGTCGTTATGCTGGCAACATAACACTCTCATTAACAGATGACCTTTACATCATTTGAAAGGGGAACTTTTCTTTTTTTTTTTTTTTTCTTACAAAAACAATAATTAGACAGTGTGCAATACAGAAGATTAAATTCATTTTTTAAATAGTATTACTCTTCCTTGACCTAAATACCAAAGAACTCCAAAATGTACATTGGTAAATAATTAGACCATTTAGTTTAGAGAAATAGCAATGCTAAACTGAGGTTTTAGAATTTTACCTAAACTACTGTGATCAGTCATGCTGAATGACCGATCCAGTGAATCTGTACTGGTTCTAGAGTGGTGTGGAGACATTGAGCCATGGGACATGTTCAATGTCCGGGAAGACTGAGATGTGGACATCATTTTGTGTAACCGGTCATTGTCGGCTTTCAAGGCACTCATTTCATTCTGTGAAAGAAGATTAAGACATAAGTCTTGAGTCTTGCTTAAAGTTTAGGCTAATGTCATTCAGCTTTTTTAAAACTGTAATTTAAATTATAATAATCTTTTAACTTAATCATGACTTGAGCGTATGAAGTTAGTAACAGAGACTTCCTTCAGCAAGGTAGGGGATGAGGGAAAGTGGTATATGAATGCTGTCAATTGTCACAACAGTTCAAAGCATATCCTACATGGCCATAAATTTAAAACAAGAAAATATTTTTAAAATACTTAAAAAAAAAACAAAGCTTATATCTAGCATAGTTTGATCAGTCATGTAATTAAATTTGTAATAGATCTAGACTAACAATAAAAAAGCATTTATAAAAATTCTTTTTAAAAGGGGCAACAAACTGAATTGGATCTCATGGTTCAAGCCTTCTCAAGCCAACACGGTAACCACTATGCTAGTGGAGAGCTTATAAACACAGAAGATTGTATAGTTATCATAACCACCACGCTAGTGGAGAGCCTATGAACACAGAAGATTGTATAGTTACCCATTGCTTCTATAGTTTCGACCTATTTTTCATGTTGTGTTCCCGAAGACTCAGACACTCAGACGACAAACTATAAAGGGGACTAATTTAGCTTATGCCACCACTTCAGTCCAGTACAATTTCTTTCCCTTGTTTGAGATACTTAACAAAGTAATTTATTTCCAATAGTTAATTAACTAATTTTTTTTTTAAATTTATTCTTTTGTTGTCAGGTAAAAGAAATACTTGTGCAAAGTTTCAGCTTGATCCAAGTATGGGTGTGGGAGAAATGATGTGTACAAACTTTTTTACCAGACAGACAAACAGACAGACATAGTGAGTTGATATAAAGGTTGTAAAAAAAATGGTACAATAGTGTGAAATTTAAAAAAGAAAGAATGCATCAATATTCTATATATTTATTTTTAGTTTTAGCTGTTGGACTCAGAAGAAAAAGCTTTAATTTTAAAAGATAGAAATAGACTTTATTTGTTCTTGAAAAAAAACATTGAAGCTGAAATAACTTTGTTACCTTTGTTAAAAAAAATTACTATGCTGAGAAAAGTAATATAAATAAATGTTATCACTGACCTTCATCTTGGTCATTGTTTCTCTGAGTTGTTCCAGCTGGTGAGCTGAGCTTAAAGCCTCAAGTCTGATATCTGTCAGCTTCATGTCTTTATCTCTCAGAGCTTGTTTGAGTGCATTCACATCATTGTCACACAGGCTGAAAGGAAAGATCAACATTTTGTACTGCTTTACATGTTTTGGACGTTCCTTCAGATTTTCAAGGTTCTAATTCAAACCTCCTGCTGGATGGTGGTAGGTGTAGTTCAAACTAGGGATCATTAAGACCTTCAAGACAACAGATCAGAGTGCATACCACACAACCAGAAAGTTATGGAATGTCATAAACAACATTTTATATAAACTTGTTCTGACCTTTTGGACAGAGAAGGTTATAATAATGACTAGAAATACCATTAAAAAAGAAACTAGAATTTTTTTTCCCTTGTGAGAAAATGTAATTAAAATAGCAAATTAATATATGTGTTCACCAAGCAAATAGCAAATATGAGCCTTTAGGCCATAATGTTTTTTGAAAATCCTGCCTTGAGAATAGATGATATCAACCAGAAAAAGCAGGATTTAGCCCTTAGCTTTTTAAGTTTCTGTTCTATTCTCCCTTAACAAGCTTATGGATTTTCTAAAATTAACAGTTACAACAAAATAAAAAGCTATTTTGAATATTCAAACGTTCATGAATATTGCTGCCAAATTAATTGTTTTCATCAATGTAAAGCTTCATGAAATGTTTAAAATTTTTCTATCAAGGAATCTTTACATTTTAATTTGTACACTACTGTTAAAGATGACTTACAGTTAAAGATAATCTACTATATGGTTCAGTAAAATAGTGGGGTACTTACGCTCCTGAAGAATGAGAACCTTTCATGGATGGGGCTCCAAGATGTCCCAGCTGCATAAGAGGAGAGTTGGGAGCAGAGGCATTGGATCTCAAACTGTGAGAGTCTGGCTCCACATCAGATAATGATCCAGTTTTTCCTTTCTTGCGTGAAAATGCCTTGCTGAACGAACTCCTCAACTGAAGAAAAGAGGTTTATTAAAATTTTTCAAATTAGTAATGATAAAATCTTAATGCTTTATTGAGTTTATTCAGAATATTAATTCTATCATGATATGACAGACAGGGATATTAGTTAGCATAGTTACATTGTGATGCGAAAGATGTGTCTATCTAATATATAAAAAGAAGAAATCTTGCCAATAAAAATAATTATTATTTCTACAATGGAACTGGGTGAGTAGTCTATATATTTCCAATGACCCAAAGTCCAAAGTACATGGAGGAATTTTTATGTAGATTAAAAAGCAACAGAATTCTATGAAATAAAACAGTTTGATTCTTCAAGTAGATATCATGAAAATATTGAACCTACACTCTGAACACAAAATATAACTAATTTCAATAATAGATTGACAAACCAGACTGAACATGAAGCTTAAAACTTATTGATTTTCCTTGCATATAAATATATACCCTTTTTAAAATTGCTTCTCCATAATACAGGAAAGAACTAGAATGTTCTATTAGAAAGACTCCTGCATATTTTAAGTCTCTTTGCTATTCTTAGTTCTATTTGGAAATTACTGTTGTTTCTTAAAATGTAAACACAATAAAAACAACATTGACCTTGATGCTTATTATTACATGTCATTTTTAATGAAGCTCAGTGGACGAGGGTCACTTACCCATCCTTTCTTTTTAGCTTGTTTGGCATTCCTCTTGTTTGCTTCACTGTCCGTGTGAGCAGACTGCTGACTGGTCATGCTGCAGGCACTGGACAGGCTGTTGATGCTGGACACACTGTCTGAGGACATCTGGCGAGCTATGCGTGCATCACCTGCTTTGCAGAAAGATCAATTTAAATAAGTAAAGGTAATTCTGATGTTCCAAGAGTACTAGAAGAAGAATATATTACATTGATTTCTTTGCATATTGTTAATGACCTGACTTAAACGAGAAAAAAACTGAAATGGCAGACATGTTGTGTTCTGTCAAAGAAAAAAAGCTTGAAAATTGAAAATAACAACAAAAACGTATTGTAAACAACAGGAGAAACTCTTAATTGGGACTATGATGAAAGGAATGCAGGCCTATCAAAGCAAAGGTACATAAAAGTAAAAAGAAAAAAAGTACTACTTTCAGACCCCTTTTGACAGTAAGGTGGCTAGCACAAAGATCAACTGCCTTTACCTTTACCAACTTGTATTGGTAAACTCAGGGGTGCCATTAAAATTCCCGAGATTCAAAGTTAATCTTCACTGGATTCGAACCCTGATTCCCCTTTGTTTGGAAGCCAAGCGCTTTACCATTAAGCTGACATATGGGTAATATTAATACCTCCAATAAAGAAATTTAGTGTGTCCTTTTGACTCAACCACCATTGCTTGATTTGTTAGTGGTTACAGATACTGATTCGTTGAGGGCAGCGTCAATAATTTAGAGTGATAGACATTAAGAAGTGTGTACATATGTACGCGCTCCGTTTGTCTTGTAAGACAATCACCCAGATAGATCAGTGGTTTAGATCGCTTCTCCTTGAATCCGAGTTGACTAGACGCTGCTGTGACTAGACAGGTCAATTTTGGAGCAGCAAATTTGTACACAGTTCTTGCTTGAAAATGAATCAGAGTGCTATCAGCAACAAGTATACACGTGGCAATAGATGTAAAAAAAAAATAATTTGACTGATCACAAACAAAAAAGGTGAGGAGTCTTCTTCAATGGGATGCGTGGCTGAGTGGCTTAAACGAATGGCTACCTATCAATCCGGACTTGAATAGAGATGTGTTAGCTGAACGACTAAAGGCAGCAAGAAACCTTCTAGATACCCACTCCATCAAACGGATCCGCAAAAGGGATAGGAACAGGGCGCATTGAGCATGCTTATAGAAGGAAAGATGTAGACAATACAAAATTTGAAAAGTTCAAAAGTCAGTCAAGGATGATGTCATATTTTTTCTTATCTACAAAGAGATTCTCAAAAAGAATGCACTCTTCAAATTTGAAAACAAAAACAAACTATTTAATAGTCTCACCTGTCAGGTGGAGGTCC
Organism: Biomphalaria pfeifferi; assembly: GCA_030265305.1. Taxonomy (NCBI): domain Eukaryota; kingdom Metazoa; phylum Mollusca; class Gastropoda; family Planorbidae; genus Biomphalaria; species Biomphalaria pfeifferi. The sequence goes on from JASAOG010000153.1 coordinate 832,060, forward strand.
TTCATTGCAGGGGAAGTGTGTCTTCTAGAGGAGGTAGGACTCATCAGCGGATCTTGCATGGTCATCTTACTCTGTCGCTTCAGAGCTTCAATTGTCATCCTTAACTCATGCAGCTCATTATCCTGAAGTGAAAAAGACAACGAAATAAGTGTCTTGTTATTACATATATTATTTAAAAGTCTGTTAATTAAGTATCAAGGCTGACTGTGCAGTATATAATTATTCATCAATTAGCTTTTTTTGTAAAATGTTTCGGATGTTCCTTCCGCTGGATGACGGAGGATGGGAGCGGGCAGGGTTTGAACCCATGACCGTTAAAAAGTTGTACGACAGTCCAGCGCACAAACGCACCACCTGGCAGCATTATATGGGCTTATTGAACTAATGCAAGGTGTGAGTTTATGATATTATAACAACGCCGTATATGGTATAAAAAAAAAAAGTTGCCAAATTCCCAAATAATATTTACAATTATAGGTTTTAATCTGGTTTTCGAGGTCTCTTTTTGCTGTCCTCCTGGTTACCACGTTTCCTCCTGGTCGGGAGGAGGTTCGACCAAGACCAGTCGTTGTATTCTATAGAGATTTGTCTCGGTCCACCCCCTAGTGTAAGAAACACTGTTCTAACGTATCTCAGGCAGACGTCCCAACATTTATGACGCCATCAAATATGCAGTTAAACTCGTACTCTCTACACCAATGGCCCGCCTACTTATTTTCACGAGGTCAGGCCTATGAAAAGCAATACTCTTTAAAATCTGTCTTGGATGTGCAACTCTTTTTTTCCCTTAGATCCCTAGATACCACATGCCGAAATTCGAAAAAAATTAATAAAACAAAATTTACAAAACGAAACAAAAAAAAAATTCGAAAAATAAAAACTAAAGGTAAATTCTATTTTACTTTCGCGTGCAGTTCACCTTTTTTTTAAAAAATTTTTTTTCAACTCCAAAAATATTTTTAAAACTATAAATATGGTTTTCAGAACACAAATGTAGACAAGGCGAAATTTGAGAAGTTCAAATCTCCCTCAAGGATGATGTCATATTTTATCTTATCTATAAAGAGATTTAAAAAAAAACAGAAACTCAACTTGTAAAAGAACTAAATATATGTGAAAATATAAATATGGTTTTGTTTTTGTGCGGAGGTGTAGCAAAAAAATATACATATTAATATAAATACATACACATCTTTAAAAAAAAATTAAAATAATTTGATTTCATTTTGTTCCATTTGTATGTCTACTTAAAATTAAAAACAAAAATCTAAAAAACATATAAAACATAAAAATTCAGTAATTTGAAAGTCAGATGATGAAAATAGTTGTACGTTATTCGGTCAAGCTACATAAGTCATGGTCACTGTTGCAGATTCCATCAAAACGTGACGTAATGGGCGACCGACTAGCGAGGGCCAACGACGAGTTTGGTAACACTAACTCCCTCCGTCATATTATATTGATTAATATTTTTGTGTGTCATCTAAACCTCATAAACATTTTTTTTTTTTTCTGACAAGATTTAAAAAAAAAACAAAAAAAAACTAGAATTCGACTTAGTGTCTTGCAAGAAAACAGACAATGAACTACAAAGGCGAAAGTTATTTAAATTCTGAGCATCGCGTTTGATGAATTAATATTAAATGATCTCATGGCGCCAAAATTCATATCGATGCCCTGTTTGTCTTGGCATTCATCTTACTGCCATCTCACATGGCGCCAGGACTGAAACTCACAGTCGCCCCCCTTCCCCCCCCCCCCCCCCCCCAGTTAATACACCACGGTAAACAACGTAGCCTTGCATATCATCATAGAGTTTAGCAACATGCCAATGCAGAAACTTTTTTGGATGTTATTAAAAAATCATTTTCTAGGACAGGTGTTCCCAGGTTTTTTTTTAAATCCATTTTTAGCATCAGGTTCACACTTGGGAATGAAGAGAACGCGAATGCTTCTCATTTGAATAAAAAAATACTTTTAAAAATATATAAAGCTTATCCAAGGGAAGAACTCCACATTTACAACCACGTCTATCAATAATGTATAATTTATTTTCCATTTTCGAAATGAAAATAATTAATTACAAATAATTAATTAACTTATTAGTTAATTGTTTACATCAATTCATGTTTTGTTAGGTACAATAGATAATTGTGGAAAGTTTCAACTTGATCCGAGAATGGGTGTGGGAAAAATAGCGTGAACAACTATTTCAGGGTACAAACCCCGACATATTTAACCATAACTGTGAATACTGAAAAATTAAGTTCCCTTCTTGGTATCAAACAATTTAATCAGTAACCAGTAATTAATTGACTAAATGTTTATTTTTGTATTGATTCATGTATTGTCTACGCCAATGAATAATTTGCGCAAAGTTTCAGCTTGATAGGAGAAAGGGAAAAATAACGTATTAAAAAATTCAAACAGGCAGTAACCTGATGTAAGATTTGTAATAAATGATTAACTGCATTAGTAATCTTAATCGTTGTTTTCTACAGATTATTGCAATGTATTTTTTGGATAATAAAGTGGAAAAAAAATGTAAAAAGATGACAGATCCTTCCGAAAGAATCCCAAAAACTTCGTTTGTCTACAGCAAAGGACAATGGACAACCCAGCGATCGTCAGGTTTCTACAGTTTATAAACAATTTTAACGTGAACTGTTGTGTAAACCGTAAACTTATGTTAGTGTCCTATGTGTTGTTGGGAATGTCATCTCTTCAGTACTGAATAAAGATGTCTTTGTCCACCTTTAAGCACAACGGACGTTCAAGGACTTCAAGCTTGCAGACTCAAGAGATAGTCTAGGTACTAATTTTTTTTTTTTTTGCTTCCCCCAAAGGGCGCTGGGTGGAAACAGGAAAGGGAACCCACAGTCAGGAAAGGGTATTTCCGTTACACACCGAGCTGAACTCGTTCACGTGAAACATGACGTCATTGGAGCGCGGCCCTGCTGGTGAGGGTTTCGAGAGTATTTATCGAAATAGAAAGGATTTATGAAAGAGAAAGAAAAAAAAACACCTATGATTACGTCAAGGAAGGTCTTGAAGTTGATAATTAAAATCAACAAATCTCATGTTTCGTTTAAGCTTTAAACAATTTTTAACCTTTTGATAAAATATGAGGTGAGATTTGAAGGAGAAAATTGGGTTGGGTTATTTCTAAGCAATAAACTTAAGAAACATATACACACACATGTATGCGTATTAGTAGAACTTCAAGTTGCGGGTACAGCACTATTATACTAGAGTGTAACTAGAGCAGTCTTTCCCAAACTGAGTTCCGCAAATCCTAGTGTTTCGCGAGGCGTGAGTAGATGTTCCACGAACAACTGGAATCATTAATTAGAAGGCGGCTTACACGTGTATTAATCACTCAAAAAAAAAGAAAAATAAGCAAAGTGTTACTTAGAATGTGCGAAGTTTTTCCGTTAAGGAAAAAAGTTTGGGAAACACTTTAATAGAGTCTTTGTGGTCAGAAATTTCCCTCATGTGGTTTGCAAATGTGAATACCTATCAAGCATCCCAGCGTGGCTTGACATTAAATACACTTGCATATATAAGCTAGACATCGTATTGTGTTACATTCATAGCAACGCTTCTACACCTTCGTGTTCTCGTACGCATTGTGACATAGCATGCGCACGTGATTTGAAGTCTCGCGCTTAAAAAAAAAAAAAGGGTAATTGTGAAGCTTAGCGTCCCAAATTCATTCCCACGACTTTCCTTGTGGAAAAAGTGGCCTTAGCAAGCCCTTGGGCGAATGTCACTTGAGGTACGTAACTCTAACCTGAAATTTCATGGTACTTGCATGTTAGAACAGACGCTGGAAAAGACATAATTGTGCAACATTTGACCTTGATCCGAGATTGGGTGTGAAAGAAATAACGTGTATAATGTCTGTTCAGGCTTGATGGTTACAATATCTCCAAACCGAGGGGCTCTAAGGCGAGTGGAGTTTGGGGCGGACGCACTTTTCGCTACTCCAACAGGCCGCCTCTGTTTGTTTTCATAGCCTGGCCAACAGCATAGCCAGATATTTCTTGCAACAAATTATGTTGTTAATTGAAATGCGTAGAACGTAATTATCTTCTTTTTTTTTTTGGAAGTAACGTCTGTATTATATAAGATAAGATGCCAACTAAAAAATGAGAATTACTTTCAAAGCATTAAAGAAAGTGTGTGTGTGTGTGGGGGGGGAGTAATATGATATGTGATTAGTTTCAATTTGTGTAACATCTTTACAAACTCGTGGCACCTAGTTATATGGTTGTCCTTGACAACTATTATTTATACAATTAGCATCATAAAGACACTTATTGGTTGTAGGTGAACAGTAGTGTCATCATTTTTTGAGCTTTTGTTTAGTTCTATCCGTTAGTGTAGGACGAGCTAAGTGCGAGGGCGTATTTAGAAGGAGTGCCTTATTTTATTTCAAGTATTTCACATTTCGGGAAGTTTTGTTTTAGACAGGGGGAGTAATCAAACAGCTCATTGTTTGAACATAACGGACTTCATGCAAGGGGCATCAGCAAGTACAGTTCAAGAAATGCTGGCAACAAAAAGTGAGAAAATAGCGTCAAGGTTTGGACACGCCTTACATGGAGTGTCAAGGTTTGGACACGTCTTACATGGAGTGTCAAGGTTTGGACAAGTCTTACATGGAGCGTCAAGGTTTGGACAAGTCTTACATGGAGCGTCAAGGTTTGGACACGTCTTACATGAAGTGTCAAGGTTTGGACAAGTCTTACATGGAGTGTCAAGGTTTGGACAAGTCTTACATTGAGTAGCAAGAAACCAATCAGAGCATTAGATTTGAAGCAACTGGTCAGCAGATCACCCGTGGTAGATGTTTTTTAAACCAGAGTCTTGTAAAAGTCAAGTGACTTTATGAAACAGACAGATTTGTATTATTTTGTAATAGGTAAAAAATAAAAATTCAACTGAGGCTACAGTCTAGTTAAGTTCATTACTGTGTTTCACAGCCATCCCCTAAGGCCTAAATCAATAACAGTGTAATTTAATCCCATACATGTCTACAACGTTAGGGGAAAGCTATATTCAGAACATAAGATTACAGCTTTTGGTATTCAAAGAGTTAGTAAAGTAATGTAATAACAGCCAAAACACACATACACCGAAAAAAATGGATACATTTTATAACCAATTGTTAGAGCCTAGACAAACAGTACCGGAGCCAATGGATGCATGCTGGTACCAAGCCAAAATATCCTTCATTGTGTTTCAAGCCATCGAGATGTTATTTCACTTAATTGGCGGAACCACGTGGCCACGGGTTAATTAAAAGATTCAGTGAACAGTGGCAGGGTGGTTTGCAGGTAGAGCCAGTGGTTGGTTGGTGTAGTAGGGTGCATGCACTTTTTTTTTCCGAGTGACGAGATCGATAAATGATAGGGAAAAAAAATAATGGCGCTGTGCAGAAAAGAAAGAAGTGTGCGTGTGTGCGGGGTGCACTAGTAGTTTTGTTTGTTGTTGTTATAATTAGATCTGGTTTCCTATTTTTAGCGCCTTATGGAAAGGAAATCTGTCCCTTGCTTTAGGCGCCCCTTGTGTATCTTGTATCGCTACCCCATGGGGTACTGTACCCACACGTTGCACTCGAAACGAGTTTTAATTAACTTTCTTATCATAGGCAGGGCTGGATAAGTGGAAGGAATATAGAGGTCAGGAAATAAAAGAAAAATAAAAGAGAGAGAGAGAACATGGAGGGTAGGGATGAGTAAGAAGAATGTAGCAGAGAAAGAGGGAAAATTAGGTAACGAGAGAGGAGGGGGAAGAATTAGGTAACGAGAGGAGAAGGAGAAATATTAAGAGAAAAGAAAGAAGGAAAGAGTGAGAAAGTGTTAGAAGAGAAATGATAGGAGGAATATAGTAGAGAGCTATGAAGAATGATGAGATGTTAATGCCAGAAAGAAATTTCTTCGTTACAATAACTTCTTCATTAAATACAATTTTATTTTTGGCTTTTCTGTAAAAAAAAAGAAATATTATTAAAATAAAGAACGCTAAATTTATTCCTCTAATTTCGTACACGGCTAAATATTTACAGAACACCGACGCTATATCTACCATCTTTGCTAATAGCATAAAGTTTCCACAACTATGTTGTGCTTGTCTTGGGTCTAGTTCTTAGGTTATCTCGCAGCGAAACCAAAACCAGTTCAGATGCAAGTTTTATGCTCAATAATTCCATCTTGTCAATGTGTTCTCTCCTTTCCTCTGTGTTCTTTTTTTTTTTTTTTTGCTAAAGAATCTTATCACATGGATCAGAGCAGATAGAGAAGTGAGAACGGACAAGGGAGATGATGCTGAAAAGACAAAGAGAGAGAGATAGAGAGAGAGAGAGGGAGAGAAAGAGAGAGACGTAAGCCGTCTGAAGAGTACTATAAGACTGAATCCTTTCCCCGAGGCTGGGATCAAGTTGGGGGATCTCCAGGAGATACCAACACGAGATTAAACTAGAAAATACTCAAAAACAAAGAACTAGAAACTCCAGGGTTTCTATTGAAGTGCTGAGGTGGCCACTGTTTGATCGGTAATTAGATGACAAGTGTTGGTGAAAAAAGGAGGCCCAGGGCAGGGGAGAGATAATCCTCCCACAGACTTGATATCTTTCACTAGATCTGGGTATTAGTAACAAAATTCATTTTAATGTTGAAAATGAGGCTATTGGTGCATCTGAATGTTCGTCCGTCCAAATTTAAAATTGCAAACATTTTTCTGACAAAATGCACAACATTAAAAACACTGTTTCAAAAATTATATATACTTTAATACTACTGTATTATGGTCGATAAGTAGCAGAGACTGAACTTGTCAAACTATTCTGTATTATCGTTAATCGTTAATGTATTTATCAAAAACATAATTAAAACAACAACAACAACAGTAAAAAGCAAGACTTCTTAGATGTCACTTCTAATTATGGTATTACGAAAGCGTGTAGTTAAAATTTATTTTATTCTTAAACAAATATGTCCTCCTTCAGTCGCTTAACGACTATGGATCATCTTATCTTATATAATACATGGAAATGAGATAAATGCCTGGGCATTAGCTCTGGTCTGAACGATGTCGATTTTTAAGTATATTCATCTACATATTGTATGTAACCTATCAGTTTTCATTTGTATGACGTAATGTCAGAGTACGAAAAAAAAAAAAAAAACCCGCAGGGGCTGACCACGAGTTTATCTGTATAACACAAACTGCATCAACTATCTTGTTTTGTTTTCAAGTTGCTACTTTCCGAGGGAAGGGGAAAAGGAAGAACAAAAACACAGTTTCTATGCGTTCATACCCTCCTTCCCCCAAAAAAAAGCAACAAAAAACCCAAGTCTAACAGTACCTATGAGAAAAAAAAGGGTTTAGGAAGAAATAAAAGGATAGAGTCAGATTCAAAGAGCTGATTGGGATTAAACTTGACAGGATCAGGGTTAGAAAGACTTTAGACAAGAGTAGTTAGGGTTAGGGGTAGGTTATGAGATGCTAAGATAACAGCAGACCAAAAAGGAAAACTGATTTTGTGGAAGCTTGAACTATCAGTGAATCTAACACTGTGAAACTGTGTCCGTGTTGAAATAAGGATCTGATCGAGTTAAGTGCACAGTGGTGATCCTGTCAACACAGTGCGTCAATGTAAATTAACTGTGTCTCTAAGCTTTCAACACTGGCGCATGCCAGGGACTGATCCGGATCACAAAGACATTGGTGAAATACTTGGAGCAAAAAACAGCAACAACAACATTAATAGATAGGGTCAACAGAAGGGTGAAGAACAAGTTAAATGGATTGTTTGTTGGTTTGAACCAAGAATGGGTTGGTGCAATGTTTCCCAAACTTTTTCCTTCAAGGAACAGTTCGCACATTCTGAGTTTTTAGAGGAACATTTTGCTTTTTTTTTTTTTTTGAGAGAGATTAATTCACGTGGTGGCCTAATAGTTAATTATTCCAGTAGTTCGAGGAACACCTACTCAGGTCTCGCGAAACACAGAATTGAGAAACACAGGATTAGTGGGTTGATGGTTGTCAGGGAGACAAAAACTCTGAAAACAAATAGACGAAGTGGCGACAGACAAACCGAGAAAAAAGATTAGACTAAAAACAGAATTACAGTCAGTTAAGTCGGTAGGAAGAAGGGGCAGGCAGGTCTATATTTCATGTTGTCATTAATAGAGGTAGGTAACATAAATGGAGTTCAAAGTTTTAGTGAGGAAACAAACGATGAATAAACAAGACACATGACATCCATCACTAACCTACAGAGGTTATTAAGAGAAGAAGGTGAAGAGAATGTGGTGAAACGTGGATAAGCTCCATGGAGGACTCACACCAGAGCAAGATCTAAAACTCTTGGAGACGCTGTGTCTTGTGAAGATAAATCTAAACCGAGGTAACACTCAAATAACCAAACCAGTGAACACAGGTAAAAGGGCCAACAAGGCAGAAATTAATCGACGCTGATGAACGCTGCCGAACAAGAAGTTTAATACGAAATGAAGGGAACCATCGAGTGTCGCTAAGTTCAAAATCTACTTCAGAAACTAAAGCCGACCTTTCTCTCTAAAGCTGCCAAGAGTATTCTCTATTTACATTCATTTCACTTAAATGTTAATACTAGTATTGTTTTTAATAGTCGCGTCACTGTCTCTAAGTCAAAAATTTTACCCTCTCGATGAAACAAATAAGTTTTCGTCCTAATCGTGTTATCACGTTATCCTAGGTAACGATGCGGGTCCAGAATACACAACCCACTTTTAAAGGTGGAGCCCCCCTCAAGTAAGGGCCAGGAGGGATTTAAAAATTCCCCCTCCTCTTCCACCCTAGCTACGCCACTGGTCAGATGTCACACTGATACCTCGTTGCTGCTAGGCGAAGGGTCCGTTTGAGAGTTTTGTGGTTCAAGTCGTCCTCAGAGCTTATCTATTTCATCCTATTTTCTTTCCTTTGTACTTTAGTGCTGCTATTATGTCATCATTTTTTTATTCATCTAGGTAGGTAAGTATGCAGTTGATAGGTAGGCAGACAGGTAGGTAGACATAATTGATCTACTCACCGGCAGGTTTGCCTTATGCTCTGCATTGGTCGTCAGAGACTGGAGGCGTGCTGTCATGTTGGACAATGACTGTTCAAAGGCGGAGACAACATGGGCCTGAAATGGAAAAAAAAAAATAAATTGAGCTAATTAGATCTAGAGAACTCTAGTTGACTTCATTCTGACTCAGTTTTTAACATAAAGAAAACAAACAACACTTAAAACAGCCAAGGTAAATGGCTCTATCTGTAGATTTCTCTGATGTGGCTCTCAAAGTGTATTTAACGTCTGTGAACGTGGTGTATGCACTATTGTTTGAATAGTAAAAGTGCTGCCAACTCTGCTATGTTTCGGCTAATCTTGTCCAAGGCTATTCTATTATCAACGAAAGATCTAAGCTTGTATACATGTGCGCGCGCGCGCGTGTGTGTGAATATTCTTTATATTATTGCCAAACTATTTTTTATATTATTATTTTTTTTTTGTGGCTTTTTAAAAAAATCTCATTTGGACTTAAAAATCATTTTTTTTAAAAATCTGGTTCGAATGGCCTAAAAAAAAAGTAGAACCATCAGGTTTGATAGGCTGATGATATTGATAATATAAATCATGGCATGCTGGGGTAAGCACGATGCTGCTGTCAATGAGAATAACGGATCCCAGAAAGACACACACTGACTTGGTAACGATGAACTAACGACATCTAGGCATTCGCACAAAAACATTATTTTTAAGAAGAAATGGCTTGGGGAGAAGGGGGGAAATCATTTCATTTTCACCTCAAAACTCCAACGTCGCCAGAATTAAAGATAGGATCGGTGCCCCCAGCAGGTAGACTAGAAGTTAAACGTGAGTCATTGGAATGAAGGGGGGGGGGGGGATTGCGGGCTGTGATTTTTATTGTATTTATTTTGTCAAACTTTTCCGTTGTTGTTAATGTACTCTTTTTGACTTTGTAATGGTGCTGATGAGATGGCAAATTATACAAGAAAATTGTAGTGGCAAAACAGTGAAAATGTTAGCATCGTAAGAAGTTAAAGATTAGAAGGATAGAGAGAAGGAATGAAGCAATGGAAAAATGAAAGATGACTAGATAGAGAAGGAAAGGGATGAAGGAAAAAAAAAGTAGGTTGTCGAACACAACACTTGTGTGATAGTACTAGCTGTGGGGGACACAGGTAAACGTTAAGACTGGTAAACATCAAGAGGTAAACAAGAAGAAAAGGTAACTGTAGACAAAGAGGTAAACACAGTCGTGAAGTTCTTTAGTAGGTTGGCAACCTGTTTGTGTGTGTGTGTACACACAATGATGGGGGTTGACTGGTGCATATGGTGAGAAAGTGAGTGAGAGTAAATGACTGAGAGTGAGAGAGAGAGTGAGAGAGAGGGTGAAAGAGAGAGAGAGAGTGAGAGAGAGTGTGAGAGAGAGAGAGAGAGTGAGAGAGAGAGAAAGCCTGAATGAGTGAAAGAGATTGAGTTGTAAGAGAGTGTATGTGAGAGTGTATGGGAGTATCTAGATGAAAGAGTAAGTATAAAGAAGAGTGGGGGTGTAATACATTAAGTGAGATTGAGAGTTAATTATTCAAAAAAAAAGAGAGAGAAAGAGAGAGAGAGAGAGAGTAAGTAAAAGAATGATTGATTTAGTGATTGAGTGTTTAATGTGAGAGAATGGTGTGTGTGGGGGGTGTTATGACTGACTGCTACTGTTATGACTGACTGCTACTGTTATGACTGACTGCTACTGTTATGACTGACTGCTACTGTTGACAGGGCCTCTTACGTTGATATAAATACATGTTTTATTCATTTGCTCTAAAACTGTTGTTTAACCCTAGCAAACTAATTGCACTCAAATGCAACGTAAAAGGAAGGGGGGGTGTGGTGTGGTTGCTAGTTTCGAGGTTATCACTCATTGATGGAGTCTTTTATTTCCGAGTACATCAAGGCTCCGTGCCCCCATATTGGTCCTGGTCTCTGGATGTTCCTTTAGCATCGCCAAGAGCATGTATGGTAACAAAAAAATGTAAGCGCCTTCATTTGCCCTGCTTTTTAAAAAATTGTATGTGATTTATTCAGGTTATAGTTTCACTAACACACAAGACAAACAGATTAACGCATCCACGTCCGGACCATATAATACTATAGAGCAGTAAAGGTTATTGAGAAATTGTATATAGTTCATGATCATTTACAATTTACACTGTTCATTGTAGTATACCTACAGGATGGCTGCCTGGTCTTGCGGTTTATCGATGGTCCCTGGTTCAAGCCCCGCCTGCTCCCATCCCCCGTCGTCCTGCGGGAGGTTTGGACTAGGAAGTAAACTACTTTAACTCCGAAGGAACATCCGAAACATGTAAAACATTATACAAAACATTAAAACAGAGTTCTTGTATTCGAAAAATTTAGTTTCTTTTGTTTATGTTTATTACGCTAGCGTGAGCTACATATGGAAGGTATGAATAGATGTAACCATTTTTTTATCCAGCTTCTTACTTGTACAAAAAGGGTTCAGCTTTTCATGCATAAAAACTATTATTGCATTTCTAAATAAACAATGAACTGTCTAAGCAAACTCTCAAGTAAAAGCATGACAACTAACTGCTTGTTAGACAATAAATGTAATACACAATTTAGCACAACAAATCCTCGTAAATGCAGGAAAAGATCAGCAACGAGGTCTTTCCAAATAGTAGTTGCTGCTCCTTGAAGTGGCGAATGAACTATTTCGGTGGCCCTTGATTACCCCGTTTGGTACAGCAATGCTTGGTTTGCCTCCCCTTGCCTTTTCTAACATCACATTCATTGTAGCATCAGCAGTGAGGAATCAAGCGTTTCGATTTGTTTCCTTTTTTTTTCATTTCACCTTTCAATGCGAGTCTAAGTTTTCCCATAGAAAATATTTAAAGGCGCGAACTACTTCCTTCAGTCAACACCCGAAAATGTTACTTCCCCTTCCCCAGGCTTTTGTTCATTTTTTTTTTTTGTTTCTTTTCAGCATCAATGAATTGACAGCAAAGAGATTCTTATAGCTATGATGTTACCTCTTGCATATGTTTGCTTCTGCTATATCAAGAAACATTGTTGGATAGGCTTTGAAATATATTTAAACACAGTTTTTTTTATACCCCATCGTATTAAAAGGTATGAGATTATCAAAACCAGTTTTTCTTTTCAATGATTTATTTTGTATATATATGCCTATATATCATTACGTATCCCATACAAAGAAACTGCCTTTATATATGTAAAGACATTTTATATGGAAAACGCACGGCTAGTGAATTTGTGTATATATATTCGTAAAATACTGATTTAATGTATCGGTACATAAAGAATTCTCATCAACTGCCGCACGGATTCGCCTAAAATTTCGAATACAGGTTTCTTTTACCACTGAAGTGCTTGATGAGAAACAATTTTGACAGATTCACAGCCTGTGAAACACCGCACCATGTATTTTTTTGTTAGTCTAGATTTATTAACAATATAATTATATGACTGATCCAAACTCATTGATATACGCTTTGTTTAAAACTATTTGTTTTATGTTTATTTTGTGTAAATAGTATACATGTTGAAATTGTATACACATTCGTTCGATGAACAAAACTTTTATTTCTCTTTTAAATCGTAGTTTGGGTCCCTGCCTTTGTCATCTGTGTGTTATACTGTCTGTCTAGTTCTGGACGATGAGTTCTTCTCGGAATGAAACGTTGTTTTTTATTTGGTCCCTGGGTCTTAACCTTTCCCGAATCGATATTTTTAGATACAAGAGCCTCTGAGGGTGTTATTGTTTACTGTCGATCATTACATGTTTCGTGTGATGCTAGTTGTTGTTTGGTTAGGTTGTATTTTGGTGTTTGGTTTGTGTTGTATTTGTTTCCTTTTTTTTTTTGCTTATATCGTGAGTTGTTTGTTGTTTATTCATGAGTGTGCTCATGTTTGTTGCAATCCTGATATAGTGTTTGGCGTGGCTCTATTTGCCACGTGTGTCGTGTTTTTTTTTTTTTTTTTTTATTGTTTCTTGTATTGTCGCGTTGTGTTTGTGTTGTGTTGTTGTCTGTTTGTCGGTGGTAGAGAAGTTGAGGGAGATGATCAAGTATTTAAATAAAAAGGAAACGCAATCTAAAAATATGTGATGTGAAAAAAGAGGGAGATTAATTAAGGGGAAGAACTGCACATTTATAGTCCCCCCCTCTCTCTCTCTCTCTCTCTCTCTCTCTCTCTCTCTCTCTCTCTCTCTCTCTCTCATAGACACACACACATATGATTTACTTTTCTTTTTTGGTATCAAAAAAAAATATATCCATTACCACGATTTAATTAACTAATTGTTTAATTATTTGATTAATTCCTGATTTGTTAGGAACTATGTGAAAAAAAAAAAGTAAATTATCAACTTGATCCTAGAATGGGAGTAGGAGAAATAACGTGTACATTATTTGTACCAGAGAGTGAGTTGATAGAAGCTGTGTTAAACAAATACTTAGTATATGCCCAGGCACTTGCCTACATATTAGACAAACAAACATCGCAAGCGTGTAACCAAACGCTTTGCAATGTCACGTGAGCCCCCCCCCCCCCCCCCCCCGCGTCAATATATTCAATCGGCGATAGATATGTAGACTGTATGTACATGGCTACATATAAGGTAGGTCGTGTCAAAGTCATGTATACATCTCGTCTCGCGATGCTGACTCAGGTAGGAAGCTTAACAAATAAGCAGAGTCTGTACTCTTGACTCTTGACTCGATGTTTCTGTGTGTTTGCGTGTTCATAAATAGAGAAGAATGCTGGTTACACCAACAGGGATACAAATGAATATTGACAGACTAAAAAAAAAGTCCGTTGTTTAGCGGTGATATAGGATAAGTCCTTGGATACTGTGCAACTACGAAAGTTTCGATACTTTTTTTAGTTGGAAAGTTTTGATGGTTGGAACTGGTGATAATTAGAAAGTTTCGATAGTTCAGAAAGTTTTGATAGTTCAAAATGATTTGATATTTTGGAAGTTTTGATTATTCGGAGTTTTTGATATAGAAAGTTTTAATAGTTTTCTGCGGGACGGATATGACCCCGAAACGTAGATTTTTAGCAATGATGTACAATGTGGTGTGAAGGCCATTCTTGAAAATGAACGCCGGGCGAACTATTTGGTTGTCTACAGTAATTTTGTTTTAAAGCTAGAGAACGCTGCCAATTCTCAGATTTTATGCTAAAAGCATGGTTGGGCTTAGAGAGTTAGCTACAAAAAGTTATCCCATCGTTAAGTCTATTGTCTCAAAGCTGCAGCTCTAGTCCAACCCACTGGGCTTTTCGCCAGGTCACGTTAATGCAAGGTCAATCGATCTCTTGAGCTGAACCATAAAAAAATGTTTCCATAGACACAACGGCCCCGTGGAACTTGGAGAGCACGTTTCTGGCCAAGACTTGATGGCCGGATACACGGTAAATGTTCGTTGTTATAGCAGTATAGGCCAAGAAAGAAACATTTTACAGGTCAGCAATACAGTTAATGCGTGGGGCGTAAAAGGGATTACAGTGCGAAAGGTGAGCAAGATTAAACACACTGATGGAATCACATGACTTTAGTCATGAGCGTAACCAGGAATTTCTTTACGGGTGTGTGTGAATGGGCGGGGGGTGTTAAGGTAGGTTACGTTGGGTATGGCACGTATCCCGTATGGGAGACGAACGTATGCCAAAGGCAGTCTTTTTTGGTGAGCTAAAAGATGGTCGACGTAACAAAGGCGCTCCACGGAAACGCTTCAAAGACCAGCTTAGGCGTCAACTTTCCTTAGCTGACATAGAAGAGAGCACCTGGTTGCTGGAGGTCACTCTCAAAGGCCGCGGGATACACATTTGAGACCAAAAGAAAAGCTGCTGCCGAGGACAAACGCAGACGGCGAAAAGAAAATCTATATCTACAACCTGCGGACAATGGTTATGCTTGCCCTGAATGTGGCAAAATATGTAGGTCACAGCTGGGACTGCGCATGCACGGGAACTACTGCATTCCTCACTGATCTTCGGACTCGAAGACTAGCCTTATTATTATTATTATTATTAGGTAGGTTGTAAAATATATTTGGTTCTTTGTTGAACACACACACACATACACACGTAAAGAAAGCTCATTACAGCTAGTCCGTTTTTTTTTTTTTTTTTTTATTTTGGAGGTAAGTCTTTTGTGCCCTAGATTAGGTTCTTTCTGTTGGTATTGTACTAGCATTATCAACCCCTCACTTGCCTGCTAGCTGCTAGGGGTCTGACGTAAGTGTTACCTTTGACATACAGAAAAAAATACACATACGCTCATACACTGTAATGTTACTGGCGACAAAAGCAGCAACTTGAGCACAATACAGTTTCTTTATCATGCACATAGCATTTAGGTTATAGCATTTGTTGTTCGCTCTACCGTGACCGTCTTCTCTTGTAGGCCGAGGCAATTTCTTAAGACTGTTGTGATTCTCAATCTGTAATCAGGGGGTCATTTGTGTGGAGGATTACTTGTCTGGTCAGAGGATCACCTCTTTGGTCAGAGGATCACTTGTGTGGTCAGAGGATTACTTGCGTGGTCATACAATCACTTGTGTGGTCAGAGGATTACTTGCGTTTATCAGAGGATCAGTTAAGTGGTAAGAGGATCACTTTCGTGGTCAGAGGATCACTTGTGTGGTCAGAGGATTACTTGTGTGGTCAGAAGGTTACTTGCGTGGTCAGAGGACACCTCTAGATAGGCTATTCCACTAATTCTTTGATCTAAATTTCTAGAGATAGTCCGCAATAGAAACATTTTTTGTTTTTGTTGTCCAAATAATATTTTTTTAAAGCGCAATCAGAAATAAATGCACACTCTGACAAATTTCTTCATGATGATTGGACGAGAAAATGAAGATATTTGATATTCCTGTTTGGGTGTGTTCCTTCATGCACTTTAACAATTTTATTTTTTGTGTTTTTTTGACAAAAACTTTTTTTCTTCTTATCCTCAACTTCCCTTCCGGTATTATCGGGTAATAAAATATATTTCCAATCCATTCGCTAGCACGCTTGCTCTATTAGCCCTCGCGGATCTGTCAATTTATTTGAGCCCCAAGTGTTCCAATTGAATTGATCGAACCGAATATTGGAGATATTAGAGGAGCTTACTGTAGTGACAGAAGTCTAGATCAGGAAAGACATAAATCAGCTCTGAATGAAATTGTATAAAGTTAAAACTACACTCTATTAGATCTAATGGACGAAGTCGTAATTGTGACGAAAGAACGACAAGAAAGGGGCGGGAAAAAGTAGGTTAGACAGAAATGAGAGAGGATTTTACTGACGCATTTACTCCCCCTTCTACCGCTTATATTATTTTTTTTCTTCTTCAAGAAATCGGTCTTCAGCTGTCGTCCCCCACATCTGACGACAGAATTGGTGGTTATCGAATACGCTTATTTGTTGTCTTATAGATTTGTATTTGACTCAAGTCTAGGTCTAAGTATTAGAAACATTTGGACATAGAGGCGAAGAGTGGATAACCATAATACAAGAAGGGAAGAAACCTAAGAAGCATTACAAATAATAAAATTAAATACTTCTAGAAAGGACATATAACAGTGATCACAGTATAAAAAAATAAAATAAATAAAAAAAAAGGGTCCTTAATATCTTTGACTTTAAAAAAAAACGGAGCTCAGGTTTAATAAACAAAATAAACTATCAGAAGTAAAGACCGTTTCATGTATTAATAGCTTACACAGGAGTAATAGTGCCATCAGGCTATTACAATATACATATATCCATCAGACAATAACATTATATATGTTAATAGTTGATATGTAAGTTATAGCCCTTAGTTATTGTGAGTTATGTGTTTTGTGTTGTAAACTTCCGGTTGCGCCCAAGATGGCGTCTTTTGGTGTTGAATAAAAGTGTTAGGCCCAATTCCAAGAAGTGTTGCCTCAATTATATTGGACCAACTTAACATGGTGGCAGCGGTAAAGTGAACCACGTAAGCGCTAATACATCAAGTGAACCACGTAAGTGATCATACGTCAAGGGAGACCTTACAGATAAGTAGAGAGAACTAAATCGGACAGTCTACCCCCAAGGTCACGTACGCTTTGGCCCATCAAGGGAGGCAACCAAAAGATCTACAAAGCGGACAGTAGAGACAGGGTTATACAACATGGCCGAAAATATACTGACGCCTCCCCATTGCCTGGAGCTAACGGAAGGGAATGTTAGTGAAAACTTCAGACGGTGGAGGCGGCAGATGGAAATCTATCTGCAAGCGACGGGGACCTACGGTAGGCCCAAAACCCAACAGAAGGCCATCATACTACATTGTGCCGGCCCCCAGGCCATCGAAGTCAGTGACCAATTCACATACCAGGAAGGGGAGGACGAGGGCGACCCCGAGGCATTATTGAAAAAGCTACACGACTACTGCAACCCAAGAGACAACGAAGTGTTAGAAACGTTTCGCTTTTGGAAATTACCCATCTGCTCCCCATTTGAAACCTACCTAACGAAGCTAAAGTCCCAGGCAAACAAATGTAATTTTAAGGAGCCAGACAGGATGATCCGGGACAAAATAGTGTTCTCCTCAGACAGAAAAGTGCAGGAAAAATTCCTGGCATGCCCAGAGCTGCCCCTGAAAAGAACAATCGAGATTTGCAGAGCCTTCGAACAGTCAATGACTAGTATGGAGGAAATACGAGCTGAAGTTCAGGCCAAAGTTGACAAAATGGAAAGAACAACACAAAAAGCTACAGCTACACCCTTAGAGTGTCGATTTTGTGGACGACACCACGCGTTCAATAAAACAGCATGCCCTGCGTGGGGACAGACATGCATGCGATGCGGGGAAAGAAACCACTTCGCAAGAAAGTGCAACAGAGTAAAAGGAAGCGCACTGGTACACAAGACGTCAGGGTACGAGCCAGAGTGGCTAAATACAATAAATACACTCAGGTCGACAAGAGACAGGCTTACGGCAGAATTCGTAGTGAATGGTCAAAGAGTGAAATTCCAGTTAGACACAGGAGCCGACGTCAACATTATTTGTAAAAGGTTTGTCAAGAGATGTCAAGCAGTGGAGACCACACAAACTCTAAGAATGTGGAACATGACTGAACAGAAGCCAGAAGGAGTTGCTGATTTACCAATGACAAACCCAAAAACAGGGAAAACAATTGTAGTGAAGTTCGTCGTCGTTGGAAATAACTTTCAATGCCTCCTAGGTTTGAAAACGTGTCAAGAACTGGACCTCATTACACTCAACGACAACAATTTCGTCTCTCGAATACAGTCAACCAACGATAACCTAGGTGACCTAGGAGAAGCGAAACTAACCATAGATGCAAACAAATCTCCAGTGGTGTCTGCATGCCGCAATATTCCTTTCGCATACAGAGACAAAGTCAAGAAGGAGCTGGATGTACTCGTGAAGAGAAAAATACTGGTCCCAGTAGAGGAGCCAACGGATTGGGTCAGTCAAATGGCCATTGTTCAGAAAAAAAACGGAGATTTGCGAATCTGTATAGACCCACAACACTTGAATAGAGTCTTGAAAAGGGAGCATTACAGACTCCCCACTTTTGAAGATACTCTACCCCAGTTCGAGAACGCCAAAATCTTCTCGAAACTTGACGTGAAAGAAGCTTATTGGCATGTTCGCCTTGACAAAGAATCAAGTATTCTGACAACAATGATAACACCTTACGGCCGGTATAGATGGACAAGGCTGCCCTTCGGACTGTGCGTCAGCGGAGAAATATTCCAAAGAAAACTGTCACAAGCACTGGAAGGCCTCAGCGGCTGCATCAATGTTGCCGACGACATCATTGTAGTCGGGTGTGGCAGAACCATGGAAGAGGCGTTGGGGGACCATAAGACAAAACTGGAAAATCTGCGAGAAAGATGCAAAAGAAAATCCATAATACGGAACGAGAGCAAAACATTGGAACAAACAGAGGCGGTCGAATTCATGGGACACGTCATCAGCGCACAAGGTATCGAACCAGACCCCAAGAAAGTGCAGGCCATAGTGGACATGGATCGCCCTACAAACGCACAGCAAGTCCGACGATTCTGTGGCATGGTGCAGTACCTGTCCAAGTTCCTCAGCAACCTGTCAGCCACATCACACCCCCTGCGGGAACTCACCAAGAAAGAAACGGAGTTTGAGTGGAACGAAGAATGCGAAGCCGTCTTTAGGAAATTAAAAGCAATGATAACAACAACCCCGGTGCTGGGTTTCTACAACGCAGCCAAATCCCTGGAAATCCAGGTCGACAGCAGCCAAGATGGGCTTGGTGCCGTGTTGATGCAGAAAGGGAAACCATTGGAGTATGCCTCACGAGTCTTAACACCAACGGAAAAGAGATGGGCTCAAATAGAGAAAGAACTATTGGCCGTGGTTTTCGGACTTGAGAGGTTCAATCAATACACTTTTGGCAGACCCGTCACAATCTTAAATGACCACAAACCCCTTGCTACCATCCTACAAAAACCCCTAAACCAAGCCCCAAGACGGTTACAGAACCTCATTATGAGAAGCAATAGATATGATTTCACATTCAAGTGGGTTCGCGGAAACGAACTGTACATAGCCGACACGTTGTCCCGTGCATGCGACACTAAGCCATTGACTGAAGAACTATTGAACCTCAACATCCAACAAATCGTCGATATTCCTGATCCACTGCTAGACCGAATTAGAAGCGAAACAGATGCTGACGAAACTCTACAAGCTCTCCGAATGACCATTGAAGAAGGTTGGCCTGTCAAGAAAACTGCCGCTACCGAGGCTCTGAGGCCCTATTATGACTTTGCCGAAACCCTGAGTATAAGTAATGGAATCATCGTCAAGGGGGAAAGAGTACTAATTCCCAAAAGCATGCGCTCAGAGATGAAGGAGAAGTTACACGCCTCCCACCTAGCATACGACAGCATGATGAGGCGGGCGAGGGCCCTGATTTTCTGGCCAGGAATGGCTGCAGAAATCAAACATATGTCCGACTCGATCACCGCCTGCCAAGAGAACAAGCCAAGCAATCAAAGAGAAACGTTATGGTCACATTATGAAGGAAAAGGACCCTGGGAAAAGGTGGGAACAGACTTAATGGAGATCCAAGGGAGAACTTACTTGATCACAGTTGACTATTTCTCAAATTGGATCGAAGCTGACTTATTAACAACATCAACCTCAACCGAGGTGATTAGAAAACTGAAAACTCACTTTGCCAGATTCGGAGTCCCTTAAGTCCTAATCTCTGACTGTGGTCCCCAATACACGTCTCACGAATTCGCCGTATTCACTAACAGATGGAACATATCGCACATCAGGTCCGATCCCGGACACCCCAAAGCCAACGGAAAGGCAGAGGCCGCAGTAAAAACAATCAAAATCATGATGAGAAAGACCATCGGAACCGGAGATGATCAATACGAAGCCCTGCTGGAACTTCGCAACACTCCCAAACAGGACTGTGGCTATAGCCCAGCCCAGTTGTGTTTGAACAGAATACCACGGTCACTACTACCCCTGACTAATACCCTTGAGCCCGAAAGCTACACAGAAGACCTGGGGGCGAAAGTCCGTCACAGGTACACCATAAAAAAACACTATGATAAAAGAGCAAGAGACCTGCCCCGGCTGAATGTGGACCAAAACGTTTACTTCCAGAGTCCAGGAAACAATGATTGGCGGCCTGGCATAATTATTATGAGAAACAGCGAGCGGTCCTATACCATGAAGGGAACAACGGGCGGTACCTACGTTAGGAACAGAGTGCACATCCGGCCCAGGAATGTCCCTCACTCAGACATCTTTTCAGATGATGAAACGGCAACCCATGAGGCGCCACTAGATGCCTCATCCACAGACGTAACACCACACCCTGCTTCAGAGCCCAGCGCCGGCCCAGACGGGATCCCACCCTTAGCTCACGGAGCAGAGCCTAGCGTGAGAAGGAGTGGCCGAACGAGAGCCACCCCTACGTGGCACAAGGACTATGACATGGGCAAGTGGTGACAACCCCTGCAGTGTGGTTTTGTTCGTTGTTTTGTTGTGTGTTTTTTATTTGCTCTTCTTCGTTTGGCTAGATCTGCATAGCCTTCAGTGTTGTTGTACAGGATGTTAATGTACCATGTGTTCGTTTTGGAATGTTGTAGTGAATTGTAGTGGAAGAGGGATGTTAAT
Source organism: Biomphalaria pfeifferi (assembly GCA_030265305.1). NCBI lineage: Eukaryota > Metazoa > Mollusca > Gastropoda > Planorbidae > Biomphalaria > Biomphalaria pfeifferi. Next base: position 853,320 of record JASAOG010000153.1, read on the forward strand.
ATGCCATGTGTTCGTTTTGGAATGTTGTAGTGAATTGTAGTGGAAGAGGGATGTTAATATGCCATGTGTTCGTTTTGGAATGTTGTAGTGAATTGTAGTGGAAGAGGGATGTTAATATGCCATGTGTTCGTTTTGGAATGTTGTAGTGAATTGTAGTGGAAGAGGGATGTTAATATGCCATGTGTTCGTTTTGGAATGTTGTAGTGAATTGTAGTGGAAGAGGGATGTTAATATGCCATGTGTTCGTTTTGGAATGTTGTAGTGAATTGTAATGGAAGAGGGATGTTAATATGCCATGTGTTCGTTTTGGAATGTTGTAGTGAATTGTAGTAAAAGAGGGATGTTAATATGCCATGTGTTCGTTTTGGAATGTTGTAGTGAATATGTTTCGTCGAGAGAAAGGGAAGGATGTTAATAGTTGATATGTAAGTTATAGCCCTTAGTTATTGTGAGTTATGTGTTTTGTGTTGTAAACTTCCGGTTGCGCCCAAGATGGCGTCTTTTGGTGTTGAATAAAAGTGTTAAGCCCAATTCCAAGAAGTGTTGCCTCAATTATATTGGACCAACTTAACAATATATATATATATATGTATTAAATAGGAAGTAATGTTGGGTCTTTAAGACTATTACAATATATTTTGATATATTGTGAAGAATGGAAATACTCGACGCTATTTACACTATTTCGACTGCTTCAAGCTATCACTAACATTTATAGAACAACGAGCTGTTTTAAGTTGATGTTTCGTTTGAAATATCTTGTTTAAAAACATTTTCTGACCAGGTTATACAGTACGAATACAATTTGTTTCTTTATAAATATAACACACAGTTAAGCTAAGCTAGAATAAAATAAAGAGCCCCACAATTGGACAGAAGTCTGGCATAAATAAAAAATAATCGTGGAACAGAATGTGCCTGTTTGTTCTTCGCTACCCAAGCACAATGGAGTTCTCAGAGCAGACGTGGACGGGTGCTGACAGAGCAAGTAAGTAAACTGATAGGACGTAGGGAGGATATGTGGGAGGTATAGGGAGAGAGAGAGAGAGGGGGGAGAGGGAGAGAGAGAGAAAAATAGAGAGTTTGCATAAAAAAATAGGAACTCTTTATTAATATTGTACACTTTAATATAAGTAACATCCCCCATTTTAGACCTTACCATCTGTTTCAATTGGTCGTAGTGCTGGCCACATAACATCCTCGTTAATCGTACACTTGAATGAATGATTTTATTTTTTAACTAATATTTTGGTTCTCGTCCGGTGACGGTTACAGATGCAGTATGGGACAGAAGAAGGGAGGTAAGGAAGAAGTTGTTTTCCAATGCAAAGCAGACGACTCCGAAATTTGAACGGTTGAGAAATGAAAAAGGAGGGGGGTAGGGAGGGACTGGGGGTTATTTGAGGAACAATTCCTGCCTGGTTGAAGTTCATTGGGCGTATTAACACGAACAAATCATCATTAACGGAGAGACAGCCCGAGGAGACCAAACAAAAAAGAGAAAGGGCAGTGGCGATATTTAAGATGAATGAGATAATTAGGACAAAAAAAAAACTAACAAAGTTATGATGACCTGAAGAGTTCATAAAAAATTAAAAATACAAAAGTTAATAATTTTAAAGAGATTACATACATGTTCAGAAATATTTTAAATCTGGTTGAAAATATAAAACGATACTCTAAAATGCAATGGCCGAGAAATATCTTGACTCAGAAACGAGGCAGAGAAAAAAAAAGCGGGAAGTCTGTTCGTTTTCTCTCATAGAGATTTTTGCTAGTCTTGATTTTATTCGCTCCTTTCGAATCACTTCCAATTTTTTACATTCTTCTTCCAGTATTGTACTTTTTTGTTTCATTTTCCATATTGGTCTTTCTTCGTTCCAGTTTCCATTTTGGTCTTTCTTTTTTTTTGTTTTTTGCATCAGTTTCCATCTTTGTTTTAATTTGGTCTCTTTTTTTTTGTTTCAGTCTCCATTCAGCACTTTCTTTGCACCAGATTCCATTTTGGCCTTTTTGTTTGGCCTCAGTTTTAACTGTGGTCTTTCTTTGCTTCTCACTCCTCTTTATTTTGACTTCTGTGTGTCTCTGTCTTGCCACACTTCAGTACACCCCAACAAAGCCCGCCTATGTGCAACAGGCGGCGACACCAACCAACTTATGCATAAATTTGCATAACGACCATGAATCAGTCGTCTGTAGCAGAGGTTCCCAAACATTTTGGAGTCGCACGATCCGATAAAGCTCGTATACACTTTGGTGTAACCTTAACGCAATCTAAACTGACTTTTACATTTAAAAAAATTAAACCTCCTGATGAGGTAGACAGATCTATATCTGTAGCTAAAGAGTTAAACTTACTTAAAAACTATACATAGCTAAAATGATTAGCACAAGTTTTCAAAAAGTTATTTGTCTACTGGTTCGTCATGGTCATCTGATGCAGAGCTTGTATTTAGGCATAACATGTTAATATGCCATTACCGCTGGACAACATGTCTGAGAAGCAGACGACAGAGAAAGGCATTAGTAATCCATCACACTGTGAGACTTGACGTTGCTTCCATTTACTCTAGATGTGCGTGAAAATTTAAATAAAGCCTGCTTGCTCTTGTGGCACAAGATGGTGCCCATTACCGGACATTAAGGACTTCGTTCAATGATCGCAATGTTCTCAGGCAATTTCTGCGAGTTTCTAGGTTTTGACAAGAAAAGAAATAAAAATGTCTTGAAAACTTTAAACGAGAAAATAAAGGAATTTAGAATCTACGTAGTGGAATAAAAACAACATTTTGGCTTTTAAAGTGTTCTTTTAATCTATCTGCTTGCTCAGCGAAAATGAGAGTTATATTATTCGGCTGGGTGGGGCCCTGGTCTGTTCTTCTTTGTTTGTTACATCAATTTAAAAAAAGAGGGGGGGGCGGAATTATTTGTTTTCAGAATGTTTATAGGTCTTACTTCTGTTTACGTCTTGAAATAATGGGGGCTTGGTGGTAGATAAAATGACCAAATATCGATAGGGTGGCAACTCCATTAAATTGTGACCCAAAAAAAAAAACAACAACTAAAGAAAAAAAACAACCAATCTCAGATACTGGGTTGACCAACTCGACTCACGACCATGTTTTCAGTTTCAATACATTATCTACACGTGTTTATATCGACATTAACGCATTTTGTGTTATGACGGGGCTACGGTGACACATTTACATAACATATTCCAATCCAATGATGCCATTATCGTGGCTGTTATAAGGGCCAATGAAGAATATAGTTCATCAATATTGGTGAAGAAATTGAATCTGTCCAATCCCAGTTCGCAAAAAAAAAACAACTTTCTAATACATCGCAATCCAATGATAGCATCCTTATACATTATTATACATATACAATTATTTGTAAGGTCTCAGCCATAGGCGGCACCATCGTAGCTATCCCAACTTAACCACGAAGCTTAATAGTAGCAATACCACCTCGTACTGACACCATTGTAACAGCTCTATTTTGTGTCACGGATGTCAGTCCACAGCAGCTGTAGATGTTAATCTGGAACACTTTGGATACAGACCCAGATCCACCGGTCTAAAGCTGGAACAGGCCACGAAGAGAGGAAACAAATAATGTCTCTTTAGGGAGGGCGATAAACCAAGAGAGACAAGGAGAAAGTAAAGGATAATTAGACGCGAAAGTAGCAATTTCGTTTTTTCCAAGCATGACTTTGGCACGTGTCTCGTTTAGAGCCAGAGGTTCTAAATTATTTAACTTTCACCATCATTTATTCTCACGAATTCTCAAGCAAAGAACGACAGAACAAAAGTGTAAAAAGACAACACTTTGATGATGACCTGATGATGTTCGAATGTTGTTACAGAGCGAAGAAAATCCATTCATTTAAACAGAATATATAAAATAGGTATAGTACCTATGAGGCGCGGTGGCCGAGCGGTAAAGCGCTTGACTACCGAACCGAAATTCCTGGGTTCGAATCCCGACTGGGATTTTCATTTCGGGAGCCTCTGAGTCCACCCAGCTCTAAATGGGTACCTGACATTAGTTGGGGAAAAGTAAAGGCGGTTGGTCGTTGTGATAGCCACATGACACCCTCATTAACTGTAGGCCACAGAAACAGATGACCTTTACATCATCTGCCCTATAGACCACAAGGTCTGAAAGGGGAACTTTTTATAGTACCTATAGCTTCAATGATTATTCTGAGTGACAGACAGAGCAGAAGATGGAGGTAAGTCAAAAAATGTCTTGCAAAAATTGCAACAATTAATTCAAAAATTGCTAGGATTAATGCAGAAATTGCTAGGATTAATGCAGAAATTGCTAGGATTAATGCAAAAGTTGCTAGGATTAATGCAGAAATTGCTAGGATTAATGCAAAAATTCTTCAGATAAGAGAATAAGAAATAAGCAACTGAAAAAACTTTAAAAATCTCTTCTGTCCAATCTTCTGATCCATGAGTTACATCGCAGCACAGCAGCTAATAATTATATGTATTAGTTATAGTTCAAATAACTCCCCATGGCTGAATACAAAGTCTTATTCTAATTAAAACTTTAAAATCTGTTACGTTCATGACTTTAAAAAAATGAAAATATTTAAAGACAAAGCACTAGACAATTTTTTTTCAAACCTTTTATAGTCCATCTTTTTCTTTTCAACCCAGAAAGCGGGCTAAAAAAACACTTGATAAATCTAACGATAAGACAAAGACACAGTTTCAGTATCGTAGACTCTCGGACAAGCCTCGTTTCTTTACGCGCATTTAATTGGTTTCAAGGCAAATCAGGGTATCGGGTTAGATAAAACGTATCATTATGTGAGATATGGGGCCTACAAGACACCCCTCCCTCTGCACTTCTTAGCGAGGTAATTAATCACGGGAGAGCAATCTGTAATGGCAGCTTGGTTCCCAGGTGCAAATGTCTTGAAATACGTAGTAGAGAGACTCATACGTCGTATCAACTCATTCTCTATCCAGCCTACCGAAAGCCTGAACTAGTAAATAACCCTAAACAATCCAACTAAACCCATTTATTGAGAATAACATATTATAACATTTTTATTATATAGAGAGGGGAAGATACATTCCATAGTCCGTCCTCCGACTTAACGACTACAGGTCAGTTCTTGTAGTTTTCATGAGAGTAAGATTCCCGTATGAAGCTCTAATTATTCGACAATTAAGTGAACTTAAGTTAGTTCTTTGCTTGAGTTAAATTTGTTTTCAACAGAAGATAGTTGTGTGCTTGATTTTTGTTAGTGCTTTTAAAAAGAAGTTATCAAACTTTCTAATGACATAACACCTGGGAAAAGACTAGGGGGGAAAATGCCCTAGCAAATTCGACTTTGTCCGACTTTGACTACGTTCGACTTTGCTTAAGTTTAACATTGACTACGTTCGACTTTGCCTAAGATTAACTTTGACTTTGACCACGGTTGACTTTAACTACGGCCGACTTTGCTTAAGTTTAACTTTGACTACGTTCGACTTTGCCTAAGTTTAACTTTGACTTTGACCACGGTTGACTTTGACTACGGCCGACTTTGAGTACGTTCGACATCGACCACGCATTTAGCTCTGCTCCTGACAAGAGTTACTTTAGCTCAACCCTCTCTTCTGTCGTACGTCATTATTAAACTGTTTGGTTTGTGTTTTGTTTGTTTGTTTGTTCCAAGAGTACAGGCGGAGGTGGCATAGAACATTTGTCTGTCAATATGTCTTTATTAGGTCAGAGGCAGGGAAAACAGTATGAAGTCCGGGGGGGGGGGGGGGGGGAAGAGGCTTCGCCTGGTTTTGAAATTAGAACACTAATGACCGTCGGTACGTACGTAGTGGAAAGTCAAAGGGACGGGGGTGTAAAGGGATTACCAAATGTCCAGGGAATCGCATGTAGTACTGGTGACGTCCGTGTGGGGAGGGCGACAATCTATTGATCGAAGAGTGTCTGGCAGGATAATATGAGTCACACTATAAGGTTAGATAGCAAAAAATGGAGTCGTGGGGGAGGGGGGCAAATAAATACACATACAAATCTCTCCACCCCACCCCAAATAAAAAAAAAAAGGTCATTGAAGGTCTTGGAAGTCCTTGAAACCTTCACGTTCTCGGAATAAGCTTGAATAACAGAGAGTAGACTTCTAAGACAAAATAGAGAAGTTGCGGCCGTCACTGAATGAAAAAAAAAAAGCTTATTACTAAGAAGTAATTCAATAAGAATATAGGCAGTTTTCACTCAGCGTTAGCCAACGACGTAACATTTTACACTCGACTGTGTCATGGAATTTCTTTTTTTTTAACCCTCTTTGCATCAGGCATTAACCTCCATTTAACCGAGGTCCGGTCATGACTTCCGGAAAAAAAGGTTGAGGGCACGAGGTGTCAGCGGGAAGTGACGTCAAGAGGTCAACGCTGTAGAGTCCGTCGCGGCACATGCTTCCCTAATTCTAAATTAGAATATAGTATTTATTTACCCAATAGACTTTCTTTTTAAAACCATAAATGGTATCGTACTTTTAACAGGCGCGAGCAACGGCGACCTAAATAACGCGTATAGAAAAAATATACTGTCCACGACCCCGCACAAATGTTGACGATAGGCAACAAGATTTGTGGGTATGCTACAAATGGCTGAATGTGTGTGTGTTTGTATGTGTGTATGTGTGTGTATGAGTGTGTGCGCGCTCATCTAAGAGTAAAATCAGACAATTTCAGAGGCCAGCGGACAATCTCCAGGCGGACTTAATTCACGAAATGAAACAAATTCTGTCTCCTCCTTATTCTCTGCCTGAGGTGAAATATTCGTTGGCATATGTGATGCATGTGTGTGAGCGCGCGTGAGTCCGGATGTGTGTTTGGGCTCTCAGTGCGCGAGTGTGTCTGTCAGTAGCGAAGTGCAAGAATGGAGATTGATCAGACGATGAGGTGGAAAACTGACCGTTGGCTACAAAATCTCATAATTTGCGGGCCGCAGAATCGAATTAGGGAGACAGCGATACATCCGAGTTGATAGTGAGAGCGAAATAATGAGGACTGAGGAGAAGGTGCTGGAAGGTAAGGGGCAGTAGTGGGGAGGGGGAGAAAGAGAGGGATCACTCTCTCCAGTACAAACACACTTGACCCGCTCCCTGAAACAGGACATTTCTGTTGGGTCAGCAAATGCCAGTCACAATAATTAGACAGACCCGAGCAGTCCTCCTCATATTTAACGCTTTTGGAAAATTCCTCGAGGATTTGCGCTCCAGTGGGCTTCGCGTCCCTTTTGCCAGATCGCGCTTAACGGACGTCAAATTGCTGTAAGTATGTTTAATCAAGGGAGAAATGTAGTCATCCCAGGTGTACACCTCTTAAAAAAGAGCTGCAACTAGTTGGGTTATTCGTTTCTGAAGTCTTGGCTAAGGCACTGAGTTTATGTCCTTCAGGGAACTTCAAAGGTGCTGTTATTATATACAGGGCTTGCATTGTATCGTGTCGCCGTAACACGTGCAAAATGTTTCATTCCTTTCAAATACTTACAGAACTGCGAGGAAATTAGTTCAATGAAAAGGCAACGGAGATTTTCTCCTTAGACAATGGAACAAGCAAAACAGAAAAAAAATCTTTAAAAAAAAAAACCTTATCTAAAGGCGAAGAACTCTGCCCTTAAAACTAAACTATATCTATCAATGATGTACAAGTTATTTCCCTCACTTTTTTTATATCAACAATTTATTTTTGTGCACTGGATACATCAAAGAGCTGCTGCTTATAGTTTTCAGCCACATATAAATATCTAAAATGGCGAACACAATATAAACTATTATAGCATCATATGGCAGTTTACTATTTTCCTTTTAATTTTTAAGTTATTTTATTACTTTTGATTCATTTTTTCCTAAGCGCTTTAAATGAATATTGGAAAGACATAGGGACGAATGCCCTAGACCAGGGGTTCTCAACTGGTGGGTCGCGACCCCCTTGGGGGTCGATTGACGATTAGCCAGGAGTCGCCAAAGACCATCGAAAAAATGGATTGTTATTGTCTATTCTTCTATTGCTGTGTGTGAGCGGGGGGGGGGGGGGAGTGGTCGCGGCAGAGGTGGGGGTTGTAAAAAGGGGTCGCGGAGCTTAAAAGGTTGAGAACCGCTACCCTAGACTGATCACTGATCTGCTGAATGCAATAAAAAAAATTGACCAACGCTCAACTTTCGTAATGTCTCGAAGCCATAATGCAGTCTTTACTTACACGCCTCGTTTTCGACGCTAAGTAACCGTAATGAGCAAGAACAATTTTCGGTAATAACTTCATTGAAAATTTCCGAGGCACAATTATAACACTAAATAGCTGCTCTTAGCTCTGTAGTTTCAAGAGGTGAAGAGTATGGAAGGGTAGGGGGGGGGGCGTGGAAAATGCCTTTGACCACATAGCACAGATGCTCCAGTGAAATCGATTTTTTTTCACTTAACTTTGAGGTTAGGGGGAGAAGGGGGGGTGTGTTGAGGTTATGACTGTATTGCAGTGCACGATGAAAGGGAATGTTGTGAGCGATAAGAATGATAATAAAAGCAAGCGATGAAAGAATCAAGTCGTACGTAGCTATAAACATCACAAAGACAGCTCTTTCAATACGGAAGGGGGAGGGGGGGGGGAAAGAAAAGGAGATTTCACTCCCTTACCCTGACCCCACCCCCCAAAAAAATCCCTTTTTTTTTGCAAGTTTTGCCTCTTGATAGACAGACAGACACACAGACAGACACACGGACAGACACACAGACCTTGTTCTGGCGTCCTTACCCGTGTAATTAGTCTCATACAGGGTCTTCACGACCTAGTGCACTCTCCCCCCCTCCCAAACAAGTCCCCTAAAACAAAACTATCATTCGTAATACGTACCAAGTATCCATCATTGGACTCATAGTCACACAGGGATTCGAACTCGGCCTTCTCCTCCATAGCTTTGCTGGGAAGGCGAGCATGGGGTCTGTAGGGATCCGTCGTTTTGACCCCGCAAGTCTAGACCGATAATAAATAGAATAGATTACACTGGTGACAGTGACATCACAGCACAGATAACACAGTGCAGATCCACTCAAAAGAATAACGCGCATCAAAAAAAAAAAGGTAATCCTCAGATAATCCCCGCACGTTAATTGTAATCTGATCTTCAAAGGATCGAATGTCGAAATACTAGAAATATATCCCGGCCTTTTGAAGAATGCATTCCATGAAATAGGTCTTGGCGAACGTAAAAACTAGCAGTCAATAAACACAATACTTCAAACATAAAAACTTAAAAAAAAAATAAAAAAAATGAAACAATGATTTATTGTAGTTTATAAGCCTAAGCATATTATGTTTTATATTTATACGCATTTGCTTAGAGACAATATATATATACATATATAGGAAAACACTTTGTTACTAATGTTACGTTAGATTGCTTTGTAATGCTTTATAAAGCTGGTAAGTAAAAGTATTCTACATTTTAACAATAATACGTATAAAACACAAGAGCGGATTGAAATATACAAAATTCTCTCTCTCTCTCTCTCTAGTATTGATTCTCCCAACATGTTCTGTCTCAGCCAGGGACTCAGTCTTGTCCCACGTTCTAGACTGGGTAACACGAAGCGTATTGCTCTACATTGCTCTAGTTCAATTGTGTATTTCCAGCATTTTCCCCACTTGTTTCAGTGTTCCAGTTCCTCGTCTAATTTGAGCCCCCATTATCTGGCCTCGTGAGTTAAAAGGTCATTATGTGACGGTCACCATCACGACATGAAGTGGCTCGATCAATTAGACTTATTTTAGACCGAGCTCGAGATGGCCTTAAATGTTACTAAACGGCTGGTACTCGAAACACTTGAAGTGGGGATTTTTACGTTTATACAGACTTGGACCAGCATTTCTCAACCGATACTTTTAATAGTACCTGAAGTAAGTTTTATGCGAGAAGCTGTATCATTCTATCAGTGTCGTAGCTAGGGATTTGGGGGCACGGGGGCTTGACTTCTTTAGGGGGCCCCTGCATGTTGACATTCGACATGAGATAATGGCGTAATATTTAATGTAAAAAACAAATTTCGGACACTCATTTGGGGGACTACCCCCCCCCTCCCCCATCTTCCCTACCCTAGCTGCACCACTGCATTCTATATTTAGTTGACAATAATGTCCTAATCCTAGCATAAATATCTTTGAATCCTCATTAGCAGCAGATTAAATTAATCCTAGCTACCTGATGTTTGTTAACATTTAATTTGTTTCAATCTAGTTAAAATACTCCGGACAACTCTTTCAGTGAACAGTAAAAAGAACGAATGTAAAGTCCCTTTTCAGAGCTTGCGATCTTTAGGAGCTGATAATGTCAAACAAGGAAATAAATCTGAATTTTGTTCAACAATCTTATCAGAACTATTTACTTTGTTCAACAATCTTATCTGAACTATTCACTTTGTTCAACAATCTTATTTGAACAATTCACTTTGTTCACCAATATTATCAGAACAATTCACTTTGTTCACTAGTCTTATCTGAACTATTCACTTTGTTCACCAATCTTGTCTGAACAATTCACATTGTTCAACAATCTTAGAAGTTTAATTCTGATGATGGGTGCAAACAAAAATATATTATACGGGTATTAAAACACATAGCTTATCCATCCTTCCGTATTCTTTACACTAGCATACAGCGAAAAAACCATGCCCAACAATTATGAAAATTCTCAATAACACACGCAATGAGAAAGATTCAGATCGAAGCTTTTTAATTGTAGAACACGCCATAAAACGGACACGAATGGGTTTAATTCGACTAGCTATCTTATAAGTATTCAAGAGTAAAGAGTATAAAGAATCCAAGCAGCTGCACTTAAAATTCATGCCATACCAGACGAACATCAGCACTGAATGACAGTGGACATCGTCTGACAGCGACATTTTCTCAACGACAGACATAAAAAAAAAAGTTCCACTGGAACAGGCCAAGTGCGCACTGACCTACACAAGAAATAAAACTAGCGTGTTTTTTTATTCCTCATTTGAAGCATTGATTGGGCGGATTTTTTGTCCTCCTTTAACAATAGAAAACGTCAAATGTCTTTGAGTCTGAAGATTAATTTTAAAGTACAGTGCATTTGGCTACAAAGGCCCAGAAGTGACCCAGATAATTTGCCACAAATTACGTTGATGAAGCCAAGTAAACAGTATGAACAGAGGAGGTAAGGCAAAATGGTTGAATTGGGTAATCGTTGTCGCAATTGTAATACATGATTGATCATAAACAAAGCCCAGGAGAAGATCAGAAAGTCATGTGATAGTTAAAAAAAAAGCTTACGTTTTTTTTCTTGAGACAAAGACTAAGACTGCTTTATGGAAATTCGTTGTGATTAAAACGTGTTATTAAAACTTATTGAATTATAATCATAATTTCTTTTTTGTGTTAGACGCTAGTATGTCACGTGACTTGTGCCAGAACGAGGCCATTTGCGCTTATACCTCGAGCTTTCTTCAAATATTTTTTTTTACTATTTTTTTTTTTTCTATTTTCGGGAAACATTAGGCTTAAAAACATATTTGCTGGGCCTTCAAGAGTCCAACTATAAATACTAACAACCCTATTGCCATCCGAGTCAGTCAGTTGAAATTGATTTGTAAAGTTCAATAAGTCACCCCACGCTAGCAGACGTAAAAAAAAAAATAGAAAAAAAATAGAAAAAAAAAAACAAGCAGGCGTACATTTGCGATTTTTAAAAAAAAAGTTAGCTTAAAAATTAGGATACTCCATTACTTTCGTATTTTATTTTTAAAAAAAAAGTGTTTTTACAGAGTAAGATTTTCTATTAGTTTCGTATTTTAAAAGAAAAGTATGCCCAACTTTCTTGTCCTAATGTTACCACCAAACGTAGTTTCTTTTAGGCCAAAGTTCAATAATCATTAGATTCTTGTGATTCTTGTATTCGTTATTGAGTCTTTTTTTTCCTCCCACTTACTCTCGAAGTCTGACCCAGAACTTGTATTGGCTTCTGTCGGCAATACAATCTAGATTTGTTTACGGGACACTTTCTAGGTTGACGTGAGTTCTGTGAGTTTAAGTCAAGTTTAAGGGTGAAAAAGGGCGGGAAAAAAGAATTGTGTGTAAACATGTTTTGTTTATGTCTTGGTGAGAGACAGGGAATGAGAGCTGGAAAGAGAGAAAAGTAAAATGCCATAGTGTCAAAAAATCAAACCAATAAATCTTTTCTAACGGATGGACGGAGGGAAGGACATGATAAAAACAAAGAGGGTTGCCTACAGGGAACTTATCACTACCGCCATCACCAAGAACTTTGGCTACAAGGTAACAGAACAATGCATTCCTCCAACTCCCCTACCTTCCTTCTCTCCCTTCTATTCGCCCCTCCCCCGTAAAGTTAGAGGAAAAAAAAAAACCCACAAGATCAGGTTGTGAAGTTTAAAGATATCACAGCGGGTGGGTGCTCAAATGGTGGCACCGTAGTCAGGACAACCAGACTAGTGACACGCTTTTGGTCTGTGCCGACACATTGATTCTTAACGATTTTATCTATTAAATGGGCGCTTCGCCCCACATTTCCCCACACCGTGACGTGTTAAAACGTTTACTCTAGCACGCCATGTCCAGAGGCGCATCCTCTTCTAGCGAACAACACAATGTATACAGCGAAGCTGCTCATAACAAATCAATATATTGCACAAGAGATTTTGTAAACAGAATCGCCACAACGTAGACATGCTTACGTAAGCAGCGAATCGGGGAGAAATCTGATATGAATATAAACAGGGGTCAGACGGGGAGACGGACAATGGACAAGAGAATGTGTGATGGACAAACAAAAAAGGTGAATTGATATATTCAGATGGACAAAAAGAAAAAAAAGAGATGATGTGATGATAAATAAACAGACAGAAATGACAAACACAAGGACAGACGAAAAGACGAATAACAAGCAGACAGAAAGTCGGAAAGACGGATGGATGGGTACATAAATGGTTGGATTAAATGATGGTCGGTGGGACGGATAAATAGATAGATAGATAGATTTATAGATAGATAGATATTTGGCTTAACAGATAATACACATTTTCTGACATCAAGCAAGAATTACCAGACTCTAAAAAGCGGGACAATATAGTTATCCGAAAGCTGTAAGAAGATATACTTCCTACCTCAAACCTTGGAGCGAATCGTTAACTAAATGTTCCGGCGATACACACACACATATATATATATATATATATATAAAAGCGACATAACATGACAATGTGTAAAATGGAACACTCAATAACGAGCTCTTTAAAGATGTCAACACGAACCAATGTACCAACAACACTGTAAAACAACACGAGTCTTGGTCATCATTGCATCCAAACGAAAAGGCGACGAGTGTCAGCGAGAAACAAAAAGAGAGCTACTGGTTAAGGGGCGCACGACAGTGCACCGGTGCTCTGGCAAAAAAAAACAACATTCCTGAAACCTCCGGAGAGTGCAACCATTATTTCGTCGTGGTACATATCTACACCAACAGCACTCGATACGCATTCAATACAAGTGCTCCTGTTATTTTAGCCGCCATTGTTGTTTCTGCAGTCCCCTGCCCCCCCCCCCCCCCCATCACATTTCACTCATCTTTGCCCTCCCAAACAACTAAGGACATGTGTGAGAGAGAGAGAGGGGTGCGAAAGGAGTTTTTTTTCCCCACCCCTCGTATAATGATGAGCTAAAAAAAAGGTCGAGATTCAACAAAATTGGTAATTTAGTCTGCATCCCTCCCTCTCTCTCTCTCCCTGTCTCTCTCTCTCTGTCCCGCATAATTCGTAGAATGTAGAATGCACCATTCCGGACCTAGTGCGCCTAATATCTTTCTGCGACCCCCCCCCCCACCCCAACGCCAGTGGCGTACTGATGTCCCTTCTTTCTCATTAGAACAATTTTTTTATAAACGACAGCAACATGACGCATTGCCAACTTTTATTTCGATATTTGTTTTCTGAAAATTTCATGCAGACTGGACCAGATCGTCTGAAGTAAATAAAGGTGATAAGCCCCCCCCCCCCCTTTTTTTTTTCTTTTCCTGCGGAATCTTAGAAGAAATAGTGGAAGTACTAAACGTGATAAAGTTAAAAATTAATTTCCCGCTAAAAATGTGTCCCCTATACTAAACTGAAACCAAAAACAATAGGCCTAATAATAAATATGAACCTGTTTTTTGTTTAAGCGGTCGCGCCGACAGCGTGCATCTGATTATCAGACGGTATAGATTTTTTTCACACCGAATGTTGGAAATTTCCAGTCAATGCGTAACCCCACCACCGATTCCTTCGTGGGAATGTTTTCATCTTTATGTATGCATCCTCCTTTAAGAACGTTGGATACATGTTTATGTCTATTGACCATTCGCTACCAGAAGTGAAGAGATGACCTGAGATCCAGCAAGAGCCTGAAGTGAAGAGCGCGGCTACTCATAAAACTACTTCCATCTCTCCCCTCTCCTCCCCCCGCCCAAATGTGTGTGAGTGTATTAATATACAAACGTAAAAACAGAGAAAGGGGGGGGGGGAGAGATAAGTAATGACATGGATCTATACGGGACGAACCGACGCATCCCCTCCCTTTCTCCACTGCAAGCACAAATCAATAACTTTTTATCTTTTTGGCAGAAAAAAAAAGAAGCTCTCTCTCCCGGGTGGTCAAGAATGATACTGGTCCATTTGATGCCAAACCAACCCCCATTGATTACGGTTATAAGCTGCCGTAAGCTATTGTAGGCCGCCAACTTTGTATTTTTTTCATTGGACAAAAGTCCTCGCTCATGTTTCGATGAGCTCAAAACTAAAGACTTTTTTTAAGTTGGCCAAGATTGAAAGAACATTTCAATTTCAAGTTTCCAATCTTTGTAGTAACAAGGTCCTTGCGATGTGAAAATGAATAAAGCACAGCCGAAGAGGCGTGCATTAAATACAGGGTCGCATTTCTAAAGGGGTCTTAGGAGAGATGTTTCTTCCCTATATGCCTCTTCTCCTATATAGCGCCAGAGTTGAACTTTCCTTCTTAGTAGACTAGAAACCTTTGAGAATGTTAGGTAGCCATTGTGAATGGTAGCCATTGTGAATGGTAGCCATTGTGAATGTTAGGTAGTTAACAGATAAATACAAACGAAGCTTTAAAAAGACAAATAAAATGTGAATAAAAAGATTTCAAATGGCTGTGTATAGCTTAGACCTGACATCATTGTCTGTCAGTGTTATTCTATCTCTTCCTTGCGTATCTTTTCAATAGTTATGTCTCATTATGCAGGGCCGGCCCTAACAGTTGCGGGGCCCTACGCAAAACTGATTGCGCGGGGCCTAGTCTGGGTGGGAATAAGAATAATAAGTTCAAATTAAAATTTTGAATTATCAAAAAAAAAAATCGCCTTTCAATTTTATTCATTCTTTACTAAGTACAAAATTGCGATCAAATTAACTTTACTTTACGAACCTTGCAACCTATGACATATTTTTATACCAGTGACTATAAAAGTAAATAAAGTATTGGAACTTCCGATTAAGGTGAAAATACGCCCGATTATTACATTTTATTACATGAAAGCTGACAATGATTTTTTTCTTTTATCGCGTTTATAGGCGTTTTCCGCAATGAATGAAACCCACAAATGACAAGTATATTTTTCATGAGATTTTTATGAGTTTTCCGGAGATTTTAATAAATTCAGGAGATTTCCAGGAATTTTTCGCATATATTTTGCAATATAATGATTTCACCTAGAATTAGCGAGGGGCCTATGAAAGCGCGGGGCCCACTGCGACCGCATAGGTTGCAGTGGCCTAATACCGACCCTGTCATTATGAATATCTACTAGGCTACTAATAGTACTAGCAATATCCCCGTCTTTGAGCGAACAAAAGCTATTGAAATTTTTTTTCCTATTCTTCTTCGAGCTGTATGATCATTCCAATCTCAAACTAGATCCCTGATAATCTATTCAGCTGAGAGGATTAACCTCACATTTTCTCCTTCCCTTCAAGCCTTTCTTTTTTTTCCTTCCTATTTTTTCTTCCCTTCAATAGTTTTAGAACCCATGAGGAAGTAATGTGAAGGACCAAGCCTGATAGATGATTTAGTGATAGTATTTACTCTTTTTTTTTTCTCTCTTTTTTTTAACCCCAATCTCACTTTTCACTATCCTCTTCTTTCCAACTCGACGTTTATCTCCCCCCCCCACCCCTTATACATTCTTATTTTATCATTACGTGTGAATAGATGATTTCTCTCTCTCTCACTCTCTCTCTCTCTCTTGTGTATTTCTGTTGTCAGTGTTTATAATGCAAGGTGGGCTAGAGTGTACGGCTTTAAGAACGCTAATGGAAATACAATAACAAGAAAGAGTGAGGGGGTTGTTCAGATAACATATTTCATTTGGAATCAAAGAACAAACGGCTAAAAATAACGAGACCTGAAAAGGGAGGGGGGGGGGGGGACCCACAACGAACAAAAGATACATAGATCTTTTTTCTGTATTGACTTTCTCTATTTTCCGGCAAAACGTGCAGGCCACAATGAGTACATAGTAGATGTACACTCAAGTCACGAGAGTAGATTGGTGAACTAGAAGTTAGTCCAACTTTGTCCAATGGCGTAAAATGAGTTTGAATACGGATGAGAGGAACCGAGAGGTTTCAGTCAAAGAAACCGTGGTTTTACCTTCATAGAATGTCTTTTTCGTGTTCTTGATGAAGAGGTAGCTAGAGGAAACACCCTTCACTATTGTAGCATTCTCCGTATTCTCGTCTATATCAATGAGATGTCTTTAAAAGAATTAAAACCTGGTCTATGTTTGTCTAAGGAAGTAAACCGTTTTTGTTTTGTTTTTTTCAATTTTTTACTAAAAGGGGGTGTAAAAGTATTTTAAAAAGTGATTAATATTTAGAAATACTAATCAATTGAGATAATTTACGCAGTCATTCTTGATTAAGCCCCTTGCTGGGAACAATCGCTTCCTCTCGGATCAATAAGAGCGAGTTGTCTGTCGTGATTAAATCCATTTATTTTCGGCCATCATTGTCTTTTCCGGTACCCTTGGCACCCACTAAGCTATCTCTCCATCTCCCACCCTCCCTATTTATCCTCTCCACTTACGCGAACACACGCAAATACACACACACACTAAGGCGAATTACTATGCCCTATCAAAACATAACCAATAAACTCAAGACTGGCTCTTGGCTTGTCAGCATTTGGCACTGAGAATTAAGACCAGATTTCCGAGATTCGTGGGCATAGCTCCAGTGCCTGGTCATTAAGAATGGGGAGGGGGGGGGGGTGAATTGGAAAAAGGGGAGGGGGGCGGAGTGTAGGCCTGGAAGTCTAAATTGTCCAGCAAAGACGCCAGGGAGATAAACAAAAAGCCAATCAAAGTTCAAATGTCACATGCCAAGAATATTTGGGTTTCAAAAAAAAAGGAAAATATTAAAATGTCTTGACTATTTATAATCGTAAGGTTATAATTTTCATGCATAGCATAAACTGTAATCTCTAGCGTAATATGAAAAGAATTGACTCGGAAGATAAGGAATAAATCATTTATTGTCTTTTTATCTTATATAAATACAGACGTTACTTTAAAAAAAAAAGATGATTACGTCTTAATCATGCATATTAACCGATGACTTAAATTCTGCGAAGTCCCTGGTTTTCCTGGCTAGCTCAGGCAACCCATTCCATGCTCTAATAGCACTAGGGAAAATGAGCATTTGTACAAATTTGTCCTAGCATATGGGACGAGGAATGTGCCTTTATTTTTGTGTCTTTCTGAGAATTTTATTAAATTTTGTTTTTGTATTTGTTTCTGCACTCACGGGACCGGGACTGATATCGATTTTAAACTAAAATTAAATCCCTCAATTATTTCCTAACATTTGGATCTACTCCTTAAAACCTGATACGGGTAATTGTGTGACCTTTTTCAGCTTCTTGAAAAGTTGGCAGTAAGTATTAGATAAATCGAACAAAAATTAACTGTTTTTAGACTATGCAAAATTTGTTTAAGCGAAGACATGAACTGATTATAATATCAAGCATTTTTCTAGGTAACTAGCAAAGAGAGTTTACTCTTTGTTTGTTCGTCAGGGAGGGAGGGAGGGAGAGAGAGGGTTAGAGGGAGTGGGATAGAGGGAGAGAGGGAAGGAGGAGAGAGAGAGGGGGAGAGAGAGAGAGGGGGGGAGAGAGAGAGAAGGAGCGATTGAGGAAAAGGGAGAGGGAGAGAGAGGGAGGGATTGATAAAGAGGGAGAGAGGGAGAGAGGATGCAATGACCTCAGAGATATGCTCGTGTAATTCTTACAAAACACGCACGCATTCACGCACAGACGTAAAATCTAACGACTTCTAGAGAGAAACAAAAAAAACACAAAGTCACGCAAACATATGCTCATGTCTCCTGCTTTCGTCATCCTTTCTCCTCTTTTTTTCTCCTGCATACCAACCTGACCTCCTCTCCAGGGACTGGTCTCACCCTTGAAAGGTGTGTGTGGAGGGACAAAAAAACCATAACAACAAAAAACTAAATAAAAACATAACAACAAAAAACTAAATAAAAACATAACAACAAAAAACTAAATAAAAACATAACAACAAAAAACTAAATAAAAACATAACAACAAAAAACTAAATAAAAACATAACAACAAAAAACTAAATAAAAACATAACAACAAAAAACTAAATAAAAACATAACAACAAAAAACTAAATAAAAACATAACAACAAAAAACTAAATAAAAACATAACAACAAAAAACTAAATAAAAACATAACAACAAAAAACTAAATAAAAACATAACAACAAAAAACTAAATAAAAACATAACAACAAAAAACTAAATAAAAACATAACAACAAAAAACGAATGAGAATCTCCTGATGGTAGGGGGGGGGGGGAGGTGGTTGTAGCCATGCAGTTAGGTCAATGGTGCATCGCAAAACGGGAATGTTACATTGTTACCATTTTTATCCCCTTGGGAAAAAGTCGACGATTAAAGAAATATACAATCCCACTCCCTCTTCCCTGAACGAAAAGGAACATAATGTTTGATTGAACGAAAAGGAACAAATGTTTGATTGAACGAAAAGGAACATAATGTTTGATTGAACGAAAAGGAACATAATGTTTGATTGAACGTAAAGGAACATAATGTTTGATTGAACGAAAAGGAACATAATGTTTGATTGAACGAAAAGGAACATAATGTTTGATCGACTTAGAAGAAAAACAAATATTATCTAGAGCCCTTCCAGTCTACATGTAACCCATTCATTCATCCATCCACTCACCTTCTCAACCATCCATCCATCCACTCAGCGAATCCAATCATCTCATTCATCCACACTATTCATCATTCCATCCATGTGTTCACCCATCCATTTATCCATCTATTCATCCATTCATCCATCCACCATTTCATCCATTCATCTATTCACCCCTATTCATCCATACATTCATCCATCCATCCATTCAACTTTTCATCCATGCATTCATCCATCTATTCATCCATCCATCCATCCATTCATCCATCCATTCATCCATCCATACATTAATCCATCCATCAATTCATCTTTTTATCCATGCATTCATCCATCTATTCAGCCATACATTCAGCCATCCATCCATTCATCTATTCACCCATACATTCAGCCATCCATCCATTCATCTATTCATCAATGCATTCAGCCATCCATACATTCATCCATCCATTCATCTATTCATCCACTCTTCCATTCATCTATTCATCCATACATTCATCCATCCATCCATCCATCCATTCATCTATTCATCCATCCCTCCATTCAGCTATTCATCCATACATTCATCTATCTAAGTGCAAAAAATCAACCAGAATACAGGTCTATTAAAAAAAAAAGAAGACAAAACTTTCTATAGATAGTTTACATTTTTCGTAACATTTGCTTATCAAACTCCTTAGAGTATAGTTATCATATTTCATTTCACGCGCTACCAAATAATACAACATAGACTGCAATAAACAGATGCGTTGATCTGGTGGTTTGACTAGGATAAATATAAGCATATATCACTCATAATATAAAGCGTACATACTAAAAATAAAACACTACAAAAGCACGTTAGAGAACCAAATAAAATAAAAACAAAGTATTGACTATTCACACACTTGACTATTGACTATTCACACACTTGACTATTGACTATTCACACACTTGACTATTGACTATTCACACACTTGACTATTGACTTCACACACTTGACTATTGACTTCACACACTTGACTATTGACTATTCACACACTTTGATAAACCACAGCTTATAACTAAAATCCTTGATGAATTGCTAGGCGAATTATTCCCATTAATGCATGTCACCACTGTATCACAATACTGCACTGCATTCACTTCGTAAGTAACCACTTTATGAACACTTTCTTTCTCACAGAATCATTTCCTTTTTATACAACGCACGTTTAAAATGGAATACAACAAAATATTTTGTTCCGTTACTTTTTTAAAATTTTCGTTCGTGTAAAGAAGAGAATAAAATGAAAATAAAAACACATTAGAAAGAAAGAAAAAAAAATTCCAGACGTTAGAAAGGGGGGAAAAAAGCTTCACGCGCGCGAGGGCAAGAAATCTGGATATGTACAGGTGGGAATCCATGTTCCAGTGGAGATGTGAGCTCTGGCACTCCCCCCTCCTCCTCTCCCACAGCGCGAACTTCGCGCGCTCTCCCCCCCCCCCCCCTCGGCGGGTGAGTGCAGAGACTTGCGGAGCTGACATAAGTTTCAAAAATAAAATCAAAATAAATAGTAATACAAAAAAAAAAACGAACTCACTTCGCGAAAGTCTCTACACGGTAGGTGAAAAGTAACAACGAGGCCAACTCTGCTACATACGTGGGCACTCGATGACTGTTAGCCGTTACCTTTGGAAAACCAAAGAAAAAATGAGAACTTGAATAGCCCGACGTCGGACAATAGCTTTATGTCTGCACTAGAGGTGGCAAAATATACAGGTCGCAAATGGGTCTACGTAGTCTGCACTCATCATTAATTTCCGGAATCGAACACAACGCCGTATATCTTTTTCATGAAAAATATCAGACTGTTAAAGTATTTCCGGTGTGGAGGGAAAAAAAAAAGAAACAGATGTTCTAACGAAGATTGGTCCTTGCTGATTATTCGCAAATTATTTTTGAAAATTGGAGAACTTATGATGTGTAAAAAT
Source organism: Biomphalaria pfeifferi (assembly GCA_030265305.1). Taxonomy (NCBI): domain Eukaryota; kingdom Metazoa; phylum Mollusca; class Gastropoda; family Planorbidae; genus Biomphalaria; species Biomphalaria pfeifferi. The sequence goes on from JASAOG010000153.1 coordinate 874,575, forward strand.
GAGTAAGAGTCATCTGGGATACCCCAAAGACCCTCCAGCCCTACAAATCTCTTCTTCCAGCAGAACAGTTTGATCAAAACTAGCGCTTCGTAATCATCGTTAAATGTAACTAGCAAAATATAAAAATATCCTTTTTTTTAAAAAAAAGAAGCTTATCTAAAGGTAAAGAACTTCGTCATTGAAACAGTGACCAGACACCTCATCATACGAGACGTTTCATCATTAGAGCTATTCTCCATTTAGGGTTAGGGTTAGGTTTAACTTGCTCAGTATGTTAATTACTTAATTACACCTACATGTACTTATGTTTGCAAAATGCACTAAGACTACGACTGCTCTATTGATCCTTATGGAAATTTGTTGTGATTACAAGGACTCATATAAAGACAACAAAACAGAAAAATAACATAAATACAACAGACACAACATAGAAAGTTCATTCAGCAACTACACACAGGCATCTTGGTCCTATTCATGTTTCCTGATCAACGAGTGGCGTTGATATAGTCTGACCGAGTGAGGTACGAACGAGTTTTTGTATCGCTATGTTCTTGTTTTGATTGACAGTAGTCGCCCACTTCGCGACGACCTGACATAGTTCTGATGGAGCGGGTGGCCGTTGTCTTCCAGGATTTTTACGATTTTCCTTAAACACAAAAAGTTTCTTTAAGTGTGGTAATGTTGTGAGTGTAATTTTTGATGAATGATGCAATGATGAAATGTCTCCTATGATGAGATGTCAAGAAACCCATCAAAACAACATCTACCAATTATGTACAGGCTATTTCCCTCATTCGATATCAAACAAAGTAATGAATTACCAATAATTGATTGACTAATTGAGCACTTTGTTTATTGATTCATGTTTTTGTTAGGTACAAAAATTATTGTTCAACTTGATCGTGCGGGAGAATAGTTATTTAAAGGGTCTAAACCCAACAAATTTAGCCTTACCTGTGAATACTGAAGATTAGTTTCCCTTGTTGGTATAAAACAAAATAGTTAATTTCCATGTAATAAATTTACTAATTAGTTACTTTTTAAAAATCGATTCATGTCTTGTCTATGCCAATGAAGAATTATGGGAAGTTTCAGCTTGATCCGAGATTGGCAGTGGGAGAAATAACATGTACACAGACAGACAAAAAGACAAACAGACGGACAGACAGACAGAGGGAATTGATATACGCTTTGTAAACAAAAAATCCATGTATAGTAAGGCAGTATTATTATTATTTTTAATAGTACGGAAGTCTAATTATAAGGAGTGTCAATGACTTTAGTAATGATGTACAACGGAGCTTATTCTCTACGTTGAACATTTAGATATGGATTGCTGAATCGATTTTATTTCAAAGTTAATTACTTGAACAACTAACGAGTAAAAACGTTCTTCTCGTATTCCTAATACGGCTTTATGGATATGAGGAGAGGTGGATTCACCGTATTTATTGTAATAATCATCGGCCTAACTGTCAATTTATGCTCATTACATTATCACCCCATGCGAGAAAAAAATAAATGAGCATAAAATGTTATCTCCCTTGCGGTGGAAATTTACGAGGACTCAACGTAATTGGATTTTTCAAAAGTGGCCTCCTTTAAGTCATGTCAAGTCAATACATGCGTTTAATTTTATAGCATAATTTAAATTGTATTTTTTAAAAATCAAGCCTAAAACTAAAATTAAAAAAAAAATGTTTTATAATACAATTGTTTATTTTAAGCTAGTGTACCAATGTTCACCGTTGTCAACTGAGCAAAGTTTAAAGAAGAAATGCCAACCGAGCAATGTTTCAAAAACAATGGCAAACATATAAAAATGTATAAGAGAAAAAAAAATTGCTTGTTAAAAGAAGGAAGAAGAGAAGGGAAGAGAAAGACTGAATAGAGCGACAAAGCGAGACAGATATATAGAGAGAAACAGGGAGGCAGGATACGGAAGAGATAGAGAGACAAAGAGAAAGACGGGGGGACCGAAGAGAAAGACAAAGAGAGAAACAGAGAAAAAGATGATAAGAGAAAGTGAGGAAGTTTAAACGAACGAGAAAATGCAGAAAATTATTCTCCACGATAAGTTCAGGTCGGAGACCAAAAAGAAGGGAAATTTAAAAAAGAAATTTATTTGAAGATGAAACAACATGAAAATCTTAATGACCCACAATAGACCCCACAAGGTCTCAAAGGGAAACTTTTTTTTTTCTTTACAACACGACAAAAATGAAATCTATTTATGTCAATAGCATTGTTTTTTTTTTTGTTTTTTTTTTATGACTGAGAAAAACATTGAATTTACTCAGGGGTTGGTCCTTACTACTGAAAAGAAGCTCAATCACATGTGTCATTATATTTTTTTTTTTTTCTGTTTTTGCGTGTGTATGTGTGGTAAGTTTGCCTTTATACCGCAATTGAAAATTAACAAAATTCCAACAATGCTCGCTCTACATTAAAACAAATTTACGACAAAGTGTTTTTTTTTTTATGTCACATGCATATGTGTTTATATTTAAAGAGTTTCGGCGGTATGCATCATGTAAGCTTTCCAGTAACTTTTTTTTTTTGGGGGGGGGGGGGGGGGGTCGCGTAGCATGAAGCAGCATTAAGTTTATTTTTAGATTTCTGCAATCGTCCGCATAGCAAGGTCATGGTTAATTGTCGACGGACTCTTGAAACAAGCATGATTTCCTGGAACAGAGGCGGGCAAAGTTAATTCCATGACCGTAAAAGGAGCGAGGTTGTTTGTTTTCTAAATATAGTATCAGAGAGATGTTAAAAAGATTTTGTAACGACGGGGAAAGTCAGTTGTAGTTATGAGCTTGAACGAAGAGAGTTAACTTGTTATATTGTATTGTGCAGTGTGCATATTTGATTAAATTGAGTTCTAGTTCCAGAATTAAAAGCTTTGTATTCATAGTAAAAGTAACTTCAGTGTTTTTTTAATTGTAAGTTTACATTTGATTGAATCTCCGGCGTAACGATATAATTTGAGTGATCAGTAATTGTTAAAAATAGAAATCTAAAATAAATTATAACATCAGAAACGCATTATCTGATCAACACAATCTTATCGTAACATCAAGATATCTTCACATCTAGCACTCAAATAGAAATGATCGTTACAGGATGTATGTATGCTGCTGCTTATTGGCAGACAACATCGTGTAGATTTCAAAGACTACGAATCTTACTGTTAATTTATTAGGTGATAAAAGCAGCTTCTGTATACGTGCAGACTAAATGTTCCAGGTGAAACCACATCAATGAATTGTTCTTCTTAGAATTCAGTTGTCTTTCTTAATTATCTATTTTCATTTAACGAATGTACCACAGTATGTATCAATGAAGAAGAATTTTACCATATTAAAAAGTGAAATTTTAAAGTTTTATAAACGGTCAACAAACTTGTGCATAACACGTGGCCTTGAAATGGTGTGTTTGTATCACAGTGTGAGTGTATTTATGTTTTTTTTTTTTTTTTGTAAGTTCTATGTATGCATAATTTCATACGCATACACCCGGTGCTATTTGAATAGCTTTTTGATGCTACAAAAGAGTAGCAGAATACAAACACCAATGCAAGGACTACCTTTTAAAATCCTCACTTCAGCAACGCTAACTAGCATGATGTACATTTGATACATTTAAACTACTAGCTAATCATTTTTTCGTTTTTTCTGATAAGGGATTTTGCTGGCCTCTACTATGTATAATCCCGGGAGAGCAACGAGACCTTTCTGGCGATGGCTGCGACGCCACTGAAGAAATGAGATCAGTGTTATCAGTGCTTTCAAATCTGTCCCATTCCCCATTCACTATTATACGTACTCAAAAACCCAATGATGTAACCTTGACCCTGGAGAACTAGAAATGTATTGAACAAGAACATTGTAGTCCTTAAGAATAAAGTGTAGGGATATTGATATTGATGTTACGAAAGGACGCCTATACAGTCCGTAGAAATCTACGCTTCCGCCCCAATTCTCTATCAGTGTCCAGTCATTTCGATTTGCTAGTTGAAGGAGGCAGTGAATACACAAAGGCAGTCATTACTTGAGTCTTTCACTCACAAGGAATATCTGGCACAAGTTGTCACTGCTCATCTAGACCAGTGTTTCCTAAAGTGGGATAAGCGTACCCCTAGGGGTACGGGAAGAGTTGGAAAGGGGTACGCTTTGCTCAAAGTTAACAATTATTTATTTTTTTAAAATACAGATTCAGGTAAAAAATTAAAATAAAATATTGTAAGTTTTAAATCCTTTTTATGATTTAAGTTTTTACAAACTCAAATACGGCGCTGTATTTACAGATGAAACTAATTTCTAAAAAGATTAGGAACTGGATAGGGATGTTAAAACTTGTTGCGATAGAGTAATTATTATTTTGTGTATGTAGGCCTACACAAAATTGATCGTTATAAAAAATAAATCCTTTGGGGGGGGGGGGGGGGGAAGGGGGAGGGTGGCAAGGGGTACTCAGCGTTACGGAAATTCTAGAAGAGGTACGTTTCTCTTATTCCAATTCTAAAGATGTGGTCACAGCCCGAAACCCAAAGCCTAAGTGTTCTTCTCGGATTGCCAGGGCCATAGTCGTCCTTATTCTCTATCAACCCCCCCCCCTCTCTCTCTTTTTGTCTCTCTCTCTGATTGATCCTCCTATTCTACAGCATTTGGTTTTGGGGGGATACTCTCTTTCTTTCTGTCACTTCTATTTCTTTCTCTTTTTTTTACGAGTCGCGGGGGCAATATGTAAATATGGACCATCTGTTTGTTAGTGGCGTGTTGGAACTGTGCGTGCGTGGGTGCATCTGTGTGTGCATAGTGTGTGCGTGTGTGAATAGACACACCAGACTCGTATTGTCAACAAACTCTCAGAATGAGCTCTGCTAATGGGGGCAAATCATGTGGAGCCCGTGAGTTGTCTAGCGCCAACAAAATGTTCTATCTAGCACTTACCAAATGCTAGCACTTACCAAGGAGCTCTATCAAGCACTTCCAAAATGTTCTATCTAACACTTCCAAAATGTTCTATCTAGCACTTCCAAAATGTTCTATCTAGCACTTCCAAAATGTTCTATCTAGCACTTCCAAAATGTTCTATCTAGCACTTACCAAAATGTTCTATCTAGCACTTACAAATCGATCTCTACAGTTAAAAACAAGACAAGGTTTTGAAGACAGATCGAGACAGAGACTTGTTCTACGAGTGACAGGGCTCTACTAGGAAGAAATATGAACATAGTTACAATTTTTGATTAAACTAAACAACCTATATATTGATCTACGACCAGTTTTCATTAAAATATAGTAATCTCAAAACGTTTGTTATTTGTTGTTCTAATAACTAAGAACATCATTAATCACATGGGTTACATAAGAATTTAAGGAGAGGGAATGTTGAATTCTCCGACCCTGAATGAACAAAACTTAAATATGTGTGGCAATTTTATGTTCTCCTATTTGAAGGTACAGTGTATGATAATATTGCTCTCTCAAAAATTTATTTAATTTAGAATGAAAGCTTAGAAAAGATATTAGACTTTTACTTGGTGATATAGTTTGTGAATAAATATACAGGTGATGAAAAAAGTTTACTATAATAATGTGAGACCAAACTACTAACATTTTTTCTTTGGAAAATGGAACACAAAAGAGGTTCCACTTTTTTTCCGTTCGAATGGGAATAGCACTGATGCTGTCCATGGTAAAAACTTCACCATCTCCATCCATAAAGAAAGTATATGCAAGCCTACAGGTGGCAATGCAGATTAACAGGTGTCTGGTCCATTAGCTCTAAGCTGTACCCAGACCACACCACACACATTGTTAAACAACAAGCTCAGAAACTTGAACGCGATGTATATATTGGGTTTACAAAAATGTTAAAACCGTCTTTCTATCCAGCCGGTCTCTATAACACTCCATCCGACATCCCGTGAATTTTTAAGCTCTCAATAACCGAGGAAGCGGACGAGAGTTCGTTTAAACAAAAGTCGGTTCTGGTGAGTGTGATCTGCTGACGAAGTATTATCAAACTATCATGTCACTTTCATCAATATTTTGTAAACATTTTGATAATCAAATTGTTACAATGTGCTGATTACAATGTGCTGATCTTGATTGCGTTGCTAAGTCAAGCACAGCCCTTGCGATCTATGATGTAAAGGTCATCAGTTTCTGTGGTCCACGGTTAATGAGGGTGTCATATGGCCAGCACAGAGACCAAATTTACTTTTAGCCCCAAAAATGTCAGGTACCGGTACCCAATTATTGTTTTGTGGACTCAGGGACGCCCTTCAAAATCCAGTCTTCCAGGATTCGAAACCAAGACCCTTCGGTTCGGAAGCCAAGCGCTTAACCACTCGACCACTACGCTTTAACACTCTGTCACCAGGCTTCAGTATGGGATGGTTTAACACAAAAAGAAAAAAAAACAACAAACTGAATCAATTAATCGAATGTCCTAGATATATTTTCAGAAACGGATGTGACGTAGCAAACTATTTTTTATTCTACAGTTAGCACTGCTACATGTACTAGTCATCTAAGTTGGCAGTTGTTTTTTTTTTTTAAATATAGTAAACAAGGATGAAGGTTACAACATCAGGCAGTGCCTACTAGTGAATGTGACAAGTGATGAGTTGGTGAAAGTAAGGGAATATAATCAAAATATATCAGAATCACTTCTCAATAACCATTACAATCTTGGCTACCACGACCAAAGATAGGCCCTACAGGCCACGAGTTATGACAATGACTTTGCTTAGGAATGGCTTCACGATAATCCAGAGATTGAACGTTGCCTGATGTCATGACCTGACGCCCAGCATGAGGTTAAAGCTAGGTCGTGTAATAATTTTTATCTCTGGAGGAAAATCCTAGACATATAACAGTCCATGAACATATGCATTAAAGTTCTTCTCAATGTAAGGCTCACACAGCACACTGTCAGACAATGTCATTTCTATCAGAAATGGAAAAAAAAATATTTTTTTCAAAGCGCGCCAAAATCTGTCTCATATTATTACCGGAAACAAGATTCAAACACAAGCCATGGGAAAATAAAAAAGGTGATGGCATCTCTTGTTTTTTTAAACTATCCTTTACTTACGCACAAAAAAAACGAAACAAATATAAAAAGAAAAAAGTGACTGAAAAATGACGATGTTGTTATAACGCGTGTCTCCTGTTTATAAAAGTAGTCCAGCGGAATGTTAACTTTACGGACCGTTAACTCTTCCATGTTGTGGCATCTCAGAACAAACAACTGCTCTTGTTTTTACATCTCCGCAGTGAGAAATAAAAGTGCGTTTTTTTTTTTACGCGACTACCCTTGAAATAAGACGGGCATTACGCATCGACTTTACAATCTTTAACAAAACTTGAAATTAATAATAAAACAAGAAGCGGATGTTAATTAAGCTCGGTTAATAAAAGAAACATAGAGCGCGTGACGTTCTCCGACTAACATCCGGTGGGTTTTAGCGCGAGAATACTTATAATTTTAAATAGGGAATAAAAGGGAGATAACTACTTCCAGTTGATGACTTGGCATTAGGAAAAAAAAATGTTTCAAACAGAGGGGAGAGGGGGAGAGTGCAGAGGTGAAAGGGGTGGGTAACTATTTTGAGCATGGGGCGGGCATGATGGAAGAAAGTAGCTGTAATGGAAGAAAGGGGTCTAGCATCTGTTAAGTAAGAATCGAGCTGATGGGGGTCTGGTAGCCAAAGTTTATTAGTTTTGGAAAAGTGTGGGAAAGCACGTTATTGCTCTTGGAAAGCTCCCATTGCCTGTTAGTGGGCAACGGCCATCGAGTCCTAAATGGTCATCTTATCGCATTACCACCTTCCTTCCTCCTCCTAAGAACCCATGGCTTAAACCCACATTCACAACAAAGTTATATCACACACATTTTTAAGTGAGTCCCGTTTAAAGTTATACTTGTACACTCTCAAATCAAAACTTTTTGGGGTGTTGTAGACAGTCGTTGACGTATAGCACCATACTGCTGGTAGACAACTAAACCGTTGTAGGGCTATGGATATATATTTCGACCTAAAACTTTGAAATAACGTGAATAACGTCTTTGGTGAGATAGTCAACTTGAAAGGAAATAAATGTAGTTAACTTTAGTAAATACCATTTTTAAAAAATTCTACTAAACTACGAAAACACGTCTTTTCACTCTGGCATTCTGGACTCGTCTGGTGTACCCAAATACAGCTTACGACAGTGACACTTATCTTGCATCATTCACTCTGCATAGGCACCAACCAATCACTAACTTCTTCTCACCGTCATCATAGAAACACAGACACACACACACTCCATAAAATGGAGACATGATAAAAAATAAGCAAAAAAACAACAACAACAAAACGTGTCCGATGCCACCTGTCTGTGTATGTCAGAGGGTAACTGTCTACAAGCCCAAGACCGGACAGCATGGAGACAGAGTGTACGTGCTGGTACGAACTTTGCTGAATGCAAAAGAAATGAAGCTGCATCGGTCAAGAGAAAGAAAAAGAAAGCTGCCCTGTCAGTGAGCCCTAGGACAGATGAATATAAATGCTCAAACTGTGGTAAACTCTGCCGATCCAGAATTGGCTTGATCAGCCACTCCAGATTCTGCCCCGTCTCAAGACGTAACCAAAGCCAGTGACTCATCTGGGCGCATCCATTGTCTTACGAGACAGAAGGAGCCATGTATATATATATATCTATAACTGTCTACAAAGAATGACACGATCACATCTAGTTTATTTCTGCTTTCACGTTTCTCGACCTTTTCATCACACAGTTTGCGTGTCAAAACATATTGTTTCAAAGAAAAAGAAAACAAATGCAACAACAGTTGTACAGTTTTATTTGTTAGGTTATTTCTTAGATTACTTGTTAGGTTATTTGTAAGGTTATTTGTTAGGTTACTTGTTAGGTTACATGCTAAGTTATTGTAAGGTTACTTGTTGGGTTATTTGTAAGGTTACTTGTTATGTTATTTGTTAGGCGAACTATTGGTCTGTCGTCTCAGACATTCTGTTGTTGCAAGTCAGACACACTTCATAGGAGAGCGAGGGTAAGAGTAGATGAAGCGTTTGGAAGTGAGATGAGTGGCTCAGCAGCACTAACCGCTTGGCTACCTATCAAGGGAACTCGAGTTCGAGTCCCGACTCGACTACTTTTGTTCCATGTGAAGGCATAGGGAACACAGAAACTTTCTCCCACATTGCCGCTATTGAAAATGTCCACTAGAATAGATCTATGCCAACGATTCTTAACCTTTTATGCTCGGTGAATCGTTTTTACAACCCCCCTCCCACACGTACAGCAATAGAAGAATTGACAATATCAATCCATATTTTCGATTGTCAATCGATCCCAAGAGAACCATAGTTTGTATGCCTAACCTATGCTATAAGAATTAAACTAAATGTTTATTTGTAATAAGACATATAAGAGGTATTGAATAAATCCATAAAATATCAACCTTTCGTTAACCTTTTTCAATTTAAACTTTCCTGGACTAAGATTTTCCGATTTGCCACATGACACCGAGTGTCTTCCCTTTCTCTGTAGTAAAAAAACTACAAGGAGTTATCTTTCCTATTTTAATACTTATGAAAAATAACGAGATTAAATTTGGATTTCAAAGTGTCAAAAAAAAAAAAAAAAGTTTTTGTGAGAAATTTTAATTGTATCCAATTTTATTGGCGTTTTGTGTGTGTGTGTGTATGGGTGCGTGCGTATGTCTGTGCGTGTGTGTGTGTGAGTGTGTGTGTGTATGGGTGCGTGCGTATGTCTGTGTGTGTGTGTGAGTGTGTGTAAAAATTAAAATAAAAATAATGTGTGGTTGTGAATAAGATTTCTTAAAGGAAAAAAAACAACAACGTTTTACGTGGTCAGGGATTAACAAAACTGATTGTACAAAAAAAGAAAGTGATATTCTAAACTTAAAAGTTCATGATTACTCATCTATCGCTTCCATACGGCAGGTTTCAAAGAAATTACGTACGAAGTGTAGGGCAGATTGTCAAAGAGACTATCGCGTCTCTAACGTGAGCCTGTGTTCTCCGTGACCTCAAACACAAAAGTATATGTTGGAGAGAGAAAGTAATCAAAATAAAAATGTGTTCAGGTTAAATTGCATTTCCAGATACAAATACAGAAACTAAAATTTTATTCAATTCAAATGTAAATCGCTGAGCTGAGTCTGATGTTACAGCAAAAAAAGCAAAAACTTTTCAGACTTCCAAAATTAGTTGCACTGTATATGCATATATCAGCGGCGCGGTGGCTGAGTTGTAAAGCGCTTGACTTCCAAACTGGAGGTCCCGGGTTAAACCCTGTAAGTCAAGGCGGTTGGTCGTTATAATAGGCACATAACAACCTCGTTAGCCGTGGGCCACAGAAAAAGATGATCTTTACATTATCTGCCCTATAGATTGCATGGCCTGAAAGAGGAACTTTATTTTATATGTATATATATATATATATATATATATATATATATATATATATATATATATGCTTTTAATCATTTTTAATAATCAGTACGCGAAAAGGCATTTTACACTAAAGATACATTCTAACTGTAAATTTTTTGAAAAAAATTAATTTACTTTGTACTGCTTAAGTTAATCCTTAACATTATGTAGTATAGAAACCCAAAAGGCAATTAATTTAAATTGAATTTTATTTATGAAAAGCTTTATGGGACCAACACATCCGAATTCATCTGATTATTTGGATGTATTTATTGCAACCGATTCTGATCTCATTGTCTACCTTATTGTATTTTCAGTTACACTTCAATGGTAATGGAAATTATAATTAAATACTATCAGCTTGCTAGATAATGAATAAGACATCGCATTAGTAAATCGTTCTTAACATACGTATTAAAAGAAGCGTAAAACATATTTCAATTCGAAAATACAAATTTCAAGTCTCAACTGTGATGTTTTCCTGTACTTCTAAAAAATTACGAATAATTCACGTCATACAAATAATAGTACAATGGCTCATACAGTCAACATTTTGTGTAGAAACAATTTGTTATCACTTGTGATTATTGTCAAAAGTTAATTTATTTCCTTAATACGTAAGTGTGTGTGTGTGTGTGTGTGTGTCTAAATTTTGACTCACAATTTCCACTTGAATCTAAAACTTGTTTGCATTTTTTTTTAAAATTGATCCTCAAAGGTCAAAGACTTCCCATGTGGGATTGTTTCGAAATGTTGAGTGTTTGCGTGCATGGGTTGGAGTCAAGCTTGAGCTCTGTTGCTGGCTGTGATAAAAGTAAATGAGCCGAATGTCATTGTAGTTTTATATAAACTGTTTGGAAACATTGGTGACTAGCTGCTGAGAGAGAGAGAGAGAGAGAGAGAGAGAGGGGGGGGGACATGGAGGAGAGTAGAAGAGATAAAGGAGAGAGAGGAAAGAGATTGAGAGACAAGAGACAGAGAAAGGAGAGAAAGTGGAGAGAGAGAGAGAGAGATACGGAATAGAAGAGATAGAGGGAGAAGAGAGAGATCGGGAGAAAGACAAGAGATAGAGAAAGGAGAGAAAGAGGAGAGAAGGAGGCGGGAGAAAGAGAGAGAGAGAGAGAGAGAGAGAGACAGTGAACGTCAGTGATCCTAGTTTGTACAATCTGAGCACTAAGATAACTACTCCAGATTCCTCAAGGCCTTCAAAATTCATTCTAAACCAAGGCCAGCCTATTGCGTAATGTTAGAGTGACAACAATGGCAATCTGCCATGACATTTCACAGCAGAAATCAATCTTAACTCAGGAGGACTTAGGCCCAGGTCTCTTAGTCTTGTAGTCGAGTCTTCACTCTCGACAACCGGTATGGTCATCGTTATATCGTCTGTTGTCTTTTTATATTTGTCTTTTAGTCTTTTACCATCACTTTTGCTTATGTTAGCCTATGTGTGAGGGTATGTTTCTAATTAAATCGGGGGCGCCTCTAGTTACAACATTATTTGTGGAAGGTAAAAAAAAAATGCGGTTTGTCGCAGCGTTGGCCACATGACACCCTCGGCTTTAGAAACAGATGACCTTTACCTCATCTGTACCACTGGGTTATCAACAAAAACTGCTAATCCACTTTTCGGGTGCTACTATCATAGTCCGTAAGGACGATCGATAACGTTCTACCCAGTGACCTTATTCTCTTTTGCTCTATTAACATTTTCAGTGCGCAACACCTCTCACTCCCCTCTTTCCCCCTTTTTCTTATCCCACCGGCATCCCCATCCTTCGACACCAATCGTCATAAAGGGCCTGAAAACTGACCTTCAATGTCGAAACCCGTGGGCAGAGAAGGCCAATAGCTCGTTGCCACGTCACATGTATGTATGTTAGAATGACACGCAGGATACTCTCCATTTCCCACATGTTGTGACGTTCATAAAATTATTACTTATAAGATTATGGTTAGATTTATTTGCATAATATATTTAATCAATAATCTTTATTTTAAAGAACGTATTAATCTGCGAAGTATTAATTTTTATTTCTTTTTTTTTTTATTAATAAAACGTAACTTTGCCAAGTCACGTGTCTGTATGGCGTGGCCACGAGCTATTGGTCTCATCTCATTTCCGTGAGAGGTACCATAGTCGTTTCGCGCCTGAAGGAGGCCATAGTATGTCTTACATAAGAATCGGAACCCCACTTGAGCTTGATCATTAGCATATAAATGCACATGATGAATAATATTCTGAAAGATTAATTATTAAGATTTAAACATAAGTTAAAACAGCAGTGTTGAGGCCTACTATAACTATGGGTCGCGCATCACTACCACCAGCATCCACCAACGTTTCCTTATTTCATTCTAGAAAAAAACAGCAACAAAACATCACCATATTCTAGGTGTCGCTCCTCGTCGCACATCAAGAAAATGATCATCAGAGATTCAAGTGTAGGTTTAGAGTACTTCTCGAATGATGACCTTAAGTTGAAGTACAAACTAAAGCGCGAAGCAAATTAATGTTGTTCAAGCGCTTTTACACACAGGCTCCATAAGGTTGTCACTGGTTATGGAATTAGCAGTCCACTACCTATAAAATGCGTCCAATGGTATGCGTTTAAGCGCTTTTACACGTGAAGCTCCGTAAGGCTATCACTCCCAGAAGTGGTAATGGAAATAAGCAGTCCACTACCTATAAAGTGAGTCGAATGGTATGCCTTCCAATAAAGCCTGTGACAGCAAGTCCAGCTCCTGGCCTTCACGTTTGGCTCAAATTTTGGCATGGCGGAGCTGTTTATTACTAACAGGAGAAAGGGCAAAAGCCAGTAGGTTTCGGGTACTAGAGGGTCGTTAGCCTTAACTGGTTAACCATCTAGGAGAAGGAAAACTCTGAATTTAAGCATCGGCTGCCTTGCAAAAGTACCCAAACATGGAAAAGCTTCGGGAGGAGTCAACCCTGGGGAAAAATCAGAAGCCGGCGACCCTAAGGCAGTTTGCAGCACATAGTGCCACAACCCTGACAGAGGCTCACAGAGCCTGCTATGCCGCTGATCACAAACTGTCTTGGCACTTGCCGTTCCTTTGGGTTGATCAACTTCGAGGAGAGGGGAAATGTAAGAGCAACCTTGTTCCGACCACCGCTAATGCCCAATCATTCATCTCATTTCCGTGAGAGGTACCATAGTCGTTTCGCGCCTGAAGGAGGCCATAGTATGTCTTACATAAGAATCGGAACCCCACTTGAGCTTGATCACTAGCATAGGAATGCACATGATGAATAATATTCTGAAAGATTAATTATTAAGATTTAAACATAAGTTAAAATAACATAAACCAAATCGTCAATAACAGTCGATTGCAAAATCACATACGATTTGTTTATATTCTTGAACCAAATCTCGAAATTTATAAAAGATAATAATAAGGCCTGTCTTCGAGCCCGAAGATTTTAAGAATGAACTTTCTGCTTCCTACGTTATAAAAATAGCCACGCGTAAAGTTTATAAACTCAGAAAAATAATATTAAGAATGGTTTGGCAAAAATGAATGGTGAAATAAGCAATTGCTAATTTAACATATTTTTTGTCATCATTTAATTTTGAGTAGGATTGCTGCTTATAAGTGGTTCAATGGGGTGAACAAACAAAAACATCAGATTGGATACAGAAACGAAGTGAGAGTAATGTATGTTAGTGTATATCTTTTTAAAGTGAGCTGAAATACATTACTGCAATAGGGCCATCCCATAATTGAATTAGTGTTGTTTTTTTTGTGTTTATATATTAAAATTAAAAGTTGTAAATATTTGCGAAAAACAAAGTTTATATTAAAGAAAAAAAATACGACAACTGAGTCACAACTCACAACCTCCTTACTCGTTTAGTTTAAGAAGAAAAAAAACTAAGCTAAAAATCATAGATTTGAACTAATCCTAGCAGAATTTTTTAAATTTTTCGGTACTACCATCTATCGATTTTTCTCTCCAACGTTGAGGTGACGCGCCCCTCCCCCCCCTCTCGTATTGACATGTTGCGGGGCGGAAATTAAGGATCGGCTTTCGCCATAAACAACAATCTGAACAATGCCAGATCGATTCATGGATCAGTATCGATGGAACTGATAATGTAATTTCACACCTTATCACACAGTTTATAGGACGCGCAGGTGACGACGCGCGAAATCACTGAACAAGGGGCGGCGAACATTTTCTTACGACCCGATGGCCAAATATAATTTCCGGCCCTTGCATCTCATAAAATAAGAAGAACATTAACAAATACTTTTAAAAAATGAAAACAAAATTTTAAATGCAAGCGTACTTTTAAGTCAGCCACGTAGTTAAACTTGCCAAAGACCTAACCAAACAATAATAAAACTGCGCCATTGCAAATATTTTTACCAATTGTTCTTGTCTAGCGCTATTTCATGATTTTCACTTTCTCCATGTGTTATGATCATATCACTTGTTTAAACCAATTGGAAATGGAGTGGAGGGTGGTGGAGAAAGAAGGGGTATCTCAGTATCTGGGTGGTCGCTTTTTAAAATGCATTTTATAAAAACAAAAGTTGAACGACCTGAATTCAAACTAGAGGGCTAAAGCCTCCTCAGACTCCTCAAGCTAACACACTAATCACTCTGCCAGCGAATCGCTTAAGAAAATTGAAGGTTTTATAGCTATCTGTTGTTAGTTTGAAATAGTCCAATATAAAGGGGGCTAATTCAACGTATACCATCACATCAGTCTAGTACAATTTGTTTCCCTTATTCGAGATACCAAACAAAATAATTAATTTTCAATAGTTGATTAACTAATTGGTTAATTGTATTTATTCATTCTTGTATATGAATGTAAAAGAAAATTTCAGATTGATCGGCGATTGGGTGTGGCGTGATTCTTGTGTTGTCAGGTATAAGAAATAATTGTAAGTTTTTTCAGCTTGTTCCGAGTTTGGGTGTCGGAGAAACAACGTGAACGAAATTCTTACTAGACAGACAGACAGACAGAGTGAGTTTATATTAGCTTTTTAAAACTGGAATCATTGTGGCTTCATTGTTCAAAATTTTCAAAGGGTCGGATCCACACTGTTAGGGGTCAGATATGGCCCGAAGACCAAAATTCAGCCATCCCTTTTCTCAACCGGCTGCCTGTTCGTGTTATACGCGCTCTGGACTGACTTTTCTTAATTCGAACCCTGCCCGCTGTCATCCACCGTCGTCCTGCGGGTAGTTTTGGCTAGGATTTAATTGTCTTTAAAATCTGAAGGAACACACGTAAAACATATAGATTCTAGATAGAACCAACATTGTTTTAGATTCTAGATAGAACCAACATAGTTTTAGATTCTAGATAGAACCAACATAGTTTTAGATTCTAGATAGAATCAATAGAGTTTTAGATTCTAGTTAGAACCAATAGAGTTTTAGATTCTAGATAGAACCAATAGTTTTAGATTCTAGAGAGAACCAACATAGTTTTAGATTCTAGATAGAACCAACATAGTTTTAGATTCCAGATAGAACCAACATAGTTTTAGATTCTAGATAGAACCAACATAGTTTTAGATTCTAGATAGAACCAACATAGTTTTAGATTCTAGATAGAACCAACATAGTTTTAGATTCTAGATAGAGCCAACATAGTTTTAGATTCTAGATAGAACCAATAGAGTTTTAGATTCTTGATAGAACCGATAGAGTTTTAGATTCTAGATAGAACCAACATAGTTTTAGATTCTAGATAGAACCAATAGAGTTTTAGATTCTAGATAGAACCAATAGAGTTTTAGATTCTAGATAGAACCAATAGAGTTTTAGATTCTAGATAGAACCAATAGTTTTAGATTCTAGATAGAACCAATAAAGTTTTAGATTCTAGATAGAACAGGTAGAGTTTTAGATTCTAGATAGAACAGGTAGAGTTTTAGATTCTAGATAGAACAGGTAGAGTTTTAGATTCTAGATAGAACAGGTAGAGTTTTAGATTCTAGATAGAACAGGTAGAGTTTTAGATTCTAGATAGAACAGGTAGAGTTTTAGATTCTAGATAGAACAGGTAGAGTTTTAGATTCTAGATAGAACAGGTAGAGTTTTAGATTCTAGATAGAACCAACATAGTTTTAGATTCTAGATAGAACCAACATAGTTTTAGATTCTAGATAGAACCAACATAGTTTTAGATTCTAGATAGAACCAACATAGTTTTAGATTCTAGATAGAACCAATAGAGTTTTAGATTCTTGATAGAACCAATAGAGTTTTAGATTCTAGATAGAACAAATAGAGTTTTAGATTCTAGATAGAACCAATAGAGTTTTAGATTCTAGATAGAACCAATAGAGTTTTAGATTCTAGATAGAACCAATAGTTTTAGATTCTAGATAGAACCAATGGAGTTTTAGATTCTAGATAGAACCAATAGAGTTTTAGATTCTAGATAGAACAGGTAGAGTTTTAGATTCTAGATAGAACAGGTAGAGTTTTAGATTCTAGATAGAACAGGTAGAGTTTTAGATTCTAGATAGAACAGGTAGAGTTTTAGATTCTAGATAGAACAGGTAGAGTTTTAGATTCTAGATAGAACAGGTAGAGTTTTAGATTCTTGATAGAACAGGTAGAGTTTTAGATTCTAGATAGAACAGGTAGAGTTTTAGATTCTAGATAGAACAGGTAGAGTTTTAGATTCTAGATAGAACAGGTAGAGTCTTAGATTCTAGATAGAACAGGTAGAGTCTTAGATTCTAGATAGAACAGGTAGAGTTTTAGATTCTAGATAGAACAGGTAGAGTTTTAGATTCTAGATAGAACAGGTAGGGTTTTAGATTCTAGATAGAACAGGTAGAGTTTTAGATTCTAGATAGAACAGGTAGGGTTTTAGATTCTAGATAGAACAGGTAGAGTTTTAGATTCTAGATAGAACAGGTAGGGTTTTAGATTCTAGATAGAACAGGTAGAGTTTCGATACAGTGAAACGATAAAGCCATCACAAAACGAATGACAAAATAAAAATTAAATAAATAAATAAAATAAATGAACAAAATACATAATTTCGAGATTTGAACCAAAAAGCCTAGACAGCTTTCCATCCAGCACTTTATTTACCGGTGCATACATATATTTTCTTTTAATACTCTAAAGTTACAAAATAGTAATAAATTAAAACAAATAAAAAGCGATCCTTATGAATAGACACCTTCCAGAGAAGCGTTATTTCAGACAGATGTAAAAATATCAGAAGATTATCATCTTACACTCTGTCTTTAGCACACCCAAAGACCAAGACCCAAAAAAAGTTCATAAAAATATTACATATCTACAAGCATAATCACTTCCCCATTATAGAGTGCTATTGAATATCATCTCTTCATATTTATACCGTATTGCTCTCTCATACCTCTTTCTCTCTCTCTCTTTACATATGTATATATATGAATACGCAAACGCACATAAATACACACATATCAACACTCACACTCTATTTTTCAAACGCCCACCCTTCTCAAAAAATCTTTATGTAACTCCAAACGCCCTCGTTCGCTTTCAGAATATCTATTACTGTAGGTAAGGACAAGATGCAAGTGTAGGGAAGAGCAGGGTATCTGGGGGTGGTGGTGTATCGAGGGCGCCACGGTGTGGCTTGAGGTGCGCGCAATGTAGCATCAAATCTGATAGGCAGGACTGCACGCGACCTGAGACTAAGGTGAGGGTTAAAAAATACAAGCTCCCGAACTAAAAACAGTGGTATCAAAAGACCTCAGAGAGTGGGTAGACCCGATGGCTCTCAAAAAGTGGCATGATATAGACCATGAACACTTATTTGCGATTTGACTCGAGATGAGTTGTGTTTGCTGAGCGCCAAGGGGCAGCAAGGAAGTCTTCTCCCAAATACCAAGATGTGAACAAAATATATAAGAACAGAGCGTCATAAACATGTTATAGAATGTAAGATACACTAGACAACAGCAACTGTTGTTTTTTTTTTTAAAAGCTTCCTAATGTCTGAATCTCCGTTGAAGGAACCGGTCAGCGTCACAGGCCGAATATGGTCAGCGGGCCGTAGGCTAAGCATCACTGGCATGGGTGCACATCATTAACTAACCGCACACGTTTTATTATTATTATTATACATTATTATCCTTTGATATTAAAGTTCTCTTAGTACGCCTTGAGATCCATGGATGTTAGACAAAGAAAGGTAAGGAAAGGAAGACAACAAAACGTTTCTCAGTAGTGAGTTCACTAGAATCTCAACAGATGGAAGTGACTCAATGGAGAAGGGACAGAACAAGGTAAAGATTGGGGGGGGGGGGGGGCAGAGTGGATGAAGGAGCAAGGGGGAATGTTAACAAGATGTAGTTCAAAGGTCATAACCTTACGTTACGCAAGGGGGGTTAATTAAATCTCTCGGGTACAGCATTAAGATGTATGTTGACGTCTTTTAAATTTTAATAAAATATTTTTCAAACCGTCGTTTTACGGTATAAAAAACAACAACAAATAAATAAATGATCATGTGATAGTAAAAGATAAATTTTGGTTGAGCACAGAATATTAAAGCTTAAATAAGTTTCAAAAACATAATTTATTGGCATATCTAGGCACTACACCACATACAGCTGTTGGATACATTAGAAATACAAATCTTCTTCCAATGAATAAATTCTAGATATAGTGAATGTGTAGATAGTAATAACTGTATCAGCAAAAATTAAATATTTGTAAATTGATAACTTTTAACATACTATTGTGTAGTAATACTAATGAAATATTTTAAAATTAATTCAAGCCGCCATCTTAAAAAGAGACTAGTGGGAAAGAAACATGCAATAATGACAAAGAAATAGATTCTTTATGTAACGTACGTAGTCTTCTGAACATTATACAAAATTATAAATAGATAGCCCGACCAGTTACGTAAGATTACAAGTGTATCTGAAACCTAAGATCTGAGACTGAACAGGTTTTTTTTGTGTTCCTCCTTTCCTTAGATTTTGAACACGTCTGTCAGATTTCCTAGTCGTGGTAAAACACTTATTTTCAGGAATAATAAAAACCCAGATCCCATGAAATAGTACAACACAAGGTGAGTTTGTCAAAAAAAACAAAAAAACAAAACAAAAAAAAAGAAATGATCTTTAAAAATAAATGAACTCAACATGTTGGGTTGAATAAAAAAAATCGGTATCGGATAAAGCGTTGAATGAATGTCAAAATATGAAACTTGAACCGAGGGCTGTGTGTGTGTATGTTAGTTTTTCATTTTGCTTTCTTTCTCCAACTTTTTTTTTTTTTTTCTTAAAGTCTGGGTCAGAAATAGACGCGATGGCAATAAACTGAAGCCAAAGGGTTTAAAACGTGTTAGAGGTAGATCACAATGTAATCATTTTGTCCAGTAGCGTAACAAGGTACGTGTAGGCCCGGGTTCAAAAAATGATTGTGCCCTCCCTCTCTCAGTAAGTTGAGCGTGACAAAGTCCAAATCAAGTCATCTTGTATATATCAGTACATTTTCACAAGGGCATTCCATTCAGACAACTATCTGGTGCAAATAAGTGTTCTTTACAGTAGATTCAGTAATGAATTTATATAAATTTAATATATTGAAATTCTTAGCAAAATCTATTTTTACTTTCTTTCAAATCTCCTGTGAGCTCTATTATGGTCATGGCTCTGTGCGCTATGAACCCCTTCGCGCCTTGGCTTCTATGACACTGCTTTTGACACTTTCTTTCGATTTATATAAAAATAATACACCAACATACGGGGTTTGATGAAATATAGCGTAGTATGAATTATTGTTTTGGGATTGTTATTGTTTTCTTGAATTATAGCGAGTTATTACCCACTGACTATGACCGCAGCTAGGATCCCGATTTCACTAATGTAGACCTACCCTAGTTCAAAATTCCAAGATGGCCACGTCTCGACAGATTCGAACCTAAATACATCCGTTAGACTTGGTGCCTGAATTTATAACTATTACATACTAATTTTTACTCCCACGTGGCTCACGTGACCAACATGGTATACTCTGTGTACGACCTTCAGATAGCTTTTGACTTCCATGAGGTGCTTACTGACTGGTAAGTCTTTAGAAGCAACGGAACAGAAAAATCTCTTTCTTTTTTTTTCAAATCTATAAATTATTTTCGATGAACACTTTTAAGCAAGCATCTAATGGCTTGCACAGAGAGAAAAAAAAAAGGGGGGGGGGGGGCGGGCAATAAAAAAAATCTACATAATTTTCTTATAGGGCGAATTTTATTTATTAAATCTTCTGCTACAGATAACCGGATGAGAATCTCTTGAGAGTTATCTATCTTTGCAGGTGCTTCGAACGGCGGCGCCTGTGTGAGTAGGGATGGAGTGTGTTCAAGATGGCTTCTTGCAATGAAATAACGTTTTTGAATGAATGAAGGAGTTGGATATTTTTAGCTTCACTATCTTATCACCCACTTCCACATAAATAAGTCTATTTCACTACAAAATAAAAACACATTTATACATTTAAACGGATAGAGTATTGTTGTTTCTTCATTGCTATAGTTCTACATAGAATTAATGTGTTCCATGTTGGGTTTTTATTTCCAAAAGTCTGCATAACTTTCAAGTAATTATAAACAAGAAAAACAAAAAAAAATACTTTAAAAAACTTATATAAAGCGTACTTGTATCAATTAATTTGGATCAGTCATGTAATTAAATTTGTAATAGATCTAGACTAACAATAAAAAAGCATTTATAAAAATGAATTTAAAAAAATATTAAAATTTCGAACTTGTGAGCTAAAGCCTTTTCAGACATTTCAAGCCAACACGATAACCACTCTGCTAGCATAGAGTCTATAAACATGCAAGATTGTACAGATATCTATTGTTTCTATTTTATGTTAGTGTTCACTAAGGCTGAGACGGTAGCCTAATACAAATGTGAATAATTCAGCTTCTACCACAACTTTAGTCAAGTATTATTTCATTCCCTTGTTTGAGATACCAAACAAAGTAATTAATTAACTATTTGGTTAACTTTTTTATTTGATTCTTATGTTATCAGATAAAAGAAACAATTGTTCAAAATTTCAGCTTGATCTGTGATTGGGTGTCGGAGAAATAACGTGTACAAACTTTTGGCCAGACAAGAACACACACACAGACGGACAGAGCTTTGTACTTTAAAGAAAATAATGGCAAAATTTACTTAACTGCAAAATATTGCCAGACTTAATAAGGAATTTTAATTAGCAAAGAAACAGTAAAAGGTTAGCTAGATTGAAAAGCTTGCATAAAACTGAAGCAGACTCGCCATCTGATCATTACCTGCCCCTGTCTATCTTTTCACGTCTTCGGATGACAGCGGAATATTGTTTATTTCTTTACCAAAAGGCCACGAGAGTTAGAGAGTACGGATCAGATATTGCGAACAACGATGACGTCATAGAGAAAAAAAAACAGTTGCTTTTTTTTCTTCAATTTTCTTATCAGGTCCTGGCATTATTGCATTGGATTTGACTCTCTCCAAGACATTTCCACCAAATACTGCCTTGATTTTCTAGTACAGTTTTTAACCATTTAAAGTGTACAATGTTAGATCCAACTCTAGTTAGAAACAATTTTGTTACAAAGCTTATATCTACTCACTCTGTCTGTCTGCCTGGTAAAAGGTTTGTACGCGTCATTTCTCCCACACCCAATCTCGGATTAAGTTGAAATTTGGCACAATTATTTCTTTTACAACACAAGATTCAATTTAAAAAAAATAATTTTTTTTAAAATTATGTTCTTTGGTATTTTGACAGATGTGGTGGTATACGTTTAATTAGTCCCCTTTATAGGTCGTCGTCTAGGTCTTAGTGAAATCAAAAATAAAATAGTAACAATATATAACTATACAATCTTCCATATTCATAAGCTCTTCCCTAGCAGAGTGGTTACCGTGTTGGCTTGTAAAAGGTTCAATTTACATACTGGCCATTTTTATTCTTTTTTTTTAACATGCCAAATAAAGTATCAATGTTTATTATAGTATATTATTTGAACATTTAGAAGATTTGATTAGAATTGTATCAGGACAAACGATATAATGTCTAGCTCTGCTTATATCGTTTCGAGAGTATGATACTGAAATTGTTGAAAAATGTGTAAACCTGGCTGAGAAAGAAATTATTTAAATTCTATTGAGCTTTGTAAGTAATCAAGAAGAAGCAATCATTCGCACACACAGTCTCTCACATACACAGAAACACACACACACAACGATTGGATTCCACATGTTTTCAAAAATTAGGCAACTGGGATTTATTATGGCTACCAGTAGCCTGCGTTAAGATTGAAACAAAAACAAAAGTATGCGAAAGATGTAATGGACATTAATGAAGGTGTTGGCTGAACTGCCATACAGTAATTAAGGATTGGGCCGAACGATTGAATCAAGGGGCATAACTTGACGCGCGAATGTGCCAAACGTTCTTTGCAAGTGAGTGAGTGAGTGAGAG
Source organism: Biomphalaria pfeifferi (assembly GCA_030265305.1). Lineage (NCBI taxonomy): Eukaryota > Metazoa > Mollusca > Gastropoda > Planorbidae > Biomphalaria > Biomphalaria pfeifferi. The sequence continues at coordinate 897,536 of JASAOG010000153.1, forward strand.
AGGGAGAGAGAGAGAGAGGGGGGAGAGAGAGAGATAGAGAGAGAGAGAGAGAAAGAGAGAGAGAAAGAGAGAGAGAGAGGGGAGAGATAGGAGAAATGCCTGAAAGTGAGATAGACAGAGAGAGAGAAAAATAGTGAGATGCTTAAGAGAGAGAAAGAAGGTGTGGATAAAGTTTTGAGAGTGAGAAAAAATATATTTGAGAGAGACGCTTGAAAGAGAAAGAGAGAGAGAGAGAGCGAAAAAAAATGTTTGAGAGATAGAGAGAAAGAGAGAGATAGTGAGAAAGAGAGAGATAGAGAGAAAGAGAGAGATAGAGAGAAAGAGAGAAATGCTTGAAAAAGAAAGAGAGAGAGAATTCTTTTGAAAGCATTTTCACATAAATGACCAAGCGTGCTCTGTGTTTAATATGTCGTAAACTCATTTATCTTCATTATCAACAAATCTGCTAATTAAAAAAAAACGTTCTAACCTACAGTAGGAAAAAAAAACAAGTCTGAAAATTTAATAACACAAAGTTGTATTGTTGACCTTGACCTCCTATCAACGAATGTAAGTAAACAAACAGGCTTAAATATATGTCCGAAAATCCCATAGTTTAAATTGAGGTATGAGTCCAGGGCTCTTCAAATAACAATCTTGGCCCTTGCGCCATGGGTAGAACACATTTGACTAGCCAAAACAACAGTTTGATCCCCAGAGACTGAAACTATATAAAATCTATCCCCTAAAACTATTGTTTTTCAGATTAATCTCCAGAATTTAAAAATGTCTAGAATCTATTCCCTAAAGTTATACATTTCTAGAATATATCCCCTAAAGTTAGAAATTTCTAGAATCTATCCCCTAAAGTTATGCATTTCTAGAAATTATCCCCTAAAGTTAAACATTTCTAGATTCTATACCTTAAAGTTAAACATATCTAGAATCTATACCCTAAAGTTAAACATTTCTATAGAATCTATACCCTAAAGTTAAACATTTCTATAGAATCTATACCTTAAAGTTCAACATTTCTATAGAATCTATACCTTAAAGTTCAACATTTCTATAGAATCTATACCTTAAAGTTAAACATTTCTATAGAATCTATACCTTAAAGTTAAACATTTCTATAGAATCTATACCTTAAAAAACATTTCTATAGAATCTATACCTTAAAGTTAAACATTTCTATAGAATCTATACCTTAAAGTTAAACATTTCCATAGAATCTATACCTTAAAGTTAAACATTTCTATAGAATCTATACCTTAAAGTTAAACATTTCTATAGAATCTATACCTTAAAGTTAAATATTTCTATAGAATCTATGCCTTAAAGTTAAACATTTCAACATTTCTAGAATCCCTAACGTTCAAACTTCCTAGAATCTCTCGCTAAAAATTTAGAAAATATCAATTAAAATTGAAACCATTTAAAGTTTATCCTGTATAATCAAAACTAATAAGAATCTATTTCTTTCAACTGAAACTTATTAGAATCTATTGCCTACAATTAAAACTATAAAGAATATATTCAATTCAATTTAGAATATATGCACAACAACTGAAACCATTTAGAATCTAGGATTGAAAGTTAGGATTCATATAAATTAGGGTCAAGGTCAAAGCTGAACATTTATTCTTGTTCCATCTAGATTTGTCAATGACCATACAATAGATGACTTACTTCTTTGGTTAAAGACCAAAAGATCAGCCTCCAGACCAAATGCCCTATACTGACCCCCTAGTTCAACCCTAAATTAACCCCTCGATAAAGATAAGTGAGGGGCAGATAATGTATAGGGCCGAGTCCCAAGTGTTAACCGCTAGACGGTGAATTAAAGAGGGTTAATAGCTAGACTAAGAGGTCCCGTTTTTTTTTTGTTTTTTCTTGTCTTTCCATTCCTTCCATGGAGCTATTCCATCAGTTGCCTTATTCATCGTTTGCATAAGAATAAAGAAAGGAGTAAATATTAAAAAAAGAACTAAAAAAAAAGGTTAGAATAAGCGTACTTGCATTAATTTTGATCAGTCAAGAAATGAAAGTTATAATAATCTACACTAACAATAAAAAGCATTTATAAAAATAAAAAAAAAGGGGCGGGGGGGGGGGGGGGGGAATGACCTGAATTCCAACTCATGACTCAAGTCTTCTCAGGCTTCTCAAGCCAACACAGTAGCCACTCTTGCTAGTGGAGAGCTTATGAACACATAAGATTGTATAGCTGTCGATTATTTCTATAGTCTCGACCCATTTTTCAGGTTTGTATTCACTAAGACTCAGACGACGACCTAAAAAGGGGACTAATTCAGCTTATACCACCACTTCAGTCAATTACAATTTCTTTCCTATGTTAAAGATACCATACAAAATAATTTATTACCAATAGTTAATAGACTAACAAGTTAATTTTGTCTAATTTGATTCTTGTGTTGTCAAGCAGAAGAAAACAATCCCAGATTGGGTGTGTGAAAAATCACGTGTTCAAACTTTTTACCAGAGAAGATTTGTAAAAAAAAAAAAGTTTTGCTTTGGGAAGTTATTATTACTATTATCATCATTATTATTAATTTATATTTGCTAAAGATGTTAGCACTTCGTTTTTCTGAAATGAAAATTATTTTCTAAATAATTTACATTAGATGGTGATGAAACCTGTATACCCCTTCCTATAAGACTGTTCCTGTGTTTGCTGATCGCCACATAGGTCTATGTATTTCTCATATGTGAACTCTGTAGCTGGTAGGCACGAAACTATTGGCTAACTAAAGGGGGCCTGAGTTCCTATCCCGAATGCTGACTAAGATTCAAATAAAATTGTTATGCCTAGATATAATACGAAAACCTAAATCATGATCTCATCCCACTACATGTCCATTGGTTTTTTCATTGCAAACAAAACAAAAAAAAACAACGAATTTTATAGTATCACAACAACAAATGTAAAAACTTTGTTCAGAAATTGTTCATAGTTCTTGCGTTCATTTGCTTGTCCTTTTTCCTGCCCTGGGCACGTGAAAGTCCGCATACAACCCACATGGGCTTACATCTCTCTCACGAATGCATGATCTTCGGAGTTTTGTGGTCAATGTCTTTACTAGTAAAGTCCAACATTTATGGGACACATACAGACGTTTTTATGGATGGTGTGTTGCCAGTACTCAGTCATTCTGAAACTGTGCGGGAGGCTTGTGTATACAGGCTCTGGTATGTTGTAGTCGCAGATATAGGAGCATTAGCGAGTAGTCAAAAAAATATCAGTTTTTCATGTTCATTACAAGCTCGAAGATCCAAAATTATTCCTAGTTAATGATTTTGTTGGATCGTTTACCAGCTGACAGATCAGCCTGAAGTCCTATTGATCTGATGTTTTTATGTCCAACACTTAAAGCTGGGCTAATCAACAATGTTCCTGGACATAACGTTGCGGAACTCCACAATTGGACAGACCGGTACGATTTCCTGATGTTAACTTATCGTCAACCCAAGACTGAGGCCAAGCAACATTGCAGTGAGCTCAAAGGGAGTTTATAGGACTATATATAATCTAAGATTAATTATTAATACAAATTGTCTAGTCTGGCGATAATTTTCCCCCAATGAAGTTCCTTAGAAAATATAACACATTACAAAATCGTGCTGTTTGAATCCTATAATAATACTAATAAAAAGGTGTAAAACAGGTTAGACACACACAGAATAAATTGAGGTTATAATTCTGGCGTAATAACAGTATATGTGCTTAAAAAAGTAGCAGACCTTTAGATCAATAGGGTAGAAGATGTAAAGGTCATCTGTTTCAGATACGAGCTTAAACGTATACAATAATTACCGTACAATGACACACAGAGTGAATTAATTAATAAGCTTTGTATCTTTAATTGTGTTTGACAAAAGAAAAATATGGGAAATCCACCATCTGTCTAGAGAGATCGCCAAGTGCGATACTTCCTGAGTGAAATTTCTCTGCACAACGCCAAGTGTGAGCCAATAGAATTTCGCGGCTTATTTCCCACGTGACGAAAAATTCAATGACGTCAACAAAACAGGAAGCGAAAGGGAAAACAAAGAGGAGAGAATTTGTAAAGACTCTGACAGAAAGGGACGCGGTTGTATCTAGATTGTAGATCTACACTCAAAAATGTGTCATGTGATGAAAGAAAGTGTAGATCTACTTTAAAATGATACTTTTAGAAAAGCAAAGCAAGAAAGGGAGGGTGTTAAACAAAGAGCAAGACCTATGTCTTCAATAGTATTTACCTACTCTTGACAGAAATAATAGATCAAAACAAAGTGTATGTGGATATGAGAGAGTTTTTCATTGTTTTAGCGGCCCCCGAAAGGGGAAAAGACGCTATTAGTTATGTGTGGAATGTCTGTCCGCCTGTCCGTCACGTTTAGATCTCGTAAACTAGAAAAGATAGTGAAAATCTGACACCATATTTTAGACCATTCAAAGTTCTGATTCAAAGTCTACTTTTTTTTTCTGAAAGCGAAAAATCTTAATTTTTAAAATCACTTGTGCAAGCTGTTTTTTTTTTTAAAAAAAAACCACTTTTACAACTATTCACTATTATTAGTAACAAACACGGGAGGCTCTTAGAAGGGGATGTATATTTACACTCAAAATCGGCCCCGAAGTGGTCCACCCAGGCAGGTTTCAATATTTTCAGAAAGTACATCAGAATGAGTCTATCAAAGACAAATGACAGAGAAGAATGGAGAAAGAAGGTTGACAGATCTTAAATGGTGCCCCAGCTGTCCAGCAGACCAAAAGATAGGTGAAAGAAAAAAAAACATTTCCGTAAAAAAAATAGTTTTTGTGTTTCCACACAAACTGTCTTTGTAGCCTTGTTTAATCCCGTTTTGTTACTTGTATGACCTAGTCAAGTTGTTTGGAAGGGTCGTGGTGGCTGAGTGTTAAAACCTTGGCTTCTGAAACGAGGGGGCTCGAGTTCGAATTCCGCTGAAGCGTGAGATTTTTAACTTGGGGATTTTTAAGACTCCCCCTCCCTCCAAAGTGTACCCAACACAAATGGGTACCTAGCGTTTTGATCGTTCTCCTGACCCCATGACAACCTCGTTAACTGTCGGCCATAAAAAACATAAGCATCCCCTGGATCGCAACGTCAGAAAGGGGTTCTTTACCCATAACTTTATGTTGTTTGGAAATTGTCGATTATACGGCATGTTGGACAACCTAGAGCTAGGCTTATTGTTAAAAACTATTATTTCTCAAGACTAACATAAGTCTGGGCTGGGTATATCTAGAGAGATTTCAGTGCCACATCTTTTATCCGCTCGTGTTTTATGCACGAGCTTTTGTTTGTATTTGGATATCTCTTGATGTTGCTTTTTCTAATCCTTTGATGTTTTAAGGTTTGGTGGATTAGGGTAATTTTTTGTTTTATTACCATTCTTCTTTAATTTACATTTAGATATGTCAGACGATGACGACTCAGCTAAAAGCTCCTTGCATTACCTGTTCCATTTCGCCCTAAGATTGTTATTACGTTCAAATATTCAAAGGTTGCAATATTGTAAGATTATTGTTTTTATAAGATTACTTATGTCAGGAGTGAATCTGTTCCAGCTGTTGGCGTCTAAGATTATTTCTCCATAAAGTTATTACTGCTAAGATTATGGTTAGCTTTATTTGCATATTATTTCAGCCATTATTAGGGATTCTATGATTAATTTGTTTTAACAAACGTACTTATGTTGGGACGTATTAATCTTTATTTATTTATTTTTTTTAAATTAATTTAGAAAATAAAAGTTTACTTAGATAACTTCGTCGTACTTGTCTAGCAAAGAAATAACATATGATACAGATCCATACCATGAGTTAGTACGGTTAAGTGGTTGAGATGCATAAACAGTTTAGGTACCTATCAAAGAGGTCAAGAATTCCAAACCCGACTTGAACAGAGTTGTAATTGCTGAGCGCTTAACGGCAGCACGGAAACCTTCTTCCAGATACCGCCTCCTCCATTGGTCCACAATAAAGATTAAACCAGAGCGCATTGAGCATGCTATATCATGAGTGATGCGTTATAAAAAAAAAAGCAATTTAAAACAATAAATAAATGGAATAAATGCTCTGATTGAAGGGTGGACATCTCTCTAGTTTTAACTACTTTATTCTATATTTAAATCATCGCTATAAGTAGAGTTTTCTTGTCTTAAATAGATAGTATACACTTATGGGGGAATAATTTTTTTTTATTCAAATAAAGCGTGGGAAGCGTGGTCGAGAGGCTAGAAGGGGGCTCGAGGTTCGACACCCGACTCGGGCAGAGTTGTGTTTACTGAGCGCCTAAAGGCAGCACGGAAGACCAACTCCTAGATACCCCCTCGCCACACTGGTCCACAAATGAGATTGCGCTCTGAGCATGCTATAAGCATGAAAGTAGCGCTACATAAAAAGCTATAAATATATAAATAAAGAGTTGATTATTTTTAATTTTGTCTTCCATAGTTTTCAGTATTACAGTTTTAACACATCATTTTAATTGGATATAGGCCTTTTTTTTAAAAATGAGTTTTGCGTGTGTGTGTATTTTGTCATTTCCTATCACATTTTTGATAAATCACTTGAAGATGGACAAGGGGGTGGTGGGGAGATCACAAGCTTGGGAATTAAGTAAATAGAGCTGTGTGTCGAGGGGAGGGGGGGGGGGAGAATGTAGAACTAGAGAAGGAATTGCTTCGTTCGCGCTTCTCCCCAGATACTATTATAAGTACTGTGACGTGTGTGTATGTGTAGGAGTAACGGCACGCGCATGGCTCGCGCATACCACAGAGCTGAATGCAAGTCAAACTACTTCATTTTTTGATGTGCCACTTGGTGATCAAAGTAAAGAAAGATAAGCCATAAGGAGAAAGGTGTATCTGTGAGAGTACATGCGTGAGTGTGTTTTGGGGGTGGAGGGTTAAAAAGGGAGCTGATATCAAACTGGCGAAGTGCTGAGCACGTGATTACATCCTAGCTTGGTCACACCTGAAATCAGAACTGATCACTGGGTGAGTGTCTAGAGTGCTCACTCTAAGAGACCTAAGGAAAATGTGATATTGTGTAAGAAAGAGAACGAGGAGAATAGACTGCTTTGAGCTTCCTAACCGATCCATTATTTATACTTTGGAAATAACAGCAGCTCGAGCTCTTGAAACATGATACTTTTGGGTAGTTAAGAAAGACAAAGAAAGTCGACTTAAAGGGTGAAAAAAAGATGTCGCCATGTCATGACGTCACGTAGTTGTATTCGTCAAGGTCAAGATTTTTAAAAATTTGCCTAAACAATCAACAGAATGTTTGCAGTTCGAGAAACAACAGCGAGTTTTCAATAATACTAAAAATAGCCAAAAAATTAAGTTCTAGTTATTCCTTGTACTTTGGAGAAGCACATTTTACAGAGGATACAAGGGAAGACAATAATCAGGATTTTTCTGTTAATAAGTTCCAAGCATCATGTTAAATACTTTGGTGAATAAAATTTATTATTGAAATGAAGTTTTACTATGCATATATAAACAAACGGAATAAAGAATACAAAGAAATAAAAAGGAAACCGATAAAAAAAAATTCTTGACTTTATCCATTCCTCGTCTTTGTGGTTCCTTTTATAACAGCTAACAGTTCGTTATTTCTAATAGAGGTAGTTTACAAGCTAGTTAGTTTTATTTATTGCTATAGAGCTGCAATAACTGATTTCCACCAGCAGAAAGATATAAGAAGAATAAGAGAGATATGACACATTTTTCGACCTGGAAGATGTTTGATGGGTAATGTGGGGGGGGGGGGGGGGGGGGGGGGGGAACGTGTGGTTTAGTAGAAACAGATTTTTTTAAAGGCTAAATGAAAAGTTTTTTTCAAGACACATTGAAAAAGTTCACGAGTTTGACATGGTTGTGTCGGAGTCTAGATACATCGATAATGTGTGTCAGTTCTGGTGTTTTGGACCCTGGAGAATTTTGGTCCAAAAAAAAAAATGTTACCTGAAGGGAAAAGCCTGGAGCTGCCAGACAGGTGGAAACAGGGGTTAGATAAAAACATTACAGGCAATCCCTGCTGAGATGGTGAGGACTATCTGACTTCTCTTTCCCCCCCCCCCCCCCCCCCCAAAAAGTCAGTGTCAGATAGCTTTTTTTAAAAAAAAAAAACAACTTCGGTGCTAAATTTGATAGTACGGTACGTGGGAAGATCTAAGGGAGGCAACTCAAAGAAAACTTCTCTTCGCTAATAAATACTCCGTTATTCCCCTTGATTCCTGATTATTCTTTTTTTGCTAGATGTGATCGAAAATAAAAAGGCTATTAAATATACGTATATAGATTTACAATGATGATATATTTTTATATAATAACGTGACCTTTGCAGAGGTATAAAAAGATATATTCAATTATCAACGAATGTTCCTTGCAAAGAATGTAACTATTTAAAATTAAATTCTTAAACAAACTCAGATCACAAATTGTGTTAAGTCTGTGTTCGTGCGAGACCTGAACACTGACTTTCAACGTCACAACCTGTGGGCAATTTAGACCAATAGCTCCTTGCTGCGTCATAGGTGTGTTCAGGCCCTCTATAATGAAAGGTCTCATTTCGTGTAAGGAAGTTGTGTAATAAGAATATAATAACAAAAATATTAAGAATTTAAATTTAAAAAAAAAAAATAAAAAAATAATACAATTAAAATACTTAAAATTCTGGTCACATTATAATAACTTAGTTTTAACTTAATCCAGTTTTAGTTTTTATCCCGTTTTACTTAATTATGCTTCAGCTTGTTTCAGTTAATTTTTAAATATAGCAATAATGGTTAGTTTTTATAATGTCCCTTTCAATTCAAGTTTTCTAAAAGAATGTTTCAGCCATGAAGTTTTCAATGTTCATTCCTCAGCTTTCTATCATTGAACATGTTGTTGTCGTGTTTGTTCACCCTTGTTGCTAATGTTTCTACTTTTCATTACCCACAACGAATACGTAAAATTTTCATTGAACGGCCATTTTATTTTCCATTTTTGACATTAACAAACAAAATTAGTTATTTAAACCAAGTCTATAATGCATAGATTTTTTAAATACATTTTTTGGTGCTCGTTGAGGGCAGATCTGCACGTTGAAACCACATGCGTTAAAAATGTTTAAATGAAACATATAACAGCGTTCAGTCCTGGAATCTCAAACATATGTGTAACTAGATTAAAGTGAGTTAAATCTAACTGAAATAAATCAAATTCATGTATAGATAAAAAAAAAAATGTCAGACATAACTTTACGAATGAAATACATATATGACAGTCAGAGATCTAAGCTGACCCACACAGTGCCTGTGTTTTACATGCAGCTATTGTAAATCAGAAACGCAATTGCAAATCAAATTTTACTCTACTTTACATTGTGCATAAAACAATTACAAAAGCTACTTTTAGTCGTGTATAAGAGATCCCTTTTCATTTACATAAATAACGCAAATCATATAAATATATATCGTGGTCACTGTATTTGAATAAAAAAAAAATAATCAAACCGATTTGTGACATATGTATTTTTTTTATTATTTAAATACAGGGCCGGATTTACCCATAGACAAAACAAACTATAGCTTAGGACCCCCAAGAAATATTTAGCACCGTCATATAGGGCCCACAAACAATTTCGCCTGCAACACAAACTCCTTTGATTTTCGGCCTTTTTTTTTAGTGTGACGCAATCCTAGAGGGACTCTATATATTAAAACGCAATTTAAAAAACAGTCTGTTTAAGAACATTTAACTAGAATTCAAACATAGGTTGCCTCATCGGTATTCTCTAATTAGTCAGTGGAGTCATTTATTTGATTAAACAAGTAAAGTAGGAACTCAGTAAAGTAGCCATATTGCATGACTGAAACGATTATACAGTAAGTATAATGATTCCTCCAAAGATATGGGATATAGATCTATTTATAGAATACCCGGAATGAAGCGATGAATGAGTTTTCTTGTGCCTCATGCATCAATCGCCCTAGATCTAATATCAGCGAATCGTAAAGCCGCTTATTGTTTGAGACCAGACGCATTAATCGGAACCAACAGCCAATCAAATAGGTGCTTATTGTCTTAGACCTTAGAGCTTCTTTGAAACCCATGGCAACAGCCTATTAAAAAAAAACTGATTATTGTTCTGAGCCTCGACACTTTGTACACCCACAAAAAAAAAGTCCGTCTGTCTCCGCGTTAGTCAAAACATTGTTTTAACCCCTGGTCGAAATTCAAACAGCGAGACCTGGTTAAAAGGTAGGTAGCACGACACTTCAAACATTCACGGTGAGACTTTATGGAACCTTCCAGACTTCTTGTTAAGAAAATCAATGTCGACATTCGAGGGGAAAATAGTCCTGACTTAAATCACTTTCATGGGCGTAGCTGACGCCTTTTTTTTTTGTTCAAACAGGGGAATTTCTTTTAGAATCATTTTTTTTCTTCAGTGCCTAGGCCCCCCCCCCCCCCCAAAATCCATACACACACCTTCAAAATAATAAAAAAAAATTTAAAAAGATGTAAGGATATAGCAGGATGGGGGGGGGGGGGGCATGAGTGAGGAGTGTGGTCAGCAAAGGTTGTTTTTTTTCTCTACATTATATATATAGACTTGACGTACTTAAGGGTTGGGGTTTTACACATGATTATAACCATTCATGGGAAAATAAGGAGATAAGCCCATCCCAACCCTGGGCAAGTTTAGGTAGCACCCCTAGCCTTCCCCACCTAACTTTATGGAACTCTGTCGGGCCCAGTTGGTATCGAGACTCAAATATTGTAATGAAGATATTTTAAAGATAGCTTTCGATATTTTCAGGAGAATCCTTCGTGATATTGATTCAGACATTTAAGGCAGATTCCTAGATTTTTTTATTTTAGGATACTTTTGTGTTTGAAAGTTTGATGATATTTAGAAAATACTAATTATGATTTACATATTTGGGCTCAAAAACTGACTGGGTAATCTGAATCAGAATGACAGAATGGAATGCCACAAGAAATACATTAGATGTAAGTGTATAAACAAATAACTAAATGCTTCACATAAAACTGCTAAATATTAAAATAACTGCAAGAGTTCTGTCTCAAACATACCTGCTGCTTATACGCTGGGGTGGTATAGTTTGGGTACCACTGGGCCCGGTTGTCTCTCCTGATCTGGTACATTGACCAACGGTCCATTCTGTCCAGCACACTATATTCACGCGGTTATATAGTTGACAATAACTGTATCACACTGACCAGACACTCGGAAATTCTGTAAGGCCATGGGATTCCTTGTCTGATATACTCACTATTATTTTTTTATGCTCTGAATAATATTTCCAAGTTCTTAGACTGTCAAATTATTAAGTTGCTTTTTTTAAATTAAATTAAAGGGTTTAATTTTAATAAAATCATAAATCATCGTTTTTCCCCCCCACGGGTTAAATTTGAAGAATAATTTTTTTTTAAATCTAACAAATAAGCCGAACTCAATTAGTGTAAAATAGTGGAGAGTTATTTCGCCTGATTCTAAAAAATTTTTGTTATTTGCAATGAATGTCTTTGGAATAAGAGAATGTTAGTCATAGAGAACTACAACACTTATCAAATGAGAAAATAGATGATCAATATATTGAGATGTTATCATGTTGAGCAATATTCTCAATTCAATAGTCATTGATGTCTGTTCTTTTTAAAGTAGCTGATCACCTGTTGACTGGGTGCACAGTTTTAAAAACAATGTTTCTATGTTGAACACAAATTGTCCGCTGCACACAAAAGGAGAACTGAACAGATTAACTAAAACTGTAGATTCACTCCAGGTAGAAGATTCACTCCTGGTAGAAGATTCACTCCAGGTAGGAGATTCACACTTTAGATGTTATAGTGAACTAATATAGCTTATTGTCTAGTAGTGTTTTATTATATTTTTTTTTGTAATAGCTTTTAAATATTAACTTCTATTTTATTCATTAAAATTGATTACATTAAAATGTTATATATAACCCAAAGAACAGCATCAACAACACACGTTTACAATTACTTCCGATAGTAAAGTCACCCTGCTGACTAAATGTCTCTAAGACGTGTAACTCACCGCCGACTAAAGCTATTGTATTTATCTTATTGAATTAAACTATGTGCAAGCCTCTATTGTCTTTGGTTTCATTTCTGTTCACAAGACTTATTTGTATTTTTGTTTCTTTTTAGACTTTTTGTCGATTGGCCTCTCCTCTTTGAAACCCGTCAGTTCTCTGCTTGAACTCATTTACATCACGTGCCGCCAATAGGTCAAGCGAAGGTTCAAATGAATAATTTCTTTCACTTTTGAAACTAAAATTTAAACTGTCCGAATTCGTCAATAATGAAAAGAACGGTTATCCAGGATCACAAAAAAGGACGAAGTTATCTCCCCTTCAATCCAAACAGTGGAACTACTAGCCTGTTGCCTTCAGAGCAAAAAGAAGCTCATATGGTATCATGAACATATGCAAACTTACAGAACATCGAATACTGAATACCACCATAACAGTTCGTTGTTTCATAGAGCACTTCACAATCTGAATAAATTAATCCACTCTCCAACAACAAATCACACTTGATCCAGTTGAAGTTATTTTAATAACCACATGGCGTGTTCCGAGTGGATGTATCGACTTTGACACAAGAATGCTCAACAAAATATTTTCAGCAGGAGAACGGAAACGGTTCGCTCACACACCGGGTCACACCCCCTCCGCCCCTTAGGAAAAAAAATAACCACCTTGCTGCTAAGTGGATCCTGCAGCGGCTTATAGGTACATTGGTGCCAGGTAGGTAGAAACAGGTGATTATGCGATTTACTAATACTACGGCTTTCATTCTCAAACTTTCTTTTTTTTTTATATATATATATTTCGTTGATTTTTTATTGACTGAAAAAAACGCCATTTAGTACCTTCGTTATTAGAAGTTTCACCAAATTTAACAAAAAAAAATTCAAATAGAAAAAATAAAGTTCCCCTTTCAGACCTTGCGATCTATAGGGCAAATAATGCAAAGGTCATCTATTTCTGTAGCCCACGGTTAACGAGGGTGTCGCGTGGCCAGCACAATGACAAACCGCATTTACTTTTTCCCAACTTTTGTCAGGTACCATTAGAACTGCGTGAACTCACAGGCGCTCTAGAGATCACCAAATTTAAAAAAAATCCAGTTTTAATACAAAGATTAGAAGCCGGGATCGCTCAGAAGCCAAGCACTTTGACACTCAGCCACCGCGCCACCTAGAGCTAGAAAAAACTGACAAATATATTTTATTTTATTCTGAAGGTGTTTATTTATTATTATTATTTATTATAGTATATTTTAGACCGAAATAAAAAAAAATCTTTTTATTATTGAGATTAGGATTAGAAAAAAAAACTTTGACAGCGATTATGAGTGTTTATTTTAATTAGCAAGTGGGATATGTTGCTGAATGGCCTTATCACAAGAGGGGTTGAGTTCTAATTGATCTAGGTGCTCTGAGAAATCAAAGGCAGCACGGAAACCCTCTCACTCCACCATCTCTAACCCCATTTCCACATAAGACATTGGATCAAAGCGCACTGACCTCTTGTGATCCATGGGATCATCTGTTTCTAGTGCCGGCGTTTAACGAGGGCATCACGTGGCCAGCACAACGACCAACTGACTTTCTTTCTCAACGTATGTCATGTGCCCGCCCATCAGTGTTGGTTGGACAAAGAGGTGTCCTAAAATTACCAAAGTTCAAAGTCCAGCCTTCACACTATTCGAACTGGAAACCCCATCGGTACGGAAGCCAAGCACCTAACCACTCAGCCACCCACTAAATTGATAAAGCAGAATTCGGCTTTCTTTCTTTTTTTTAAAAATATATTTCGAAATATTAAAAATATTTAATAAAAATGTAATATCCGCCTAGTTCTTATCAAATATTCACCTACACTGAATAGACCTTTGACAATTAACATAATTTTTATGAAGCTTTATTAGTGAGGAAGGGAAGGGAGAATTGAGAAATCCGTCAGGCTTCCACTTGTGAAAAGGAGGGGGGGGGGGCAAATTAGTGTTGTTGTTGTTTTACATTGAATATTAAATATTACGCAAAATACAGGGGCTCCCATAGAGTTCAAGCCCCCCCCCCCCCCCGGGCCCCAAAATAATGGAAAATTCCTAGCTACGCCACTGTATGTTACAGTAAGGCCTAAATAGAAAGGGATTAACGTATTCTCTAAACAAAACTATTTCTGATCCAGTATTGGGCACAATTAATCGATAAATACTTCTCTTTCATTAGTACTTAGTAGCCTAGATCTACTCACATTAAAAACAACACTGCAGCATTACACGTGAACACATTTACGTAATCCACGCGAAAAAGCAGAATACACACACACACCCCTAGATCTAGCATGAGAATAAAAAACCACTGTGTAATTACATGTTTCAAACAAGGCTCAAGCTGTTTATATAAACCAATAAAGACGGAGTCTGGCGGCCTAATAAATAAAGTGTCTACAGCATTTATATAAACAAGGCGGTGATAAACCGGGCCCACGAGGCACACAAGAGGCTTTATAATTAACTTCGTAAACTCAACAAACACGTTCACGCGAAACCGCTAAAAAAAAAAGAAAAAGAAAGAAAGAAACATCTCAGGAATCTAAGAGTTAAATTTAACAAGATGACTAAAAAAAATTGAAATTAGGCTGAGGGATGGGGGGAAGGGGGGCGTAATAAAAACGTGTATATATACACACACACACAGGCGCAAGCGCGTGCGTCAAGTTGATGTTTGTTAAACAATAGTTTGAACGCGCGGTTCTTGTTTATCCACCGAGGCGAACTCCGAGATCAAAATAAGCTTATGAGGTTGGGTAATTTTTCTTTTAAGAGGAATTTTGGGGAAAGGGGGGGGGGGGACAAAACTAAAGAGGTGGTGGCGCACATACTAAATAACGCCCCCCATCCTTCACATACTAAAAAAATGCCTCCCACCCAGCATACAGAAACACACATTCTCCCAATTCTAACGTCCGAGTTGTCGGGTGGAAATCGGTAGTAAGCAGAAACAAAAAAAAAATGTGTGACGTCGCGTGCGCTTTGTATGCGTGTGTCTGTGTGTGTAGTGTTAAGGTGAGTTGCAACCAAGATAAAGCACGCCCATATCTCTGTAACTGTGAGTAGAGTGATTTTTTTTCCTCGTTACCAACGTAATAGCCTACCATATTAAATACAGACACTAAGTTTGGATATATTTTAAAGCAATTCATATTTTTAATTCCGTCACTAAATTTAAATTAAAATTATGCACGGAAATTGGAAACAGACGGACCTAGAATGTTAGCTGTTTCGTTGCTATTAGCCTTATAAACAATACTTTTGGAATTTGTATCATATGCAGTACAGATGAGCTACAGGAAAAGTTCAGGATGTTTTGTTTATTGATGATGTAACATTTTCTATGTTTTATTGGCACTTTTCATTATTCGAAATAAACCGCATGTGAAAGAATATTTCAATTTCAATTTTAGACAATATACATCAACATGACCGACTGACACTGGCAACGAAAAAAAAATAACTGGATTAGAGCCATGTCTATACAATATTCAACGTAATTAATTGTCAATTATTACTTAGCTGTAACTGAAATTCGAAATTACAATTGTCATCGTGATACTAAAATCTTGGTAATTAATGTGTCTGTATGCCTTACCCATTGCCTATACGTCATCCCCCCCTTACGCCTAATGTTCTAACGTCGACCCCCCAGGCCCAATCCTATTTCCTGGACTCGGGTAAAAATTTATCTCAATTTATTTTTACTTTGTTTTATTTCTTCCGAGTTAAAATTTAAAAAATTCGAGATGAGGGAGGTGAAGCCAAGAGCAGATAACTACGCGATGAAGTGATCTGAACAGGAGTTCTCGTACTATTCAAAGTCAAAACATATAAATAACTCCTTCTCTCCACCCCCCCCCGTCCCCCCCCCCCCCCCAAAAAAAGATCACATAGAATGTAAAAATAATTTTGTGTGGGGGGGGGGGGGAATGAGTAAAAAAAAGAGGAGGTGGGGGAACATGAAAAGGTACTAAATGGACAGAACTATCAGAGACAGAGGGGAGGGTAAAGGTGAGTCTTCTGCTGCTAAGCGAGACCAAAACAGTGACAATTCTAGACAAGCGTCAATGTCAAAAGACAGTCAATGTCAGTCGTGTGTGTATCACTCTGAAGTTCCTGTCCAAGTGAGATACCTGAGTCAAGTAAGTAGACATTTTCTTTTAGAGTACAAATTAACCTTAACAAAACAAATCAGAAATCAAAATTCGATTAAAAAAAACAACACAGAAACCAAATTGCCAAAATGACTGTAGTTTAGCCACAATTCAATAAGTTGAACTCCTCTTGTCTTAAAATATGTGTATAATATGCACTATGCGTGTTTGGATCATTTTGATTTGACATTGGTTAACTCCTTTATTAACTATTTCTGTACTTTAAAATAGTTTACATGTAGGTGCATACTACAGCAGACCAACAAGTTACGTTGCAAATCTGACAGACTCTTTGAAGCAAAAGGTACTCGGTGAAATGTCTGGGTGAAAATGCAAGAAAGCCACAATTTAGAAAGACATTGCCATTGACGAATTCCTTCAAAAGAAATAGTTTAACGTCGTTGTGAATCGACGTTGAAAATGAAATGTCTTCATTTTGAAAGTATGTGGAGTTATACCATTTTCCAAAAATCACTCGCAGTCAATCGATGAAATAGACCAGAACTGAATTTTTTTCCAGCAATAAATTCATGGGTTTATACATAGGATAGCGAAAGATAAAACGGAACCTAGCGGGAGATTACTCTAGTCGTAAAGTAGGCGTGACCGAAAATCATGTTAGATGAAGTTGAGCCTTTGCCGAGGGCAGGATGTGCCAAAAGTTGTTATTAATGAGTGTGATTCGTTGGCACATTCAGCCATCGTTAGCAGTAGCGTGAATGTTGAAAAAAAAAAGAGGGGGGGGGGGAGTGGCGGGCGGATCCAGCATCGTTTGTTGTAGAAGAGGCGTTGGTTTTGAGAAGACAGGAGAGGGTAGTTGCCGCTAGCAATATGAAAGATTTCAATACCTCCTTCCAATTCCAAGCCCAAAGTATAACAGTATACGTGTCCGCATGGTGGCCGAGTGGTAATACGCTTGGCTTAAGAGCCGAGGGGTCTCGGATTCGAATCCTAGCTCTTATGAGTACCTGACATTAGTTGGTTTGTTGGGGAAATGGGGGAAAAAGGAGTTGGTCGCTGTGATGATCACATGACACCCTCGTTAACTGCTGGCCATTGAAACAGATAAGCTTTACATCATCTGCCGTATAGGTCGCAAGGTCTGAGAGTGGTATTTACTTACTATAATGCCAAAGCCATAAGTATATTTTTAGTCTATTTATAAAAGAACGGACAATTATAGTCAGGCGTTCACTATTTGTGAGTTAGTACAATACGTTCGCTATTTGTGAGTTGGTACTATACGATCGCTATTTGTGAGCTGGTACTATACGTTCGCTATTAGTATTTTACTTTATAAAGATGTAAATTTCTTTTCCCGATTCTTTTTAAAAACATAGTGTGTCCATATTTACTGATACAGTTTGTTTTTTTTGTACCAACAGCCACAGCGGCACAACCAAAGCAGCAAATATAAAATCTCATTTCGTGTGTATTTCACGTCTGCTGATTTGCACGTGATCTCGTAGAACGAGACTTTGAGCCAGTTGCAATAACACGAGTTATATGAAAAGCAATATGTGCTAGGGGGATATATAATTAAAACGTTGAAACCTCCCGATGTGGAGCGATCTGATGATTCAAGATATTTTTCTTTTCTTCTTTTTGGGAGGAACTGAAATTTCTTTTTTTTTTAATAGTTTTTATCTGTGGTAAAGCTAAAACTAGATCACGAAATCGTCTTTCTGACAAGTTCTTGAACTTTAAAGATTTGGGCGAATCTGTATTCCAAATATGACAAGTTAATATATATAGAGAAAGAAAGAAAGAGGATGGGTAGATAGTTGGAAGGAGAGACAGGCAGGCTGACAGTAGACAGAAATACAGAAACACACAGACAGACATCCCAGACATACATAAAGACAGACAGACAGATAGATAGATAGATAGATAGATAGATAGATAGATAGATAGATAGATAGATAAATAGATAGATAGATAGATAGATAGATAGATAGATAGATAGATAGACCGTAAGAAAAAGAAACAAAAAGGCGGGAATTTTAAAAGTGACTAAAATATTCTTAAGACAATGAACAAATTGAAAGAAGAATCTAGAAATAAAGAAAAGCCAAAAAAAAAAAAAAATTAGAAAAAGAAAAAAAAAAAGGAAAAGAATGATCGTCTGCTACGAAGCGGCACCAGATCACACATGTGTACGTTTGATAACATCCTATTCCACGCTATTATTTCCCTAAGGTCCAACATTAACTAGCTCCAGCCTCCCCTTGAGATGGGACAAGGCAGAAAACAGGTGTCGAGATTACACGCGATCGCGTTTACAGGGTCCATCAATCGATTCCGATACTTAGATCTACCCTGTTGAAACATCGAATCAGAAAAACGATTCTCTTTTGATTTTGAATATCGTTTTCGAATACTAGTGCTTTGTAGTTTGAAGATTATACGAATCTCAAAGGCGTTTCTTACTGCGTGTGTATCGTTCTTTTTTTGATGTGTCGAATACTGCTCTCAAAGCTGTGTGTGTGTGTGTGCTTGACACAGTGTGTTGAAATTACCAAATGTTCACAGACAAACAAAAGGTACAAAACAAATATATTTAAAACTAGAGCTTATCTAACGGGAACTCCTCGTTTATAGACGTATCAATATTGTAAGATGTATTTCCTTTTTTTTTTTGCTAATTACTAACCACTATTAATTACTAACCACTATTCAACTAAGAAATTGGTACATTTGTTTTAGTCTTGTTTGGTTAAGAAGTGCAAAGTTTCCACTTGATCCGAGAATGTGAAGTGGGGAAAATGATTTTTGGTCTTTACTCAAGCCCTTGAACAAGACTGTAATCTGGGCCATCATCAGAAAAGAAAAAAGGGGATGCAAACAAGACTGAAGTCCAGGGCCACATCAAAATAAAAGGAGGGGGAAACACGAATGTAGTTCGGGGCCCCATCTTGTGTACGTACTTGATAACTTTTTTGGGGCATTTGACGAGGAAGGCAAAGGGTCCCACATATACCTAATTCTGGGGCCCAAATATTTCTGCCGTGCGTTGAATTGAATCTCGGCCGTCTAACAAAAAAATCTTCACTGGGACTAAAACTAGTCATTTCTCGTTCGGAACCCAAGTACTTCACCACTAAAGCCACCACTTTAGAACGGGGGGATAGATGAGAACTATTTCTATCAAAACATGAACCTCTTCTGTCTGGTGCTGCACTCGAGACTCAAAGGCTAGACTCTCTGAAATGCTTTGCTCTTAACGCCTGCTTTTAAAGTGTGGTATCGATACCTTGTCTGTCATTTATGGCGGGAAGATAAAGTTTTGCAGAAGGAAGCGATGATATGGAAGACTTAATATTTTTATTTAAAAAATATTTTTAAAATCACTCTCGTGTTTAAGACACGTAATATATTATCAATTTATTATCTGGGTGTAATGTCAACGAGTCACTCAGCTGATACAAATCATTCTACTATGATTGTATTTATCATTTTAGATTTTAAAAAAATATTTTCGTAAAGGATGAAAGAAAGAAGAGTGACAGACAGAGGTATGAAAGAAGAGTGACAGACAGAGGTATGAAAGAGGAGTGACAGACAGAGGTATGAAAGAGGAGTGACAGACAGAGGTATGAAAGAGGAGTGACAGACAGAGGTATGAAAGAGGAGTGACAGACAGAGGTATGAAAGAGGAGTGACAGACAGAGGTATGAAAGAGGAGTGACAGACAGAGGTATGAAAGAGGAGTGACAGACAGAGGTATGAAAGAGGAGTGACAGACAGAGGTATGAAAGAGGAGTGACAGACAGAGGTATGAAAGAAGAGTGAAAGAAAGGTGAAAGATCAAAAATGGGAGAGCTAGTGTTTGGGAGGGGGGGGGGGAGAAAGTGAGGTGAGAGAAGCATAGTGAGGGGGGGGGAGAGGACAATAGAGTGAGGAGTGAAAGAGGCTTAGACAAAGTTGAAATAAGAGAAAAGAACGAGAAAGAATTGACGGGACGAAAGAGAAGAAAACAAGAAGTCTGCAACCTTTTTTAAATCTTGAACAAATAAGATTAAAGCAAGTCTATTCTTACGAAACAATCGCGAACATAGCATACATTTCATGATTTAAAGTTCACGTCATGTAAAGAGTTTAAAAGACACGTGGAATTCCTGATGTAGAAAACAGGATGTAGAATGAATAAAGTTGACTTTGAGTTCAGTCAAGTCAGTCAGTCAAGTCAAGCAGTCAAGTCAGTGAAGTCAAGTGGTATTCTTGGGACCGAGTGGTCAAGTAATATTTTGGTCCGGGACGGACAGTAGCGACTTAGAAAAGTCGAGTTGTAATTGCAGTTAGAAAGTAACTTGTGGGCAGTTGTTGCCAGAGCTACTTTTGAGACATGTATTATTATTAAGGATTATTCTGTACAGTGTTACCCGCTGAGATGCGGACGTGATTTGTAACTAGCATATATTGGATACATTTGATACCGCTGTCATGCGGATAGGATTGTTTATTATTTCTTGACTTGTAGCACTAACAAGGAGTGCAGTATTATTATTATTGTGTTGTAAAATAAACTTTATATTTGTCTGCTGAAACGGACTTAGGTCAGTTTATAGTATTTGTCTTGTCACGTGTCAAGAGTACTTCAGGAAGCAAGAACCCAGCTTTACACGATATTCACATTCTGTTACACAATCTCCTATGATGAAGATTGGGGGAGGGAGTATCTAGGGGGTGCATATGCTCATCAGTTAACACAGCTCGAGTTATAATCCTCTAAGTCAAAAAAATTTCACCAGTAAGCGACTTCAAACTCCAAACGGTGAGGTAGGCAAACGGCCTCTGCTTCACAGTCACACACCCTAAACATCACCATTTTGATTGAATTTCTTCAAAGAAGGAACAAATAACGTCCCCTGCGGTACCACATTCTGTGCGGTGGGTTTCATGATTTTTATATCCGGCTCATTAGTGGTCAGCTTACGTGTTCAGAAAAAAAAAATAGTTTGGAGCCTGTCAGAAGCTATGAGGGACGATGATGGAGCGAGATAGGCCACGCTTTACAAGTGTTTGCTAAGACGCACCTGGACATCATCCCAAGAAGATTGTCGCAAAAAGGCACGCAAGTGTGGGTGCCTCTACATCCCCGTACAGTTCCACATCCCTATGAGGGGAAGGGGGATGGCAGCTTGGTCGTGATAGATGTGTTTTCAAATATAAATATAGAAACTAGAACTATTTCCGTCCCCGAATAGCGCGATGCTATATAAATAGTAATTTTGAAATATGTAATTGCACTTTAGAGAGGAACTATGTAAGCAAATGAATCCAGGACCAAAAAAAAAACAACAAAAAAAACAACACATACTTGTCCGCAGAATTAAAACAGAAAAGAATCATATCGTGTTGAAAGAAAGAGAGGGCGAATAACCCTAACCCCTTGACTGTGTTGTCATAGTTACAGTAAACATATCCCAGCAAACCATAAAGTGTGAAGATGTTCGTTATACACAAACAAACATACACAAACAAACATACACAAACATGCCAAGCCAACAAGCTAGTTCTCGGATCTGCAAGGGGCAACAGCAGACGATGACTTGACGAAGGATATGTTTAAAAACAAAACAAAAAACAAACAAAATAGATAACCTTCCGGGACCTGATGAAGCACGGGTAATAAGAATTCAGCTTCCTGTTATGAGCACAGCAGGACGTGATATGGATAACACACTACATTCTACAGGGGTAGTTTGGGGGGGGTCGATACGAAGTATAACAACCGTATGAGAATCATGGACATTACAAAGTAGAGTAATTCCCGATATAATCTCAATCAAAAATTAATTTCCATTTCTGAATTATTATTTTTTTTTAATCTATATTTGTTAAGGTTATGCATATTGTTAACAAATACATCGTTGCTTATTGTATTTTAAATCATGTGACTGTGTATAGTATTATTTCTGCATGTTATGTAATGAAATCTATCTCTGTTTACATTCATAAGTAAAGTATATGAAATTAGCATATATTTTTTATTCATACATTTAAATATCAGTGTTATTTAAACAAATATTAAAGGACAAAACGACACCTTATAGTTTAAGAAAAGAAAACCAAATAAAACATAAATAATATTATATAATATTGTAACATATATTTATGCATACACTTTTTAAATAAATTTTATTATCCGTCATCTATATTATAAGTTACCCCCCTTGACGACGTCAATGGCACTGAGGTTATCTATCTCCCGAATGATAAACTATTTTTTTTCCCTTGGCAACAGTTTAAGCCTTAAGCCTTGGTAGAGATTCTATACAGTACAGGTACATTTTTATTTATTTTATTTCCATTTTTAAAAATATTTGTTATTTCGAAACGGGCCAATAATTTAATTTAGTGATGGAGGCGAAATTAAGTCTCTCTGGTAATCTCCCTTCTAATGCAAAGATATAAATTTCATTTAGCAAAATGCATTTAATGACAATGCATTTCGTTGAAACTGGATTTTAAAATTCGAAAGAAATATGGATAAAAATATCAATCTTCTTATTATCAAGACTAACATATCTATTCTATATTTTAATTTTTTTGTACTATACCAAATATTAACAATATTAACAATGTAAGTGCAACAGAAAGAGAGACTTACATTGTTCTCTTTAGGTAAAGTTCACTTCTAATAGTTTACAGCAGTTTAGTTGTAAGTAAAGTAAAGTTTCTCCATTCAGACTCTGCGATCTATGGGGCAGATGATGTAAAGGTCATTTGTTTATGTGGCTTGCACAACGACCAACCGCATTTACTTTTCCCCAACTAAAGTCAGGTACCCATTAGAGCTGGGTGGAGGCGCAAAAAATTAAAAATCCCAGTCTTCACCAGGATTGGAACCCGAGACCTCGGTTCGGAAGCCATGCGCTTTACCGCTCAGAACACCGCATATAAATGTACTATTATATTATCATTTATGAGGAAATGCTTCATATCTCAAAACTTGAACTCCTAACTACCTTCCAACAAACAAACCACGTTTTTCTTCTGTACAATTCACGTAACAAAAAATTTAAAAAATGACTAATTATGATTATACTAGGCCCTACTGGTTTATCTCTCCCGAGTCTAGGGAGTTCCGGTGACTCAAAGCCCAGCTTGTGATATAGATATATTCTAATTGATTTTTTAAACAAATCTCAGCATTAGGACCACGGCTTAAGTCGACAGAAGGTCAGTTGTAAATCAACAAAAAGGGACTCTTATTGCTAGCGTGATGCACCATGATGCGCCTGGTCATCCGCTTACATAGTTGCGCCACTATGAGTAAAAACAAAAAATATTTTGGCTATAGATATCTAGTAATGCACCTACGCGGGCGTAATAAAAACAGCTACGGCCGTCAGATCAGATAAAAATAGATTTAGACGCCTCGAGACCGGCTCGTGAGATTAGATAGTAACTCTATAAACCTTTATCACCTAAGGTCTAGGGTAAAGAGGAGTTCGCGAACAGAGAGGATGGGGGGGGGGGGGGTGAACAGGAAAGATAGGGAGCAGGAAAGGGCGCCTGGCGAGATCGTTCGGAAATCTCTGACGTAAAGATTAGGACAGGTACATGAGATAAAGTTTTATAGAACAGGGGAGGAGGGCTGGGCTAGAGGGCCAAGGATGGAGTTAAGTCGGCGATTCTCACATCGATTGCATGTACCCCCTTTCCATCACCCCGACACGTCTTAAAAAGTCCACTATACACAGATACCGTATTACTTTTGTTTTCTTCATTACATTAGTAAAATGTGTGTGTGTGTTTTCTCCAAGGTAACGCGGTAAGGGGAGCGTTGGTTGGTTGTTTTGGTGGTGTAGGATGATGAAACGACGAGCTGGTCTGTCATAATGAATGCTAATGTAAGTCACGTGGGTGATTGTTAAGAGGGGATTTTTTGAATGAGAGACGCGAGACAGAAAGGACGTTTTTTATTTATTTATGTAGTGAGTTATACCCCTTGTTTCACTTCTCATTTCACTTGTTTCATGCTTATATTTCATTTCATATTGAATCTACAAATATTGTTATAACCCTGACATGCACACCGCCACCCAAGTACTGCAATAGGTGCGCACTGTTAGAGACTCGACAGAGAAGGAGTGTTGACACTGGAGAAGATAACGAAGTCCCGCCCATGTCTAGAGCTGATGAAGAAGCTATGCTCAAAGCAGACATTGTTATTGTGTGTTTGTGGTGTCCTGTGAATAAACACCTGTATTCGATGGGTCGCCTTCCAGTCAATTTATGACGATATTAATACATAAAAGTTTTATTCAGATTTAATTAAAATAAAATCTGTTCAAGTTAATTTCAAGTTTATTTTATAAAGCTTATTTTATAAAGAATAAAGTTTAGTGTACTAGATGTTTGAAGAGACAAACCAACGAACGAGCAAAAATATATACTGTCTTCCTTAACAAAATCTCAGTTTACTCATTAACCACGAGAGTGTACCCCTTGCCACGGGTTGAGATGCGCTGAACTCAAAGTAGCCAAAGATAGATTCTGTTGGAGCTTGAGATGATAAATTATATATTTAGGAGTATTTAGAACCGTGAGACGAAGTGTGTCATAATGTTCCAATTCAATCGGGTCTATGTAAGGCTAAAACTAGCAAGTGATAGAAAGTTACAAAATGTATTCACAATAATGGACAGACATCAGGCATTAAGTTCTAGCCTGCTGGTAGTATGATTTCAGTGAAAGTTTTGACAAAGACTTATAAAAGGAAGTTATTTTAAAGGCTGAGAAAGTCCTTCATACATTGCCCAGACGTATAAGCTCTTTCGAACATTTCCCAAAACTCCGTCAAGACCCTTATCTTACCCATGTCAACCAAGTCTTTCTTATTCATTTAATCTAGACCCACCCAAATCTATATTTCATTACTGTTGTAGACGGTTGTTGACTTGTAACACCAAACTGCTGGTAGACAACTAAAACGCTGTAGGAGTATTATATTTTAACTTGTAAAACTTGAAATAACTTGAGTAACTTCTTTGTGAATAAAGATTTTATAAAGTTTTTTTGCAATATAGAAAAATTCAACTTGAGATGAAACACAATAAATAGAATAGACTTAACTCATAATATAAAATGGCTTTTGAACAAAATCAAACGCATTACGAAAAAACACGTCTTTTCACTCTGGCAATCTGAAGTCGTCTGTCGTACCAAAGACCGCTGACTGACAATGCCACTTCTCTTGCATCATTTACACTGTATAGTTAACCTCGTCCCATCGACACCATAGAAACACACACAAACACACACTCATAACGCTTGCTCCCCGTCTGTGCGATGTGGCAGCGAGCTAATGGTCTAAACTGCCCACAGGTTGTGACCTTGCAGGTGAGTGTTGAGGCCTTCTCTAACGCATGGTCTCGATGGAATGACGTATTTTTGAATAGCTCCTGATCTAGATTCAGTGTGTGAGTGTGTTGTCACAATGAAGTTTTAAACATTTATTGACTGCATTCGTTATTCGTGTTCAATGTTTCCAAATATTGTACTAGTGTTTTCCTGCTGTTAGTCGAGCTCATTTGTTAATATCAGCTAAGTGAAAAGAACGCAAATACTCATACATTTTGTGTGTGTGTTTGACAGTCACAACGTGTATGTGCTTGTGTGTGTGTGTGTGAAAGTGACAACATGTATGTGTGAGTTTGCGTGAAAGTGACAACATGTATGTGTGTGTGCGCGCGCTGGAACGTGACAACTTGTAAGTGTGTATATGTGAAAGTGACAACGTGTATGTTTGTGAAAGTGACAACATGTATATGTGTGTGCGTGCGTGAAAGTGACAACGGTTATGTATGTGAGTGTGACAACGTGTATGTGTGTGTATGTGTGAAAGTGACAACGTGTATGTGTGTGTGTTTATGTGATTAATGACAACGTGCGGTGAATAATAATGTGTGTATGCGGGCATACTTTAAAGTGTGTGTGTGTGTGTATATATATATGAGACTGGCACTGTGTTTACGTGTTCTAGTATGTGCACTAAAATAAATTTCAAGGAGTTCAAACAAATGCAAACGTTAAGGCCCTATATGATCGTCTGGATGGCAAGGAAAAACTCTGGAAGCATGAAGAGATTGAAAGTATTGTTATAGTGTCACGTTTTGAAAGGGAGACTAAAACAGCGGTCTAATGGGCTCTACGACATATTCACGTCTGCACATCTACACATTGCTGACATGGGCTGATATCCATTAGATAGTTGAATTAAAATTTGCCACATCTAGACACAGAATGAATCGTTACATCACGCGCAGGTGTCCAGATGTGAGACCTAAATAAAGGTAGTATATCCTAGAGCCCATTATCTCACTATTGAAATCAGTCAGTATGTGCACTCTACGTGCAAGAAGTTGTGTGTCTGCGTGTTGGGTTCACGAATGTACTTACATTAGTGCACAGCTGATTGGTCAGTGTCTGGACCTTCTCCTGAGCAATGAGCAGATCTCTCTTTAATTTCCTCACCTACATTAGAACAGATTTGAAAGTAAAGAAGTGGACAGTGGTAAACCTTGACGTAATGAAAATCTATTAATAACTATTTTAAAAATATCTTCTTTTAATAAGGTTGACTTGGGCCTACTTTGTGATGGTCAGAGAATATAAATCAATATTTATCGAATGCTTTGCTCTGTATTTTGAAAGTATGTTAAAACTTAAGCTGTTTTTCATAACGAAATTCTTATTGTATTCATAGACTGGACACGTAGCTAACCAAAGTGGAGGAGGACTGCCACATGGGTTCAACAATGTCATGTAACTAGATCCAACTTCATTCTTAAAACCACAAGTCCTTAAAACCACAAAATGTAAATCAAAAACGTTTCCTTATTTAACTGTAATCTTTGTAACACAACTCGATCTAACTTTCGTTAATAATAAACCACTGGTCTCTAAAACAACTAAATATAGATCTGAATCTTTGGAAACAGCTAGATCTAACTATATTTTACAATAAACCACAGGTCTCTAAAACAACTAAATATAGATCTGAATCTTTGGAAACAGCTAGATCTAACTTTATTTTACAATAAACCACTGGTCTCTAAAACAACTAAATATAGATCTGAATCTTTGGAAACAGCTAGATCTAACTTTATTTTACAATAAACCACAGGTCTCTAAAACAACTAAATATAGATCTGAATCGTTGGAAACAGCTCGATCCAGCTTCATTCTTAAGACCACAAGTCTATAAAACAAATGCCTGTATTCCTTGATGTATTCTTGACAGATTCTTGATTCGATTGATTCCATTTTTCCTTTCAAACTTAGACAAAATTGTTAGTAATCTGAAGGTTTTTGCCATTTTTAGATGAGTAGTTGAAATTTTGAGACTTGTCTACTTTAATTTGTTCAACACTTTATAACATGACTACACTTTGTCATAACCCAACGGCACGACCTAGAAATATTTCTTCTTGGGTAGGGTGAGAGAGGGCGCCACTGGTTAAAGTTAGAGAAACACTGATCTAGACACTGGTGTACTTAATTATGCAAAACAAAATAAAGTTGGACATACCTCATGGGCGTGTTTTTCTTCAGCCTAAAGAAAAAGAAAAAACAAAACAAAACATTACTTTCAAGGTTATTTAAAAAAATATATAAAAGGCCGAACTTGATTTTCAAGAGCCAACATTAAATTGTTTGAGACATTATTATCATAGTAGTTATAAGCTCATGGTATATATATATATATATATATATATAATCAACTTAATACATTTATAAAGATACAATCAAACCATCAAAATAAATACATAATTAGTTAAAAATAAAATTACAAAATAACCAATTCTATATTGACGATTTGAGCTCCATTGCCGCCCTACAGAACCATAATTGACTGAGTTGATCTCCTTCTCACCAATGTTTCTAAAGTTGACTCCCCCACGTAGTTGAACATTGTTGTGTATATCACGAGGATGGGCCGAGAGTTTGCCCGAACAGAGGACAGACAAATATGGTGGATAGGAATGGGTAAGAAGAACATGTGCCGATGTTTTTGTCCTGATATGGGAAGGAGATGAATTAGTAAAGCCTTTCTTGTACTTTGGACCATCTTAAACTAAGTAACAACTTCCAAGAGAAAATCTCTAACTAATGTTGTTAATCCCTGTAACAACTTCAAGGAGATAATCTCTAACTATGTTTTTATTCTCTGTAACCACTTCAAACAGATAACTCTTCAACATTGTTATGTAGACCAAAGGATCTATAAAATTGCCTGTTTGCATATAAGGAAACAATAAAGAAGATCTTAGAGAGAACTCTATAAATGTGTTCTATTTGAAATGGTCACAGCTTTAGGTTAGACAAAAGTAAAACAAGAAATGGAAGTAAATAAAAGAGTATTATGTCAAAATTCGACTCGATTCACCTTGACTTGATTAACTCTTTCTCTCCGTAATTATTTACCACATTCTGGTGGAATCAACGTTGGTATCGTCAGTTAGGAGAGAAAGAGTTAAAGAATGACGGCGTTTTAGTACTGACATATACGCATGGGGTTTAGAGTTCATCGCGTGTGTTAACTCAAGAATTATATTGTAGGTGTCTTCCGAGTCCGAGCATAAGTGAGGAATGCGGAATTTCCGTAGCTGCGCAGCCCCAGTTGTGACCTACATATTTTGCCACATCCAGAGCAAGCATAACCACTGTCCGCAGGTGGTCGATTTAAATTTTCTATTCGCAGTCTGCATCTGCCCTCGGCAGCGGATTTTCTTGTAGTCTCAAATGTGTATCCCTGGTCTTTGTGAGTGACCTCCAGCTGTCTCGTTCTGAGGTCGCATGCACACCAGGTGCTCTCTTCTATGTCAGACAGTTGGGTAATCACCCTACAAGTTCACGCTAAGGGCTTGCATATAATCAGAGCAGACATGATTTGTGTGAGGTCTGTTGTCACTACGCCCCCAATCCCTTCTCGGGACTTATCGTAGACACAGGTTTGTTATTTGGAACTGGCAGGATCGACGTTTTGTCCGCATAAACAGCACAAAGTTTTGTCTGCCTACTCAAAATGACGCTTTTTCCTCCTAAAGAATACGTTTTTGTTGGGTTTTTTTTTTGCCACCTAAACAGCGAATATAAAATGTATTCAAACATCATCTAAATTCAAATTATCTAAATGGAGCTGTTGAGGTTAGTACCCCCCCCCACACACACACACACTATATTTCTATTGGTTACTTACTGAAGAATACAAAGACGATGAGCTGGACACCAGGGACAAGTTGGACCCGTGCACTGTGGTGGAAGAGAACAAATAAAATGACGTCAGGATAAAGTTTCATCAGATCTATGACAAGTACCATTGAACATGCAAAGATCACTGAACATAAAGGCACGCCATTTCCCTATTTAGAGACTCCATGCAAAATAAAGGCGTCTATATAACAGCATATAAAAATAATTGTATATAATCATAAGTCTTTTTTTTTTATACTAAATCTTACATCTTACAGGCCTTTGTAATATGAAAGTAGCGGTAACACATTTAATTCTATTTCAAAACAATAACAACCTGCTTGGATTAATGGGGATTTATAACAGAGATGAAGGGTATAAGAAAATGAAGGTATAGTTATACAAATACTGATAGGTTTACTGCATATTCATCATATGACATCAGTAGTGTAATTGATCTTTAATATATAATAATCGAAACTGTCGTGGCTTTGGTAAGACACTTAGTAAGGGGAGGTAAATGAAATAATATTATACAAAAATGCAACTTATGTTACTTAATCACGTGATCATTTTTTAAATTGGATTTCGTATTTAATTTTCTTCCAGAGTTTGTTTTTTACATTTCATTTAAATAAAATAGAAATAAGTATAGTTTATGTATATTTAGATTCATTGTTATTTACTGTGTGTGTTTAGTTCCGAAATGATCATATTGCTATTAACTGCATGGGCGTAGCCAGAGGGGGGGGTCTTGGGGTTCAACCCCCCCCGAAATGAAATCCCCCCGCTGGGGGGGGGGGGGTATCGGTATTTATCGACTGATTTTTTGCTTTGATTTTGTTTATTTTAGGTGAGATTTTAATACTAAACTATCACTTGCCCAGCACAGCAAAGGAGGTTTTGAGTTTAAAACCCCCTACCAGGGATTTTTTAGTTTAAAACCCCTGCCAAGGGGGTTAAGGGGGTTTTGAGTTTAAAACCCCCTACCATTGGGGTTCGAGTTTAAAACCCCCTACCAGGGGGGTTTGAATTTAAAACTCCCCTACCAGGGGTTTTCGCATTTAAATGCCCCTCTTTTATAAAACAAAACAAAAAAAAAATGCAAACAAAGCAAATTATACACTCGACATGTTATGAGTATATTCAAAGGTGTTTTGAGTTTAAATTCCCCTCCAGTGGAGTTAAAGTGGATGGAAGCTAAAAATTACATTTTCAATAATAAAAAAAAAAGAAAATACACACTCAGAAATCTATGAGCTTTGCCAAAAGGAGTTTTGAGTTTAAACCCCCCTTCAGTGTGGTTTGATGCTAAAAAAATACCTCTTCAATATAAAAAAAAGCAAATTGCACACTAAAATTATTTGAGCGTAGCCAAGACAATTGGGGGTTTTGAGTTTAAATCCCTCTCCTACAGATGGATTTTTTAAAAGTTTAAAACCCCTTCAGATGGTTTTGAGTTTAAAATCCCCCAACAGAACGTTTTGAGGTGGAAAACCTCCATCTTCAATATTATTCTCAAGCAAACTACAGTTACTAAATTCTATGACCGTAGCTAAATGGGGTTTTGAATTTAAAAAAAAAACAACTCCAGAGATTTTTTAGTTTAAAACCTCCAACAGATGATTTTGACGATAAAACTTCCCTTTCGATATAAAATCTAAAGCAAACTATTATCACTTAATTTCAAGAGCGTATTTAAGAGAGGTTACATATTTCAACCAGTTGCGGGGCTCAATTAATAAAGTGCAGTGAATCTACCGAAATTGAAAAACACTAAATGTGGCTCAACAAAGATGGCTAAGACAGATTTTAGGAGTCAGTTATAGAGATCGGATCTAAATCAAAGAAATCCTATGCCGAACTGGGAGTCGACCCGTTAGTAAGATTGTGACAGAGCGTCGCATGGGGTTTGCGGGACATGTTCTTCGACAAAATGAATTACACATAAAAAGAGTTGCGATGACATCCTAGTACAACTTGGCGCCACACATTCATGTGGGTCCTCAGAGCAGGTGGGAAAAGGCTTCAGACATTACTAGTGACAGATTTTTGTGGAAACAGCTTGACGGCAAGTGCGCCGAACGGCGCGGGAGGGTCTAGGTCAGTAAGAATAGCACATTAGGTTTTTGAAATAAAACTTTTTAATAGCATTAAAATGCACTGTAGATACCTCAGAATATGCATTTTTTTGTTGGCTTTCAATATCAGAAATAGTGCATGGCGGCGGGGCTCCGCCCCGCGATGGGGGAGCTTCTAGCGCTCACTCAGACCCTATTGCTGGCAATGGCGAGAAGTCAACAATTTTCCCACAAACTCCAGGAAGAACCTATTCTAGGGCACAATAAGAGTCTTCCGAATGAATGATGGGTCAGAATGTAATAAAGATTATATACACACACACACATACATACTTATAAATATATTTTTTTGCGTGGGTGGCGGGGGGGGGGGGGAATCCCCCAAACCCCCCCCCCCACCACCAAAAAAATCCTGGCTACGCCCATGATTAACTGTAACATAAATAAGTCAGAGCCGGCCTTAGATAATTGGAGTTCCTAAAGAAAATGTAATTGGTGGCCCCAAATGAAATAAATACATAATGAACAGTGTAACCTAGTGTAGTCCAACTATAACAATAGGTAAAAGTCTCGCTAAGTCTTCACTAAAAAATATATAAGTCCTAAGCAAGGCCCCCACCAATCGGAGGCCCTAGGGGGCTACTTAGTTTGCCTATGCCTAAGGCCGGCCCTTCGTAAGTAGAAACTAATGTTATACACCTTCCAGAACTCTATAAATGTAATCCTATTTATAATATTTATAGGCTACACCGTCAAAATATAGCTGCTTGTCACTATGATTCATAATTAACAACAACTACACATTAATGAATTAGATTTATGTGAACTAAAATTGTAAAGTACCACAGTGTAACATATAAAAGTTCTATTATTTGTTGTCTATTTACTAAACTTAAAATTATATTTAAAGAAGTTACAACAAGCATGCATACTCATGCAGTTAGCACACATAAGTACAATGCTTTCAAACATGTCTAGAAGTGTTTAAACTAACAAAGGTGTGTCTTGGAGTGTTTAAACTAATAAAGGTGTGTGTATGTGTGTTTCAACTAAGAGAGTTATGTCTTGGAGTGTTTCAACAAAGTTGTGTCTTGGAGTGTTTCAACTAAAAAAGTTGCCTGTCTTAAGTGCTAATCATTTAAACAGTGGCCCCATACCCCAAACAATTTGTGATATCCAGGGCTAGGGTATTGTGAACACATTTCCAGAACCTTGTATTTTAAAGAAAATTATTAAACTAATACATAAATAGGTGATATCTTATTGGAAGTTCTAAAACAAGCTGTGTATAAGAAACTTTGTTTGAATGATTTGAAGTATAAAATTCAGATCTAGATAAAGGGCTTTGATCTATTCCATAGACACACACATTGATAAACCATTTCACTAATTAACTTTAATAATATAATGAAATTAGTTTCTCTTTAATGAAACTTGACCCTGGCAGTGCCAGAGAATTAATACTCGTTTGCTTCTAACATAATTATAAAAATAGTAATAAATTTTATTACATTGTAAAAAATGTAGAGGGGCATGGTGGCCAAGTTGTGAAGCAAATGGCTTCCAAATTCCAAACCAAAGGGTCATGAGTTCAAATCCTGATGAAGACTGTGATTTGATTCTAGGTCACCCGAGTCTAAACAGTTCTAATAGATACCTGACTTATGTTAGTGAAATTAAACGCATTGGGTCATTGTGGTGATCACATGACACCCTAAATAACAGTCAGCTATAGAAATGGAAAAACTATAAATCCTCAGCCCCCCCCCCCCCCATATAGATCACAAAGTCTGAAAGTGTTGGCTTTTCTTTTCTTACATTGTAAAAAAAAGTTTTTAGAAATTTTATATTATTAAGAAGTCAATTTGAAAGATCTGTGATATTAATTAAAGTGTGCTCTTCTGACAAAACATTCCTGTTAATATCATGACATTCAGACATATGTACCAAAAAAAAAAGGAAACTGAAAAGATAAAGAGACTTTGATGAAAAGGTGACAGTAACAGTCTATAGGGGTGACAAAGAGATGACAGAAATGTGAAGTACAAGTTGTGGTCAGGCCTGCCAGGTAGAGTAAACTTACCAGAGGACAGAAAGGAACTGTCACTAAAGAATGAGTAGCCCAAGACAGAGGTGGAGGCTCTACGAACACCTGAGTGACAAAAACATGCAAAGTAAACAGCCATTAAATAAAAAAAAAACAGCAACAACGATCATATCTTGATGCACAATCACAATCATAGCTAATACACAATCAAATCAATGCAAACAAAAATTACAAGATAAAAAATCTCAAACTAAAAATAACATTTAATTAAGCACATTTAATTCCATGCTTCTTTAGCATAATGGTGCATTCCTTCCACTGGTTAAACTAGGACAAATGGGAAAGCAGTATTTGTGTTATGTCAGCCTTCAACCATGAATTTGAAAGATTTAGTTGATTTGTTTTATGTCAATTACCAGTAATGCAAGGATTTAGAAATTTCATAAAAACAAAATAATGAAAAAAATGCACCTTTTAAACATAATTTAAACAAAAATGTAAATGACATTTGACATTGGCATTCAATGAGATGACACGTGAGTACGTGTGGCAGTGGGTGGTATGTAAGGGGAAGGGGTGGACATCATGTATTTTATGATTCCTGGTTGTGACGTGTCTGCCGAAGAATGCTCATTGATTCTTTTAGGAAAGGACAGGGTTGGGGGGTTCCAATCAGCAAAAGTAAATACCTCCTTGAAGCAAGATATGTATGTTCAAAAAAGAAAATGCTTAACTTTATTAACTTTAAAATTATTTTTTTTTCTTTTTTTTGTTTCAGATTTTTTAAAACTATAATTTTTAGTTTTGAGAATTATAAAACAAGCATAATGCTAATTTTGTTTTTTAAATAATGAAGAATATGGTTAAGAATTTTCTTTAATTAAAAAGTAAATCTATATAAAGATGTAAATAATATATAAGAATACTAAATGGTGATTTTTATAAATATTTAAATATATTTCTTTTGTGTTTGTGTTAAAGATTGTATGGAGTATTCTTCAGCACAATATTATATTCTAATTTGTAATTTGACAATGCTATCTTTTATGCGCACATATAGGTTTTTCTGTATTATTGCATACATTCTATACACTGTATCTTATAAATCGACATAAGAAATTTATGCCAATAGAATTGCCTTCACTAAAATACATATATTTATTGTAAATAAGGAAAATAACTATTCTCAGAATGTGACAAGTCCTAACTTTCAGGATTGCCTCCCTTAGCTCAAGCTTTATAAACTAGGGATACATCTTTATAAAGTAAGGGTTGAAAAAAACAGCATTCAGTATTTTCTTCAATTTTGTTATGAAACTTTTTTTGGGGGGGTGGGGGGAGATACTTTAGGTAATAAACAATGGATTGGCGGTGGACTGAACGTGACCTACGACTATTGGTAAGAACTGCATGCAAGAAAAAATTTCATTACCTAGGGGTCTGAATCTAAATCTTTACTCATTTTTTTGCTCCTAAAAAAAGCTACTTTCCGTTTCAAAACAGGGGAGATTACTCTTATTATTTTAGAATATGGTAAAAAGAATGCTAGTCTGCCCTTGTTGATTTTCAAAAACCTGACGAAAACTTTTCTAACGTAATTTCTTCATGTATTATGTTGCGCTGTCTTAATGTAACATTTTAAACTAGTTTTAACTTCATTTACTACATTTACTAGTGATTCTTCTTTGACACTTCTGATCATCTGAAAAAAACAAACTAATTCACATTTTCTACATAGTTTTGTTATTAATTAAATCCAATACTATTACATTAAAATGTAAATGTAAACTCTACCACTAAGTAAAATAATATTATGCTTTGTATTGTTACATTCGTTAACTAGGAAGTTCACTCCATTATTTAACAATCAATCTAAGTGCCACAGTGTTTCATTAACTGATATTTTTATGTTCAGTGCTTTAGTATAGTGAACTGTCTCACCACCCCTACAACGGGAAAGTCATGGGACATTAAGATTTCAAGAGAATGAAGCTTTAAATCATTATGATGACATCCCAGTAGGTGTAATGATCCTTTAGGATGGAATAACTATTAATAATTGCCCTAATCTTAATACATACGTCAGTATATAATTGT
This sequence comes from Biomphalaria pfeifferi, assembly GCA_030265305.1. Classification (NCBI taxonomy): domain Eukaryota; kingdom Metazoa; phylum Mollusca; class Gastropoda; family Planorbidae; genus Biomphalaria; species Biomphalaria pfeifferi. The sequence continues at coordinate 933,244 of JASAOG010000153.1, forward strand.
GGGTGATCATATAAGTATTTAGTACTGAGTCACTTTATCTCAGAGTGCTTAGATGTTACTTTAGGGTACGAATAGATGACATCCCTATTAGTGAGTGTTGGAAAAATGTTAATGAGATGAATTATCCACACAAACATATAGTAATTAAAGAAAGAGCTATCGAACCGATTGAAAATTAAAAAGGGGAGACCAGCAAGCATTAAAACCAACAAGGTAAATGATCAAGCAGTTAAAACAAGGGCACACGAAGAAAGTGATCAAACTGAAGAGATGCCAAAGATGGAAAGGGGAAGTAAGTGCTTCCGGTCACACTTACAGCTATCACCTTCGTCTCGACTGGCCCGCTTGCCCAGTCCACCGCCCTGGGAGAAGGGCATGCTACTCTGAGTGTTGGAGCGAACCATGTTTGGGCCACAGACGGGGCCGATGGAGCCCGGGCTGTACGTCATGGGGTAGGTAAAGCGGTAGGACTGGCTGAGGGTGGGCGAGGCAGGGACAGTGTGGCACTGGGGGCTGGCCAACTGCGTGAAGGAGCCGGTTCTAGGGAGGAGGTCCTCGCTAAAAGAGGAATGCTTAGTGCTGCAGTAGGCACTGTCGGACTTGATACTGTTTGATCGGTGGAGGCAGTGAGATGAGGAAGAAGAGAAAGAAGACAGGGGCGGCCCCGCGGTGTCCGCGTGGTGGGCCAGCATTCTAGCATTGGTCAGGGCACGGGCTTGCTGGATTTGCGCCTGGACGTGAGGGCTGGCCAGGGACTCGAATGTTTCAGAGTCCGACATGGCGTGAGAGTGGAAAGGGTGGGGGGCGTGGGGAGGCAGGGGCGGAGGAAGACCAACACCTGACATTGTCGATTTCAACCACATACTTGCTGGGCCCACAGAGGGGCTTCCGAGACTTGAGTTTCTGGGACTGGAGGCGAACTCTAGAGGAACGTAGTTGGATCCTGGTATCCGAGAGTGAAGCTCCTGTAAATTCACATAGTGGCTAGTGTGAAGCTCGCGCCCGTAAGTGGCATGCGGATTGGAGATTATTGTTCCTCCCACCATCAGCTGACCAGGGCTGGACTGGTCCCCGTTGGGAGATTTGCTTAAACTATTTTTGCTGCCAAAAAGGCGACGACGCCCGAGGGAATTGGACTGAAAGTCGCGATCTGTTTGAGTACATCCGGTAGATTTGCTCGGGGATATACCACCATTTTTCTTCTTCCGGTCAAGGGTGGAGGAGCTGAACCCTTCCATCATAGCTACATCGGGGTTCATGGGCTTCCCCGAGGCACTGGCCGGTCTGGGCAACATGAGATCCTGCATCGAGAGCTGCCCCGTGTCGACGCCATGTTTCGCCAAGCGGCATCCCACAGTGGTTGAGCCTTGACCCTTGGTCGCTGATCCCTTGCTGCTTCCATTAGAAGAATTGCTGGCGTTGCTGAGAGGACGCCTATACCCAAACTGGGTACCGGCACCATTGCTGCTAGGGACGTTATTTGAACTGCCGCCGCCTCGGCCCGCCTGAAGACGCCTCATACTAGCCTCCATTAGGTGCGACTGGTCTGTGTTTGTCTCAGTATCTTTCTTTACACCCGGGCCAGGGGAGTACGGCCGGTGCGGGGACTCGTAGTCACCCTCGGAGTGATAAGCGTAGTCCGGGTTGCTGCCGCTGGACATCTTCCTGAGGGAGCTGTATCCGCCATCGCTTCTGGACGACGGCCAGCCATAGCCGTAGCCGTAGTCGCTGGGGTCGCTACTCAGAAGCTTGTTAGGATCATTGCTAAGGTACTTCCCTGGCTGAGTCAAAGAGTAGGCGCGACCCCAGGGCCCAGGCGGCTCTCCATTGTAATCTGTACCCATAAAAGCGCTGGTGCCCAAATTGGGCACCCTCTTGCCCACCAATCCTGACTGAGAGAACGGCAGCCCACACGGGCCCCCTCCGCCATTGTTAAATCCACTGAGTATGTCTTTAGGGGCTCGTTTGAGGCTGTTGTAAGGGTTGTCAGAGAGGTGGCCCTGGGATGAGCCCGTCAGGTTCTCGTCAGTGCTAATCTCAGCAATGGTGTCGCTTATTTCACCGCTGCTGATGGAACTACTGTCGTCAAAACTGAAAATAAACAAGAAAAAAAAAGCTGTTTAGAATGACTGTAAACACAATGTGCTGTCTCAATAACTACAATATATACTGAACTAAACATAGTCACGTACATTATAAGGGCTATATCCAGGGCCGCCTTATACCATTGCAACGTATGCGGCAGCAATGGGCCCTGCACTTTCATAGGCTCTGCGCTAATTCTAGGTGTAAATTATTAAATTAAACCATTTTAACTTATATTTATTAACAAGGTTTCCGCGGTCTCCTGATTTTCCAGGACCTGGAAATCTCATGAAATTGCAAAATATACGAAAAAGTCATGGAAATCTGAAATTATTGAAATCTCCTGAAAAGTAATAAAATCTCCTGAAAAATAGATAAAGTTGTCATTTTGGGGTGTCAATCCTACGTGTGAAAAAAAAAGGCATTGTCAGCTTTCATTTAATAAAAATGTATTGCAAAGATTAATGTATTTTCTTATACAAAATCTTAACCTTAACATTATGCTTTTCCCTACCCAGACTGGGCCCCGCGCAGTCAATTTCTAATAGGGTCCCGCAATGGTTAGGGCGGCCCCGGCTATATCTATCCTCTCTGGGTCTATAAATGATTAATTAAATTCTTAAGACTCCATTCATTTCTTATCTCTGTAACACTGTCACCTTTCCGTTTGTATTCAGCATAAAGTATCTAAAATAGAAAGTTTCAAATTGTGTCCTGACCAAGTTGTAGACAGAAACATGATAAATAAAAGAACCTAGCATTACAGTTATATATATATATATATAAGTGGTACACTAGGATTAAAGTACCTGTAAGTTCTCTTAGGTGATGACTAGTTGCAATAATACAAATGTATAATATTTCCTTTTTATCTGTGAACATCTATATATCGATCTATATATTGATTAAAAACAAGTGACATTGTCTAATGTCCATAGAACTGGTTCACTTCGTGAAGATTTATGCATGCACTACGAACCAGAAATCTACAGGAATGCAATAAAGTGAAGGCCCTCCACCTGGTGTTAGAATTATATGCCAGATATTATATAAGAGTGAAGAGGTAATCCAAACACAGTAGCGCTTGTTACTGCCAAGGAGTTTTCATAAAATATGTTCTTGTCTCCCTTTAGTATTTCAAAGTTATCGTGTGATGAACTAGCTCTTTAAAATTGATGTAAAAAATTTCATAAAATCTCTTTGTATATTATAAAAAGCGAAAAAAAAAACAGAGAGAGAGAGAGTGGGGGAAGGAAAGAAATAGAGAGAAAGAAAAAGAAACTAAGAAAGACAGAGTTAAAGAGAGAGAGAGAGAGAGAGAGTGCGAGATATATTAGCGAGAGCAATTACAACACGAATTTTCTACTACATTTATTATCTTCTGTTTCATCTAGAAGCTGTTTTATTTTTTTTATATCCAATAACTTAGTTTATCGTCTATTATATAAATGTGAACTGTGTGTCCTCTTTCTGAAAGTAGATAAGTGATAGGGTCAAAGCAAAGAAAAGAAGATCTTGGTCATTCTTGGTTTATATCAATGAAAAGTACAAAGTATAAAGTCACGAAAAAGTCTGTACGAACGTTTATTTTAATGGACACAAGTGTCGACACTGGAGACTGTCAGTAAACCGGATTTAGACCTGATAAGGCCCTTAGCTATTAGATATATTGGGCCCTTTGAAAAGTAGCTTTTTCCTTTGTTATTTCTTCAGAATGATTGAAAATATCCCCGAGCAAGCTTTAGCGTATGTTGCCCTAGAGGTAAATCCAGCGCAGATGACGGGGAGGAAGTAAGTCTCGATAGCAGAGTTGGTGATGTCACGTAACCATCACCTTCTTGTTCAAAACAAGAGGAACGAGGAATCATGAAGCACGCACACAAACACTCGCACAAACACATACACAAGCAGCCTTGAATTCGCCCATTTTCACACGCACACAAACTCAGAGATACGCCTTTAAGGTACTTTTTTTAAAGCTATAACAAACCAACGAAAAATAATAATAATAAAATAGAAAATAAATTAAGATTTTAATTTCAGTTTGTTCTGGAGTAGAGAAGTTGAAGTCTTTGTAACTGGTAAAGGGGGGGGGGGAGGGATGGCTCAGTGGTTAGTTGTTCAGAAGTCGATCCAAAGTATTTATGTGGAGATAATGAGATACTGCAGAATGTTGATTGAAGCGAGACAAATGTTACGGTTAGTTGGCCTTGACCGATGTCCCTGAGATTAGCCATCATTATAAAAAAGCTGAGCGGGAGGGAGAGACACGGTTTGTCGCCACAAATAGTTAGGACCCGTACATTTGCTCAACCTATTGTCCCTTAGGTTTCTGGACTTTTTCTTGTAATGTTTAGAAATGTCTTAAGTTATTTATGGGTAACTTTTTACAAAAACTATGCTAGCTAGAGCTTTGAAATTTGGAAGTTTTGTTCTATGTTCATATTGAATCAAAACATGCTACCAGAATTACAATTTATGAAGTAGTTTCTAAGTTATGGCCTCAATACGTACCCCTACCCCAACCAGTTTTGACAGTTTTATGGTTCCCACACTAAAAAATTCATTTAAAAAAAGTTTTCTCTCTGATTGTAATAATTGTAGCATAATGTGATTCCTTAAGTATGTAAAGTAACATTAACTACCAGACGTCACTGTGTGTGTGTGTGTTTTGAAGACGACTTATAGTGGCTGAAATTTATGTGTGTGTCCGTGTGAGTGTGCTGTGTGATAGTTTAGTTGAAAAAGCCTAAGCGTCTTAACGTTAAGATTGTCTTAGTTCAATACCAAGAGGGGCTTCTTTAACAACAAAGCCCAAGAAGGACGTCGATTGTGACATAACACATATAATTAATTTAACAGGCAATGTCTTCGGTTCCGAGAATTAAGAATGAGTGCAGTATTTCACATGGCCATGCAAACCCTGTTGCGACCTGCACATTTTGCCACATCTAATGCAGACTAAGCCTTCGTCTGCTGGAAATCGACTGAAGTTCTCTTTTAGTCGTCTGCGCGTGTCTTCGAAGGGCTCTTCTATGAGTAATTGCTTTAGTAAGCCAATAAACTATTTTTGTTTACAAGCAAGCTATATTTACAAAGACTGCTAATCAACGCATAGACTATGTAATCACTAGTTCAGACCTACTTTAAAAAAAAATATTTGTTTGTATTTGAATGTAGTCAATATAATATTTGACGCTATTTTTTTTTTTTTTCAAAGGAAACCTCAGAATTTGCGCTATTTAATTTTAGCTTTATCATCATAGGAATCTTTGGGCTATTCACATTTATACTTATCGCATTATCGTTCCCGAATGAAGAATTGCTCATAGCCAATTGTCTATAAAATTACGGCATGCGTCTCAAAATAGCTTTTGACAACTAAGTTTAGTAACTGGCCTGCTCATGTTTATTCGACTCCATGCCTGGAGAAATAGTGCTCTACATGAAAAAAAAAAATACCACTAAAATGTACCAGGTTCTTGTGAAAGCGAAACGTGATGAGCATCTTCGAGTATCAAAATCTTTGGGAATGGAATTGTTGAATTGTCCCTTTCTTCAGTTTGTATCCTAAATAGTTCAGGTCTGCTTTGTCTCCCTTTTCTCTTTCTCTCCAGAATGTGGTCTCCCCCCTCCCCTCTCTCTTATTTACACCTCATGCTATTGTTTTAGCCACCACATGCTCTTATACTCACTGGCACACGCCGCAGTGAGTAGAAATCTGTTAGTTCTAAATGGCACTCGGCTAGTTGGCCTCGTTCGGTGAATACCATTAACAGATGATTCCAGGTCATGAATGCCGGTTCGGTTATATCCGGGAGAGTTAAAAAAAAAAGAGGGTTTTAATGTTTTCAGGTCTTCCATCACTCTCCCCTCCCCCCTGATCCCCAGCCACATACCTAGTAGTGTAGGTACATATTACTTTATTATTTTAACCAACCCCCTCTCACCATATCCATTGGTCTTACTATTAAGAGAATCGGGGAGGTGGGGGGGGGGGGGGTGAAGTCGAAAAGTCACGCGGTCCAATCACTAGGTGTCGGGATTTTCTCTCAAAGTTTACACCACCGGTATTAGGTTATTTTTTTTTTTTTTGTAGGCGGTACAATTATAAATATTGCTAGTTGTAAAACAACAACAAATAACACTATCATCATTTTATCCACATATTGATCTGTTTCCTTTAGTGTCACAATCCAGTCAAGTCGACTAAGTTTCAAAGTTCACACTTCTTTAGTCATAGAAAATATTTTTTGTATATAATGCATTAAAAATTTGAATTCAATTTTTTTTTTTTTTTGGACATGGGAAGAAAACAGAGTTTATACTTTTTAAAAACAAACATTAAACATTTTATTTCGGCAACATATGTATTAAATTGTTTTAGTCCATCCTCGTTTTGGTTATACAATTTACTTCGTGCGAGTGGTAGCAATAGTTAAATATCATAGTTACTTACTATTGATTTTATTTATAGCAAACGAATAATCTCATTGGGCTAAAGCAGCATCACTAGATCACTAAACATAGAGACACTTCACGACAGGTATTCTTATTTACAGTAGTACATTACGATTAAAACACTACCTCACGACTTACAAATACGAGGATCAACCTAATTAAATGCTCAAAGATAAATTTCGAATTCCATATGCCAGGAAAAGTCTTTCCTACAGCTATTAGAGCATAATCCCAGGAAAATTGATAAATAAATAGTGTCTCTCTAATTATAGCTTGGACGACAACTTAACATATGAAGAGTCGTAGGAACTCTTTTCTCATTGTGAATCAACTTCAGTCATTTATAAGATAAGATAAGATAAGGGTACCAAACTACAAGATCCACAAAAGAGATAGGACCAAAGCGCTCTGAGCATGCTATTTGCATGAAAGTAGTGCTATATAAAAAATATAATAATTAAAAAAAAAGATCGAACGTAGATCTTACACACATACAATAAATTTCATTAGTATTTTAATTAATGAAAGAAAAAAGATCACATTGTTTAGATTTCATACGTCAAAAGATCCTACTAAAGAAACTTGTTTAGTTTTCCTATGGAAAAGTCATGACTACAATACTGGCGTACACAAACAGCGTTATCACCATTTATAGTGACGAAGAAGGGAAGATAATCAAGGGAAAGTAAAAGGGAGAATAAGGACCAAAAAAAAGAGGTGGAGGGGATGTTGAGTAAAAAATAAAAATAAATGCAGCATGCTAATTCTCTCCATCTGCTAAATGTTTGGATGTGTTAAATAAATCTCAAGACATGATATAAAGCGAGAAAGAAGGGCAGAGAGAGAGAGAGAGAGAGAGAGAAAGAGAGAGAGGGAGAGAGAAATAGAGATGGTGATGGTGAAATTTAACTGGGGAATCGGAGGGAATGAGACATGAACGAAAGATGGACATCGAAAATACAGAGTTCTGGAAATGGAACTGGGGCATCAAAGAGAAAGAGGGAACGAGAGATGGACAGAGAGAAAGAGAGAAGGCTATGGCGTGTTTCTTGCATACAACAGAAAGTACGCGTTGGAGAGATCCTAATGGAAGACAGTAAAAAGAATTCCGTCACAACAAACAAGAAAGATGGCAATTTTTGAACTTTAATTTTTTACACGTTTCACGTGCACAGAAAGAAATAATGCACTGGGATTCCAAGATGACATCCCACACAAAGACACACATACAGACATCCAGACTTTCTATTTGTCTTCCTCCTATCAATCCATTAGATCTCAACTTTATTATTATTATTATACTCAGAATGACCCCTTCATTGTTTAAGCGGAAAGAGAGACGATGCTACACTACGTTTAAAACTGTAGAAATGACATATGATTTGTTTATTTCTTATGACCCATAGTGCAATAGCTCTTATTGCGCATATGTAATGGTTTCATGCAAGCCAAGACAACTAACAATCGCGTGCCGACGTCACACAAATGTACAGCGCCTAGACAAGTAACGCTCACATTGACATGCCTCAGTCCTTGTGCCAAACAATCCAGAACTGAAGTCGAAGTCAACTGAACTTCTTCCTCGTTCTCATTTTCAGATGACTAGACCAATATATGAGATGAACTGCGCAGTGGTTTCCAAATCAAGGAGATCTCCATATAGTTTGGGGAGGCTACCACCTTCTACCAAGCGCGTCCCCAATCGGCGGATAGGGGAAGGAATACACAATAAGCAGCCGCGGACCAACAGGTCAGAAATCCAGGGAAATGATTGCAAAAAGCGAGTATAGGGCGCTCTAACTCTAAACCCGGGTAGATGAAGCTCGTTAGCTAGGGATAGAAGTTCATCTATGAGAAACCAGAGAAAACACCGAAAATAAACATCTGCTGCCTTCCAGATTATCTTGGATGATCAAAGGCTTAGGGAGCACACCCAAAAAGAAAAGCAGGCTGAAGTATGAATCAATGGGCCTCCTGGCGCATAATACATTGACACGCAACCTCATCTATGATGGAGCTAAACTGAATTTATCGAGCTAAACTCTTTGGGGATCTCTTAAAGCAGCAAACTCCTTTAGAAGAACACTGAAAATGGCGGGAGCTAGTTTGAATCCAATCATTTTAATGAAACTTCACCATACTTATTATTACAATGGGAAAAAAAAACTTTAACAAGATTATTAGGATTAGAAATATATTTAACAAGTGTATGGCGGACCACAGTTTTATGTGCGACAAATGTGTCAAACTATATAAAGTCACAGATAAATATTTATTGTAACATAAAGAATGGCTTTATTCCTTAATCTTGAGATTCGGTATACTAATAATGAAATCAAAATACGAATAGCATGACATATTAATCTACTCCTAGATACTTGCTCCTAGATAGTTTCTGACCATTAATTAAGAGTCCTTGGTCTTGTACGTTTTTACTATGTGCAGATCTATATTTAAATGTCATTGAACTTCCAAGTACTGCAAGAATATAACTATACCCCTCAAAACCATTGTTACAGAGCTAATTTTCATTCAATTTTTAAAAAGCAAGATAATTGTATACGACAAGTTGTTAATAAATGACTGACATGGAAAAATTATATATTATATGTGACAATGAAAACAGAAAATTTTCCACTCACAAAGAAATACCCATTTAAGTGTCGAAGTGAGGGTTATTATTATTGCAACAATTAGAGACATTGACGCATTTAACATAAAACTTACATTAACATGTCGAGTTTATTGATTTGAAAGTACAACTTAGTCCACAATATAAAGCGGAAAAAAAATTTGTAACAAAACAATTAATGGTATAAGAAAATATTAATTAGTGTCATTTAAAATTAAAAAGACTAAAGAAAACATTTTTTTTATTTGTAGACGTAACAAGCTAGTGGCTCATGTGTAGACTTTTTTTTTGGGGGGGGGGGGGGGGGGGGGGGTTGAAAGGCTAATTATAGAACTTGTATGCATGCCATTGTAGTTGTCATTAAAGATGGTGGTAAAATAGTTCTCATATATTTAGAAATGAAGTAGACTAAGACCGAAAATAGATTTTTTTTTTACCTGGCGCTACTGAATCAAATATAGATCAAGGTTTTGCTGAAACCAGACTTAATACAGTTCTACACCTGATCTAACATTGCCAATGTCAGAATAAGCTAGCTCATTTCATCAGTGTGTCCTACTTTTATTGAAGTCCTGACACTTTATCGCTTTTCATAAACATAAGTAAAGAAAACAACACAGAGCTGGAAGCAAAGATTAAGTTTAGATCAGACCAATTCTTACAGAATTCCTAAACACTGACCTGTGGGTAGTGGAGACCAGACCTGTAATGTAGCAACAAGCTATTGATCTAAACTGCCCACAGGTTGCGACGTCACAGGTCAGTGTTCAGGACTTCTATGACGAATTGGTCTCTGTTTTTGGGTCGTTGCGCATGCGTAGACTACCATCAACACAACAAAAATTTAAAGTCAGCCGATAGTTGTTAACCGATATTAATAATAAGGCTTTGAGTCCGAAGATTAACGAGGAATGCAAAATTCCCCGTGGCTACGCAGCCCCAGTTGTGACCTACATATTTTGCCACATCCAGGGCATGCATAACCATTGTCCTCCTGTGGTCGATTAAGATTTTCTTTCCGCCGTCTGCGTCTGTCCTCGGCAGCGTATTTTCTTTTGTTCTTAATTACAAGCAAATATTACTTATATATATATAATATTACTTATGCCTCTTTATTTTCCCGACTTTTATGATCAGGTGTCAGGCTAACAGAAAAGAACAAGCTTTGTTTTCAAAAATGATTTTGTTTCAGTTTAATTTTTCAAAACTGTCTCTAAAAAGAATTAAGAATAGACTTTTTATATACATAATATGTACAATTTTTTTTGTTCTGTTTTGTAATAATTTTTTAAAGTAAAAAAAACGAAACCTAAAACAGGTTTACTTGTAACATTTGAATGATCCACACCAGTTGTTCCCAAACCTTTCTCTAACGATAACTTCGTACATTTTGAGAATCAAGCGGAACACTTTACTTGTTTTTTTTTAGACAGATTAATTCACGTGGTGACTTTCTAATTACTTATTATAGTAATACGTGGAACACCTATTCAGGCCTTGCGGAACACTAGGTTTTCGCGGAACACTAGGTTTCCGCGGATCACAGTTTAGGAAACACTGATCTACACTATCTAAGCTGGACTTACAGCTTACAGTTTTTTCAACATTGGCAAACTATTTCTATAGCAATTCTTAAGTAGTGTGTACACGATGACCACTAACTTTACGTCATATTCCATCCTCGTTCAAAGTGACACTCTGTGTATGCTGATCTACAATATCAATGTCGGCTTCCTGATGGGTGTCATTTCCATGTTCGGCCTCCTCTCCAACATCATCAACGTTTGCGTGTTCGTCCAGCAAGGATTTCGTGACAAGTTCAACATCAGCCTCTTCGCCCTGGCCGTCTCGGACATCGGGACGCTCCTGTCCTCGCTGATCTATAGCGTGTGCAGCAGCCCGTTGCTCGGCAGCGCCAGCCTTCCCGTGGACCTCTTCGAAGTGCAAAACTGGATAGGCGGTTTCCCGCGGGGCACCTTCAGCCGGATCACCAACTGCGTGATCACCTACATCACCTTCGAGCGCTGCATCTGTGTGGTTTTCCCGATCAAGGTCAAGGGGCTCATCACAGCCAGGGTCACGGTCGTTACCCTCGTTTTCATTTACCTCGTCATGGCTTCGATTATCATCCCGCCTTACTTAGGGCTCGTTGTGACCTGGAGATTCGACTCATTCTCCAATCGAACCATTCTGAGCATGCCTTTTGAAACGAACGATGGCTACGCGTATATTATAGCTATTGCGAACGTTCACTCTTTCATCCAGCTTGTTACTTACGCTCTAATCATTGCTTGCACGATAGTTCTGGCGGAAGAGCTCCGGAAACAGTCGAAGTGGCGCCAAAAGGCAGCGAAAGCAAACGACATCTCTTCCAAAGTGGCCAGGAAGAAGGTGAACAAAACGATACGGATGATTGCATCCATGGCCGTTATTTACATCGTCTGCTACTGCACGTCAGTGTTTCAACTCGTCTTCTGCGCTGTTGTACCAGATTACCCATGGACCATGTACGACATGTACTGGATAGTTTTTTCGTTCGCTATCTTGATGGAGAGTGTGAATTCGTCGGTTGGGATATTTCTGTATTACACCATGAGCTCGAAATTCAGAATAACTTTCATTCGCACGTTTCTCGCGTGCTCTCAAAGCAAGAAATTCGCTATATCGAACTAAACTGAATCTCTCATATACAAGTTTTCAAAGCTGTATGTACAAGACAAAGTTAAGTATAGAATTGTATTGCTGTTTTTTGGCTGCCAAAATATCAGGCTCTCGAGTTTTAAATCCTATAGTAAATGTTTTCATTCGGGATCTTATTTGAACTTCTTCCGTGTTTCTTGAAGAGCTATCTAAAAAGAAAGTTCCATACCCTATCCACCAGGAGCTCCACTCTCTAACATGACCATAAATGTCCTATAGTAGGTCTTGAACTTCCGAATGTCTCTGAATGCAAGGTGGTATTGAGCGCGCTAATTGAATTAAACATGTAGATTATTTACAAGGGAGCATTTTAATATTATTTCTACAATTAGTACAGAATTAGAATCGAGATTTTGACATTTCTCCTAACAAAACATGAAACAATTTTTAAAAATTACCAATTAGTTAGTCAAGTAGTGGTGATCAATTAATTTTTGTTTATATAAAAGGTTTAAATCTTGCAGTATTGAGAGATATGACAATGATTTTGCGATTCTATATATATATATATATATATATATATATATATATATATATATATATATATATATATCTTGACATGTTTTCATGATGTTTTTTGTGCTTATGGCGTACAAACTATTTGAATTGCATTTGAGGAAAACCCTTAAAAGATGATCTTCAAGGAATCATTTCAACCTCGTTAAAAGTTAAATTCTTCTGGCACCAAGTTATTGAATTAAGATTATGTAATCTCGATGAAAACAGGCAAAAGGAAAATAAAAAAAAAACTATAAAATACTGAGATATTACACAAGGCTAGAGAACGGAGACAAGGAACTAATCATGATTTTTAAAAAAAATCTATTTCAACATAAAGTAAATTTAATTAGTTGACATCAGGTCAGGACCAATTACACAAATTGTGTAGATCTAATTACTTAGCTACTAATCGGAATAACACTTAATGTTGAACACATATTGGAGTCTGGTGTCGTACCAATCTCTCTTAGAGACTAAGAATACTTAATAAATATCAAACAGAGATGGGGTGGGGAGAATGGAGAATCAATTATGAGTGAGCCAGTGAGCTAGGGCTTTGTCTATATATAAATATATATATTAGCTAAAATAAGTAACAATGTTACGTAAAGAAGATAATCATTCTTCAAAAGCACTGGCGAATTTTCTAAAGACATAGATAGAGCAATGAGACTTTAAAGAGAGAGAAAGAGGCGGCGGGGGGTGGAGGCAGGAGGTGGGTAAGCTGAGTAAAATATGTGTGGCAAGCCAATGCTCGCTCCCTTTCCTAAATGGTTTGGGTGCTAAGCGGGTGTGTTGGTGTGCTAGAGGAGATGGTGAGACAGAAACTGGAGAAGCGAAGAGCAAGAGGGGTGGACGAAAGATGGACAGCGAGAGTGTCAAGGACGTCAAAACGCAATATTTCTATGTTTCAATAGACCGGGGGAAACTCATTCCACGCACTTGGTGATACGATATGATACACACACACACACACACGCACATACAGCAACACAATGGCCAGACTTTCTGAAGCCCAATTTCCTTCTGCTAACCCATTGTATTTGTAAAATTAAAAACGGGGACAGAGTGACAGCACAAGCAGTGAAATGACTACCTCTAGTGTCACTCGATCAAACGTGCCAGTGGTTGTTGGCAAGAATAGGTGTAATTTTCTGTTTACCTTTTTTTTTAAACACTGTTATCCCAGAAAACGCTGAAATCGTGTCATGGGGCTATAAATATCATATAGGAACCCAAGGAAGATAAAAATATTATTACATTGTAGCCTTCGCTTTCCGCAGGACGTGGGGTGGGGGGGGTGGGGGGGGAAGTCGACGGGTAGGCATTGAACCCGGGACCATCAAAACGAAAGTCCAGAGCGCAAACCGCATGACCATACAGCCATTCGCCGAGTCTCTGTCGTTGCCATAGTGACAAGAAGACAACAACTAGATCGTTAAGCAAAGTTTGATGCTAATACTAAAAAATGGTAAATTAAATTTACATAATGTGACATCTAATTAAAAAATATGACAATAAGATAGTTGCCACGTTACAAAATTGTTGAGCAAACGAGAGACGGACAAGACAGAAAGGGAGAGAACTGTGCGTGCTTCATGTAAAAAGTGTTTCTAAAGCTCTGAATGCACTGCATTAGAGACGTATTCTCACAAATGAACACTCCAAAGTAGATTTCAACTCGTCTGCAAATAGAAAACGTTTAAAAGTGAACTTTCTTCTGTGCAAATGTTTTCTACTCATGATAAGATGCTGCAACCTACTCCAGATAAGACGGCTACTAGACATCAGGTTTGAATAATGCAAGAAGGCGGATACAAGATTGGGCCCAATGGGCGGAAACAGACAGATCAATATGAGCGTGGGCCAGGAAGGAGATCCCGAAAATATTTTGTACTATCAACCTTATTCTTTTCTTCAAAACATAAAACATTGTTACGTACCCATTTTTTTTTTTTGTTTCAGATTAACCCATCTTTAAAGAATCTATTTCCAACAAATAAAGAGCATCAAACTGGTATATTAAAATATTTTATATGAGTGGGTAATGATTTATTTCATCAGCTGACAACCATAGATATATCTTTATTTGTTAGTAGATCACAATCCAATGAATGAGGAAATAATTGACGAATATACACACATAACTGTCATGAAGTTTAAAATTTTTATTGGTTAAACAAATTATGAATAAAGTTTTTATTGCTAAGGCGTTGATCGACACATCGGATATCACTGGTGGAACAGTGACAATCCAATGTATAGACCGTGGCACTCCTCCGCAGGTTCTACCTGTCGCGAGGGTACACGTAGAGTGCCGGTACGTACATGGCACCAATGACTCAGCCGTCTTGGACACGCCAGTGTATGACGTCATTCTAGGCTCCAAATATGTTCCTCTTGGAGTAGTCAACAAACCCTACTTTTCTCTGCCCGTCGGTAGATCGACGAAGCAGAAACGTTGCAGCAACCAGCTGGTTGGAAGCCCTGGTCGCCACACTCACACGCTAGTCCCGACTCATCAGCGAAGCTCAAATCACTCCGCCCTGGCATTGACACTGCTAGGAAGTCATGAGTTAAGTCGTACACCAGCGCTCGTGAGGGTCTACTTGACCCAGGCTACTCAGCCAAAATCATGCATCCTTCCCTGACATTGACAGTGTCAGGATGCCACGAGGTAAGATGAACCCTTGCTCTCGTGGACTCACTCCTCTTCATGGCTCCTCAGCCACCTTTCCAAATCAACCTCTCCCTGGCATTGATGGTGTCATGAAGTCACGAGGTAAGCCGAACCCTCGCGCTCATGAACACACTTCTCACCATGGCTCCTCAGCCACCATTCAATATCAACCTTCCCCTGGCATTGACCGTGTCAGGAAGCCGCGATGTAAGCCGAATTATCGCACTCGTGGGGACGTTCTCCATCAGAACTCCACATTCTTTATTAGGCCACTCTTCCCTGACATTGATCGTGTCAGACGAAACCGAGGTAAGCCGACTACTTGCTCTCGTGAAGAAGCGCCTCACAGCGGCGACGGACGTAAGCCCCAACGTGCACATGTGCCTTGGGCGTCCCGTCTAAGCCCCAATCACGCTCCCCAATCCGCCCCAGGAAGGAAATATTACTCACCCAATTGCCCAATCTACTCTTCTAAGCAACCCCAAAGGTTTCACCCAGGTGACTACATAATCAGGGACGGAAAGTAGACCACGGACAGACTTGGACAGACTCTCCTCCTGGCATGGCTACCCTTACTTTCCCAGATTTTTTTTAATGCTGTGATAACAACTGATCCCGAGTTTGAGTGACATCAGTCTTCTCGCACTTTACTTTCTACGTTAGATCCATCTTGGTGGGGGCGTATGTGACAAGTCAAAAGCTTGCTGTCAGAGTCACTCATAATTATCACAGCATTAATTATTATTTATCATTATCTATTTATTTTATTTTAATTATTTCTTCGCTCTATTCCCAATTTCTCCACCCGCCCCACCTTTTCCTCTTCAGGCTAGACTTGGTCCACCACCTTGGCGTCCTTTCATTTATCTGCCCTTGATCGGGGAAAGATAAACACTGCAATCTCTTTGGTCTTACCGGGCGGATGTCTGACAATTGCTGTTGACACCACCTTGGGTGGAATGCAAACCAATCTTTCCCCCCCCCCCACCTCTCCCAAGTCTCTCTTTGATCAAAGAGATTACTCGAGTCAGCACGCCTCGTGACGCTCCAAGGTGTGACTCTTGTCGGACTTCACCCACGTGTGAGATAATTCTTAGCCTAGGACATTATCATGTGTATTTTATTATTTCATTTATATTTAATTAGTGCATTGTGTATTTCTCTCTGGCGTAATTAGAAAACATGGCATATGTATTTATTTATGTATTGCATTAATCTATTAATGCTACGTTGCTCAATTGATCGTTGATGCAACCATGTATATATTTGTACATCTTATTTTATATCCTTTATCTCGGCTGTCCCCTTGATAACTCTACTAGCGCACTGATACTGCGTTTAGAAGAGAGATATGAATTATCTCCCCTTTAGTGATTCTACTTGGACTAGAGTTGCGCCCCTTGAACCGCCGCTCTCCCCATTCAAGCTCGCTCCATTGTTCTCGGTCGACTGTCGTATGTAAACAAACCGTCATGGTCGCTGACCACCACCCATTTCTTCCCCTCCCCCATCTTTTCTCTTCCAACTTGTGTTGTTTATTTGAGATTATTATTTCCCCTTTTATGTACATTTCATATTGCTACTATCAGCCATCTGTTTTCCAAATCCCATCTGTCATCATCTCCTCATTGTACTCAAAAGCAATTTTACCAATCTGACGAATGCACCTCAGTCGAGGGCATCGATAAGATGCATGAGAGACATGTCCTAAATTGTCTTTATTTATCCGCAGTCTCCCTCAGGTGTCCGCCTATTTACCTGCCTATTTATTTGGCATTGTCTGCCTAGTCTATTGCCTATTTGATATTGAGTATCATCTCCTGCCTACGTGGATCTACTCAACTCTACTACTTGGCGCTATCGGATCTACTTGCCCGCCTATTCGACAGCCCCACCTGTCAACTTATTAGGTGCGACGTCCCTATAGACCCAGATCTGTGCGAGACGTCATAGCTACGCCAACCCTCTGCAACTCACTGGACTTATCTTGTTACCTACGCTTCCCCCGGCAGATCAGCTCTGCCCGCAGTACCCTTGTGCTTACGGTAGCCGCCCACCCGCCCTACTGTGCCTACTACTGATATCAGAACTTTGGATTGAGACTCCACAAGAACTGAATCACCGGCGTCCCTCTATCCGCTAGAGCGCCACCTCCAGTTGCAGAACATCAAGCCAGGATCACAGCCAGCTACGACATCAACAGGACAACCAGCTAAGATCAGAAGACAAAAGGACATACTCTCTTATTAAGTGCAAGAGTGATGATTAAATATAGTATCAATTAGAGATAGATGCAAACCCTCCCCACTTTTACTCTTTTATGTAAAAATTTTTGTGAATAAATATTTAACTTTTCTATCTCTCTTTCATTGCTGGTCTCGTTGCGTGCCTGCTCCCGATTTATATGCTGACGGGTTGTTATGTGATCATATAAAAAATAATCATCCCCTAGACCTTACAAGAAAACTTACGAAAATTTTGCTTAAGTTGAGATAAACCCGAACTTACACTAATTCTTGTTCTTAACAATGTTGAACTTCATACAATAGACGTATATAGTTGAAATAAAATAGAAGTGCAGACTTTCGACAAGACCATGTACCCTAATATACAGCTCTCGTACCTACAAACATATTGTAAGTGTATTTCAAACCTTTTTTTGCTAATGTCCATGTTCCCAATTCACTCTAATCACTATAAAGTAATGTAATTACAGTAGCCGCTAAGACCAAATTTTATTGCAATCTGTACGTTTGTATACGGAACATAACAAGACAGGGAGAAATGGAGAGAGATGGTCAGCAGATCATGCGTGGTGCCCCTACAATCCGTAATTCTTAATACTAAGATTGTATATACATATTGTTTAATTACACATTTAATGCAGTTCATACAAATAAATTTATAAAACAATTACAATGTGGATCGAAGAATTGGAATGCGCTTTAAACACTTAGGTTAATGATAATTTAAAAACATATTTCTATCTAGTGTTAAAATTGTTACGTTTTGTATGTATAAATTGTATTGTTCACTGTGATAGGCGTACAGTTCATTGCAGATTTGTTAAACAACAAGATACACAATAAAAACCCAATTCTTGGTGATAATTTTAATGAGCAGGACAAAGAACACGTTGGTGAGGAAGAAGATACATGGAAGTAACGTCATGATGAAGGCGTCTCTAGAGAGTATTTTTATGAAAAACTTGTAATGCGATGTCTCAAATTTTGATGTTGCACGCCTCTGGTGTGCGCCCAGACAACTAAACTGCTGCACTGTGGGAGAAGTTTCAAGTCATGATCTCTCTAAAATTGAAAAGCTCCCGGTCAACTAACGCTCTCTGTTGGATACTAGATACAATTTTAAAGTCTTGATGTCTCTAAAACTGGAGTCCAAAGAAATGAACAATCACTACTGAAGATACGTAGAGAATGTCAATTCCTGGTAGCACATGATCCATAGCATAGAGTCAAGAACTCTCAGACTAAACTCTTTGGTGAGCAAAATTGTCCAGCCGAATCTACAACAGAAAATGTCAAGTAGTAAGTAGAATATATTAATTAGGCTTAGTTGTCTTTTTAATAAGTGAAAGATAATTTTAAATCCATTCCCAGACGTTTTCATAGGCAGCGGTTGTGCCAAACTCTGATGGTCACAGAGGGTATCTCTTTTGTCACATATAATTCTTCACTTATCCGTAATCTTCGTAGTCGGCAAAGAAATCAAATAGAGCCACGAATCAAATTCAAATATTGATGTAGATATATTTTTAAAATCTTTTATTTGAAGTATCAATTCTCATTTAGTGCTTTTTCACTAAGAACCTGGTTCCTTAATTTTAAATATATACACATTTGATTTCACAGAACATACAAGTATCAAAGACACTATTGAAATCATCCCAAATCATCGTCATAATGATAATGACCATTGTTACAGAAATGATTTCCATTAAACCAAAACCATTTCTGGCTAAAGTGGCTAGTAATCGCGGTACAAAAAGAGTTTAATCGTTTCCAAACACAGAAACGCTGTCAGTATAGTTTTTAAATGAATACTTAAAGAGTCTCGCAGTACTGATAAGTCGAAGATTGATGTCATTATGCTCCAATCAGCGACTGCGCAATCTTTACATTTGCCACATTTTTGATACGCCTCTTATAGTATTGAATTTCAAGTATCAGTTAATCTTACCATAGAATTGAATCATTTTTTAAATCTTAAAATAAAAGTGTCTTATAAATAATATTGCTTTGTTTGTCTTTTAAATTGTACAAAACTTTAGAAGGCGATAAGTTGAATGGAAAATTGAAGTAGAGACTGTAGATGTGAGTAAAAAAAAGAGAGGGGATGGGGTAATTAAAAACCCGACACTTTTCTTGAGCGTGCATTTGTGGATATGTTGACAAAACATAGAAATTCTACGAAATACAATACTTGTCATATATATGATAACATTTACATTACTATTGAGCGTGTAGGTGATTGTTTTATCTTAAATAATTTAACGAGACGCAACCAAGGTTTCCAAGTCAGACACATGAAGTTCGAAGAGCTGATATAACAAAAATTCTCTTCGGAATAACTGGTTATAGTCTTATTAAAAAAACACTATTGTACGATAAGAGAAACTTGATTTCTTTATAGTAGTGGAATATTATATGTAACATAAAAGAAAAAAGGAAATAATCTCCTGAACTAAATTCAAAACAAAGAAAAGATTAGGCCACAAGGCCTTCGCCATTTTCAAACAAACTGTAAAGCAAACGACAAACAGAAACTCAGTGAACAGTCAACCGTTAATACCCACTACGTCTTGAGTTTAAAACAAAACTTTGCGTAAATACGAAACAGTTTCCCCTCTAAAGATTTTGATGATAAACTGAACAATTTCAAGGACACTAAATTGAAAAGTTGCCAACTCAACAAAAACTACAAGCGGAAGTGTTTAGAAACTTTGATTCAGCAGTGCTACAAAGTATATTTATTAAATATATATATATATATACATCTTCTCAAGACTTCCTGTATTCTGTACATCGAAAACAGATTGCTATTTATGCAAATGCCTCCTTGTTAAAAAATCTACAATTAATGAAAATTTGTTGATGATGTTTACATTTTGTGTAGTTCTATTTTTAGAAATGTATACAGCAATGAATGAGGTTATGTGTAACTATATTAGTGTACACCATATTTACATAACTTTTTGTGAATATTTCTATTATTATATTTATTTTTTTATCATTAGTTGTTTGTCGTTTTAAATCAACCGATCTTCAGCACAGCCATTGTTTACAGTGAAATTGAAAATAGAATGTAATCAAAGTTTAACAACCATTTTTATATACAATGAAACCAATGGGAATATAAAACGAAAAACTGTATCCTGCTAATTATAGCTTTGAAGATACAAAGTTTAAAATTAATAACTTAAGAAAACAACAAAATTAATTTGAACATTAATCTTCATGACAGGTTTCTATAGAAGTATCCATATATTTTGGTGAAAGGGTACCATGACAAGTAACCTTACGTCAGTATATCTGACCAGTGGTCAGAACGATATGGTGTTGCTTCAGATTTGCAACATCAATAACGTGTATCTATTGGCCATCGTTTCTCTGTTCGGTCTTCTGTTCAACGCTATCAACATCTGCGTGTTCGTGAAGCAAGGATTTCGTGACAAGGTCAACATCAGCCTCTTCGCCCTGGCCGTCTCGGACATCGGGACGCTCCTGTCATCATTGATCTACAGTGTAAGCATTAACCCGCTGCTGATCAGTGCCGGTCTACCTGTGTCCCTCTACGAGCTGCAAGGTGTGGTAGCGGCTTTCCCGCGGGCCACCTTTAGCCGGATCACCAACTGCGTGACCACCTACATCACGTTCGAGCGCTGCATGTGCGTGGTATTACCGATAAAGGTCAAGGGGATCATCACCGCTCGGGTCACGGCCGTCACTCTCGTTTTCATCTACCTCGCCGTGGCCTCAACCTTGATCCCGCTTTACCTCGGGTTGGTTGTACGCTGGAGATTTGATCCTTTTTACAATCGGACCATTTTGGGCATGACGTTTGAATTCAACAGTGGCCCCGCAAATATCAATGCGGTTTTGAACTTACACTCTTCCATCCAGCTCGCTTCTTTCATTCTTATCTCTCTGTTCACAAGTGTTCTGGCGGGAGAGCTCCGGAAGCAATCAAAGTGGCGCCAACAGGCAGCTCAAACTAATGACATCTCTTCCAGGGTGGCCAGGAAGAGAGTGAGCAAAACGATACGCATGATTGCAGTCATGGCCACCATCTACATAGTCTGCTACAGCCTGACCGTGTTCCACCTCATCTACAACGCAGTGGAGCCGGCCTACCGCTCGACCTTGTTCGCCATGTATAGTTCAGTTTTGTCGTTTGCTATCTTGATGGAGAGCGTGAACTCATCTATAGGAATTTTCCTGTATTACACCATGAGCGCCAAATACAGAATTACTTTTATTCGTATCTTTCTTCCTTACTCTCAATCCACGAAATCGGCTGCTGCCTACTCAGCCACATCCGAAATAGATTAGTCTTCAATGTTTTCAACGCAAGTCGCGGCCATGTATATACACAGATATTTTACATACACCGCCCCAGAATGGCTGCACATAATGTTTAAGTAGGAATTAGCAATCCAATATGTAACACAGGTTTAAACATCATTTCCGAAATACTGCACTGCAATGAGTCATAAACTACATAAGCAAACCAAGAGCGAAAATTAAATTCCTTTCACTTACGCTTAAGAGACGAGGTGGCTGAGCGGTAAAGCGCTTGGCTTCCGAACTGGAGGTCTCGGGTTCGAATCCTGGTGTTTTTAATTTCAGGATCTTTGGACGACTCTGAGTTCACCCAGCTCTAATGGGTACCTGACATTAGTTGTGGAAAACTAAAGGCTGTAGGTTGCTGTGTTGGCCTCACGACACCCTCGTTAACCGTGGGCCACAGAAACATGACCTTACACCATTTGACCCCATAGATCGCAAGGTCTGAAAGGACAACTTTCCTTTTTTTTTTTTACGCCGTCTCAGACAGATCTTGAAATTCAAATGCTTATGCCAGCAAAAGGTGTGCAACTCGTTGGAACGGGTCTGTGCAGCGTCTTAACCATCCTCAGACGACGTCACCTGCGCTGTCCGCCATTTGGTCGCATAAACGTTTCTCCAAAGGCATTCTCAATGGGCAGTGTCCAATGGGAACAATGAAAAACTGGTCCCTAACCTTCGATATGCGGATGCACGGGATCTCAAATCGATGGAGTTCGATGTTGACTCCTTGGAAGACATAGCCTTAGCCATTAGTTGACAGAGAAGGTGACAAGACAAAGCTTTGGACAATGAAACAAAACAATGAGACAAGCTCAGGAAGTAAGGAAAGTCTACATAAAAAAAGGACTGACTCTCGACCAGCACGAGGACCTGGATATCTTTTCAGAATTAAGCTCTACAGTCAAATAGAACAAGATCTAGGAGATGACTCATACGTCGTTCTATGACCGAAGAAGTCCAACAAACATAGCACATATATTGACAATGTCGACTATAGATTTCTAGAGTTGACTTTACACAAATAACTTAAGGTGTGTGGACTAACAATCAGTTTCAATGATGTATCTTCTTAAAGAGATAAGGGAGCTCTTATTCATCGGCATCAGAGTGTATGACTCTAAATAACATTTTGGCCATCTGTGAACTCATTCTTCACGCTCTTCTCTTGTTTATACTTTTAGGTCTCCAAGTTTTAACTATACTATGACTAATGTAACACTCATTGTACCTATTGTAACAATTGGTCTCTCGATTGTAACTTGTGTAGCAATGTAACTATTAACAGTAACTACTGTGGCAATTAAACTACATATTGTAACTAATATAGCTATTTCCCTTTCGATGTCTTGAGCAGTGTACATTTTTTTTTAGCGTCAAAGCAACAGAGATTTTTTTTTAAAAATGTGGTTTCTATAGCAATAACCATTAATTATTATTTAAAGATGGATTAAACTTTATACCAACTAAAACTCGATTTGTATTCTGGCATTAACTGCCTCTTCGTGGGATAAATAATTCCACTATATCGTTCGAGCCATCATCAATGCCATCCGTTATTTCTTATTTAGAGAAACGACCCCCCCCCCCCCCAAAAAAAAAAAAAGTTACAGGTAAATTGTAAGGAATGAACTTCTTTAACCACAGATATTAAAGTCTAAAAAAACAAACAACCTTTTGACAAGATCTTCCATTTTTTTTTTTTAGTCACTGGCTGAGAAAAAAAGTGCTTGCCCATAACGAGTGCTTTCGCGTTCGAATCCTGGTTAAGACTAAGATTGTGAACTTCGAGAAGTTTAGGAAGCCCCTAAATCCAATCAACGTTGTGGATATTTGGGGAGGGGGGGGGTTCGGCACAATTAGGTCATGTCGTGATCCCAACGTTGTGGCTATTTGGGGAAGGGGGGGGGGTTTCTGCACAATTAGGTCATGTCGTGATCCCAACGTTGGAGAGGGGGGTTCGGCACAATTAGGTCATGTCGTGATCCCAACGTTGGGGAGGGCGGTTCGGCACAATTAGGTCATGTCGTGATCCCAACGTTGTGGCTATTTGGGGAAGGGGGGGGTTTCTGCACAATTAGGTCATGTCGTGATCCCAACGTTGGAGAGGGGGGTTCGGCACAATTAGGTCATGTCGTGATCCCAACGTTGGGGAGGGCGGTTCGGCACAATTAGGTCATGTCGTGATCCCAACGTTGGGGAGGGGGGTTCGGCACAATTAGGGCATGTCGTGATCCCAACGTTGTGGAAGTAAAGGCGGTTGATCGCTGTGCTCGCCACATGAGATCCTTGTTAACTGTCAGCCAGAGAAACAGACGAGCTTTACATCATCAGCCTCATAGATCGAAAGGTCTGAAAGGGTCATCTCTTACCTTAATAAGACTCAAAATTATTAGAAATAGTCTACCATGAAATAAAAACTTGCACACTTGTACACTTAATGGTACCGTTTCAAAAGAACACAAATCTCAGAATGTTCAATAACTGAAACTCTCCTGGTGTTTGTTCAAGCACCTTAATTTCGTATGTCTTCCTCGTCTCTATTCTTCAAACCACACTATATGTACACACTAAATGTACACACTAAATGTACACACTAAATGTACACACTAAACGTACACACTAAATGTACACACTAAATATACACATATTTAAGCGCTAATGAAAACATACCTTTCGGTCCCATAGAGTACTTTCAGGCGCGATAACCTGACCTCCATAACCCACAGGTGTAATTCACAACTCACGAGCAAGTAGCTCGCGCACCGTGGTGTTAGTAAACGTCTTACCCTAATACCCACACACAGGGCCGGATACTGTGAGTCAGGAGTAGTAGTAGAATAGTGTCTGGAACTTAGTCATAAAACTACGGCTGTGGGACTAAGAAAGTGACTAGCTCTGACAAAAGTACGCTACCCTTTGACCCTTGAGGTTAGGGGTCAAATATTTTTTAACGGACAGAACTACGTCAAGTCTAGTGGTTATTTCTTGTTATGATTTTAATCATCTATATTTTAAAGACACAAGTAGATAGTATATAAGGAAATTTGTGGAACGCTAATGGAGAGAGTAAAATAAATAAAAACGTCAGTTGTTTTTTTTGTGTTTTTTTTTACTTCGCTTTTTTTTTTTACTAGTTATATATTTGTTCACACCAGTGTTTCCCAAACTGTGTTCCACGGAACCCTAGTGTTCCGCGAGGCCTAAACAGGTGTTACAAAAACTACTGGAATAATCAATTAGTAGTCTTTCACATGAATTAATCTCAAAAAAGCAAAGTGTTCCACTAACTGTTCGAAGTGTTCCGTTAAGGAAAAAGTTTGGGAAACACTAGTTTCCACCAATCGCCCCTCCTCTCTCTACACTACTGTTGCGATCCCCCTCCACCTCTCATAGTTTTTCTCCGCTCCTTTCACGCACGCACTGCTTTTTAAAATGTTCCCGTAGAGTGTATTCGAAATTATTTCATTATTAGAGAACTCTATTTTAGATTCATTTGACAAACCAAACCCGAAGAAATCTGGCTATGCGTCACCAGTAACCGAATTCTTTTAACAAACAAATCGTGTATTATTTCGTAAGAAAATGACAAGACCTATGTGAAATTGAAGGTCAGACTGAATTAATGTAAAGCTGGCGTTGCAACAATTCACACGAAACAAGGCTGTTACGAATTAATGTCGCATCTAATGACCCCAAGTGGATCCTGCGTGCGGGGAGGGGAGAGAGAGTCGAGTGACCAATCGATCTGACGTCCATACAGAGTAGATTTGGAAATTCTCGAAATGTGTGTTCAGCCCCCCGATGGGTGTGTGCGCGCGCACTTGGTGGGGGACTGGTGTTGCTGGACATAGATAGATAGATAATGTGGTTAGGAAATCGGTGACTCATCCCTGACCGGCAGCGACATTTTGGCTACAGCGAATGTCCTTGACCCTCCTAAAGTTTCCAATGCTTAGCAGATTGGCACTCCATCATCGATCAACTTTAGAGATGTCTAGATCACTTGAATTTGGCATTGTTATCTACATCGACACGCTCGTATCTAGGTTAGTGGTTTAGAAAACTATCAGCCAACACATGCATAATAAAGTCAACCGAAGTAAGTCTAATTTCTCTAATATAGATCTTTCGACTAAAAGTAACTGTAAAGGGAAAATATACTGGTCTAGGTAGGAAAGAGTTAAACTAGATTGTCGACATTTTTTTATCCATGATTAAGTTGTGGAATCTTAAAGATAACAAAAACAAGGCGGCCCCTGCGGCACATTAGTACGACATTCAAAAGCTAGAGCTGTATTGAGCAACAACATTTTCATGAGCAGATTTTAGGGTTAGAGGTGAGTTCTTGTGTCCACTTATTTTGTAATGGTTTTGGAGTTCCATTAGGCAATCTCCTGGTCATTCCAAGCAACTGGTGTGGGCTTGTAGTTACATGTTTATATTACACATACCCGTATCATAGAGTGTATTAAAGCTGAAACATGTCACAATTGTGTTCATTAGTTTGTTAAATTAACTGATTGCTTGGAATTCCGTTAATGAAAAACTTTATTATTTTCTTGTTCAAC
Source organism: Biomphalaria pfeifferi (assembly GCA_030265305.1). Classification (NCBI taxonomy): domain Eukaryota; kingdom Metazoa; phylum Mollusca; class Gastropoda; family Planorbidae; genus Biomphalaria; species Biomphalaria pfeifferi. Next base: position 959,458 of record JASAOG010000153.1, read on the forward strand.
AACAGCAACTACACCTCACGTGATAATGAAATTTGAAATACGCATGCGCGGAGATTATACCCCTTCTACCTCCCCGCCCTTTATGTACAGAAAATGATTATCAGAAAACTAACTTCGATGGAAATTATCACAATGACAATACTATTATTTGTAATAATAGAAGCAGTATTATACTCAAAAATAATTTACTAAAATACTTTCAAAACATTTTATGAATAAAATTACTAACAATGTTCTTTGCAGAAATGTATTAAATAAGTAATGCCAAAAAAAAAATGTCAATGCCAAAGGTCTATATATCTTCAGTTGCCGCCCCTTTCTTTATTGTAATCAATCTTTATTATATTGTTTGAATTTCGTGTTAAACAAATTTCGCGCAGATTCAGAAAATTACGACAGAGAGCAGACGTATTCATTGCTGCGATAAAAGTGCGATTAGTGAGAAAGTTGCAGATCTCGTTTTCAAATGGCGAGATGATGGCATTTTAAAAGACAATGTCCAAGACGGCATGGCAAACAAAAAAAAAAAGGAAGCTGGGTCATGTGACCTAAATCTTGGTATATTTTGGTCTCGTATGCGTCACAAATGTTAAACATTCTTTAGCACATGTCAGAACATTTCCTGACAGCGTTCAGTTATTTTTAAGACTCGTTTGCACACTATGGCCATATCACTAGATCTTCGGGGCTCACAAAGACCTTCCTACAGGGAACAGTACCAGGAAAAAGAAGAAGAGACAGGCAGAGCAAGCGATGGGGTGCAACATAAAAGAATGGACGGGCCTGCCATTGAAAGAGGTTCTAACTAAGGCAAATAACAGAGAGAAATGGAGAAAGACGGTCGACGAGTCTGGCATGGTGCCCCAAAGGTCCAATAGACTAAGGGATAGGTAAAGGTAAGTTGTATACTAAGTGTACAGAACTCAGATATACCATGCTTCTACATATAACATGCGCGTCGAGTTCCTCATTACCCGAAAAATAGCCCTCTCGTACCCGTTCTTGTCCCTCCTTCGAAAATGTTTTGCATTGCGAACTGAGACTGTAAAGGACATTTATTAAGCCACATTTAACAGGCACGAATCAATAGAATGTCCGTTTAAAGTGAACTACTTTTGAAAGTATTAGAAGTAATTATACAGTAGAGTTTAATGTAAGAATATTGAAATAAAACACGATATCGCTTAAAAAGAAGGCGCCATTTAAGCTGTTATCTCAAATAAAATGATCAATCTTTATATTGACACACAGATTCATCAAGATAGCCGGATAGAAGAGCAACAGTATTGCTCACATTCAAACGGGATAGAGCACAGTGCCATCGTAGTTTTAATTATCAAAAGCCAATAGACTAAACAAAGAAGTTTATCAATGCATTGGCATGTCCCAGTAACCTGCAGACAGCTCTGTCATTGCCTATCTCAATATATTGACATGTCTTCAAATGTTAAAAGTATTAGTAATGTGCACTGGCTGTCTCTAGGAAGCTCTTTGATTTCCGGGTCATTAAAATGGGCCTGCATTGATTTCATGTAGTAATTGATAAATTACAACCAATTATTATTAGATACTCGTGATTGGTGAAGTCCTGCTTGCATGACGTCTCACTATGAATGTTTTAATTACATACAACCAAGTTTGTACTCCCTAATTTAATTATTATTTTCGATTCACAAAGAAGACTATAAACTATAAAGACAGAGACGGGAAAAAATTATGAAAGTGCGTTGAGGACAACCGCAGTCTTACATTTCAGTACATGTTTGTTTTTTCTAGAAGTTTAATATTACAGAGAATGAAAACAAAAAGAAAAACAACTTGTAAGTTTAGAGTTTGACAAATTCTAAACGAAGAGCTGACAAAGAAATTTTAACAAATTAAGAGGGTTGAAGAAAACAAATATTAACAAATAAACAAATAGCCGTTCTAGACAAAAATAAAAATTTAAAAAGTTGGCATATACCGGTAAGCAAAGAAATGTCAAAGTGTCAAGGAACTGATGAAATGAAGCATGTAATTATTGATAGATAAACAAAGAACAGTTCTGAAATGAGGAGATCACTCTGAAAAGTAGTAAACAAAGAACTTGAACAGAATAAAAACGTAACATAAAAAAAAGAGCTTCATTACGTCCCCTGCTGACAAATTATGACAGAGCTGTGTAACAAAAAAAGGAACATAACTGTTGAACAAGGAATTGTTTTCAAAGTGACAAAAGAACTGATGAAAGCAACAATTAACTATTAATAAATAAAAAAGTACTGTTGATAATCAGTTAAGAACTGTTGACGAATAAACAAAGAACCGTTGACTAATTTTTTTAAAAAAAGAGCTTTTCACAATAAAAAGAAATGGATGACCACGACGATGACGCCAGCGATGAAGTCAGGCGACTGTTTGTGACGCTGAACATTGTTTACCTCAACACAATTTTCGCCTTGTTTGGAATTTTCGCAAACGTCATCAACATGCGGGTCTTCGTCAAGCAGGGATTCTCCGAAAACATCAACATCAGCCTCTTCGTCTTGGCCGTGGCCGACCTGGGCGAGCTGCTCACCGTGATGGTCTTCAGCGTGTGCAACAATCCGGCTTTCGCAGGCGCCGGCCTGCCGCTCAGCCCGAGCGACTTTATAAACGTGGTGGCCGCGTTTCCGCGTGGGGTGCTGAGCCACATTAAAAGCTGCGTCACGGCGTTCATCACCTTCGAGCGCTGCATGTGCGTGGTCCTGCCCTTGAAGGTCAAGGCCATCGTCACGACACGGGTGACGGTCTTCTTCCTTGGCGTTATAATCGTGGGCATGGCCGCGACCTTGATACCGTTTTACCAAAGCGTCCGGATAGGCTGGCAATATGACATAACCTTAAACAGGACTATTTTAAGTGCGATTTTTTCGGAAGGCGGTGGATCAGCAGATATGAACGCGATACTGTCAACATACACGGGAGTCCAGGTCGGAACCTTCCTTGCCGTCTCCCTCTTTAGCTTTATTTTAGCCTTCAAGCTCTGGCTGCAGTCGAAATTTCGAAGCCAGCAAGCACACAGCAGCGAAAACGCCAAGCGCCAAAACAGCAAAAAGTCGGCGACAACGATCGCGCTGGTGATCACAATGGCTGCAACTTACGTCACGTGCTACAGCCCGGGGATCCTGATCCTCTTGGTGGGGTTTGTGGAGCCCAGGTTCTCAGTCTTCGGCTCACTGGTCAACTACTTTATGGTGTGTGTCTCCTATAACATTCTATTTGAAAGCATTAACTCCTCAGTGACTATATTTCTGTACTTCGCTATGAGTACAAACTATAGGAAAACATTGTTCACTCTGTTTCGTTAGTTTTTTTAAAATATGATTTTCAGTTTTAAATAAATAAATTACACACATGAAATTGTTCAACCTGATAGTATTGAGTATCGTTTGAACACTGTTTTTGTATTGTAACGTAAGGAATGTTAATAAAATGTATACATTTATATATGTGTATGTTGAAACAATAAGCCATGAGGCAGATGGTGCAAAGTGTATTTCTGTGATCATCAAAACTGGTTTAGCTAATTTGTTTACAAGTCGCTAGAGCATAGAAGACGTTGATTTGAGTGTTTAGTTTTCAGTGGATGTTTCAGAAAACTAACTATATCATTCTAGTAATGATTACAGTAGAACATTCAGTAACATGAACATTGGTAAGATATATACTAGGGACGACAAATCTAGTCAGTTAATGTGCTATTTTTATCTCTGTTAATATTGTCATAAAATAATACAAAATGTTCAATTTAATCTGTACAGTTTCCAAGGTTACTATTGTGTGTTGCGTCTAATGAAGCTTTGTTTTGATTCCTTCAAAAAGAAATTACACAAAGAGATCAGGTTTGTGCCATTTCAATTCCAGGTGATCTACATTCAAGCTAAGCACCGCATAAACAACGTGGATAACATCCCCTACCCCTCTCTCAATAGAAAGGTCCTATACAATATACTTCAGCTGAACATAGGAAGGTAATCTTACTTGTCCTATATAATATACTTCAGCTGAACATAGGAAGGTAATCTTACTTGTCCTATATATTATACTTCAGCTGAACATAGGAAGGTAATCTTACTTGTCCTATATAATATACTTCAGCTGAACAAAGGAAGGTAATCTTACTTGTCCTATACTATATACTTCAGCTGAACATAGAAAGGTAATCTTACTTGTCCTATACCACTATATACTTCAGCTGAACATAGATAGGTAATCTTACTTGTCCTATACTACTATATACTTCAGCTGAACATAGAAAGATAATCTTACTTGTCCTATACTATATACTTCAGCTGAACATAGAAAGGTAATCTTACTTGTCCTATACAATATACTTCAGCTGAACAAAGGAAGGTAATCTTTAATACTTGTAGGACTTGCAAGAGCATTTTACATAAACAACAAAAATATTATTTATCAGCATTAGAATAAAAAAGCGTTATTTTAATGTTCTCGCCAAATTTTAGTAGCTAATAAAAAGTTTTAAAACAGAAAAATATGTAGCCCAAATGTCCTGTTTACCTTGTAGAATGACATGTCAACATGACAAATGTCATCAGAAACCTGTCACGGAGAATATTTGAAAGGCTTTCAGATTTGTACTGTCATTCTAAATCCATGCACGCCCTGGCTTCTCTCATTAATGGCGAATTTGTATCATAGCCTAGGCCACGGTAATAATGTCCCTGCCATGGAGAGTGAATGTATTATATCCTCAGGAAAACACAGATATTAAATCACGTTTACAAGACTTTTTTTATATGTATATATATAATCGATACAATGAACTTTTAAACAACGAACCACACTGTGGGTTTTGTCCAGTGATATGTCCGGTATGCTCCAGGCTGTAGAAACACATCTACACAAACATAAAGAGAGAGTAAGAGAGTGAAATAGAGATAGAGCGGGGATCAGAAAATGACAGAGAGAGAGAGAGAGAGAGAGAGAGGGGGGGAGAGAGAAAGAGAAAGAGAGATGGAGCTAGTGGCCTCGTTGTGGATGTACGTCTGTAGCCTTCACATTGAACAATCAGCCTCATCTCGCCCCACGCTCCAGTTTCTTTTTTTCCTTTCACGAAGATCCTTTATACCACATTGTAATAATAATTAAAATTTGAATCTCCATTGCCAGAGTCGGACTTGAACTCTGACCCTTTTCAGTTGTCTTACCCCGACCTAACACAGATTGAGCGCATACATTAAACAGTCACGCACACACGGACAGCCACACCCATCCCCTAAAAAATTTTGTTTAGCTTCTAAAAAAAGAAATGAGGACTGTCGTGGAGGGGGGTGGGATTCGGGGGGTCAAATTCGCGTAATATTGTCATGGGAGTTAAGAGTGAGAGTGATCAGCATAAAGTGAGTCAGAGCGCTGAGTAAACACGAGTCTCCCTAGCCAGCCTTTCCCCCATGTTCGTTCAATGTTTTGGTGTGAGGTCGCAGAAGCATAAGTTCTATGCACGTGGCTAGTGCCCAGAATATTGTGTTGGACATGATAATGAGAGGCTGCTAGCTCTCTAAGAGTTAGTGGAGCTGTGCATTATTCAATTTCATAATGACCAGAAACTAAACGTGAACACGAATCTATAAAATTGTCTTTTATTTTTCCATTAATACTGAACGCACTAAATAGTGTCCAGCTACCTATTGTGCAACGTGTGCGTTGCACGCAGGCGGCCAAATCATTATTCCAATGTTACTTTTCTTTTTTAAATTAAGTAAAATAAAAAAAAATTACTTAAATATTTTAACTCTTTCACTCCTAATAGGCGATACAATCGTCGATTTAAATCATTAGATTAAATTAATGTTTGATTTTATTAACTTTACTTTGTGTTGTATAAAAAGAGCATGCATTCCCTTTAACCCTATACCGAATAAAACATTTTCTGATAACAAACGAAAACGTTATTGAAACAAAAATGAAGAATTCCGTCGGAACGTGGAAAATAATACGGAGAGAAAGAGTTAAACAAATTCGAATTAATCCATTATCCTTTGAAAATATAAACGATATTCATACATAAGAAATTATTTTCGAAACTTTAGAACAAAAAAAAAAGAGCGGCGTGCGAGGGATTCCCACAGTTTTTCCATAAGCACCTAATCATTTCTGGCCTTGAATTTTCGCGGGTTGTTAGTAATATTTGTTTTCAGTCGAATCTAAATTAAGTTCCTGTTCTAGTTTAAAATATATTTTAGTTTAAGTTCTTTTTCGTAGTAAAACTTAATCAAATCAGTTTATAAACAGAATCTACTTTTCAAATAGTTAATATTAGGTCTACTTAATAGGGAAATAAATGTAACGGTATTTTAGTATTTTATTTTTAAAACTCATGTAAGTATTCCGTATGGGATTATTATTAGTAATTATTACTATTATGTTTTGAACTATTGATAATCTATATCTTTACTGGGCGTTTCTCAAACATTGGGTTCCCTTTAGAGAGGAGCGAGTTCCTCTCAGATGGACGGGAAGGGGGTGGGGCGCGACGTCCCGACAAAAAAAAGGTTGTTATGGAGTGTGTGTGTGTCTCCTGGGCAGCGGTGAGAAGAGGTTAAGCGATTGATTGGCAGTGACGATGATCAAATTAGCGTACCCAGTGCAAATATGAGACGATAGATGGTTTTAAAACATGAAAGAGTATGACGTCTTTTTTTTTTATTATTTCAGATTATTCAATTACTGCTAAATCTCATCTCAAGTTAAATCTCAAGCTCAAGTTAACAGTCATATTGAGTTTTTGTTCACGAATATAATTTGCTCAAATTATTTCAAGTTTATTTATTAAAAAATATTAAACGCCTACATCGGTTCAGTTGTACTAGCTTATTGAGGCTACAAGCCAACAACTAACCAACAACAAGGAAGGGGGGCGGCGAATAAATTTTTTTTTTCCTAGTAGTTATTAATCGATGTCTGAATATCTTCTAAAATGCCACTATTACCGATGTTATTAAACAATTAAACTATCTTAAGTAAGAGATGTCCTTTCAACTTCTAATAAGACCTTTCAAATGGAGGCGAATGCAAACAAATAGGTCAAAACTATTTTTACGATACATTTCAAAATGTCTCCGCTAATGTGATTATTAAATCAAAGGTCACAGTCAAGACAGTGTCCAGCTCAGTTTTAGTGGATTTTTTTTTGTTCTAGAAAAAAAGGGGGAGGCCGGCATTTTTTAATTTTGCACGCAGGCGGCCACAACCCTCGCGGCGGCCATGCCCACAAAGCCTTTCATGTTTTAATCATAGCCCCCCCCCCCCCTAAATTTTTTTTTAACAAAAATAAATCCGATTTCCATTCAAAAAAAATTAGCATAGTCGTCTTAAAAGGTTATTAAAGGTCAAAAGGAAAATTAAAACAGAATTAGAAATGTTTTAATACAACGCAAATGAAACACTTTGAATTGTATATGGGTATAATAAGTTCTATTAGCGAATTCAGAACAAGAACAGATGTGTGTCTTGGTAAAGTGTACTACTGCAACTTAATTGGTAGCTAGCTAGGACACCAGTGTGCAAAACTGCTTGATTCGATTTCGAGATACAGTCAACAATCGTAATATAAGCTAGACATATGGATTAAATACTATCAATGTTGAAACGAATACGATATATCTATTAAGTCTAAATGCGAGATGTTACTAAGGGATGTAATCCCATAAATTTTCTTAATAAAACGATTACATTTGAATTCCCTCCTTTACTCTATGTTATCTCTTTCACAATAGAAAATATATTTTGAAGAGTTAAAGCAAATTAGTATGAACAGCTTTTGATAATTAAATTATTAGGCTACGGGCAAACACGATTAGATCTAGAATTCATACTTCACTCAGATAATGTCCATTTTTTCGTTACGTTTATGTGAGTAACTTATCTTATCTTATAAAATTCAGTCTTTACTTCTCACAAGAAGGTGAGTGAATGTGCCAAAGTCATAATTGTTGCGTTTTTTTCTTTAAGTTACCCGAACTGACAGCACTTCCCACAATGTGTAATTCATTATTTTCAGAATTATTTTTTCTAGTCTCAAGCACGCTCGCCAAAAGCCTAAGGGATGTATTTGGCCCGTGAACCGCCTATCCCTCTAAAACTCAGTCCTTGTTGTATAATTAAGTCACAGTCGATTTTGCGGGATGATGTGGCCCTCTGCTAGTGCCAAATGAATATGCTCCCCCGCACATCAGAACGAAAATGGGTAGGCACAAGTTAAATGTCCGTATCGACCTAAATAATCGGTGTTTCTATCCATATATTTCCATCAATAAAGAAAACTAATTTAATGATAAATCATTCTAGGCAAAAAACAAAGACATAATAATCAGTAAAGTCATAAGGATAGCAGATTCTATTAAATGTTTAGTTTTTTAATGAAAATAAATGTATAGTTCAGCTAAAATGTTAAAGTAGTCAATGAAAAGTAAAACGCCAGTAAATAATGCAATAAAAAGTAAAATTCCAGAACATTAAATAAAACGCCACTAAAGATTGCAATGTAAAGGTGAGACTAAATAAATTGCAGTGTGCCTCAAAAGTAAAACAAAATCATGTTTGATTCCTGTGTTTAATACAAATTTTACCCGAGCAAAAAAAAACAAAAAAACCCACTAAAATCGTAACAACAAAGTCTCGTGACCTACTGTAGATGATCAAACTTAAAGACAATTGGAAAAAAATTGAGAAACACAGTAATAATTTTTATCAAAGGCAATAGTAAGAAAAATCTTCAAATTTTATCAAATATATGTCCTATATTTCTTTTTTTTTTTAAGTTAGACATTCGCATTACTGTAATTAAATGCCTATATGAAATATTTGATATAAATTATAAAATATATATAAATATATATAAATTAGATTACCCGTACAAGATTATTAGCAATTAAACTTTTTACTTTAAAATGACGGTAACTACCTAAGTTGGCTAAAGCTAAATATGTAGGCTACAATCTTTGAAAATCATATTTTAATTTCGCTACATTTAAGAAACATATTCACTAGTTATACTATATGTGTAAATTATAATGTCTGAACAAGTTTATTAAACGTTTAATAGAATAGTCTGAATAGGGTTAGAAAACAATTAAATTGTATACTTTTTATATATTTTTTTGTTAGTAATTTGAGCTAAAAGCTGAGTGCATTTGTTTTAAGTGCGCTAATGCTAAAAAAAGAATGCTTCTAAGAATCCACCACAAATAAGTCAATGAAATCGAAATAAAGAGCAAATAACCCAATACATAAGAATTATCAGTATACGATTTCATGAGTTATTCTTCTTCACCAAGAATCTACTATACCGGTACCAGTTAGGAAAAAAAATGAAATATGAACAAAATCCTACCGAACTGTTTTTCGCCTGAAAAGTCTGAAAATAATTTATATGGTATCATGCATTTCGTATTCATATTCTAGAAGTCATAAAAAAGATAAATAAAATAAATATAAATAATAAGAAATATGAAATCTATTATTTCAACGTGATGGATTAAAATTTAAAACATGCATTAAGCCCTAAATAGAGGCCCAAGGATTTCTATGATGATATAGCTAACATTGAATAGCGCAAATTCTGAGGTTTCCTTTTAAAAAAAAACATGCATTTCAAGAGATAAAATCACGGATTGACAACATCCAATTTGCTACATTGCAATCATCGAGGTTATAAAATATTTATTCGAAGGAACATTCGATTGTTGTTAAATTGTTTTTTTCAAATCGGTAAAGACAAAAGAGAGAAAACTTGTCCAACAACAACAAAAAAATGGTTAAAGCAACAATGTGACCTGATCAAATTGATTACTCTTTAATTTAGATATGAAAGATAAATCAACAAAATTTATTTCTATTTTTAGACATATCAACAATATGACTTACAGGAGTTCGTCCGGGGGGGGGGGACGAATTATCATGACAAATGAAACAACGCCAAGGAAGCTTAATTGAAGTTCAATTTTGACATATAAATAAATAAAAATTGAGCCGAATACACTGAGATTATAACATAACTTTTTAAAAACAAAGCTTATCCAGACTTCCTTTTCTCTATACACCGGATCCACCAAAACAAAAATTATCCCCTCAGTCGATACAACAGCAGAATATATGTATATGATTATTTTACACTAATTCTATAACCGCTGAATCTGTAAGTACAAATTCCCTATATTTTCTTTGTTTTGAGCATCCTTCATGATATTAATAATAACTGTATTACTAACCATAGTAGTAGGAAAGTTAAGCAGATGTTTCATCAGAGAACGTTTTCCGAAGGAAAGACATCAACGTACATCTGAAGAGGGGGAGGGGGAATGGATAGTTCAGTTCTTAGTCAAATGCATGTCTACTGCGAGGAAGTATTGGACCTTCGTTCAAGATTTGCACGGTGCCTCACCAACAGTGCCATTAATGAATGAAGTCCTTCCTCCACCCGCTTTAACTAGAAGTGATTGGGGCAGGAGTAGAGCACAACGTGTAAACCTTTGTCAATCGAATCCTTTCCCCAGAAGATAGTCAACAGTTTCCACTACAGCCGGCATATTTTTTTTTTCACTTAATGATATGCCTGAAAAAGAGCCCTATTCCCCACCCACAGCAACCACTTTAGTTATACTGAACTACTCCTCAGCAAAGGAGGTGTGGTGGCTGAATGATAAAGCGTTTGCCTTCTGAACCAGGTGTCCACCATTCGAATCCTGGTGAAGACTGGAATTTTTGATTTCAGGATCTTTGGGTGCCTCTGAGATCACCCAGCTCTTATGGGCACCTGACATTAGTTGGGGAAAAGTCAAGTTTGGTCGTTGTGCTGGCCACATGACACCCTCGTTAACAGTAGGCCACACTAAACAGATGACCTTTATATCGTCTGCCCCATAGCTCACAACATCTAAATGGAAAAATTGTTACTCCTCAGATAAAATGTTGCAAACAAAAAAATGTAGAATGTTTAGGGAAGAAGGGAGGCTGCCTCACCTGTCATCATCCATGATGCCGCTACTCTTCTGCATGCACTCCCTGACCGCCTGCATGCCCTCGCGGAACCTCTGCTGCAGCCGGCGGGCGTAGAGGGAGGCGCCGCCCTCGCTCAGATAGCCGCTGGTCCACTCGTCGCCGCTGCTGCAGCCGTTGTTCCGGTTGTTCTTGAGGATGTCTCCGTCCGACATGTAGCCGGAGACATAGTCGTAGGTGTCCGACTCAGAGGCGTAGTCAGCTTCGCTGTAACAAGTAGACACATTATCATTTGTTGTTTTCTGCCTTACTATAAATGCGATTCTATGCTTAATGGATTTCTGGTAAAATTATTGCAAGGCCTAAAATGATTATGAACAAGTGCCTTCTCTTAAAATGATATCAAACTTATGGGTTTACTGGTAATTATCTCTTAACGCAATGGTCTTTTAGTATATAAAAAAAAGTTTTAACTTAAGGGTCTTCTAGAAATAGGCCTTCTGGTAATATGATTATAAAATGAGATTCTAGTAAGATAGCTCATGACTGAAATGGAGGGGGGGGGGGCTGTAAAAAGACAGTAGTGTCTGTACATATCCGAGTTTTGTGACTATTCAAAGAAAATGGTTATATACATATTTTGTTTTCATATTTATTATGGTATTTCTAGTACTACATACGCCAGAGGATAGTGATATCCCACATACTTTGGGAAGGCACGGACCTTCGAGGGAGTCCTCTAGGAAGTCCGCTTGTGAGTCTACAGAACTAATGTTACCGAGTTACTTACCTGGAGGCGGACGTTGGACCGTTGGTGGACCCCGTCCTCTTAATCTGCCCAGAGTAGAACTTGGTCTGACCTGGCTCCACCAAGGGGCGCGGCATCCCTAGGCCATGGGCGCTAGCCGTCCTGGTGGCGTACATCGCCGTTGTTGGGACTGAGATACCTGAACAGAGGGAAAGAAATGTAGTACTTGGGTTCAAACATTTCTAGTCGTCCAGCCCACTGCTGGGTCTACTTAAAATGTAGTATTAATCAGACAAAGGGCAAAAGATTCTAGACGTCAACTCTATATTAGTCTCTCCACAAACATCTGACTTCTAGAATTATGCATATTGCAAATACATTTTACAATATTTTTTCTTTAAATATACTTTGCACATTTGTTGTAAAAGTGTCACGTGCACTCCAAAGTTTTTACTATTTACCTTTATTATTACCTTTATTTTTTTGTCTTCACATTTTTTAAAAGTTATTGAAGAAGCAAGATATAAAAAAAAAAAAACTCCGCACTTACAACAATATTTTTCTCTAATGTAGAAGTTATTTCCCTTGTTCGATATCAAACAAGATAATTGAATTACCAACAATTAATTGACTGATTGGTTAATTTTTTTTAGTTGAAGCATGTTTTGTTAGGTGCAATAAATAATTGTTTACATGTTTCAACTTGATCTGAGAATGGGTGTGAGAGACATGTGACGTGTACATTACCTAAGAGGACAAAACCCAAACAAATTTAACGATATCTGTGAATGCTGAAGATTTAATTTCTCTTGTCAATATCAAAAAAAATACTTAACAACCAGTATTTAATTGGCTGTTTTTTATTAATCCATGTACTGTCCTAGCCAATAAATAATTGTGCTAAAGTTTCAACTTAATCCGAGAATGGGTGTACAAAATGTATACCAGACAGACAGAATAAGTTGATTTATGGTTTGTAAAATACAAACTCGGAAGACCATTCCTATCGGTAACAAGGTAATTGCAATCGGCTGGGTTGGAATTATATGAGGATCTTTTGGGGTCAATTGATTTTTTTTGTAACAGAGACTATATTTGACATTGCTTACTTGAGATCAAGAACAAGTTTATTTGCACCATCAGCTCCATGAACAGACTTTTTTCCCCTTGGTTTAAAATGGTTTTTAAGTATGTGCACACAAAATGTATTCCTTATTTTAAAAGCAAATAAAGCATGCTGCTATAACAGTGGTTCTCGAGCTGTGCTCCGCGGACTCCCGGGGGTAATGAGACGACAGCAGAAATAGTTACATTTTATAGAATTGAAATAACTTCTACGGTAAAATCTTATCTGATCCTATAATTTTAATAATCATCAACTCGCCCCTCACTGCTGTTTTAGACGTCCGTCACGTACTATTCTTTGACGACCCAATTTATATACTATGCATTTATGTAATTTTTTCACTTAGGGGTCCGTGGGCAAGTTTTGACTATTTAAAGGGGTCTCTGGTCAAAAAGGTGTGAGGACCTCTGTGGTAGAAAGCCATATGTGACTGTTGCACCTATGAACATATCTTTAATATGATGGAGCCGTGGAGCTGACAGTGTGATTTAACTTTCGGTGGTATGGTAAGTCTGTTTCTAGCATAAATATATCTTACAAAATTACACTCGGTTTGCCTTTAAATGTATATTTGTTTTCAAATATATTTTGGCTAGTAAAAGAGGTGAAATGTAAGGGAGAGAATTCAAATAAAATCATTTCACTCATATAATATTGGATTACCTCCCTTACTCTCTACAAATCTATTGAAATCAGGGAAATTCCGAATGGTGTAGCTCTAAGAGTTTAGATGTACAATGTAATAGTGAAACTTGAGTTTCCTTAAATGAGTTTATTTCAGCATTTATATTATTTATTGTTTGTTAACACGATGATGACATCATTGTCACTTTTTTGGCAATTTAATTGAGTTATTGGCCCCCTTCAACTAGACTGCATTCAGAATTGTGGGTGTGATATTTTTACAACGGCAGACAATATAGTATATGTATATATCCATTTGGATATACATAAGTATATTGTATAAAAGTGAGTATGAAATGATCTATCTACCTATCTATTTATCTATCTATCTACCTATCTACCTATCTATCTATCTATCTATCTATCTATCTATCTAACTTTAATTTAGAAATAAGAATACTCTAAATATAATTAGTAAAACAAACAAACAAAAATCTGATATATACATCTCCCTGGTATTTAATATTAGAAAGATAAAAAGCAAATGTAATTTTATTGGCTTATGTATTTATTTTGATTTTAGAACATAGAAAAATAGCCGTTCAACCAAAACTTTGCTAGCTCTAAAATGTCATGAAATCGCATTTTCAATCTCGTTTCTAGTTTTTTAGATCTAAATTTGACAGACAGACAGATGGAGCACACAACACTAATAGCACTAATAACGGATTTTCCCCCTTCAGGGGTCAGCTAAAAATATGAAAATTATTTCTTTTAACCGTATAAAAAAAAACCCAAACTAGAATAATCAGTGGCAAGGTAAACGAATAGGATTAATTGTCAATGTAAAAACACTTCAACCCTATTTCTTATGATGTTCTTGCGACTGTCTCTAATCGTCATGCATTTTACTTACAAGGAAATATCAACAGGTCAAATTAATAATATAAAATTGGTTGTTCTGTTGGAGAATTAAACTAGTATTGATCCTGAAAAAAATTAAATACTCACAAAAAAAAAATGAGAGCCATGTCCCACTCCAAACATTTTTTTTTTCATATTATTTTCTATTTGCATGAAACAGAATCGCTTTACAGAAATTTTTTTTTTTCTATCTAGGAGAAGCGCGGGTACCAACAAATATATAAGCATTACTATCATCTTCAAAAAAACTGTATATCAAGTTTGTCTGCTTAAGCCCTTTTTCTAAGTCTTGATTTTAGCTCTGTACTGTTTACAAGATGCAATGTAGTAAAACTAAACGAGATCCAGCAGGACTACGATGAGGATCATAAATGATGACCATATATTGCGTGGAAGCATAAAGGAACCAGTGGGCTAAAGTCTATCATATTAAAATGAGTAAGTATTTTAACTGTTTTTTTTTCTTACCTGGAATATGGAAATTTCTGTTGTTAAATCCACCATATCCAGTGTATCCACGGAAATATCCATAAGGCAAAGCTCTCATAATGGGAGGCATAGGTTTAATATCCATAGCCTCCCCGGAATCATCCACAAACAATGTCTTCTCGTCCTTATCGGGAGTTAGGAAAGTCGTTTCTTTAGCGGATAGAGTTTTTTCAGTGTCGGAGTTCAGCTTGTGAATTGTTTCCGTGCGGACCTCGGCGTCAAAAGTCGTCTCCATCTTTTCCCCTGGGCGCGGCTGAACGACAGCGACATTACTGGCGTTCTTAGTGATGTGCGAGCCCAACATCTTGACACCAAGCTTCGGGGAGCTTGTGCTTGAAGTGGTCAGTGGCTTTTCCAGTGCAGCGCTGGAAGTATCCTTCATGCTTGGCTTGGCCATCCCTGACATGGGAGGCGCGTCAGACTCTGATTTAGCGCTGAGAAGGTTCTCCCTGCTGGAAGTGACCTTGTTCGACTTTTCGAGGTCGTTGTCTGGGGTGGAACATTTGGGACTTGAGTTTATCGTTGGGCTATCTTGAGATCTTTCTAGTTTATCGGTGGCAGATTTATTAAGTTTTTGGGACATGGAAGGAGAAGAAGGGGCGGAAGTAAGCCTGGTGGATGAGATCGGAGAGCATTCAGCTAAGTTAATTCTGCTGCTGGAATCTGGTGTTAAAGATTGTTTAGGAGTGACTGACCTGTGGAGCACGGACAAGTTCGTTTGCGTGTTACTGTCGGATTTGTTCGACTTTTGCACTGAGGTAGTGGGCGTAGATGTAGACATTGTTGGTTTTACTACATTGACCGATGGATTATGTCTGCTCAAATTGGGACTCATCATCGGGCTTTGGGGAAGAGTCTGTTTCATCGATCTTCCTGAGGATGAAGCATTTGCTGGATGCGTATCCATGTTGACGGCAGGGATGGTGACTGGCACGTAATGGGATGCTTGGTTCATTCCTCTAGATTGGGACGGTATAAAGGCACTGGTCTGCTCAACAGATTGGTTTTGCTGCTGCTGTTGTTGTTGCTGCTGGAGGCGCTCTACGTTCTGGATGTTCACCCTTGGGTGGACGTTTTGTACCAGAGGACTAGTTGGAACACGAGTTGGTGTGGCATAGCCAGGATTGTGTGCGTAAGGTGGAGTGTAACCATGAGACAAACTGTAAGGGCTTTCAGATATGGATGACCCCTGGCTCATGCCTGGATAATGCTGCTGGTATCCCTGATATTGCTGCTGCTGTTGCTGCATGGCGTATGCAGCCTGTTGGGAATAATGCTGTTGCCTCATGTGATAGGCCTGCTGCTGTTGATACGCCTGCTGCTGCTGAGATTGCTGATATGCTTGTTGTTGAAGTTGCTGTTGTGGTATTTGCTGTTGTTGTTGCTGTTGAAGTTGTTGCATTTGGGAGGATGAAAGCGACGATGATTTGGAGCTGGAGCTAGAGCCGAATGTCTTTGGCACATTTACTCCAGGTAAATCTTTGTAAAGAGTTTTGTTATATTCTTTGCTTGCAGCTGCAGCTCGAGCTTTGTCCTCTTTCGAGAGCTTTCCTGACGACTTACTGGGCTTAGGGATCCCAGAAGATGCCGGAATTGATGATAACGATGTAGAAGGTGGAATCGCAACTGTGGCAGATGGTGATGAGCCTTTGGAGGATTTACTAGATGATGTTGATGACTGAGTTTTGGGAATACCCGTAAGACTCCCTAGTTTAGAAGCTTTCTTCGATGGCGTAGGACTGGCGGTCGCTAGCCTAGGATCAGGCTGAGGCTGACGAGACTCTGATCTTTCTGATTTTGATCCAGACTTCCTACTTTGACCAGGAGACACGTTCTTCTGTGAACCATTACTTGCCTGTGGCTGTTGAGGATAAGGACCACCTGTTGGAGGTCCTAAGCCTACAGCACTAGGTATAGGAGGAGGAACTGTGTCTGGTGCCTCTTTTTTAGAACTGAAAGCTTTCACCAAGGACTTTTTTCCCGACTTGCTCGAGCTTTTAGAAGGCGTGCCTGGATTGCTGGCGGGTGAAGCACATGCGGCACCAAGCAAGTTGGGTACACCCTGATCCCCAGAACTGGAACTCTGGCTACTGGTAAAAGACGAGGACTTTGAGGGATCGCTGCTCGTTCTGGAGTCACTGTCACTTCTGGAGCTACTGCTGGTGGTGCTGGTGCTGGTGCTGCTGTTCTTGGACGTGCTCTTCACCACCCCTTTGTTTTTGTCTTTCTCCTTGTCCTTGTCTTTGTCCTTGAAGAACTTGAACTTGTCCAACATTGAATTTTTGTTGCTGGACGGCGGCTTGGAAGAGTTGTTGCTCTTGGACGAGGAGGTCGAAGTGGTGGAGCCCGCGCTGGTCCGGTTCGACTGCTTGTCCGCGAGGGTCTGGCTCCGAGATGTGGGGATTCCCCGGCCGATCGGCGTGGGGATGCCTGAGGGTTGGGCAGCAGGTGATGTGGCACGAACAGACCCGCCAGTGTTTGAATTACCAGACCGTAACGGGATCAAAGACGAGGACCCTGGAATCAAATAAGTTAAAGAATGAAGACGTTTGAAATGTTTGACTCAGCATTTGGTTGTATTATTTAACTTATAATACGATATGACGTTTTGTTAAACATTTTATACAATAACTTTAAAATATATCTTCAATGATAAGCTTTAGTCAATATAGGGCGAAATTTTGTCTTTTCAAAATGGGCAAAGTTAAAAATAGAAATATGTTAGAAAATGTTCAAGTAAGACACCATTTTCACACACACACACACACGAGAATGCAATAGTAGAACTAAACTTTAAGGCATTGTCTACTATGCCTGGAGTGCATGTAAATTTTTTAGGGTTTTAAAATAAAAGCGAACAAAATGAAATATAGTCTCCAGGAGAGGTCAAAGTTAGAAATAAATAATTTATTCTGTTCAACATGTCATACATACATCTTTCATATTTTTTCTTATTTTTAATCAATGTTCTTACAGAATATTTCTTATGAAAGTATATAAGTAGATATGAAATAATATGTAAGAAATCTTGACCAAAACAAAACAAAAAAACGACTTCGTAACAATAAAAATTATAAAGAAAGGGAGGTAATGATAATTTTTTAAATAGAGATGGCAGACAGCTGTTACAATTTGATGCAGACTTTTTTTTTTGTTATCGCAAATAGATGGTAAAAAAGTTGCGTGTTTCTATTTTCTTCTATATGTCAGAATCCACAGGTGATTCCCAGGTGACTCATTCTGACTTAATGATGTTACATGTAGGACTCTGTTAGAGTTTCGGAATATTTAATTTTTTACTTCAAAAAAAAATCTCAGTTATGTTTATAGTCAATATCTCTTGAAGCGAAGTTATGGAACGTAGACTTCAGTTGGTACATGACTTCAACTCAGGACAACTTGTCACAAGCTTTAGCACGAAGAACGGGTTGTAAAATGAGAACAAAGAAACAGAATGAAAGAGATAACAAAAAATAAAACAAATAGAGGAGAAAGAGAGATACAATTTAGTATGGAGAGAGACAAAGAGCGAGAAAGAGACAAAGGGAGAGAGAAACAAAGAGAGAGATAGACAAAGAGAGAGAGACAAAGAACGAGAGAGAGAAAGATAGAGATGAAGAGAGAGAGAGAAAAACAAAGAGAGAGATAGAGCCAAAGAGAGAGATAGAGCCAAAGAGAGAGATAGAGCCAAAGAGAGAGAGACAAAGAGAAAAAGAGAGAGAGAGACAAAGAGAAAAAGAGACAAAGAGAGAGAGAGACAAAGAGAAAAAGAGACAAAGAGAGAGAGAGACAAAGAGAAAAAGAGACAAAGAGAGAGAGACAAAGAGAAAAAGAGACAAAGAGAGAGAGAGACAAAGAGAGAGAGAGACAAAGAGAGAGAGAGACAAAGAGAGAGAGAGACAAAGAGAGAAAGAGAGACAAAGAGCGAGAGAGAAAGAGACAAAGAGAGAGAGAGAGACAGAGAGAGATAGAGACAAAGAGAGAGAGAGAGACAAAAAGAGAGAGAGAGAGAGGCAGAGAGAGAGATAGAGAAAGGAAAGTAAGCGAGAAAGATAATTGGGTGACAACGAGGGCATATAAAAAGAATTATAGAATAGAATAAATTAGAATAGAATAGATCATCTGTACCATTACAATCAGAGACATCCAATTCCTCGCTAGAATCCATGCACGCTTAAGTTTAGTCCTATATCCACAATAGGTCTATTCCAACAGGTCCTATTTGGTCGTAACATTCTGTTTAGGCCTACTGGACTCTAATGTTAGACAACTCTAGCTAGATCTAGATCATGTATCTCTCACGAAAGTTATTCTATACTCGATAAGATTTTTACTTAAACCTTTCAGTGATATGCAAGCACCTCGCTTCGCTGCACAAGCTAGACATGACGATAAAATGTAGATATATTCATTAGGTAGATTGTAGATCTATGACTAATTAGTTGTGAAAAAAAAACAAAAAACCTTGTATTCTAGAAAAATATATATTTTGAACTTTGAAAAATTCTCGTTGATATAAGTACGAGAATGGAACGGGTTGCCTGAATCAGCCAGAACAGCTTGTGATTTATCAGAACTTATGTCTCTGATCAAGTCACATAAAAAAAGTACTCCGCCATAGGTGGTCAAGTGGTTAAGCGCTTGGCTTCCGAACCTGGAGTCCTGGGTTCGAATCTTGGTAAAGACTGGAATTTCGCCTTTCGAGATTTTTAGGACGCCCCTGTGTTCACCCAATTCGAATGGGTACATGACTTTAGGCGGTTGGTCGTTGTGCTGGCCACATGACACCCTGCTCGTTAACCGTTAGCCAAAGAAACAGATCGCAAGGTCTGAAAGGGGTACTTTACTAGTCGTTTCACAGCCGAAGGAGGATAATGAAATCTCTGATTAACATGCACGACTAGTTGGTCACTTGAATACTCGTATCTGCGTTGATGTTTTTTTACAAATTTTGATATCTATGTTCCATACGTTCCTTCAGAAATGAAGATTATAACATTCAAATCAAAACTACCCGTAAGACGGTTAGAGGATGGTGACAAACACGTCTCGAACCCGGACAATCAGGAAGACAATCCAGAGCGCATAACACACTACCAGGCAGCCATGTTCGTAAGCACTGATTTCAACGTGTGGTTTTAACAAAATTATATGCTTTTCTTTTCTTTTCATACATTACAAAGCCTACCTTAAAGAACAATGAAGTATCGCTCACAATTAATTAAGAACAGTGCATATTTGTAAAAATCATAATAAAGATCTTAAATCGTAGACCTACATTACAACAGTTGTAAATAAGTTAACAATTTTAAAAGGATATTTATATAGGTCTGATACATAAAATAGACACGAATGATTCAACTGTGAGGTATTATCAATATAGATCTTGATCTAATACACACAGGGTTAAAGTTTTAAAAATTAAGTAGATAAAAAATATTAATACGATAACAGTATACAAGCTTGTTAACCCTTAAAGTGCTGAACTGTTTTAGAAGAGTGCATACAAAATGGAATTTCAATTCTGATGTTTAGAGGCTAAACTACCACATGCGTTTTAAGGGTTAAGCCACCGTATGTCCGATAAATAAAAAGATTAAAAAATACTATTCTCAAATGAGTATTCCATGTTTTCTTGGGGAAAAAAAATTAAAAATCTCCACTACTTGTCATAGAATGTATCCGAAACAAAAACGAAAAGAAACGAAAGAACGACAACTCGTGTAGCAACAAATGAAGTTATATAGTAAAACAGCAATGCACAACACAGACATTAACAGCTGGCTCATTTGCATATCACAGACAATGACACACACACACACACCTTGATCGTCGTGTGAGTAAGATGTGCTGATGTCAACTCATCTGTGACACACAAACTATAGTACAGTGTAATTATGATGAGGACCGCGGCTGCAGACACCAGTGTCATTAGACTAGTATCTCTAAGTGACATGGCATGTTTAACCATGGGATTAAGTAACTGATAATTACAATTGTTCTGTAAGCTGTAGCCTATTACCTAACCCTGACCTCTCACCTGTTGTAAGTGATTAGAGCCTGTAAGCATATTCTCCAATTGATTATATTTTAATTTACATCATTCACATTAGTGTGACTTACTTCTTTCGGAATCTAAGTATTTACCCCATAAGTCTCCTATCAGATTTAGTATAACCAAAAGCTCTATTAACATATCAATAATAATTGTTAAGTAATGCACGCGAAAAGGTCTCACGGTTTCAAACAATAAGTCATTTAAAGAAAAATGAACTCGACAAGAGTTAAAAACTGTTGTTTTACAAAAAATTATCTTCGAGTGCATACGGTGTACTCGTTTAAAACAGAAAAGTCTAGAGTACTAAAAATAGATTTCCAGTTATTTCTGAGCAGATATAAACACGGAATGGCAACTATCGGGGTCGCTGTGTTTTCCATTTAAGTTAATTGTGTCTACTTGTAGGACTGTACTAGTGACATGATATTGTATTTTGTTTTGGTATGTGTTCAATATTTTTGTGATACCAAGTTGAGGAATAAAAGCATTTTATTTCGTTAAAAAGGATTTCTGTTCTGTTTTTTTCATTTAAATAAGTATAAGGTGGAGTTTGAATCATCAGACATATTTCCAGAAGGATAATCATCAGATTAGAAACTACATTAATAGAAATAATAATTTGAAATTAATTTACCAAATATCGGAGTACTTCCATAAATGCAAAAGATAATAGATAGATGTAGATTTCAGAAGTTTAAAATATTCGTTAAAGGATTAAGCTTTCGTATTCCGTAAAAAAAAAGTAATGTTTTTATTTATACGTAATTACTAATTTATTTATAAACAATTATGTCTTTGAGCAAGAAAAAACGCAACAGGTTTATCTGTTATTAATCATTGCTAAATAAGAAAAAGTATCTGAAAGAATTTGATTATCAGTTAGGGAATATTACAGACCCTAGACTACATGTGATGTGTATTGCGCAATATTACTATAGAAATGATGAGAAACTGCGCGCTTTGTATGGGTGTAAGAAACCATAAAGCTTGACGCCTTTAAACTTAGACCAGCTACGTTCCTAACAACCATGCTTTATACATATCAAAACACTCTGATAGAAACATGTATTTACAAACCAATTTTAGTTACAAAATCAAAATGACTGAATAGGCAAAAAAAAAACGTATTTAATTGGTATACTAGCAATGAATGAAAGAAATCTTTTCACAAAAACTATTGAAGTTCAATGCCATTGAAAGTCTAGAATCAGAGCATAACAAAGTCTAGAGTCTAAGGTTTCTGAATCTATTGATAAATTATGGAGAGATGATTTGAGGTAACAGGTTCTGACGTTATGCAAGAGAGCTTCATGAAAGGGGGAGAGAGAAGAGTACCGAGTAGGCAATCTTTCGGATGCACTGGGGGAAAAGTCAGAATTTTTAAAAATGAAGAAAAAAAGCAATGTTGTTGTTGTTAGTATTGTTCTTGTCAATCGCTTCTGTTGATGCCTAGTTGTAAAAAAAAAAAATATTTGCATATTCAAAACTCACTAGTCCGTGGCAAGCAAAGTGTTACTTACACATAAACATCATTAGGTCAGTAGACAGTGAAGGTAGGAACATAGAGTGGCTCCGAACATATACACTGCTCTTGTTATCTTATCTTCTTATATAATACAGACGTTACTTCAAACAAGAAGATGATTACGTTCTACGAGTCATTCATCTAGTCATGTATGTTAACCAATGATTTAAATTCTGCCAAGTCACTGGTTTTCCTGGCTGGCTCAGGCAATCCATTCCATGCTCTAATAGCGCTAGGGAAGAAGGTGCATCTGTACGAATTTGTCCTAGCATATGGGACGAGGAATGTGCCTTTATCTTGTTCATTAGTAATACCCATATATTTCATAAGTAACGATGTCCCTGTACCTGCAGATTTCATCCACTATAGCAGCATATTATATCAACTATACCTGCACATTTTATCCACTATAGCAGCATATTATATCAACTATATCTGCACATTTCATCCACTATAGCAGCATATTATATCAACTATATCTGAAAATTTCATCCACTATAGCAGCATATTATATCAACTATACCTGCACATTTCATCCACTATAGCAGCATATTATATCAACTATACCTGCACATTTCATCCACTATAGCAGCATATTATATCAACTATATCTGAAAATTTCATCCACTATAGCAGCATATTATATCAACTATACCTGCACATTTCATCCACTATAGCAGCATATTATATCAACTATACCTGCACATTTCATCCACTATAGCAGCATATTATATCAACTATACCTGCACATTTCATCCACTATAGCAGCATATTATATCAACTATACCTGCACATTTCATCCACTATAGCAGCATATTATATCAACTATACCTGCACATTTCATCCACTATAGCAGCATATTATATCAACTATACCTGCACATTTCATCCACTATAGCAGCATATTATATCAACTATACCTGCACATTTCATCCACTATAGCAGCATATTATATCAACTATACCTGCTGTCACGTACACAGTATCTATATTTAGCTCGTCAGCGACCTCGGGTATTTCCTTCACGCAGAGAGCTATTGATGTGATTGGTTTTGAAATATTATTTATTGTAAATTGGGCTGGATTCATTGGTTGGCATTGCAACGAGGTGCGTTAGACACGTGACAACGCTATACCCGGGGAAAGGGTCTAGATTTTTAGTCAGTCTTGTATGGAACATGGAAGTGAGAACATGTACTAGAGTTTTGTATTAGAACTCAATTATATTATTGTGTAGATCTATCATTTGATTCAAGTACATTTAACCATTGTAATTATTTGTGAATAGCTTTTTCAAGTTCTGAATTAAAGTAATTGTTTTAGACGAAGAGAAGTTTCTTCATTGAATATAGTAACATACTTAGATCGATTTAGCGATTGGCAACTTTCTGAATGATCGTATTATCAACTAGATCTAGCTACTTCTATACGATCAACTTATTAAAAGACGATTTCAAGATCCTCGGCAATCACGATCATTGATAGTGTGATATAGATCAAGATAATCTTCAACGTGACATCTATCATAGCATCCGTATAGACCTGTGACATCTGACATCCACTATTGATGATTGTGACACCTGCACATTTTATCCACTATAGCAGCATATTATATCAACTATATCTGCACATTTCATCCACTATAGCAGCATATTATATCAACTATATCTGCACATTTCATCCACTATAGCAGCATATTATACCAACTATACCTGCACATTTCGTAAATTTCATGTTCAATACATTGAGGGTTTTTTTGTTTTTTTTTCACGAATATGATCAAAAGGTTTCCTTTCACTGGTCTGCTATTTATTTGACTTTCTAAAGGGGCACAACCAGCCCTAGCAAAGGTACAAATAAATGACTGCCTCGTAAAGACATTCAAATGAGAGGGAGACCTTTAAATCCAGACACTAGTACGATGGAACAGCCTCCAACCTTTCACGTCTCCCTCCCCCCCCCCCCCAAATCATTTACTTGCAATTTATTTTCTGTCAATGTAAGAGAGAGAGAGGGAGAGATTGGGAAAGGGGTTGGCGAACAAGATGGATTGAAAGAGAGACCCTTGTTCTTCCAAAAACCTATTATGCATACATATATATGAATTAAGGAAATTTAGGCACCAAAAATTTAGGCACTCCGATATTTAAAAATTTAAAGTATATTTTATCCTTTGGCTATGGGCTATCGGTATAATAAATAACAACTATAACGATTCTAACTAAAGAAAAGCTGACAAAATAGGGAAAAATGACAATCATGAGAATGTGTGGAAAAAAATGACACCTAAGTCATTATATAATATAGACATCACAGGATTCAGGGGAGGGGAGGTAGAGATGATTCTCCGTTCATTGCTTCCGTTTTTTAAATTGATGACTATGCAACTTGTGTAAATATTTAGTTACTAATGTAAATGCTTTAGATTAAAAAGTATTATAAAATATTTTATTATGTCGGGGGAGTGTTGGTGATAAATATAATCGCAATCGCCCTCTGCTTGTGGGAAAGGGAGGGGTCGTACTTTTAAAATGGGATAGGCTGGGGTTGGGGGTCACACACTCCCACTTAAGGGAGAGGATTTCTCGCAGATACATGTAAATTTGGTCGTAAAAGTTACCTAGTGAATCTTAAGGCTACTCACTGGGGGTCAAGGGTATGGAACAGCATAGGTGCTAAATTGGAAGTCTGGAGAAACTTGTCTCCTTAAAAAGGGTATGGGAATGAGAAGGAGGCTTTGATTGCATTACTTATGGGGATTAGATATGTTAGTATTCATTTTTTTTATATCGGCATTAATCTCTATTATATATATATATATTATATATATATATATATGTGTGTTACCTCCTTCAAATGTTTTTTGTGGTAATTAATTTTTACATATAACTACGCATATATTATGATATATTCAATATATGCAAATTTATGATCTATAATATTTATATAAAATATATATGGTTGGACATTGCAAAATGGCTAGAAATCGCGAAAAAATAAATTTTGAAATTAAAAAAATAAAGAGTTTATGGAAAAGGCAGATGAGTTGAAAATTTCTATATTAATTTTTGGAATAGTGGTCACTTTTCATCTGTTATAAACAGAATACTCATTCTGCTTATAACAGATGTAAATCTTTAAAGTTTTTAATATGATGATTATGTTGACAGTTTATTATAAAACAATAAATCAGGCTCCTTTACACGGGCGGGTATTTTTAAAGAAATTGGGTCCAAATGTTGATCCTATAAGACTACTGGGCTCGAAATGTATCAAGTCTTTTCCGCGACATGCAAAATATGCCGATACTATAAACGTTTTTATCCAGCTACATCAAAGTCGAATTGTGGTCCAGTGTCAGGTGGCCTCTTTCAGCAGGCCACTGTCTAAAAGCTGCTTCTGTGAATACTAAGTCTCAATGTTCGAAAGCTTTTGATACAGACTACTACTGTTCGTTAATTTGTTAGAGTTCTTTCTGCAACCAGGTGGCGCTCACAAATGGCATAATCAAAATTTAAAAAAAAATCCCCAGTCAACATTATAGGGGCTGGTGATGGACTGAATCAATGAGCGGAGAATCATTTCTACCTCCCCTCCCCTGAATCCTGTGATGTCTATATTATATAGTGACTCAGGAGTCATTTTTCCACACATTCTCATGATTGTCATTTTTTTCCTATTTTGTCAGCTTTTCTTTAGCTAGAATCGTTCTAGTTGCTATTTATTATAACGTCACCGATAGCCCATAGCCTAAGATAAAATATACCTTAACATTTTAAAATATTTTCAAAATTAAGGTCGCCAATTAAAGAGTGCCTAATTATCCGGTGCCTAATTTTCCGCCTTGTTAAAAGTGCCTAATTATCCGGGTGCCTAAATATCCGGTGCCTAAATTTCCATATATCCATATATATATATATATATATATATATATATATATATATATATATATATATATATATATATCGCCTTGAGTTTCGGTGCCTGTTAAAGAGTCCAGTGTACATAACTCTATGAGACAATCTAACGAAACCCAGAGGGAAAATGGGTCATAGGTAGGGGGGGGGGGTGCGAGGGGAGCTAATCGTGTCATCAACTTTGGTCAGACGGTCTGAATGCGAGGACATACAGGACACATTTTCTTTGACTCGTTATCTTTTGTGTGTAGACGTCGCACTGACGTTTCAGGTCAACCCTACGAGAGGTCATCTCGATTAGTGGACACACCAAAGAAACAACACACGCTCGAGGTGGAATGAACAACACGCCTTGGTAGCTAACAACCCGAGACAGTCTCGTCATAGGTCACGTGATTTATAGCCGTCCAGCAGTTGCGTTTGCACTGTGAATAGCTTAATGGTAAGGCACTGTCTTCTATCGTGTAAACGGTTTAAGAGAGGTGAGGACGTCACTGGGGCACCGATGTCGACTCTTTCAGAACTTAGTTACATGCAATATTTATCTCAATGAAATGACAACACAACAGAAAACCCTGCAAATAGATATGAGAAAAATCAATGATAAATGTCATTGTCTACTTATAGCGCAGCTTTTTAAAGCTTTGCAATGTATAATCACTGCTTGGTCACGTGATATGCAGTCTCCATGGTTCTTAATTCGAATCTAGCACGCTTCCATCCTGTGCCACCCTGCAGGCTGCAGAAGGTTTAAACTAGGACTTTCTTTCTAAAAGAATGTTTCAAACATATAAAACTCTACTAGACACAAATATCCGACTTCCTAAAATGTGAGGCTTTGTGACGTCATCGTATTTTGTTTCAGTTCAAACACTTTGTTTTGAGAACACTAAAGAGGGAAGAGTGAAAAAATGGCAACGAGCCATTGGGTCTAAAAATACCCACAGGTCAGGCCTGCTACAACGAGTGGTCTCGCTGCAAAGTATGTTGACTTCCTGTTGACGTCACTATACCCTGTCTCACATACCATTGGAACTCTTCATCATCTGCCTTTTGGGAACAAATAAAATCGTTCACCGACAAATCGTTTACGACCATTCGTTCAACGACAAATCATTTACGACAATTTGTTCACCAACAAATCATTTACGACTATTTGTTCACCGATAAATCAATTCGTTCACCGACAAATCGTAAACGGCTATTCGTTCATCGACAAATCATTAACGACAATTCGTTCACCAGACAACTGGTTCACACGACAAATGGCTCGCCGACAACTCGTTCCCAGGAAAGTAACATATTGTCAAATATTCTTGTCGTGTGTTGAATGTGCTGACATTGAAAGCATATACATGTGATTGAGACATTAGAATTTTTTGTTTCCAATAGTTCCCAAACTTTTTATTGCTAGCTCGACACAAAAACAAAACTTTTGTAATTTGTGGAGTTTTGAAAATGATGAATTCACGGAGTGTTGTGTAATTTGTAATCGGCGTGTCACCAGATGTCTTGTAAGACAGGACGTAGACTATTGCCTCACCAGATGTCTTGTAAGACAGGACGTAGACTATTGCTTCACCAGATGTCTTGTAAGACAGGACGTAGACTATTGTCTCACCAGATGTCTTATAAGACAGGACGTAGACTATTGCCTCACCAGATGTCTTGTAAGACAGGACGTAGACTATTGTCTCACCAGATGTCTTATAAGACAGGACGTAGACTATTGCTTCACCAGATGTCTTGTAAGACAGGACGTAGGCTATTGCCTCACCAGATGTCTTGTAAGACAGAACGTAGGCTATTGCCTCACCAGATGTCGTGTAAGACAGGACGTAGACTATTGCCCTTCTTTATTGTTGTTTTACGTTGCCCGTGGCTAGAAGCTCTTACATCCGATCAGATACCTCCTACAGGAAGGCGGGGAGACCAAACGGCAGTCCAGAGAGCATACGACACGACCAGACAGCTATCCTTTCTTATTTAAAACAAAAAAAAAGCACAATTCTGACAGAAGCCTTAAACTTTAACAATGACAGAGTCTCTCATCCAGATCTTTATCTTTTCTTTCTTTCTTTCTTTTCGACGTTTAAAGTCTCTTCTATTAATCGACAGGGCCAGTGGATTAAAAAATAAACATTCGAATTATTTCTGATGTAATTTCCTTACATCTGTATTAAGAATGTGTTATTGTATTTCTCTTGTATTGGAAATTCACTGTCTTTCTTGTACCTTTGTGCTCAATTTCAAATAATTTTAAAAAATGGGGGGGGGGGGGGGATACCCACATCAAAAACAAACATAATAAAATACTAGACGAGAAAATAGTGTACCATGTTAAATGAAAACTAGATGAAAATAAAAGGGGGAAAAAACGTACGTACTGCTTAATCTCATCCTCGACCTTTCAACTCTTCAGGTAATCCGTGGGTATGAATATTAGAAAGTCTTCCAGTGTATACAAACATAAAGTGCATCCCTCTACTAGATCTCCATTGGCGCGTGTCTGTGTTACATCACAGAGTCACCAAGTTCCCTATCTATTCACTACATCACAGAGTCACCAAGTTCCCTATCTATTCACTATCTCGCGGTCAGTTTGATTCAGTTCTAGAGATGTAGACAAATCCACTCTGTATTTACCGGCATCAAGGGCTTCATTCTTACAAGCAAGCTACTGAAGTATGGTGTCTTGTTTTTGAAAGGTCCCTTGAGTTATGCACGCTCGTGTGTCATGTGTAGTCGGCACACTATAGCAAGACATGTATACTAAACACGCGGAAGCAATGCGAGATTATTCTCCCTTTAATTTTTTTTAACCTCTAACCAGAACGTTTTTCACTAGTATTAATGACCACCATGCCTTCACTTGATAAGACGGTGCGTGCCTGCGTGTCAGTGCTGTGGGGCGCTGGATACTTTTCATAGGTGTGTGTGGCCCGCGTGGAGGTGGGAAGTGGGGGAACTAAGGAGCCTGTGATTGTTTTGTTTCTAAGGCACCCGGTCCTTGCTATCGGTAAGGTTATCTTAAGAAAAGAGGAGGTAATGCGTAGGTGCAGACTTTCTTGAAAAACTCATTCTTATTTGTCAACGCTTGAGTTGCCTACTGAAAGAAATGTGCGCTCTTTGAAAACCAGAAAACACTGCGCAGTTTTTCAAAAATTATTAAAGAAAGAAAAAAAAAAGCGCACCAGCCTATATCGTAACTATAACCTAGCGTTCGCCTTCCAAAATGTGTATTTAAATAATTATTACCTAGTCAAAGCTCATTATGATTTACATAAGTTGCATTAAACCAAAACTCTTTTAGTACTACAGTATTTAAAACAAAAATGTTTGAAAAATAGGAGTGTGACCCATTATAGGTGTTACATTGTAAGGAAGGTTGGATAGGCTCGTGGAGCTTTATTTGTACTGGGGAGTATTTTTAAAAAATACTAAATACAACTTACTCATATATACTATTTTTTATCATTTCAGTCTGTGGTGATTCTAACAAAACTCCAGGACCTCTCGGTGTCAACTGGTGATGATTAGTTGTTCCGGGACTTCATTGGGGAAAAAATTATCGCCAGACCAGACACTTTGTAAAGAATAACCAATGATATATATATATATATAGTCCTCTAAACTCCTTATGAGCTCATTGTAGTGCTGCTTGGCCTCAGTCTTGGGTTGATGGCAAATTAACATCAGGAAATCGTACCGTCTGTCCTATTGCGGAGTTCCGCAACGTGTTGTCCAGGAGCATTGTTGATTAGCCCAGCTTTGGGTGTTGGACATAAAAACATCAGATCCATGGACTATAGATAGTTTTGGATCTTCGACATTTTAATGAGCATGAAAGACTGATATATTTTTTTGGCCACTCACTGGTGCTCCTATATATATCTGCGACTACTTCTGTGTGTGTATGTGTCCTAGAACTGTTGGACTTTACTAGTAAATAAAGACACTGACCTTCAAAACTCCGAAGATCATGCATTTCGTTTGAGATGAAAGCCCATATGGTTAGGGCTGGAAAAGGGACAAGCAAAGGAAACCAAGAACTATGAACAATTCTGAACAAAGTTCTTACATTTGTTGTTGTGATACCATAAAATTAATGTTTTTTTAATGCAATGTATCTTTTGGAGAGTGGGAAAAAAAAAAAAAAAAAAAAGCAATACTGTGTGTCCTCAATTTTGGGTTGATGACAAGTTAACATGTGGAAACTGGTACCGTTGTCAACTTGTGGGGGTTTCTCTACTAGTGTTTAAGGAAAGCGGTCATAGTAAGTGTTCAGCCTGTATACTTTGGCGTGGGTGTTATGACTGAGTGATGAACACGAACAATTTTTGTGTTGATTAGTCCGCTTTGTGGTACATAACAACAGTTTCAGGAATTCAATTGCACCAACAAAAACATTTATATTTCTTGGAACCTTTGGGCTTCCATAGGAAATAAGGACAGAACCCTCCCAAAGAATCCCAATAACTTCGTCCGTCTACAACACAGGACAATGGACAACCCAGTGATCGTTAAGTCTGGACAGTTTATGAACAATTTTAACATGAATTGTTGTGTAAACCGTAAACTTATGTTAGTATCTTATATGTTGTTGGCAATGTAATCTCTTCAAAAAAAAGTCTGGCCCCTGGAAACGCTACGAATGTCTTGCAGTGGCTAACGAAGATCATCCTCCCCTCGTGGTTACAATGGCCAAACGAATGGAGTACGAAATGTCCAGGACGCCCAGTCCAGTGTATGGGAACCTGTGCATTACTATGGACAGAGTTCGCCGGTACGAAAGGAGCGCTCAGTAAGCGCTGTGGGATTTCGAAAGTTTGTTTCCGGAGACAACGGCATTGCACTAAGCCGCCACACCGACGGCGGGATTTCGGGCGCTGAGAATAACGGTCCCTGACAACCTCTCCAAATACCTTCCAGGTATGCGCGGCAGTGCGACGAGGGCATAAGTTAACCAAGATCAAGAGCTCTAGGTAGGTAGCAAAGTCTCAACTGGCGAAACCCCAAGTCCAACATGCAACCAAGTCCTCCCCCCGCTAAGAAATTATCAAAATCATGACTAGTACAACATTATCCTTGAAACGTGAGTCTAAGCATGACTCTTGGACGAAGAGGCCCCGGCCATGTGACGTAGTTGCTGGGTCCATGGCTGCTACCAACGAGGAAAGCATCAAGCATCCACTAAGCTTACCGGTAGTGACACACCAAGAACTCGATCAGGGCGTCTGGCGGGCGGTCAGCGTCCCCCCTGGGGACGATCCAAGAGCACATGCTCAAACACAGACGAGGGAGTTATTACCCGCCCCCACCAAATATGACAGCACCACGGGACAAGGAAAAGGGAATAGGTGCAACCCAACAGTTTAAGGTATTACAACTGAACGCGAACGAGCTACTCCGGTGCAAGAGACCAGAGATTGAAAAGCTATGTGCTAAGTACGAGGTCGATGTGGTGATGAATCAGGAAGCTGGCACGTCCAAAAGCTGTGTCCCCTTGCTCTCGGGGTTTACGGCCTTCCGATGTTCTTGCGAGAAATGTCAGGTGTTAGTCACATTTGTCAGGAATTCTCCACTTGCTTGTGTAGTGAAATCCACCCCAAAAGGACTTAGAAGGACCGACACGCTAACGATTAGGTGTACAAAAGGGGTTTGAAATTCACATGCGTGAACGTCAATAACCCTCAGAGGACGGAACTTCTGCTCGACATAGGAGGCCACACCTACGTCAGAACCCTGGTGGCTGGAGATTTCAATGCCAAGTCACAGGCTTGGGGTTGTTCAGCGAACGATCCTTCCGGGCGCAAATTGCTTGAACTGTGCGACGGGTCCAACACCATTCTACTTCAGCATTGCGATTCCCCAACAACATTCGTACACACCGGTCACGGAGGGGAGTCAAAGTCAAAACCTGATATGAGTCAGGTACTCATTGATCCAATCAAATGGAAATTCAGTTTGACTACAATTGACAACCTTGGCATAAGTCCTGTACATCACAATATAGATGCAAATACGAACAAGATTTACACACGAAACACATGCACACTCACAACCAGCGCTTTAAAATTTGACTTCTATGTACTTCTCTGACCGAAAGTAGTATAAAGGAGTTTTAAAATCTTTCTGATTTAGTCCTAATGGAAAGGAGACGACCACTTCGTTCAGATCTTATGTAACAGTGGTTTAATGGGTGCAGGTTGTGTTTAAGAATCGTGAGTGTTTTGGAAAGGCATATGTCATGAAAAAGCTCTTCAAGAGATGGTAGCTGTGTTCGAGTGATATACGATGCTTTTTTAGTCTCTTTAGTCTAAGTCTTTGTGCCAGTGAAGTATTACCATACCAGCGGGTGAAGGCAAAGTTAATTACACTGCTGGTGGTTGCTGTATAGAAAAGTTAAAGTATTGTTTTGTCGATGTTAAATTTTCTTAGCTTTCTAATATGGAGAGTCGGTGGTGGATTTTGGTGTAAAGGTTTTGACAGGTTCACTCCATTTCAGATATGGTCTTTTTTTTTATAAAAAGTATTTTTAATGTTTTTCTTGTTTCTGTCTCTTTTTTTTTTTTAGCCTAACACTCTTCTTTTATCTGTAGACTCTTATACAATTTGTTTAAGTATTTTATTACTATCGTCAGATAAGATAGAATAAGATAAGATAAAAGAAAAGTAATGATTTCCTTGATTATCACAACGTCCCCAGGACTCGCAAAGATCTTCCTCCAGGGAACAGTACCAGGAAAAAGAAGAAGAGACAGACAGGGAAAGCAAAATAGAAGAATGGACGGGCCTGTCATTGAAAGAAATTTTATCCAAGGCAAAAGACAGAGAGAAATGAAGAAAGAGATCGTGTGTGGTGCCCCCGACAGACTAAGGGATAGGTGAAGCTTACACATTTACTACGTCTATAACGAACGCAATACGTTACTCATAGTCTGTTTCCTGTGAGACTCTATCACCAAGACGAAACAGTGGTCGCTATTGTTTAACTGATAGTTGTCGTCAAGTCAAGCACACCCCCCCCCCCCACAGACACACACACTCCTTCCACCACAAACACAACCAAAACCTCTCCTGTAGACTTTGACCTGGTCTATCAATCTTCACCTGCCTTGTAGTCCCGACAACTGTGTCTTAGAGAGGGGAGACAAGCGACAAGGCGAAGGTTGACATCGCAATGTTAGCGAGATGTAGATCTAAACTACATGCAAGTCACAGATTCTAGCACCTTATCTTATCCTATCTTATTTGTTTTAACGTGTTTCTGTGTGCTTTTAATCCTATTTATATCTGTATATAATGAAAGTTAGTAAGACTTTATGTCTTTTTCTCTAGCAGACAGCCATTCAGTCTGTTACATCCTAACGAGTCTTTCATTACCGACATTTAGTCTGAACGTAATCCAATACACGCGCACAAACAGAATAAAAAAAATAATTTCGTTAGTTCTTTAACTAACTTGACCCCTCCCCTCCCAGAATTGCAGCACTATTCTCCCACCCCTCCTCACACGTCCTTGTGAGACGTTCCTCTAGGCACTAAGGTTAAGAGTACCGGTATTTCAAACGTTTTGATCGGGGCGCGACAGTCGACACAAAAAAAAAAGCGGGGTGTTGGGGGGGGGGGGGGGGTTCAAGTAGAGAGAGGTTTGAAAGTCTGAAAAAAAAAGTTATATTTTTTCTTAGGCGCAGCTAAAAATACCCTTCTTTGAGGTCAACTTATTACGCAATCAAATAAAATGCAAGCACCAGCAAATGATATTTTGGCGGCCTTAGCAAGATACAGGGGAGCAGAAGTCAGCGAGCTTTCGTTCCTGTTCAGACTGTACCCTACGCCGATGTCTCCGTCTTTAGCAGATCTAGGCAACTCAACCTTTAGCTGAGGACCTCCAGTTCTTTGGGCTGAGGGGGAGGGATCTAAAAGGGTTATTTTGGGTCATTTTCAAGAAAGAGCAAATAAACAATAGCCTAATGTCGATTACATCAAATAGCTCAGGGCTTCATCAAGTCTAAAACCGGCCCGGGTCTTCAACGCATGAAAGTGTTGCCCTAACGTTTGGCATGGGGGACACACATTTTCCTACACAGCATCTCCATATTACCTAGCATTAGTTAATTCTTCGTCTTAATCTAAAAGTTATAAAATATTTATTTTTTATTCGGGTAAATAAACGTAAATCAAATAATGTGGATAACAATGTAGAGTTCAGAAAGACTCACCACCAGGTTCCAATGACGACACGTCATCACAGGAATCGAACTCAAAACTGTCACTGAGGGATATGTACTCCATGGGGATAAACTAACCAAAACAAAGTAGCTCAACTACATTGAAGGAAAGATGCAGAGGTCATAGTTCATGTCGAGCACATCCATGTCTTTATAATTCTGTTACACTTGATACACACTATAATGTAATACACTCGCGTGTCTTTATAACTGATCCACTCTGTCACTAAAACCACATGACACGCTTATTGATAACACAGTCAAAAATGCACAAATGCATTAAATTCATGTCAGTGTTATTCCCAAGAGAACACACTGTACACTTACAACAAGTGCGGTCATTCAGTGTGTAGATATTTAAAACGCGCATCTTCCCGATGTATAGACCTGGGACGATACTTGATGTCATTATAAACATCCTTATACATATCTGTAGTATGCAGAGGCGTCTCCAATGCCTTACATTAGGTACAAGTAAGAAATGCCAATGGAAAATTTTAAACTACAATTACCCGCCCCCTTTTCTTATGTAGAGAAAACATCGTCGAGATTATGGCTAAAACACTTGTAGTAAAAGGATGTGAAAAATAGTCTTATAGAATCTTGTAGGAAGAGGCGGAAGACTAGCTTTTACTAGCGTCGCCCTTATTGGGTGCCGCCCTAAGTGTGGACCTACGTGCTGGACGTCCAAACGTTTTCATTTGATACGGACAATAAACAAGAAAATATAAGGAGTTGCCCTTTACGGAAGGGAATAAAACAACGAACAATATAAAGTAGACCAAAGGGTCATTGGCACACTATAAGACATAGATCCAGGACATGTCCTTGAGCAGAACAAAAAGTGAGACCCCCGGGAGAAAGTGCATAATAACTCCCCCCCCCCCAAAAAAAAAAAAAAAAAAACCAGTGAGACATTGAGATGAGCGAATAATAAGATGGCAAGACTAGATCAAATAGTGATTCCTTGGGAAATGATAATAGTGAGACACCAAAAAAAGGGAATAGTCATTTCTTGGAGGTAATAGTGCGACATTGAGATAAAATAATAAGTGAGACCTGAAATAAGTGAACAGTGGAAAACAGCCTCTGGAGTAGAACTCACAGGGGATGAGCAAAAACTGGACGACGGAAGCAAACATGGAGAAGATCAGTTGACCAAGAAGCAAAGATGGCAGAATGGATCAGGGGCCCTGCTGAGGAGAATTGCCCAGGACAGAGTCGGATTTTGCGGACCTACGCTTCACTGGAAGTCAAAAGGATTTAAGTAAATCAAGTCAATACTCTATTAGAACATTTAAAAAAAAGGATCGGAATTACATCTATAAAGTTGGTAAGAAATTATCATATCTTCTGAACCGACAGTGATCACGTGGTCTCAGACACGAAGTACACAGTGCTGATCAGCCACTCGAGTACGATCCTCAAGGGAAGGAAGTAATAGATGGTATGTACAATAGTTCCAATAAATATGAGAACATTGGAAGAAAAACAAAACCATATATTAACTACTACCAGGAAGTGCGCACGTCCGTTAGCTACTCACACATGTGTGTAAGATGTGCTGAACAAGGATGTGTTCGCTGGTAGCACGTGCATGTCAGCATGTTTGTTTGTTTGTTTGTATGTTTCAGTGTTTTGTTTCTTTATTTTTTTTTATTTGCTTGTTTCTTTCTTTGTTTGTTTGTTTCTTGTTTGTTTGTTTGTCTTTTTTTGTTTGTTATATACGTTGGTGTTGCACACAATTCGTTAATAAATATCGCCTTTACATTTTCTTTATGCAAAACAAGTCTCGCTCCATTGCACTTCATGCATTAAGACCCGAGCTTGAGGTCAAGGTGTTCATGATAATAACTGTAAGTGTCCTGGTAGATGCAAAGTCCAACTTATTTGCTAATACCATTGTGAACTAAGTAATTTAATCATACAATATACATAACAAAATGATGTCTGCGATCCTGCACTAACTGATACAAAGGTAGCAAAAGGGTTCAGATCTGAGGTCGAGTGGAAGAGGTGGGATGTTTCAGTAACTAGTTTCAATTTCGACACTACCACATATTCTGCTTCACTTGCGGGCTGTGCGGGAAAAAAAGGATGTCAACAATAAGGGCCATAAAAAAAATGATATTCTGTTGACCTATTAATCATTTTTCCATCCATGTTGTCAAAATATTTTTCTTTGTTGATTCAAGGCAATGTACAAACATCTAAGCAGAAAATTGTACTTTCAAGAGGCCTACGTCCATTTCTCAGAAAATAGCTAGTGACTTTGAAGAGCTGCTAATAGCTTGTGATGTGTTTTTGTTTCGTATCTTAAAGAACGGAAAGTGGATCTTTGAAATCAAAATATATAGCAAAGAGCAGATTACTGTGATTCACTTGGATATGAACTCTGTATTTTGCATCATACCTATCAATACTCCCAAATTAATTAATAAACACTAATTGATTAACTATTTGTTGGATTTTTTTTTTTAATGATTCATGTCTTTTCATTGACAAAGATCAATTATAAATAATTACAACTTAATTCGAGAATAGAAAATGGGAGAAAAAAGTGTACAATAATTTACCCAGACAGACGGTGTGAGTAAATATTAGCTTTGACAGAAAGTCAAGTAGGAGGAGCGGTGGCTGAGTGGTAAGGCGCTTGGCTTTTGAACCAGTTGTCCTGGGCTCGAATCCTAGTGAAGACTGCCATTTTTTTAAATTTCGGGATCTTTGGTTTCCTCTGAGTCTACCCAGCTCTAATGGGTATCTGACATTGGTTGGAGGAAATTAGAGCGGTTGGTCGTTGTGTTGGCCACATGACACCCTCGTTAACCGTGGGCCACAGAAATGGATCATCTGCCTTAAAGATCGCACGGTCTGGAGGGGAAACTTTAAGAAGGTCATCTGCAGCTAGCCTAAATTGCAAATTAACTCGGTAGAAAGAATGAGGTAGCTAAATAATATAAGGTATTCTGTAATGGAACTGTTTCGCCAATTTCTTTTATATAAATACAAAATAACGGTATCTATCTCTCTTATGACATGGTGCAGATGCAAAGTCGTTCTCACTGTTTTACAGTTTTTAAATACGTTATAAAAGAGGTGCGTGAAATGCTGTCCACGTATTGCAGGAATGAAAGACAGGGCGCCTATCATCGTGGGAACACGTGGTTGGACTTGAAGAGAAACCCGCTAACAGACAGGCTCATAATTGTTTTAATTGTCTATTGTCTTCTTTTTTGCAAACACCGCCCCAACCGCCACGACAACCCCCTTTAATCATGTTTATCTCAGGTCTTTCGACCCGCTGTGAGAAATAGAGGTCACGTGAGTGATATCTATTTCTCGTTGAAGTCTGGGGAGTAGATAGTGAGACTTTACATGTGGAGAGCTCTTTAGTTGACTGATTACCGTTACATTTTGATGAGATGCAAAAAAATTCTCTAAATATTTGTTATGAAAATTATATGCTGTATCGGTTATCGTTCTTGTGTTTACGTGTGCTTGTAACTCGGCCGTAAGAATGTGTTCACGAAATGTGTGTTGTGTAGTCATTCAGTGTATTAAAGCCATACTAAGCGGACATGGTTCTCGACTCTGTTTTGTTCATAACACTATTAGTCTCCATTTATTTTATTTTCTTAACCATCACTTGGAACTCAATTATACACGAATCATCCTAAAATAAGGTGTCAATAACTTACAATTCCGTACATCCCATCTGGGTTTTTTCCCCCCAGAACAACTTGGTGGTAAGGGGTGTGAAACTTGGAAAAGGCTCTCAATATGTTAAAGATATGTTTAATGAAAATAAAGTATATTTTTGTAAATATAACCACCCGGTATTTATACTTTTGTTTTCTCCGATTCTTTTCCTATGTTATGGGTAGAAATATATAAAAGTCCTGAGTTCTAAAATAATTGGAACCTGCATCTTTTTTTTTTTCTCATGAAATGTGTTAAATCAAGCGGAGGTATTATTTTGTCCACAGAAAGTCTAGCGCATATGAAGTAATTATATTTAATTTAGAGAAAATAAAAAATAAAAAAATGTGAACAATTTATTTAGGAATACCAGAGGCGGCTATGGTAGTGTCTAGAAGGTGTTCCCCCAATATCTCTACTCCCCTTTAAAATCCCTACTCCCATCCTATATCCCAATATACAACGCATCAAC
The DNA here is from genome assembly GCA_030265305.1 of Biomphalaria pfeifferi. NCBI lineage: Eukaryota > Metazoa > Mollusca > Gastropoda > Planorbidae > Biomphalaria > Biomphalaria pfeifferi. Next base: position 998,252 of record JASAOG010000153.1, read on the forward strand.
ATAATAATAACTAAAACTGACTTCCAGTCAATGGACCTCATTCACCAATCGTAAATAAACAACATTGTTACGTATCTAGGCATTGTTACCTAGATACTATTTTTTTTCTCTTGACCTGTAGGTTGTCTGCCCCTTGTGTAATAAGTTTTTTTTTTATTTTATTTTTCACGGTGAGTCAAGCCACACAGACAGTGACCGGTCCTTGACCTATGTGTGTACCTCTGGTTGAAAGGAGGGTGGTTTTTTTTTTCTTTTCTTCTGTCTCTTTGAAGAGCGTTCTAGATCTGGGTGTTGATGACTTTCTGTTCTAGAAATTACTAGATATCGACGCGCGGTAGATTATATAAAGACCGCTCGCGTAACGTTGACGGACAGACATACGGAGACAGCCGTGAGACAGAATAGCGGAGACATTGCGTGACCCGTGCGTGGTATACCAATTGATCGTGTAAGTTAAGATTTTTCTTTTTTTCAAGGCCTTGCTTGTATTTGTAATTATATTTTCAAACTCTTGTATTGTAATATTTTTACATGCCATTTTTGTAAAAGGGTTTTGGTCAACCCTTCCATTTTGTATTGAGTTATATTATGATTAAACATTAAGTTGATATTTTACCTTCCGATTTCTTGTGTCATTTTTTTTTGTTATTCATTGTAAGTCTCTGATTAAATTCAGACTTAAGATAAGTGACACAACTACCTTTTTCTATTGTCACGTTCCCCTAGGCAAGCCATTTAAAAGTAGAATTCAATTTGTAATACGTGACAACATTGAGCCACGTGTTTCCCTATCTCTTCTATTTAAATTACGGTCTAATTTTAATCCACAATGGTTATCACGTGACCGTTCGTTTTGGTGAATGATGTCCATTGTACGACGTGTCACGTGATTGTATTCTTTCCAAACTGATACTTTGTTTCGTACCTTATGGGACATTAAAAAAAGTTATTTATTTATACGCTTCTTTGCTGTTGTTATTTCCTGGGACGTAGCGGCTATGTGATTAAGAGCGTGGCCTGCGAACCTATGGGTCTAGGGTCCAAATATTGTGGAGGACTGGGATTTTGAACTAATGGCTACCCGATACTGACGTTACATGGAGAGAGCAGGGGGGGGGGGGAGAGTAAGCGGTCTGTCGTTGTGCCAAATTTCAACGTGCTCCAAGAATCAGAAGTGAAAGAAAAATAATGCATTTTCAGGGTGCGTACCAGACGAGAGAGAGTTAATCCAGGCTTCGTACTAACAAAATATGATCTAAATTAGGTTCAGGCAAATTATATTTATAATATTTGGTTCAACAAAAATGAATAAATAATCAATCAATTAAAATAAAAAGATAAGATGCATACCTTAGTCAAAAGAAAAAAAAACAACGATAAAATTTAGAATTTTGATCTTCAACTAAATCACTCAATGTTGACTGTACAGCTGTTTGGAATTGATTTTAAATTACAAACTCCTTTTCTGCATACTACTTCTCAGTTTAAAACGCTGACACCAATGATTGGACACAGTAAAAACTTTGATCTTCCAACTGACACTGACCACGAGTGCATCGGTCACTTCCACATGTCATGTTGCTATGATAGATCTATATGGATTTTCGTGATTGAGTAACTAAGTCACACAACTCCAGAAATGAAATCAAACAGTGCGTAAACACGAAGAGTTTCTCGCCCCTTACCACACACTGTCTCCCCACCTGGTCCCCTCCCTTCAAGTTGTAGAAACAAGGGAAAGAAAAATTCTGTGACGCAACAGACACGGATGATTAATTGAATAAAGCACGGCGCTGACCGCTGATAGAGTCTCTCCCCCCCCCCCCCCCCCACTTTTACAACACTGCCGCCGTGGACTGATAAACCTCTGACTAGTCAAGTCCAGATGCCCAAAATCGTAACACAGAGTCGTCAAGCTGTGAGTGGATAAGTGTGTAGAAAACATGGGTTTTAAAGCTTGTTTAAAGACTTATCTAGTCACGTGACTGGTGAGGGTTACGGGGGTAAGGCAAAGCGAAGAGTTCAAGCTTACCTTTTAGCTCCAAGATTGCCATTATGTAATGCCCCAACAGTACATCGAACGAAAGTCTGGTCTGCCAGTGGTCAAGAGTTTATCAGTGACACGCCAAAGTATAATCATTCATAGTAACACGCTACAGTATACACACATAGCACCACTCACACGTAGCTCCACTCACACAGAGCACCACTCACACGTAGCACCACTGACACGTAGCACCAATTACACGTAAATGCTGATTGTTGCACCAGATTGCTACTACTAAGTTAACTGGAACACACAAACCAATGTAGGCGTACTGCATTTAACAATGTAGAAGTAGACATAACCTCAACAGCCTTATAACCATTTTGTATAAACATAATAGACAAAGTCAACTCCGGCAAGCACGATATAAATCAATAAATATAATCTATATATAAAATAATATGAAATGACGTTTTAAATAAAATCTAACTCACTACAAGAACACGTCTATTTACTCTCTATCATCTCTTGATTCGTCTGCCGTTCTTAACATACATTATGACAGACCCTGTCGTAATTTCATCATTTTCCAAGACGAAAAACTAATGCTCCCTTTTTCATCGTATTGGAAACACACGCACACACTCCATAACAATAGTATCTGGAGAACGGAATACTTACACACCGGAAGTCAGAACAGTACACTATTTTTGAATTCCTTATTTACAATATGATTTTAAATAATTAATTAAATTATTTATTAATTAATTAAATGATTAATTTTTATTATTTTGTGTGTTAGTTTTAGAGTAATAGACATTTATTTATATACCAGAAAGTTGGAGTGAACATATAAACAGATGTGTTAAGGCGGCACCTTCGATGTGGTCACGGTTTAGGTCTTAGGAAGGGGCGACGTAGGAAAGGTGTGAAGATAATAAAGTACATGTGGATTTAAAGTAATTGTGAATATCAGATGTAAACCTGTAAAGTAATTGTGAATATGACATGTAAACCTGTAAAGTAATTGTGGAAATAACATGTAAACCTGTAAAGAAATTGTGGAAATGCATGTAAACCTGTAAAGTAATTGTGGAAATAACATGTAAACCTGTAAAGTAATTATGAATATCACATGTAATCATGTAAAGTAATTGTGGAAATATCATGTAATCCTGTAAAGTAATTGTGGAAATATCATGTAAACCTGTAAAGTAATTGTGGAAATGCATGTAAACCTGTAAAGTAATTGTGGAAATGAGATGTAAGCTAGTAAAGTAAGTGTAGGATTGACATCAAGGCTATATAGACATATACAGAGAATAGCAGACAAGGAGACGGGCAGACACAAAAAAAAAACAGACAGACAGAACAAGAGATAAACTGAGAGAGAGAGAGAGAGAGAGAGAGAGAGAGAGGATGGTCAAATGACCTTCAGCGTGTTGATGTTCGCCAAGAGTAAGCTGTTTTAAAAAAAGCTTGTAAGGGTTGGGTAAGGTCGGGGTTGGGATCAGGCCAAGCGAGACATGACTCATAGATCGATACAGTCTCAACCTGCGGGTGTGTGTGGTATATTCATAGATATATGTACTGAGTGCATTATTTGGCAGAGAAAGAGAGAGAGAGAGAGAGAGAGAGAGAGAGAGAGAGAGAGAGAGGGAGAGAGAGAAAGAAGGAGAGAGAGAGATGACAAAAAAAAATAGAACAGTCAAGATTTGGAAAGTAAAAGAAATTGAGTAAAAAAAAAAGAAAAGGGGGGGGGGGCAGATATATTGACAAAGAAGATAGAGCTGGAGAGAGTGAGAGAAAATGAGAGAGAGAGAGAGAGAGAGAGATTGATTGTCTGCGTGCAATAAAGTTCTGAATGAATGAACGCTGCATAAAAAGGGACTCTATGAAATGTGACATGTTGCTTGATTAGCACATAACGATTAAAACGCATCATACAGTGTAATACAGCCAGAGTCCGATCTGAATATGTGATTCATAAAAATAAAGAAACCATGAACAGTCCTCGATACTTTGCTAGGACCACATTGTTCTCCAAGTTTTGCCCTAAGTCATCCAATATCGTTCTCCTGGCGATTCGGGCTATACATTTGAGCCACTTCAGCTCACCGCCCTTTAGCCAAATATTCTGTAAGCCTATATTGGAAAGGAACTAACAAAACACACACACAACAACTAAAGTCGAAACTATTAAAAGCCTTAACACCGACACATTGAGCCAGCCCGCTGCAAGTTACTGGCTGCAATAGATGAAATTCCCAACAGAAAGCTGAAATTATAATACACTTCCTAGACATAAATCATTGCCTCTCTGATGTTGACACATCGTTAATATTGCTTATTATCTTAAGCACACATGCACATTTACCTGAGAAATATATTGACTTACCTCATAGGCTTACAACTAGGTGATAAGGCAAGTTAAGAATTAAGATTACTTACTAACGGTCGCTTGATTCTGTGGTCCACTGGTGCCTAAGCCTTTAAAGGCCTGATGGCCATATGCATTTTCAAAACTTTGCCCCCCCCCCCCCCCCCCCAAAAAAAAAAGTCAAATGACGAGTAAAAACGAACAAGAGACGCGGTGGCTGAGTGGTGAACATCTTGGCTTCCGAACCGAGGGGTCCCGGGTTCGTATCCTAGTGAAGACTGGGATTTTTATTATCGGGATCTTTAGGTAGCATCTGAGTCCATCCAGATCTAATGAGTATTTGACATTAGCTGGGAAATGTAAAGGCGGTTGGTCGTTGTGCTGGAACATGATACTCTTGCTAACAGTGGGCCACAGAAAGAGATTATCTTAACATTATAGATCGCAAGGTCTGAAAGGAGACCTTTATTTTTTTTTTGTACAATGGAACTAACCGTCAACGGCTTCATCCTGTACTGAGAGTACAAGTCTCGAAGGACAGGATAACAGAGCACGACGGACAATATATAACCCGCGGGGACGTGGTTTGAACAACAATGCTTTGGGCGAAGGTTAACGAGGGTGTCATGAAGTCACCACAACTCTGTTATTTCCCCCTCCCCTCACGCACCTATTGACTTTCATAAAGATCTATTCTCTAGACTCGGACATGTTTACCTCAACGACTACAGCGCCTGCCAGGTGACAGAGGTAGAATAATATCCGAGGCACGAGGCAATCTGATTCCAGGCGTTCTTGGACGTACACATGGCCTAGTGGTCAGTCAGTAGGGTAGTGCCAGATTTATCAAGTCCCTTAAATCTGCCGTCCGCTCCCCCCCCTCTCCCCCACCCCCAACAAACCATATAACTTGACGTATCTTGACAGCGAGATAAGAAGACAGACTGACACGAGCCGGAAACGCCGACTTTCTGTTTGACAGCACAAGGAAGAAAAAAAAAAAGAGTATATTTTGACGTTGTCTTAGCTTGAAACATTATAAGTTGTTAGAGTCTTCACAAAAATAACAAGGGAAAAAAAACGTTAACAAGCTGAATTAACATCACAGTAACATCCCTGCTAAAGCTGCTAGTAACAGTAATATGAAAAAGCCTTGTATTTGTATAAGAAACATAGGGCCTACTATTTAGTTGTACTATAAATCATGGGCGTACCCTGGGGGGGGGGGGTTGACACCTAATGAAATCCCCTTCCCCGCATGGGGAGGGGGGATCGGAAATTAGTGACTGATTTTTGCTTTGATTCTGTTTATTTTAGGGGAAATTTTAATACTAAACCATCACTTGTCCCAGCGCAGCCAAGTGGATTTTGAGTTTACCAGGGGGGTTTGCATTCAAACCTCCCTCTTCTATAGAACAAAAAAAAAGATTGCAAACGACAATCCCCCAAGTCCAAGAGCATAGCTAAGGAAGATTTTGATTTTAAAACATCCTCCGAAATTTAAGATAAAACCCGTTCTTTAATATAAGACCAACCATACATCAGTCACCAGATTTTATGAGCGTAGCCAAGAGGGGTTTTGTGTTTAAAAAACCCTTCCAGCGGGGTTTATAGCTAAAAATACCTCTTCAATATAAAAAAAAAAGAAGCAAATTACACACTCAAAAATCTATGATCGTAGCGAAAGGGGTTTTGAGTTTAACCCCCTTCAGCGGGGTTTGAAGCTATAAAATACCTCTTTAATATAAATTACAGACACAAAATTCTATGAGCGTAGCCAAGCCAAGAGGGGTTTTGAGTTTAAACTCCGCTCCTCCCAGAGGGCTTTTTTAAAAGTTTCAAACCTCTCCAGATGGTTTTGAGTTTTAAATCCCCCTACATAGAGTTTTGAGGTTGAAAACCTCTCTCTTCAATATTATTCTAAAGCAAACAAAATTCACCAAATCCTAAGAGCGTAGCTAAAGGAGTTTTGAATTTGTTAAAAAAAAAACTCCAGAGATTTTTTAGTTTAAAACCCCCCATCGATTTGACGATAAAACTTCCCTTTTCGATATAAAATCTAAGCAAACTACAGTCACCTAATTTCAAGAGCGTAGTCAAGAGAGGTTACACATTTCTACCAGTGGCTCAAAGTCCAGTGAATGGTCATCTGCCGAAATTGAAAAACACTAAATGTGGCTCAACAAAGATGGCTAAAACGTATTTTAGGAGTCAGTTATAGAGATCGGGCTCAATCAAGGAAATCATATGACGAACTGGGAGTAGTAAGGTTGTGATACAACGTCGCATGAGGTTTGCGGGACATTCTCCGACTAAATGAATTACGCATAATAAGAGTTGCGATGACATAGAGGCCATTACGAGGAAAGCGCAAACAGTGAAATCCTAGTACAACTTGGCGCCACACTTTCACGCAGGACCTCAGAGCAGGGGGAAGAGGCTTCAGACATTGCCAGTGAGAGATTTTTGTGGAGGCAGCTTGCCGCCCAAATGCTCCGAACTGCGCATGATGATCTGAGTAAGTAAGTAAAGCAAATTAGGTTATTGAAATAAAACTTTTTATTAGCAGGATAATGCACTATAGATACCTCAAAATATGCATTTTAATGGCTTTTAATACCGGACATAGTGTTTGGCAGCTCGGGTCCTAACCCCGTTGGGGGAGCTCACAGGCAAGGGCGGGGAGTCTACAATTTTTTCAGTAACTCCAGGAAGAACATATTCTATTGTAGGGTACAATAAACGTCTTCCCAAAGAATGAAGGGTCAGAATGTAGTAAAGATTAATTATGTAGACGCACAAGCACATGCACACACACACGCGCGATGTAAGTCTCTGTGTTGTGATCATAGCAAATAGCAAAGTTCACAGTCAAATGAATTATTCGTATAAATCAAAGACTTTTAATAATATATATCTAATCTTATATAATATAGACGTTACGTCAAAAAAAGAAGATGATTACGTCCTACGCGTCATGCATTCAGTCATGCATATTAACCAATTACTTAAATTCTGCCAAGTCACTGGTTTTATATGAATGACGTAGTGAAAGATATCGGTCATGGTTATGTTGCAGCATCAGATGACAGCAACTAATACTTTAGTAAGATGGTCTTTTGATTACAATGTTTGAACACAAAAGAAAGCGAGTTTAATTTATACATAAACTAATGATAATCGAAGTTAAGACTTTCCAATAAAATCGCTAACAATCTTTGTTGTTGATTTTTTTCAAAACCTCTCTGTATGATTCTCCACATCACTTTTGTAACACGTCTGCCCCGCCCCACCCCTAATCATGATCCTCACCCTCCATCCCGACCCACCTTCCTTAATGTGTTCCGCTAAACAAAGATCTTATTAACATGTCTGGGGAGAGTAACACAGTACACGCTCATGTTTACAGCGCTCCCCCCCTTACTTCTTTTCCCAAACTCCTCCCAGCTGTGAGCAGACTCAAACATAATAACCCCCCCCCGCCTCTAACCAGCCTCCATCTCTGCTCACACTAATCAACCCGTTCTGTTTTGACTGGCACGACGCGAACTCATCCTCATTACAGCGCAGTGCTCACCCAATCTCTTCTTCCACCAACCCCGTCCTGGCCATCGCAGCTTTTCACCCTCCCATTTCATCCGACCCCCCCCCCCCTTGCAAGATGCGGGAGGAAAAAAGGAGGGGGGGGGGAGTAAACTTTGAATGCCTTGCTCGATGGTTAATTATAGAACCAGCAGACGATCAGTTGAACTTTGACTAAGTGTCTGGTTGGCGGTGACGTGAAGAGAGCTGCACGAATCGACTTGTTTCAACATAAGTAAATCTTTTGTTGTTTCTGCATTTAATAATATATATTTTTTTTTATTTTTTTTTTTGATTTCTCAGGGTTCAGTTTTTCTCTCCCTCTCTGTATATTTCTCACACTAGGGCCGGTCTTACTGCAAATTAGGCAGCCGTCTAGGACCTCCGATTGGCAGGGACAACATTAAGGACTCAAAACAAATCTTTAGAGAAGAGATAGCGAAAGTTGTGCCCCAATTAATGAAATTAATTGCGTTATTTTATTAGTTCGATATTTATTTTGTATTTATCTTTTTATTAGGGCCACTTCGCCTGGGCCTACAATTATGTTACGGCCGCCTTGCTGACTCTATCTCTGCCTTTCTCTCCCTCTCTCTCGTTATCTCTGTATTTTTTTTCTGTCTTTCTCAATCTTTCTGTCTGTGTGTCTGTCTCTCTGTCTGTCTGTCTCTGTCTCTTTCTTTCTCTGATTCTCACAGAAATAATTAAAGGAATTATGAATCTAGGCATATCTCTTATTCTTATTCATACAAATGCTCCTTCTTCGCTAGTGCCATTAGAGAATGGAATGAGTTGCCTGAATCAGCCAGGAAAACCAACGACTTAGCCGAGTTTAAGTCATTGATTAACATGTATGGCTAGATTGACACATGAAATAAGTAGGACGTCATTAAATAATTATTTCTTTTTTTTTTCGAGAAGTAACGTCTGTAATGCATAAGATTAGAAAAAAAAGTGTCTTGAATCACTGCAAAATTTAATTTTAAGATGAATCAAAAGGTTTTGTAAATTTTTCTAGAATATATTTGTATACATAAATATCTTGACCTGTACTTTTAAATCGCTCACTATCTCTTTCAACTCTCTAATTTCCTCCTGCTCTTTCTTTCTCTCTCCTCTCTCCTCATTTCTGTACTCGGCCCTCTCTTTCTTTTCCTCTCTTTCCTCCTTTTCATCTATCACTTTGTAAAGTTCCCTCTTTCAGACCTATGGGGAAGATGATGTTAAGGTCATCTGTTTCTTTGGCCAACGGTTAACGACCAGGGTGTCATGTTGCCAGCACAAAGACCAACCGCCTTTACTTTTCATAACTAAAGTCAGGTGCTCATTAGAGCTGGGTGGACTCAGGGGCGCCCCAAAAAATCCCGAATTTCAAAATCACTTTGTTCCTTTTTCTTTATTCCTCTTTCTAAATATATATTTCTCTCTCTCTCTCTTTCCCTTTCCCCCTCCAACTGTCTTACGATATCACGTGACCTGAATGACAATGTAGCTATCAATCACGACATTATAGTCATTCCACGCTCTTATGTTTTATATCGTGAGCCTGGGAGTGGGAGGAGAGAATGTAAATGGCTACCAAACGTTTGTAGGATGAACCGCACTACCCTATAGACGGACTGTCAAGCACTAAAGAGATACACACACAATTATACTATTTTATAGAACAAGCCCGAAGTCAAACAGAAGTGAGAGAGAGAGGAGGGGGGGGGGGGAAGAAAGGAAGAGAAGAGAGAACAAAAAAAGAGCGGGAGATGGGAGAATGAGAGATGGGGAGAAAAAGAAATAAATAGAAAGGAAAAAGAGGTACAGGCAAAGGAGGGAAAAGAGTAAGAGACAGGAGGGGAGGATAGGAATGAGAGAGAGAGAGAAGAAAGAGAAAGAGGGAAAGAGAGAGAGTAGGAGGGAAACAGAGAGAGAGAGTGAGCGATATAAACTACATGTCAAGATATCCATGTATATAAATGTATTCCATTAAAAATTAGCCCTACTCCATAGATTCTAGCTAGATGTAGGACATTGCTACCTGTGGATTCACCAGTTTTAGGTTGCTATTTTTATATATCGAAAAAAAAAAAAAAAAAGCCTGGAATTTTACGATCCCGGAAAGAAGCGAGACATAAAATTCTATTAAAAGAAAAAAAAAAAGCTACGTCGTAGGTGAAACCTGGGGAAAGATAACAAGTGCCCCAGGCATCTCTTACGTGAAAAGATAAACTTGTAATATGTGAGTAGATTTAACGAGCCAACTGTCGAGCGCCCCTTCCTCACCCCTTGCCCCAACACCCAACCTTTCCCTCCCTAACAACTTCAGGAAGAAAAAAACAACTTTCTCTTGTTTTTCCGTCTGCTAATGTAAGCTCTTATTTCATTGGCTGTTGAATGGCAGCATTCTTTGAAGATTTTAGCTTGTTTTATATATATATATATATATATAAATCTTAACTTGAAATTAGCCACATAAACACTTTTAAGAGTCAATAGTTCTCACTAACTTACACATCTTATTTTTATTGTTTCCGTTGCCAAGCAACATTTTTTGTTTCCGTTGGCAACCATTGACGAGACCTGGGGAGAAAACTTAACTTTTAATAAGTTCATTTCATATTTATGTAGACTTTTGGAAACTATATCTGACAAATTAGATAGAAAAAAAAATGTTACGTCTGCGTTTGGCAACCGTTTTGTCTTCTACTTACACGAGTCTAGCTCGAGAGAAAAAGAAAAGGGATAGGATAAGTAGGTAGGTATATAAATACAGAAATATTAGACAGACAGACAGACAGACAGACAGACAGACAGATAGATAGATATAGATAGATAGATAGATAGATAGATAGATAGATAGATAGATAGATAGATAGATAGATAGATAAACAAAGGAGCAAGGAAAATGGTTGTACAAATTCCAAAATAAATTTGAGAGAAAAAAACAACAACCTTTTTTTCGTTTTAATGCAGACATAATACAGTAAAACCTAGCCAAGATTTTACATTTGCCAACTCTTGATCTGGACACTAAATCCCACAAGATGTGGAAGCTTAGGTTGCCAATCTGACAGATCGTTAACAAGAGAAAGCCAAAATAAATTCTAATGAAATAGCGTTTGATAACACTTTTCAAATAATGTGTAAAACAAAGCTAATATATAGACCAACGCCTCAGATCACCTAACTCAATACTAAATGATTACTCTCTGTACATTCGCATGTCTCACTCTTCCCCCATTTCTTTTTCTCTCGTGAGAACAGAGTTTACCTGTAAATGAACTTGGCCTTGACCCAAATACCAAACATTGCACACGTTCTCTCTTTTTTTAAATATATTTTTGGCGTGAGCTCGTTTTGATATTGACTAATGTGATGAGTTATACGGGTTGCGCCCCGGTCGAAGCTCGCTGGTATCTTGTAAAACAAGAAACGCCCTTCAAGCCGATCTAATGAAAATTTGGTTGAAACAAAACATTAAAACATGTGCCGTTATATCATAAGATGTGAAAGAAATGAAAACATTGTCTTAGTCGTTTTCAGTGTAGGATTAAATTAAACTCCTTAGAGATAAAGGAAAACACCAGATCAAGTCTGTTCAAACAGCGTTCTGGTAATTAACACACACAAAAAAAATGGATGCGAGAGATGGGTAACTGGACGTAAATATAAATTCTTAAAGTTATACCAGATCGACAAAATAATTATGTATCGATAGACATCTTAGCAATGTTTGTATTGTTCGCTTCGTCTTATTCACGTCTCGTACAGTTGTTTCTCTCCCCCCCCTCTCTCTCTCTCTCTTGCTTAATACATCACATCACCATCAAGTCCTTTGTGTTCCTCATGGAACATAGGGCCTCAGTAAAAACATGCCACTCTCCACAGTCTTTAGCTAGTCATTTCATGGCTTCTCAGCTCTTTCCTGTCCTCTCGGCTTCATCTAGTACAGTGGTTCTCAACCTTTACAGCTCGGCGACCCCTTTTTACAACTCCTCACTATGCCGCGACCCACCAACAGTAAATTATTTTCATTCTTAAGTATAATTGACTGTGCTTTCGCTAATGTTACAATATTAATGATTGTAGGCCTAATGTAAATATTTGATTTGCATTGCCAAAGCATTATGTTTAATCATGAAACAATATGTTAAAATATGTTACAATATGTCATATTCTTCCATTGATCATATCTTTTTATTACAATCACAAATAAATAAATAATTTCTTAATGACACGCATTTATTTATCGTTCTATTTCAAATTCACATTTCATACAGGTGTGACGATTTTCTGTATGTAGACTTGATAATGAACATGCTGTTATGCACATAATGTATTACTGCAAATTGAAGATGCAATACAGACGGATTGGGACATGACTGCAAACGATTGATTCAGATTGGTGTAATTATAGACGCATTTTTCGCTGCATCTCTATTAATGAGTTCAATAAATTATTTCTGTCTCCTAAACACCTTCAACTTTGACTTTCATTTGCAGTTCTGGCTAGTGCAAATGGAGTGTTAAGTTTGGAAAGTTTGATGTGTTTGCAAATGTTCTTTCACAAAAATTATCAATTGCACTTGATCCTTGCAGTGACTTTTTTCATTGCTTGTTGTAACTTTAGCAGCATTGCCCTCTTTATAACTATTCGACGCTGAATCACAGAGTTCCGATGACTTTTGGTGACTCAATCTGTTAAAATTCAGAGCAGCATACTACTATACATGGAGCTCAATCTGTGCAGAGACACCTCTAATATTTTTCAAAACTATTTTACACTTTTTCAAAAAGAACACATTTTCTTTAACACGTTCGAATAATGTCTTGTATTGCAAAAATCTTTAAATGGCCAACATTTCTATGCCTAACCATTCCTGTAAACTACTGGGTATCCATGACGACATTATTAAAAAGTAATTATCAAGTATAATTATATACACATCATTAGGAAAAGTGTAATGATGAGCTCGGATGCTAGCTATCAAAAAGGCATTGCAGTTATTTCGGCTTCATAGACTTAGAGAACTAGGTTACAAATGACTGGAGTTTTTCCATTCCTGCTTAAACTAAAGGGAGCAGGCAGAGGAAACAGTGGTGCATGGCTTACGAGAGTGTCCAAGAGCTGCGGAGAGACATCTGAAGGGTCACTTGAACTGCATGGAAGCTATGAAGCACTACGTTCAACCACAGTTTCTTACCAGAGCACTACCATGCTTTCCTCCCCTGCTACCATTAGTTCATCCGATGTTCATCTTGTCCAATACGTTATGTATTTCTATACAGAGTTTACGTATTAAAATTGAAATTTATGGATGCCTTATTCAACATTTTTCAAAACATACACAGTTTTGGTAACATCTCACAGTTTTAACATTTTTGTTTGATGAGCTGTAATTTTTTGGGTAATATACTAAATCAATTCAACGTGATGAATTAAAATTTAAAACATGCATTAAGCCCAAAAAAGAGGCAAAGAAAAGAAAAAGAGGCCTAAGGCCCAAGGATTCCTATGATGACACCAGTGCATTGTAAAAAGGGTATAAGCTGTTACTTGATCACTTAAAGATTTGAACAGGACAAAGTTGTGCACAACAAAATACAGCGTCTCTGAAGATGGTTATTTAAGAACCTACAAAATCATTTACTTCTATTTTTAATGCTTTTATTTTATGCTATGAAAGATTTTTTTGTTTACCAATAGTTTCTTATCACATGGTGGTGGCTATTTTGGTGCAGGGCTTTTTAAGTCAATTTATTTTACAGATATTCCAAGAAAGTGTGTTGGGTAATGTCTGTATTGAAAACTTTGGATAAATGTTTTTATGATTGTTACTGAATGGTTTCTGTCCTATGAAATATCCACACTTCTCTCCATTGTAATTGCCATGTCTCTTTCCATTATGTTATGTGATGTTGTCATTGTGCAATGCAAAAAAACAACTTGTCCTCCTTAGATGTAAATGATGTCACATTTGTATTCTGAACAGACTTGTTGAAATCACCAGAACTGCAATTTACAATTTTCTATGATATAAATTAAGAAAGAGATAATTTTAAAAATGTTTATTTTATGAAGCATTTTGTTTTTGTCTGTAGATAAATAAAATGAATGTAACAAAAAAAAAAAAAATAAATAAAATAAATAGTAATATACTCAATCAATTCCTAACCTTAGAAACAAGGCTTTATTTCAATAAAACACGACTGATACACACAATAACACAGTACAGACTGGTCACGATTCACAGACTACGATAATGCGAACACGATTACAAATACTAGCACGATTACAAGCACGGGTAACACATAAGTTCATTTAACGATCACTCCATTTACCCCTCCTTTATTTCTTTCTGGGTCTTAGATTATAACCATGCGTTTGAAGGGAAGGATCCGGAGGTGTCTCTGGCGTTGACTTTTCTCCTTGCAAGTCGTAACTGTCATGTACGGGACTCGAGTCAATATTGGCCTCTGGCATTGGGTGGCTCCCCTGTGAGTCACTAATGACTTCTGGCTGGTTGTACATCATTGGGGTGGGACCCTGTGATAGTTTCAGTATATGGGCGTACTGTGGGTTGCAGCTAATAAGTTCAACCTCTTGTACCCAAGGGTCAAATTTTGAAGATCTTACATGTGATTTTAGTAATACTTTCCCTGGGTTCTGTAGCCAAGTAGGCAAGGATGTTCCCGTTGGCGATCTTCTGTTGAATTTGAAGATCCGTTCGTGTGGAGTTTCATTAGTAGAAGTACACAGTAATGATCGAATTGAATGAAGTGCCTGAGGCAACACATAATATGCCAAAAGTCCTACAATCCTTTTCTGAGACTTCAGATCTTTTGGAGGTGGCAAATCTCGCAGAGCTTGAAATCTATCAGGGTCCGGCTTCAAATGTCCTTTGGATATTTCATATCCAAACAGCTTTACCTTCTTAGTAGCAAATACACTTTTACTTTCGTTGAAAGTTATTCCGTATTCCAGAGCTACCTTCTGAAAATGCAACAGATTTTTGTTATGAGAGTCTACATCTGTACCACATATTGTTACACTGTCGACATAGGCAAACGTGTCAGACAACTTTTCTTTTTCTATAATAGTGTCTATGGTTTTCTGGAAGCAAGCTACACCGTTAGTGACCCCAAAGGGTATTCTGCAAAACTGGTAGAGTTTACCGCAAGCTTCGAAAGCTGTGTATTTTTTTTCGCTCTGTTGGATAGGTATTTGGTGATAAGCACTCTCCAGATCCAATGTGCTAAAGATTTCATACCTGGAAATTTTCTCCACCATTTCATCCACTCTTGGCATGGGGTAAGCGTCCAGGTAGGTAAATCTATTTATAGTTTGGCTATAATCAACGACCATTCGCTTTTTGTGCCGCTCATTGGTCGTGACAAGGACTTAAGCTCTCCAAGGTGATTTGGAAGGTTCAATGATACCGTTTCGTATCAATTTCTCAACGTCAGCTTTTATAAATTGTGTGTCTTGGAAGGAGTAACGACGAGATTTAGTAGCAATAGGTCTGCAATCAGGGGATAAATTTGCAAACAATTGTGGTGCCTCTACCTTAACAGCATTGAGCGAGCAAACATGAAATGCAGGTCGACCACCGTTGAATGGAATTATCAGTTCTTTGTGTAATGCAAGGAAATCTAACCCAAGCACTACATCAGTGCAAAGTTCATCTAGTAACGAAAGTTTGAATTGATTGTAAACTTCCCCTTTGTATTTTAGCGATGCAAACATGTGGCCTCTTGTGACGCTTGATAGTTGAGATGACGCCATAGAAATTTTGTGCTTTGAACGTGTCACTGACCAAACGTACTCTCTTGGTATGTTTGAAGAAATGTAGCTTTCCCCGCTACCTATATCAATTAGGGCTTTTAGGTTCACGCCATTTACAGAGATGTGTACTGTTGATTTAGTTAAACCAGGTACAGACGAAGTAGCAATTAGTGATGTTAGATGTGTAGAGTCCTTAATGCAGCTACAATCTTTACAAGATTGTCTTTTAATCTCGTGGCTAGAAGATGTTTTGACTTTAGTTTTGGTTATAGGTGTGTTGCGAGACCTGCAAACCTTCGAAAAATGTCCATTTTTCCCGCAAGAATGACACATGCAGTCTTTGGCAGGGCATTTCGCTCTGAGATGCCGACTACCTCCGCAAAAGAAACATTTAGTATTCACTGTTGCGATTGTTTCTGAGTCCACCATTTCTTCGGTTGAGATTGCCGATGACGAAAGAGATGACTCTACCAACTGAGAAGTACTAAACGAACTGGATTCTTTTTGGGCCATGTCGAGTGTCTTAGCAATATCTAAAGCTATTTTCAAGTCAAGGGATCTTTTCTCAAGTAGCCTCTGTCTAATTACACTCGAACGCATGCCGCTAACAAAGGCATCGCGAATGGCGTCCTCTTCATTTTTGTCACCACTAACAGCTCGGAACTGACAATCTCTGGCCAACACTCTCAGCTTGTGTACAAATTGATAAAGACTTTGATCGACTTCTTGTTTGCAAGTTGCAAGCAAATGTCTGGCCAATGTTTCATTAGGGGCCTTCACAAATAAATTCTCAAGAATAGATTTTGCTTCTGAGTATTTAGAACAGGTAGAAATATACTGATATAAGGATGGAGACAGTTGCATAGCAAGTCAAACTGTTCGCTTTCACTAGCCCCTACCTTCGTTGCGAATCTGTCAAAACAAGAAATCCAATGTTTCCATGTAACTGAAGCATTAGTTGAACTAGGATCAAAAACATTTAAGAATGGTTTTATTGAAATAAATTGTAATATACTAAATCAATTCATAACCTTAGAAAAAAGGCTTTATTTCAATAAAACAAGACTGATACACACAATAACACAGTACAGACTGGTCACGATTCACAGACTACAATAATGCGAACACGATTACAAATACTAGCACGATTACAAGCACGGGTAACACACAAATTTCATTTAACGATCACTCCAGTGTGTCATTCAAGTGGTTGACCGTATACTTCACTAATATCTATAGAAATTACTGTCTATTAATGTTGACTCTTGACCTTGCAGACGAGAGTCCAGAGGTTTACAACACGTCCAGACGTAACGATACGTTATGCATTAATGTACATTAACTTAAACTATTAAAAGTATTTCTTCTGCGATAATTAAAATGTTTGAAATCAATTCTGATTAAGTTGTCTGCAACATCTATCCTCGAGTAACAATGAAAACAATAAATTCCAAGGGAAAAAAACAACTTTGCATGTTACAAGTTTTACATGTTAGAATTGACTCAAAAAAAAAATAATCCAATTTTTCAATGGACTTAAGCGACCCCTGACAAATCGTCAATCAACCCCTAAGGAGGTCACGACCCACAGGCTGAGAACCTCTGAACTAGTACATTTTGGCGCCACGTTATTTTTGGTCTTTCTTTGAGTTTTTTGGCGTAGGATTTCGACTCTAAGGCCTGTAGCTTTGTTGTTTGTATCTTTTCAAAGGGTGTGACCAATCCATCTCCACTTTCTCACTCTCTCTAAGATATGCGACTCTATATTTCTCTGTTCACCCCGTCTCCCACAGATTGGTGTCTTCTCATTTTGTCACACCAGCGTATTTTCTAAATCATTATTTAATCAAGATCAACAATATTGTCACACACGGACTTCTCCTTCTCTCTCTATCTCTCTCACACAAACACACACACACACACTTATGCTAATACATACAAAGAAACAAACCCAAATCCTCACCCTTCACACACATATACTAAGACGACCTCAGATAGGATTTCGTACGATAAAGGCACACAGCAAGGACGCCCCACTGATGCTTCATTAAGCCTCCTCCCTGCACCCACGTAATTAAATGAATCCCCATGACAGTAATGAGGCAAGACGAATCAACTCGGTGGGGTAAAGAATGAATCCAGGTCTAAAGAAGGCGAGCGCTGCGCGAGAAAAGCTGAAACATATGTCAAGCAAGAAAGTCTAGCGAGATCCAGCTCACAAAGGCAAAAGGATCTTCTCTTTTCAGGGACCTTCAATCTCATTCACAGCCCACTGGAGAGCATCACAGATTGAACAAAGTGGTAAAAAATATCTATAAAAGGTCCACGAGTTTATTCTAGCATCAATTGAAGCAATCTAGTAGAGTTGGAATATATATCAGAAAGAAAGCTTGTACACATTTATATGATATACAATAATCTTGTAAATTATTCAGACTTTTGTTTGATTCATTAAAACTCTTGGAGTAGAAAGAGATTATCATAATAAATACTTTGAACTGCAACAAAAACATGTTGAGTAAACTAATAGAAAAACAACAACATATTTTCTATTTAAACGAAAATTGTGGAGCACATTCTTTTTTATTTCAACGTTAAGTATTTAATATATGCATCTGCTATTCAAGCAAAAAGTATGTAGCACATACTTGCTATTTAAACCTAAAGTCTGGAGTTTATATTTGCTGTTCAATTTTAAATGCATGTCTGTTCAGTCCTAATAGAATCAAATTAAAATATTATTTTTTCATACTCAACACATCTCTAACAGACAATGTTTTTGTAAAAAAATAATTAATATTAATAAACAATCATACAATTTTCCCTACAGTCCTACAGCCACAACAATACTGATGCTCTGGGAGAGGGTGTGAAGAGAGCAGATCAGAGTGACCTAATCATAGAGTCTTTAGGTGACGGTGTGGTCTAAGTCCCAGGTTCAGTTCCCACCAGGCTCCATTGCCCACGTGACAGAAAGGGCAGTGACGTTAACAAATGCCAGTGCTGTCAGCCAAGGTTAGGATGGGGTCATCTCACTTGCACACACCAGCGCAGCACACACACACCCACACACACGGAGTTAATGTAAAAGAGGACACACCTTAGTCTGACATGGTCACCAACTCAATTAAAATGTGTCGCAGTAAAAATGTGTGGGTTTTCAATCATACAGACGGGATAAAGATCAAAATCCTAATGTGAAAAAAAAGCACACTTGTTTGTTTGTAAAATGTTTAGCATGTTTCGGATGTTCCTTCAGAGTTGAAGATAGTTTACTTCCTAGTCAAAAGCTCCCGCAGGACGACGGGGGATGGGAGCGGGCAGGATTTGAAACCTCGACCATCGATAAATCCGAACGACAGTCCAGCGCGCAAACCGCACGGCCAGGCAGCCATCACTTTTGGCGTAAAAAAAAAGGGAAACAGCTGACCTAGCTAGTCAAAACTTAAAAGATTGTCCGCACTACCTAAACTCCAAAGTTGTTGCAGAGACTAACCATCTAGTATCTAGATCAGTGTTTCCCAAACATTTTCCTTCGCACATTCTGAGCATTTACTGGAACACTTTGCTTATTTTTTAAGATAGGTTAATTCACGAGGTGGCCTACTAGTTAATTATTCCAGTAGTTTGTGGGACACCTATACAAGCCTCGCGGAACACTTGGGTTCCATGGGAAACTTCTGGGTCTAGATCTAGATCGAGCTGGATAAAGACAACGTTAAAGTCTGCTTTTCAGAGGCGCTTTATTGTTTTCAAGAAATGAAATGACAGACAGAAAGACAACAACAAAAAAACAACTAAAAAACAACAACACAAAAGCAGTTTCTTCATTGATTATTTAATTTTTTTTTCATTTCTTTATAGTTAAAAAAAAAAAAAAGACACTGTATCGATGTGTGAACCCGGCAGCATTAAAAAAAAAAAGTCATTCTTAGACTTAAACCCGCGCCTGAGGGAAAAGACGTAGGGCTAATCTTATCCAGGATCAACTCACATCTACAGCTGAGTGAGAGCTATTGATTGGTGGAGAAGCGAGAACAGACACACATGGACACAGCTCGCACACGCGCACACCAAATTTGTGAATGTGTGTTTGTGTGTCTGCGCTGCACGTGCAGGAATGTCTCTTTTGTGCACAATCTTGGACAGGGAGGAAAAAAACTTTTGAGAGTTACAAAACATAGAAATATATCGATTAGAGCTGTTGAAATATATCTTTTAAAACAAAAGCTTATATAAGTCGAAAAAACTACAAATTCTGAGCCATATCTCTCAATATTGTAGCATTTATTTCCACTTTCTATATCCTACAAAGTTAATAACCACAAATTAATTAATGAATTAATGAAAATCTACCCCAGACAGACAAACGGAGTGAGCTGATATAAGCTTTGTAAAAAAAAGGAAAATAATTAAAATCTGCTTCAAGGCCGGAAGTAGGGTTTTTTTTTTTAAAAAAAAGCATGTTGCATTTAGCCAATCAACGCCAATGGAAATATTTTAGTTGAACATCAGGCTGCTTCAATCTGCCCACGCGCTTCAAACGTCTGGTTTTATTTTTTTATTTGTTTCGTTTCGCTTTCCGTTTCTTTTAAAACTATTTTAAACTCTTCAATGTTAGCAATTTTTGTTTTACAGGTCTGTCTGTGTGTATATCTTTTGAGTGTGTGTGTGAGTGTGTTTGTATATGTTTGAGTGTGTTTGTATATGTTTGAGTGTGTCTTTATATGCTTGAGTGTGTGTGTGTCTGTGTGTACACGCTTGAGTGTGTGTGTGTGTGTGTGGGTGTGAGCTAGAATAGAGGACGCTTGTAAATCTGCTTTAATCGGAGTCGATTGTACAAATTGCAGGTAATTCTCTTTTGGCTTTGAACAAGAAATCAATGACGACGTCAACACAACAAAATATTTCTCGAAGCGATAAAAAAAACCAAGTTTCGATTCTTGTAAATTTTTCCAAACGTGTTTCTCGGAGTGATTGTTGTGGCATTGGAAGAACTAAAGATGAAACTGGTTCAGGAAATAGAAAACATTTCGTTAACGGTAATGAGAACAGGAAATAGCCTAACTAGACTCATGACAAAAAGAAATCAAAACGAAATAGAAATACAAAGAAAAGAAAAAACTGATTTGAAAAAAAGTTCAAAAATGTAAAAAAAAAAAGCAAAACACATTGAAGTTGTTGAAATATCAAATTCTGAAACCATGAAAATGAAATAGAAAAAAAAAAAGGGTAGAAGCTGAAACTGAAAGACGTTGAAACAAAAGATATAGCAAATTTGACCTGTGACCTCTATAATTCCTAGTAGTCGACTATGTTAGTTACTTAGTAAATATTCGTATCAAACCTAACTAACATTATAACATTTAAAAAAATTATTTTCTAATAACTCTGATTTTCATTTAACAGGCATTGTAATGACAAAATGGTAAAGCGCTTGGCTCGCGAACTGAGGGTTCCGGGTTCAAATCCCGTTGAAGACTGGGGTTTTGAATTTCAGGATTTTAGGGCACCTCTGAGTCCACCCAGCTCTAACGGGTGGCATTAGTTGGAGAAAAGTAAAGGCGGTTGGTCATTGTGCTGGCTACGTAACACCCTCGTTAACCACAGAAACAGGTAACCTTAACATCATCAGCCCCATAGATCACAAGGTCTGAAAGGGAAACTTTTTTTTTTCATTTAAGCTATAATTAAGCCAAGGGCCACTGACACATTCGGTTCTCGGCCATAATATGAAATGGTCAAATCAGCACAATTATATTTTAAATATAAACTTTATGCACTGGTGCTCCGCAGGGGCTGCCATCACGTTTGCGCAACACACTTCCCCAAGTGTAGTAGCTTGTTGTATCTATTTAGGAATGAAGATCAGCGTAAAGTTTAATTTCAATGTCCCTTAACCAAATTGTCTTTCACTGGATCAAAATGTGTCTTGCTATCGTCTGCTTGCATGGCCTCTGACCTCATCACACTTTCTCCTTATCAGTTGGCGTCAAACGAATTAAAGTGAAATATATATTTTCCTGAGTAATCACAGACGCAGCGTTTTTATCGCGCTTTCTTATAAAAACATTATCTGGCAAGTAACACACGAACGGTTTAGAGCGTCCAGAGAGAGAGAGAAAGAGAGAGAGAGAGAGAGAGAGAGAGAGAGAGAGAGAGAGAGAGAGAGAGAGTATCATGAATATTAGATCCGTCTAGGAAACATTTTTCTGTAGAAGTTTGCGCAGGCCGGAGTTACCTCACAGTGGCCGAGGCAGAATCAAAACGACTCTAAAATTTTTGAGTCGGTGTTCGCCTCAAACTGTTTGTTTGTATGTTTGCCCGTATGTTTGTGTGATGATTTGTTTGTAATTTTGATTTTTACCAAATCACAACACCACACATTCAATTCACATCAAAGTTTCGTATTTGAATACTTTGACTAGACTCTAAATAAAGACATACGTTGAAACATATGAAGATTACGGAAAGAAATAAAGTTTTGAGATTTTTGGCACATCGGCAACACACTTTAGGCCATGTCGTGCCCTTAATTCCTCAAGGGTTACTCTCCCTTCATACCACAAGAGCTAAATTTTTTATAGTTAAGCCATTAAAACCAAGGTCCATTCACAGAGATGTAGATAATTATGAATATGTACTAGTGAGATACACCATATTACGTTCTGTATTTACATCTCTTCACAAATATTATGACTAGTAGTAGCAATGAAAAAAACAAAAACAAACTTGGAGTGAAAGCCAAAAGTTATTGAAGTCGTGCACTACTTTAAGGTTCAAATGTATTGGCTTTAAAAAAAAAGTCGTCTATATTTAACCCAAAATACATTAGAACATTGGTGGACTTTGTGCAAAAGTTAGATTACAAATAATGAACATGGACATAGTTCACCTCAGTGTTGAAAGTAGAAAACAAAACTGCATTTGGTCGAAATAGTTTGGCACCAAAGATAACAATTTATTTTAGCAATTAGTATTGAAGTGCTGTACTATCAGAGAGATCAAGATAGATCAAAGTCAACAGATTCGTACTCAGACTAAAATAAAATGAAGAAAAAGGAAAACGAAGAAGTAGAAGAAGACAGGGGAGAGCAATTAGAAGAAGACAGGGAGAGCAATTAGAAGAAGACAGGGAGAGCAATTAGAAGAAATCAGAGAGAAAAAAATACCCGTGATATTAACTAAAATAGTTTATTCCGTGTATGTCAGAAGAAGACAGGGGAGAGCAATCAGAAGAAGACAGGGGGAGAGCAATCAGAAAAAGACAGGGGGAGAGCAATCAGGAGAAGACAGGGGAGAGCAATCAGAAGAAATCAGAGAGAAAAAAATACCCGTGATATTAACTAAAATAGTTTATTCCGTGTAGGTCAGAAGAAGACAGGGGAGAGCAATCAGAAGAAGAAAGGGGAGAGCAATCAGAGAAAGACAGCGGAGAGCAATCAGAAGACAGGGGGATAGCAATCAGAAGAAGACAGGGGAGAGCAATCAGAAGAAGACAGAGGGAGAGCATCGGAAGAAGAAAGGAGGAGAGCAATCAGAAGAAGACAGGGCAGAGCAATCAGAAGAAGACAGGGGAGAGCAATCAAAAGAAGACAGGTGGAGAGAGCAATCAGAAAAAGACAGGGGAGAGCAATTAGAAGAAATCAGAGAGAAAAAAATACCCGTGATATTAACTAAAATAGTTTATTCCGTGTAGGTCAGAAGAAGACAGGGGAGAGCAATCAGAAGAAGACAGGGGAGAGCAATCAGAAGAAGACAGCGGAGAGCAATCAGAAGACAGGGGAATAGCAATCAGAAGAAGACAGGGGAGAGCAATCAGAAGAAGACAGAGGGAGAGCATCAGAAGAAGAAAGGAGGAGAGCAATCAGAAGAAGACAGGGGGAGAGCAATCAGAAGAAGACAGGGCAGAGCAATCAGAAGAAGACAGTGGGAGAGAGCAATCAAAAGAAGACAGGGGAGAGCAATCAAAAGAAGACAGGGCAGAGCAATCAGAAGAAGACAGGGGAGAGCAATCAGAAGAAGACAGGGAGAGCATTCAGAAGAAGACAGGTGGAGAGCAATTAGAAGAAATCAGAATAAAAAAAAAATACCCGTGATATTAACTAAAATAGTTTATTCCGTGTAGGTATTAAATCATGCTGAAAGATAATATGTCGGTAAACTTGTATGTCAATTATCAATAAGAACAAAATACAATGAAATAATATCCAAAGCATAATGAAAAACTAGTTCATAGCAAACAGCACAAAGGGAGCTAAAATTTGACTTCGTATGCACGACAATAATGATAACTCTAGAAGAATTCTGAAATCGATGACTATAAAAGGGGGCAAAAACTGAGAAATTTAGGGTAATTTGTTTATTGTGCTTCATTTTAAAATTATTTCTGTAAGTTTATTATCTAAATTGTTTTATTATTATGTCTGTATAGATATGCATTATACTTACTAATTCGATATACGATTCCAGTATGTGATATTAAAAAAGTATATTAGCTACATTTTACAATAATGCATTGCATATAACTCACTATTACTCGAGTACTTCACAATGTGATGTCACTAGATTAGCTAATCTCCACAAAGATGTATCTTGTCAAAGTTTTACAAATAGTATGTTAAGTTGTTTTTTTTCGTAATTAGAATGGGAATGATAGAGAAATCTTTTGATATACTTACAAGATTTGTTTGGTCGAATCTGAGTGTTGTAATAACCAAAAATAGCAAAAATACACAGAGAATATGTGTTGTAAAAAACGGGGACACGATAATTCGTTCACTGACATTTCGTTCACTGACAAATCGTTCACGACTTTTCGTTCACGCGACTATTCGTTCACCAGACATTTCGTTCATGCGACAATTTGTTCACGCGACTATTCGTTCACGCGACTATTCGTTCATGCGACATATCGCTCACTGACTATTAGCTCACAGACAACTTGTTCACCGACAGTTGGTTCACGCGACTATTCGTTCACGTCACGGACAAATTGTTCACAGACAAATCGTTCACTGGATATTACCAAAAACAAAAAATTGCTAGAGATCGGGCCTGATCCGAAGTTCTTTGTTAATTTTTGTTTGTTTGTTGTTAATATTTGATTAATGAGGACATTATGTGATAGAAATTATATTTCAATAAAACGATCTTACAAGCAAACTGAAACATTTAAATGGGCCCTCACTTTACTCGAGGTAACATTTTTACTTTGAACATGTAGGCCTTCTTTTACACTGATGTCCGTCATGTAGTCTTGTTCGCCCTACCCAAATTTACTTATCTTCTTAATAGCGGTCCAGATGTTTCATTAACATACCCATTTTATTGATATCTTATTAACATAAACAAATATACGCACACACACACTAGTAGTTATTCCACAATCCTGTCAGTGTTTTTACGAGAGATAATTTAGATTTTTAACAATGGTACTAGATTGGGTACAATATATGGTTTCATTATTTAACTCTGAACGTCACATACTAGATACAGATCTAAGGTTAATACTTATCAATTAAGACATCTAATTAAAAAAAAACTAATTACGTATACAACACTAGGAAATATTTTGGTTCCCTATTAAAAAAATTATAAATTTATCGAAATATAATAAAACAAAATTGTTTAATAAATTAATTTGTTATTGAAGTCCAAGCAATCCAATGAGTCTACCAATGGCTGGTCACATATAGAAACAAGTTAACTAAAATAAAAATAGAAAAGAACACCTTTTAAACTTGATGGAAAGCACTATACTAATGTCTAGTAGATATGTTCAATGTTAACAGATTGAACATGTGTATAGGCAATGTCCAATAAAGTTTTATTACTTCCAGAGGAGCCAGTCTGTCTAGCACTCAACTAGGTATTAACTAGAGTATCCAGATGAATAGGTAGATTCCCGGTAGATGGAAAAGAAAGAGAGGGGTGTAAAGTTATATTAAAGGTGAAAGTAAAAATGTTACCTCGAGTAAAGTGAGGGCCCATTTAAATGTTTCAGTTTGCTTGTAAGATCGTTTTATTGAAATATAATTTCTATCACATAATGTCCTCATTAATAAAATATTAACAACAAACAAACAAAAATTAACAAAGAACTTCGGATCAGGCCCGATCTCTAGCAATTTTTTGTTTTTGGTAATATCCAGTGAACGATTTGTCTGTGAACAATTTGTCCGTGCCGTGAACGAATAGTCGCGTGAACGAATTGTCAGGTGAACGAATAGTCGCGTGAACGAAAAGTCGTGAACGAAATGTCAGTAAACGAAATGTCAGTGAACAAATTGTCGTGGAACAGTAAAAAAACGTTTTACATGTATCGGATGTTCCTTCAGAGTTGAAGATAGTTTACTTCCTAGTCCAAATCTCCCGCAGGACGACAGGGAATGGGAGTGGGAGATATTTGTTGTCCAAAGTATAGGCATAGTTGACTGATTTAATTACCTCGTGATACATCGTTTCAAATCGAAGAAAAATGTATGTTCATTAAGCTTATGCAAATTGAAGCGAGAGTAATTTTCATAGCTCTTTTAACTAGAGCAAAGTTAACATTCATTTAAATATTACCCTTTTAAATTACATGAAACAACGTATAGAAAGATTGAGTTTTTGCATATATTTTGTTATTATTTATATGGTTGTAAAAGGGCTACGATTTTAGCCTATAAGAACTATAGTCCTCAGTGTAGATAATTTTCGAAGATCAAGTCTAATAAGTCAAATTGATAGGAGGTGCTTAAATTCGTCGCTTTTAAGTTAGAGCAACGCAATACAGGTGGTTACGTGCTATTATGCTGTCACCAAGAACAATTTAAATGATGTTCGCGAGTGTCTTTTGTTAATTGAACTAGTAACTATGATATATATGTAGGTATGAAATTTATGAACTTGTAGACTTAGAGCGCATTCAAAGTTTCAGTTTTAAAAAATTGAAGAAAGAGAGAATGAAGTTTAGCAGCTATACAAAATGTACTGGCAATAGTGAATGTTCAGATAACTAGACGAGTTAGAGTTATCTTTACTGTTGGTTCAAGACAGAGATAGGAGACGGTGCTAGCATAGAATAACTTACACATAACACTCAGTAAAACGAAGTACAAGCTAATGTATATGGTATAAATAATTATCCTTAGTTGAGGACGACGCTTGTTATTTTGTGGAATGTCTTGGTAGTCTATGGTCTCATTCCGTTGCGAAGCGACTATGTATCATCTTATGGAAATGAGATGAATGCTTGGGCATTAGCTGTGGTCGGAACGATGTCGCCCAGACATCAGTTCCCCCCTCTCCACGTAGCTGATGTATCCAAAGGAACGGCATTGCCGATACAGTTTGGGGTCAGCGGCGTCGCAGGTTCTGCCAGGGTGTAGCATGGGATGCTGCAAACTGCCTTAGGGTCGCCAGCTCCTGATTTTTCCTCAGGGTTGACTCCCGAAGCCTTTCCCATGATTGGGTATAGCTGCAAGGCAACAGAGATTTGAATTCAGAGTTTTCTTTCTCCTTGGTGGGTAGCCAGCCATGGCTAACAAGCCTCTCTTGCCGGAAGCTTACTGGTTAAGGCGCCAGTTACTCGCCTTTGCCCCTTCCCTGCTAGTGAGAACAGTTCTGCCCGACTCAATATCTGAAAGCCAGGAGTTGGACTGATTGTCAGAGGCTATTTGAGACGCATGCCATTAGGAAGCATTTTATAGGTAGTGGAGTGCTTACATCCATTACCACTTCCGGCAATGACAACCTTGCGGAAGTAAGACTAAGACTTGGTAGTACGACTAACAGAATAACATGATGGGGTTCGCCTTAAATTGAGTTTCCCTGTTGCCAACTATACAAGACAGAATTAAGCTAGAATTTGAGCCCTATCTCAAGGCTGGCAGCTGAGTCTCGATCAAATCTCCTTTAGTTAGTTGCCCATTTCTTGTTAAATAATTCATAAGTCACAGAGTGAAAGTCTAATGCTTCCTCAATATTAAAATTATTTTGTGCTACTAACGGAAGAGCTCAGAAAATTGGGTGCTGCTGTGCTAAAAAGTGCTTTAAAAAAAGCTAACATATACCCTAAAAAACACTTAGCTTATCAACAGTTTATTTTGTACACCGGATACACCAAAACATCATCACTAGTATCTTTTATATTGTTTACCTGCTCGGGTGTTTAAAGAGGGGGACAAAAAAAACAACAATGGAGGCTTACCTGCATTGGAATTTTGGTTGCTGTTGTTGTTGTTATTAGTAATCCCACAAGTTATTTGATTATCCGCGCCAAGGGAGAGTGCTCCCTGTGGCTGCTGGTTCTGGTGCAGCCGCCCTTTCTCAGCAGAGCCTGTGGCCGGGCACCCGGACCTGCCGCTTCCGCTTCTTGTTATGAGGGCGCCGCCTCCGCCCAGGTTGACATTGTCCTTGGAGGGCGCCGGGAGGGACGCTGATGTGGACGAGGAGGACGGGGCGGACGATGAAGGCGCCGGAGATGCCTGGACTGCTAAAGGGGCTGTAGGTTTACCGGACTGTTTGAACGGGGAGGGTAGTCTGCCGAAAGAAAAGAACAATTAATTATCAATCAGTAATCAATCGATCATCAATTAATAATCAGTCAATAGTCAATCAATAATGACATCAGTGTATCATCAAAAAAAATCTTTGTAGCTCTATAGCGGACCGCAGCATTAGAGTTAGTACAAAAGTAATGTTTGATAAGTTCACTTGTGTAGGAGCCCAGACAGTCATAACTAGACATTAGACTATTAGTACAAATTACGCTAATATATTAAACTTTCTTAATAAAGTGGAGTCAATCGTAGCCATGTGATAAAAAGTGTCAAGGTCGCAGAACGTTAAACAAAATGTTAAAATTGATTCTGGATGATATGTGTCTTGACAAGCAAGAGGGTAAATAATTCAGGGGAAGTGATCAACAAGTTTAATTTAATTTAACTTTCGTTTCTGCAGGTTTCCACAACTTTCTAGTTCTGACCAATGAAATTTGTTTTTTTGGAAAGTCCTAAAGATTTTTACTTATTGTTGAATTCATTTCTGTGGATTTGTTATTTCATTCCAGTGCATTTATTCTTGAGTCTGAAATGTGTGTGCCGTGACCTTATTGTGAGTTCTCCAGCTGGTAGGGGGCCCATTCGCTGCTATGTGATGTCCCGTACTTCAGTGATGGCCTGATTCAATGTTCTTTGCGCTACCTCATAGAAGGGCCCTTGCCGAATACAGGCGCAGACGATGATAAGACAGTAAAAGTTGACCCCCCCCCCCCCCCCCCTAGGCAACGGCGGCATTTGATCTGACAAAATAGGCATATCGCAAATGGGTTTGCGTGACCATGTGAAGTACCGCACTCATTCTGAATCGAAGATGATGCCTTAATTGCTTACTCTAATTTTGAATATTGGAAATGTTTGTTTTATCGATAATTTCAGACTGGATTCATAAAGTGTTCAATTTTTTAAAAGAGGATTTCTGTTGTTTTTTTTTTGACCAAATCAAATATCCTCAGTTACGTTTGGTATCGTGTCATACTTCTAAACGTATATTGAATTTATACTGTTATGACATGATTAGGAATTAGTTATTTGTTTCGGAAATAGGGTAAAGTTTTACTTAGCGACGATGACGTAAAGTTGGTTAAAAAACAAGAACTCTCTAAGTGACGCTAAAGGAAGACGCTTCGTATAGAGCAGTACAATAGATATACGGATTTACGGACATAGCTGACATCGGACGATTCCCTTCTTGATTATTAAATATATTTGTAAAACAACATCAGCGTCAACTACATATTTTGATTGTTTCGCCTTTCGCCGGTGTTACTGAAGTAGTTCGAGTTCAGCATTACTTCCAGTCAGACGTAGATCTACACTAGATATATTTCCAAGAATCAACACCGCGTGGAAGCCTTAACAAACTTATGAAACGATACCAGCGTCACCTTTTGGAAAAAAAAAAATACAAGACATTAAAAAACTGAGTTTTGGTAGTGTGGCAGAAGTGGAAAAAAACAAAACAATGGTAAGACAGAGAGAATACTTCCTTTTTACCCCCAATATCTCCAGATTTTGATGAAGTAATTACTTTGAGTAATTTTATTTAGTTTAGTCAGCGAGTGAGGGTACGTGTCTTTACAACATTTTATGATATGATATTTCTGCTTAAAATGAGTTCTATTAAAAAAAAGGTTTAACAGAAAAGAAGTCTACTATACATTCTCAGAATTTCTGTTATAATGAATACCTGCGAGTTGCAGTACTCTATATAGTCTACAATAGAGACGTTACAGACTATACGATCTATGGGGTAGATGATGCAAAGGTCATTTGTTTCTTTCAATGACGGTTGACATGTACTAGGAACAAATGGAAGTACTAGGAACAAATGGAAGTACTAGGAACAAATGGAAGTACTAGGAACACAAGAAAGTGCTAGAAAAACATGGAAGAACCTGGAAAACATGGATATACTAACATGGAAGTACTAAGAAAACATGGGAGTACTTTGAAAACATGGAAGTACTTGGAAACCATGGAAGTACTTGGAAAACATGGAAGTAGTAGAAAAACATGGAAGAACTTGGAAACCATGGAAGTACTTGGAAAACATGGAAGTACTTGGAAGACATTGAAGTACTTGGAAGACATGGAAGTAGCAGAAAAACATGGAAGTAGCAGAAAAATATGGATGTACTAGGAAAACATAGAAGTACTTGGAAAACATGGAAGTAGTAGAATAACAATGAAGTAGTAGAAAAACATTAAAGCACTAGGAACACATGTCTTACTCAGAACATATAAAATTCCCTAACTGGCCCCACCCACACACACAAACATTTTTTTCCTTTCTCGCTTACTATTTATGAAAGTATCATGATATGTCTTACCAGAAACAAATTTACGAACCTTGTCAACTTTAGTAACAAAACATTCCATTTCACACTCACAAAGTTCTATTTTGTAAAGTATCATGTTTGTTTCAATTCGTATCCTTACTTATTTCCATTACTTCCAATTAACTTTTGAATGGTTTAGAAAAAATGCATACACACTTGCAGTTTCTCTTTTTGAAAACACACAACACATGCATGGCTCACACTTTTAGTCTTGCATTAAATATTTCCAAATTTAGACAATGTGTGACCTTTTTAGAAAGGTCAGAGTGACAGATGTGGGGATTATGTATCCAGCTAATGGATTTGTATGAATGCCTAGAAAAAAATGCACGCGACATATTTCGATCAAGCTTCTTGTACATTTTCAGTTAACATCTTCTTGATACTGAGCATAAGTTACTTGTACACGTTTAAATAGACGAACTCACATACGTCTAAGTCTTAATTTATGTATCTATGTATAAGATTAAAGTTCTCCTTTCAGACATTGCGATTTATAGGGCAGATGATGTAACGGTCATATGTTTCTTATGTTTCTATAGCCCACGATTAACTAAGGTGTCATGTGGCCAGCACAACGACCGAACGCCTTTAATTTTCATCAACTAATGTCAGGTAACCTAGAAATTCAGAAATAAAAAATGTCAGTCTTCACCAGGATTCGAACCCGGGACACGGGTTCGGAAGACAAGCATTTTACCACTCAGCCACCTCACCTCTCATCTATCTAAAAGGTTTATATATTTATCTATATCTAGTCTGTTGTGAAAAAAGGCTGGGTACAGAGTAGTGACGTCACTGGTAATGGCCTTGAAATTTCGTTGTACGTGAACCTTTCTCTTTTCATCTTCCTGCACCTCTCTCTCCCATCCCACATTCCATCAATCCATCCATCCATCCATCCATCCGCCTTACGGTCTCTCTACTTGACTAATTTATACTAAAATATATAAAGATGTATAAAGATGTATAAATATGTGCCATGACGTATTATTTGAAGATACAAATTCGTAGCTCAAAACGTTGTTTCACGTAATAATAAGTGTTGATATTCTTTACTTGTAAACAAACAATAAACAACATGTTCACATTTCGAGAAACAACAGTAAATTTCCAAAAGAACTAGACATAGCCAATGGAGTTAAAAATAAGCTAAACTTCTTTTCAGTAGAAGTTTCTGATTCTTTTCTGACTATAGAGAACCTTATTTTAGAGAGAGCCTAAATACAAGGGAAAACAATAAGTGAGACGTCCATACGTTTTAAGCCTCATGTTAAGCCGGAGCCGGATATGACAGGATAGTAGAATTTGATATTCGGCCGGAGGCGGAGCCGAATATCTACATGACTCAAACGGCTCATTTTAGTGAAGTTTTTGCAAATCTTCTGAATAACATTCCTATATTAATATTATCTTTTTCTTTTTTTTACCTTCTTGCTTTATATTCTATTATTCTATTATTGATTGATAAATTAAAATTAACAGCATTTTTTAATAGATATGCTATGCTTATCATAAACTAATCTTTGTATCATGAGATGGTGTGTGTGTATGTATGAGACCGCCAATTGTATAGTAGTATGTGGAATATATAAACTTATATATAACTAATGTAGATCTTTCAAAGGTAAAGTGCAATCTTGGTTTTATAGTGTAAATCAAGCATGTCAAACACGGCGTTCGGGAGCCGCATGGGGCCCGCGACCACCTTGCATGCGGCCCGCCTGGCCACCTAAAAAATTATCAAAATAATGTTAAACTATTACGCTGGAAAATAAAAGATGACAAGCTACTTGAATTGAAAAATGGTATTTGTTAAACTGAACAACGAGATTGAGCCCGCAGTGAAAGCAAGCTACATTTTTCAAACTTAATTGCAAGCCATATCAAATCATTTAGTGAAAGTGATTTTATGAAGGAGTTTATCGTTAAAGGACATACGGTGGCAAGACCGCACTACAAACAGCGATGTCCTCGCGAACGCCGGTATGGACAGTATAGGGTAAATCTCTATCGAATGTTTAAAAAGACTTGAATATTCAGTTTAGAGAGATCTGCGACTAGAGTAAAGGAATTTAAATTGAATTTATTGTAAATTTATGTAGTGTCTATATTTTTACGTGATTCCAAGTTTCAGAACTAAAGCTTTGTATTTATTTAAAAGTAGATTTCTGTTTTGAGTTTATACTTTGAAGTAGGCATCACAATATTGTTTGGGGATTCTAAAACTGTCTGAGAGGATAACACAAAGCTAGAATATCGGAAACGCATTGTCTGATCAACACAATCTCCTCGTCAACCAAGACATCTTGACAATTAGTCTTAAATGTATCTTATCATCTTTTAAAACGCTGATTAGATTTAAACTTATATCTTTAAAATATGGGCATTCTCTCTCTCGCACACATACACGACCGGTCAGACTTCGAAGTATTTTATGCTCAAACTGCGACCATCGGGTGAGAGGTGTCAGTCTAAGTCTAGCTGCACTTCACCACTCCTGCCAATTATCCAGACATCATTCTTGAGGTCATTCTAAATAATCGACCAAAGTTACTAAAACAACACCTTTAAAAAAAAAAGTCCATTCCAAGTTTACGAGAGTCTCGGATATTTAGAACTGTAACCATTTATGCTATTACCTCAAATCAACGCCTGATTGGCTAACCGTTTGCTTCCGGTTGTTGAAAAAAAAAACGTAAGCATCAAAGCGAAAATAACATTTGAAGGAAACAAAAAGTCGATTACCTTAGTCGTCTGCTAAGTACAACGCGAACAATTTGTCGTCTTACAAACTCAGCAGACGCCAAGACAACGTGTGCAAAACTTTCAAAACAAAGCTATTTTAAAAAATGTGACCATTCAAAACCAAGAGATAATGACAGCACAGTTACGAGACGAGCACGCCTTAGTCATAGCCCGAGGACTTAATGTTGAGAGCTAGGTACAAAATCACCAAATTATCCGCGACAACTCCAAGACTTGGGGCAGGGGAGGTGGAGGGAGATAATGATGTAAAGAACAGGCACGAACAGAAAAGGGAAGGGGGGCTGAAAGGACAGAGGGTCGTCCTAATGAATGCGCGTTGCAAGCTTATGAGGACAATGACATTTCTAATCAATCGATTTTGTTGGGAACATGGTTTTGAATCTTTAAAATTGCAGACGCAATTCTAGTTTTTAAAAAAAAATGTGAAGTTCCCCTTTCAGACGTTGCAATCTAAAGGGCAGACGATGCAAAGGCCATCTTTTTCTGTGGCCTACGGTTTTACGAGATTGTCATGTGGCCAGCCCAACGACCAACCGCCTTTTCTTTCCTCAACTAATGTCAGTTACACATGAGCTCAGAGGCGCCCAAGATCGCGGAATTAAAAAGCCCAGTCTTCACCAGGATTTGAATCCGGGACCACGATTCCGAAGCCAAGCGCTTTACCGCTCAGCGACTGCGCCTCTAGACGCATTTCTGCATGAGTTTATTTTTTTCTTTTAACCTCGAATAAAAGCTTTCCACTGAGATTCTAAATCCAAAACTATAGACATGTATATGTGTATACTGTCATGCGCATCTTCTTTTGGTGTTTTCCTTTGTGTACCATAAGAGATTGTGAGTTTTGGTTACTAGGAACGCGCTTTTGTTGATGTCATTGTTGCCTACTTGTTTTTTTGCTTCTGTTGTGTGATGAGGCTAGATCTCCTGTGAGTTTCCCTTATGGGTTTTCTCCCCCAGTATTGGGTAAGTTTGTTTATTTGACTACCTTCTAAATGTCGTAGAACTAAAATCGTTTCTTTTATAATCGTGTGAATGGCAGTATCAAAAGAGTGTGTAGTTTTCTTATCTAGGGACGCAGGCTTGGGACTCTGCTGGAGTCAAGTCTGAGCTGTAGGCTTGGTAGTTGACTATTGCCCGTGGCGTTGGGTTGGCGTTTTGTGGCCTGATCGACTATGACACCGAGATTAAGGTGTGCTATAGTTCCTTTGAATGTAATTAGTAATTATTTTATAAATGTTATTGATAATTATTCATAATGTATGCTTCATCATATCATACATTCATTAAATTGCTAAAAGTACAACCTTGTTGTTAATTAATGGCCATTAACTTACGTTAGCATTAATATCATTCACGTTGAACAACTGTTGGTATTGACTAAAGGTTCAGTTGAACAACTTTCACTCAATGTGTGTATTTTACATGCTGTTACCTTTATGTTCTTGCGTTACTCTGTTCAGGTTAGTGTACGGGACCATAATATCATACCCTAGCTAATCTGAAATCCTACCCTGACATATACATGTCTGCCAGGTCGCGTGGTGTGCGCTATCAACTGTCATCTCAAGCTCCCGGGTTCGAAACCTGCTCGCTGCCATCATCCCCCTCCCCTTAATCTTGCTGGAGGTTTGGGCGAGGATGTAAAAATCTTTAGATCTGAAGGAACATCCCAAATATGTAAAAGAGAAAAACAACAAAGGCCCACTATATAAGGACATCAAAACATGTATAATATAAATCGCTGTTTACAGAGCACAGACAACCGAAAGCTTTTCTACATACGAAAAGAACTCTAAACTTTCAGATCTACCTTTTCAAAACTTATTTAGACTAGTTTTTCTTTTTATCTCTGTCTTATCTTTATGTCCTGTTTTTTTTTTTTTTTTTGTGTCTGTTATGTTCTCAGAGCGCCCTGGGCCAACATTATGTTTGCTAATAGCGCTATATGAATTCAAATATAACGATATTATGAGGCCTTGTCTTTTGAGTTTGGAATTTACAGTATTGCAAGTAGCTACTTAGACCCAGTTGTGACCTAGATTTTGGTGTCACATCTAACGCTGACAAATCTGTTGTCTGTCGGCGGCGTATTAAAGTTCATGTCGTTTTAAAAAACACACTCGAGTATTCGCGAACGCACACATACACACATACGATTGATCCGTTTCAGCGTCTATACTCTAAACTCTAAAGCAACCCCTGGCAAAACGACATTCAACCCCCAAGGGGGATGTCGACCCACATGATTGAGAACCGCTGGTCTATAATGTATAGATCTGAATCTATTATTAGGGCCTTATTACTAACGCACTGGCCTAATCATGCAAATTCAATGGGACGATGGGATACCAACCGGAAACACTGGAGCCCCCCCCCCCCCCCCAGGTCCTTGGAGGAAGATACAATAGTTATGCATGGGAGACTTTGGCATGAGAACATAACAGGACATGACAGTTCAACAAAGACAAAAGGAACACACACACACAAAAAGCGGGGCGAGACTCTCTAGAGACAACCGCAGCACGCTCGCCATTTGTAACATGTTAACATCAGACTCGGTCTCATTAATAGCGACGAGGCTCTGACCGAGGGCTAAATTAGAAAGGGGACATGGATGAAAAGGGGGGGGGGGAGATGACGTGTTGTTTTGCTTGATTGGTTTATTTCTTGACTGTAGTGTTTCTAACAACATCGTAATTAGAGCTAAATTAGAGAGATAATGACAGAGAGAGACAGACAGACAGATGGAAAGAAAAACAATGAAAGAAAACTATAGAGCGAATAAGAGATAGGAACCAACTGTAAAGGATTTTTTTTTCCAAATGTCTTTTTATAATTACCTCGTCGATTTAGTAAAGAGAAGGCCATTGTATTTAATTATTGACGTGAACAGTGAATTTAAATGAAGGACTCTCCGTCCTGTGTTTCAAATAGTTCTGTAAGAATTATAAATAGAACTGGACATTGCCGATGTTGTGACACATTATAGACACTAAACAACGGACGAGAATGAAGGCCACGATGTGACAGGTTCTGGATAGTCATTATGAACATATTTAAAAGTTCAAATCACGTGACCAGCAACGCGTTAAGCCTTTTGATGGTTTGGTCTCTGAGATGAACTCTTGATTGTGGTCAGGAAAGGGTGAATCTATCGTCGCAGAGTGCCTTGGCAAGAAACTGGACCCTATACCGTAGTGCCTTGGCAAGAAACTGGACCCTATACCGTAGTGCCTTGGCAAGAAATTGGACCCTATACAGTTTCGTCTAAACTCCCCCCCCCCCCATAAATGCGTTTTATTTTCTTTCTTGTTTTTTTCGTACATGGACTAGTCTAATAGAAATGCGCTTCCGCGGCTTCATATAGCAACATGGGCAGAGGTTTCGAGAGGGCCGCTGTCCATTTTTTCAGCATCACTGACCTACACATCTATGTCAATAAAGTTCATCTGCATCTATCAGCCATTAGTTGAAAAAAAAAAAAAACAATGTTAGGCGTGTATGGGTTAAAAAAAATCTGATCACTTTAGGACTGTATTACTCCACTTGCAGTAACTCTAGGCACCTTTGTTTGTTTGTAAAATGTGTTACATGTTTCGGATGAGTTGACGAGAATCTACTTTCTAGTCCAAACCTCCCGCAGGATGACGAGGAATGGCAGCGGGAAGGGATTGTAACCGAGACCGTTGAAACAACCGTTTGGCAGCCCAGAGCGCGCATACTGCACTACCAGTCAGCTATACAATTAAATCCTAAAATTAACCCTATTATGCCTAACCTACATTTTATTTATTACTTAATGTAGAAAACTAATCAGGGCCAATAAAAGTAGAAGGTAGTATAATATAGTTAAACCAGTAATAAAATATGCGAATAATAACTCTTCAATATTTTATGCTTCTGAAACCTTAAAATAAATTATTAACCATTCGTGAGAGACCTGACCATAACATCGCAACACCCTGGGGCAGTGGTGGGGGAAGGGGAAGATACTAGGACCGCGGTAAGCTCATTAGATCGATCTCGCGCGAGCCCAGCTACGAGGAATCGACCTGGCAGCCGAGTCAAGTCATCTACGTGTAACCAGGTCTGACATTGGTGCTCACCTCTATTTCCCACACCCCTTCTCCTAAACACATACACACTTTTTTTACCTCCCGGGGTCACTTGCAGCTGAAGGGCTTTCAGATGGGACAAAAACTTCCTGTTAGACAATCAAAGGTATCAACAGAGCCTCGGTCGTTGTAATACTATATTTATATTGTAGTGGTAGAGGATCTGGTAGGGGTTGTCACTCTGGTAGACGTAGTGGATATATCAATAGTAAGAGAGATCACTCCTACAGCCGTTTTAATGACACAGCTCCACACTTTTCCATTCTCCTTCTTGAACGATAATGCAAAAACAACAACACAAAAGGGCAGATAACTCTGAAGAAATGCAGACAATACAGCGACACGCCCAGCCTCACGTGAGCTGAATGTAATAGGCTGTACAAAGAGTAGATGAAACTCCACAGCCATCCTCGAATTCATAGGAGATGAGATTGTGCCCCTCTTCCATCAAGGAGGAACTAGATCTCTCTCTCTGTATATATAGGCGGTGGGTAGAAGTAACTCTGATGGAGGTTATTATTAATTAATAGTGGTTATTAATGTCGTTGTGCTGGCCATATGACACCCTCGTAAAACCATGGGCCACTGAAACAGATGAACTTTACATCATCTGCCCTATAGATCGCAAGGTCTGAAAGGGAAACTTTACTATATTTATATATATTTTATGCCCCAGCCTGTCATTGTGATGTGAGCCCTACGACAGGCTTGGGCTATTTCCTATCCATATTCATTTAGATATAGACTTAGGATTGGTCTGAATTCCATTAACGTCTTTTAAACTCAACATCTGCTTACACAGTCTCTACTACAACAAATGTAACATGACTTATTTCCGTATGTAGTACATAGATCTAGATTCTAGATATATTTTTACAAAGCTTATGGCAACTCACTCACTCTGTCTGTCTGTCTGTCTGGTACAAATGTTTGAACTTCTCATTTCGCTCACTTCTCATTCTTGAATCAAGTTGAAACTCTGCGCAATTATTATTGATTGTTCTTAACAAAACATGAATCAATTAAAATTAAAAAATAACTAATTAGTAAATAAAATAGTGGTTATTAATTAATTGTCTTTGATATCGACAAAGGGAAATATATATTACATTACTGAGATGTGGCTGTAAATGTGGAGTCCTTCCCATTATATAAGGTTTGGTTTCTTATTACATTTCCGCATGTAGTAAATAGATCTAATTTCTAGATATTTTTTTTTGCACATTTCATAAAAATTAAAAGAGAAATAAAATCACTTCCAATGGATATGCACGAGACGTATGACGGCATGAGCAGACGACTTGATTTCGGAGACAAAACCAAAAGGAAATGGTCAGATCAAGCCAGATTTTAACCGCTGAATATAAATATGACACGCCTGTCCGTTTCCATCGCATCACACTCCCCCAAATTTTCTTTACCCTCTGTCCCCCCTCTTCACCTCATTGCTGCTTTTTATCTATAAATGTCCTGTTTCCTACGTCCAGTAATTCTGACTGTAGCGCTCATCATCCTAAACGGGTCGATAACATTTTGAATAAGGAAAAAAATAGAGATAAAAAAAATATGACGTCTGAATAGAACACCAGAATCGATATACGCCACGGTAAGGGCGCCAACGGCCAGATGATCTCTCCCCCCTCCCCACTTCCCTATCTCCCTGTTTCTAATTTTACCATGCTCGGAGCTTTCAAAAAATGTTCTGAATAATTTATGAAAGTATAAACGCACACGACTGCCGGGGCCAATACGGGCCTAGCAAAGAATCACGTGACCAGATAGCCGCAAGGAGAAGACAAAACAGAGATCCCACCCCCTCTCCCAACAATTTAAACAAGAACTGACCACACATGAAATATTCAAAACGTTGAACTGGCATCACGAGGACGAACTTTTTCGTATTTTGGTCTCAAATACGTCGTGGAGATGTCACCAAGATGCTTGCTACAGAGTTTTGTTCAAAACTTAAGGCTTGTCTTTGTTGTACAAGTTTCAGACCTAAGTTCAGAAATAAAGATTATGACGTCTGAACCTACAGCAGGACTGGAAGGGGATGGAAGCGGGAAGCGTTCGGACTCCACCGTGAAGCCACACAACCAGCGTCTATTTTGCTTTGGAGATGGATAAAGTTGATCTTTTTCTGTGCTCGACAGTTAACGAAGATGGCATAATGTGATCACAAAGACCAGCCTTCCATTAAGCTCACATAAGTCTTCCTTTAAACTCCAGTTAATGTCCAGTATTCAAAAGTGCTGAGCACACGTGGACTAGAAATAGAAAGGCCAACCTGAAGCAGGATTCCAACTCAGTAGCACAGTCCTATTTTTTCCACTCGTCCACCAATCCTACCAGGAAGACGAAAGTCAATTTGAAAATGTTGCTTTAGTTTTACGAGAAGACAAAAAGTAACCTTGTGGCCAGTTATCAGCACTGGAATCAAAACCCCAACCTGGCACATCAGTCCTGACACTTACTGAGTACCGAGCAGACGTTCTAGTTCTTATTCACTTTGCCCCCCCCCCCTCCCACCCCAAATCTTTCAACGTCAGACTAGACATACATGTATCTTTTTAAATTGAATCGAAACGTTTATTGCGGATTTTATCCCTATTACATGGTATCTCTTCAACAGTATATATCCCTATAACATTATATCCTTTTTAAATTATATCCCTTTATAATTCTGTCCTTTTGACGTTCTATTCATTTCATTTATCCGTTTATCATATAAACCGTTTACATTAACATATGTTAACATTACATACTTTCACATTAACATTCAATCACTTTTAGGTATCCCTTTAATAGTCTATCCGTTTAATAGTTTATCCCCTTAACATTCTATTACCTTGACTTTCTATCACTATGACATCACTATAACATCACTATAACATTCTAGTACTTGAATGTGAGAATAAACAATTAACAAAAAAAAAGGGGGCAGGGCGGAACAGGGATCTTAGTTGATGAAGTTCACGTTTTGGCTACATCTGTTGAAGTGTATTAGCTGTCAGACCTAACTACAATACAATCCTATTGAAACCAAGTTGTTGTACTGCAATGGAGTTGTCAATATGATCAGGACAAACAATGCTTAGTCTAACATCTATGTGTAAGTGTTTCCAAACAAAAAAAAACAAAACATGGCACACACAAAAATAATTATAATAATTACAACATGAGAATGATTTTACAAGTTATTGTTTTGTTTACTTTTTTTATTAGCACAGTAACTCTCTTTCGCACGAAAAGCTATTTGGCTAGCAGACACGTTAAAAATATTTGTAGATCTATAAGCGAGTCTTAGTCTTGAAAATGATAGGTTGGACAAAAGAGGACAATAGACGTCCTGACTCCATGTCGCGTCCCACAAATAAAGAACGCAAACAACTGAAGTCTTATTATGGTAGAATCTTCGTTTTCTTAGCCACAAGAGAATGAATCGTATTTAGGCGCATATTTCACTGGACACAAAATGGTCAGTACATTTTAGAAAAAGTAAAAGTGTCAGAAGACGATTTGTTTCAAGAGCGTGAGTTGAGGTGTCAACAAGTGTGTGTGTGCATGTGTGTGTGCATGTGTATGTGTGTGTGCATGTGTGTGCTGGTTTGTGTGTATTTGTATGAAATACAAAAAAACTAAGAATGCAAAAGAAAAGAAGAAAACAGAGAGGGGAAAATATAGGGGTAGGAGTAGGTGAAAACGTTGAATACAGAATCTAAAACCTATAACCGTATGTTTTATTTTAAACTATCACTCTTGCACACATGACCAGACTTTCATGTACTTCACGATGAGTATAAATGACCTTGAAACACCGTGACTGAAAGTGGGATAAAAAGAGTTTTGAAATCTGTATGCTCTAACCTTAACGGAGAGGAGCTGACCACTGTGTCCAGATCTGATGAAACTTAGTTTAATGGGTGCAAATTATCTTTAAGAATTTTGTTGTGCTTTGGAAAGGCATCTATCAAGTAAAAGTTCTCCAAGAGATGCTAGCTGTGTGCCAGTGATATAGGATGCTCTTTAACTAGTTTATTTAGTTGATGTCTTTGTGCCAGTGATATAGGATGCTCTTTAACTAGTCTATTTAGTTGATGTCTTTGTGCCAGTGAAGTACACCAATTCGACTATTAAATGCTGTCCACACTGCTGGTCAGAAATCCCCAAACGAGAAAAAACAAACAAACGACAAAACAGTGTCAGACTGGACAAGTCAACAGCCTGAGGGTATGTAGGACGCAGATGTCCAGATAAAAAGTTTCAGGGGGTCAGCTGCTTTACAAGCACTGGGGATCCTGATATATAATTCTCAAAACAAAGAAAATCAGTTTTTATAATACTAAAGGTTTTACGAGTCTTGGTAAAAAAAAAAAAAAAAAAGCTATTCAGTCACTAATGGAAGAAGTGAAATTGCCAGCGGATTTCTCAGCTGGATGGAGTATTGACATGACGCCACAAAGCCGTACCGGCAATCGGCTTAAATGACCAGAGATCGATTGAAAGACAGACGACGCCGAGAGAAAAAACAAACATTTTATGTCAAGTTTGTCTATCCAAGACACTCCTAATTAGTTTTCGTTCCTCCATTTTATAATTCTCTAAAACGATCTGGTCCTCATTAGGTTGAAACACAAACTACAAGAGAGGAGGAAATGGCGAGGGTTTAAAATTAATTGGCAACAAATTTTGTGACTTGGGAAACCTACAAAAAAAAAACGTTGACAGTAACATTGAAGAGAGGAAGAACTAATGCGAGGCCATTCCAGCGTCTGCTGCAACGCTCATCCTCGAAACTGGCAGATGTCTACAAGGTGAAATTCTCATTTTGAAATCAGGTTGATTTTGTTTTTTTAAACATCTGCTATGTCTTCTGCTGCTCTGTTTTGATGTTGGTCTCTAGATTGTTATGACCTAGATGTGTATGT
The DNA here is from genome assembly GCA_030265305.1 of Biomphalaria pfeifferi. Classification (NCBI taxonomy): domain Eukaryota; kingdom Metazoa; phylum Mollusca; class Gastropoda; family Planorbidae; genus Biomphalaria; species Biomphalaria pfeifferi. The sequence goes on from JASAOG010000153.1 coordinate 1,040,674, forward strand.
ACGCATGCGCACAAGTGCGTGTACATTCAATGTTGCAAGCTGACGAGGTGATATAATAGCCCTCGTTGGTGTCTGGGTGTTCCCGAGGTAAATGGCTCGCTTTCTTCTGGCAAGACGTGAGTCCAGCTGAGTTCTTAGAGTCACGTGAGATAATGTCTGATGTGCCGGATATCATACGGGGACTGGGCCAGAATGACATAAAAGAAAAAAGATCACTCTTTGGGAAATGTTGCTTGGTAGATGTCCAATTTTTTTATATTTTTTTTTACAAACCTTATATTTACTAACTCCGTCTGTCTGTCTGTCTGGCGGGAATCTTTTACACATTGTTTCTCCCACTTCCCATTCTTGGATTAGGTTGAAACTTAGCACAATTATTTATTGTCGATGACAACAAAAATTAACCAATTTTTAAATTAATTAGTGGTAAATTAATTCATTTCGCTTTATACAGAAAAAGAAATAAATCTTATAATATTGCGAGAAATTGCATTAATTGAGCTGTTCCTTCCCTTGAGTCAGCTATGTTTTTTCATTTTGTTTAAACTTTTTAAAATGCTTTTTCTTGTATTTAGCTAAAACACTGCTCAGTTGACACATAGTCAATAGCTATGAAAATAGTCTAGCGTAAATTGGCAGATTTGTTGAATTTCAATTCAACAATAAAACAAACGAAAACAGCTTTGAACTATTTTAAGATAGGCATAACCTGCAAACAGTTCTTGTACTGGTTCTTCCATAGGAAAAGTTTCTGGATATCACATTGTTAAGCCGAGCGAGCCACGGAATTGAGGAATCACTTCAGGGCCGGCTTTAGGTAGTCATTGGTCCTAGGCGGCTGCCAAGTTTGCGTACGCCTAAGGCCGGCCATGATGACTTCTATCTAGAGATCTAGATTTGTTTCTGATATCTTGATATCTCTTAAGACAAAGTTGAAAACTTGAAAGTCACATTTTATTTTGTGGCACACGTTTCCAAATGATGGACAATTTTAAATATTGATCTGTATTGACACGACCGATGTTTATTTACCAAATAAATTCCGTAAATTAAGGCAGAAATAATCTAATGTTCTGCAAAATATTTGTCTCCTCGGGTCAAAGCAGCAACACACCCCCTCATCCACTCTATTCTATACTATCTTTGCCTATTGTTTTAGTTCTTTGTTACTGAAGGTACCTTTTTAACTTCCAGACTTATTGATAAACACGGTCCGCTTCCTGCTCGAGGGATGTACGAGGGTCAAAGATGTTCAGAAAGGTGATGGGAGGGTTACACCATGTTGAGCAGACGAGAGAATATCACAAGGGAACCAACATCACGAGAAATATACCAGTTTGGACATTTCCTTGTTTACAAAACGTTTTTTTTTCCTAATTACCCATGCGTGTGAGAGAGTGTGTGTGTGTGTGTGTGTGTGTGTTTTGTTTTTGTTTTTCGTCTGGAATATTTTTGGCTCCCCTGCTCTGTGGGCGATGTTCCAATGAAGGAGGCTGAAAGGGAAAAAAAAACAGCAACAACTAGAGTGTGGACGTGTGCCCGGAGTGCAGACTGCGACGGTAACACTGGAGAGGAAGTGCTCACGTCCCAGCTCGTTATGGTGAGTACACAATTACACAGCGTGCGATGTCTGATGCGAGGCGAGACTTTAAACAAAAAAGGAAGAATTTAATGAGCTATGAAGAGTTAAAAAAGGGGCCAGCACTCTGTCAAACATGTAGGAGAAACTAGCATTAACAGCACACTGACTGACTTGTAGGTGACACTCTTGGCGTCAGAAGTTATTTCAAAGGGAGTTTTTACCAACAGGAGAACAGCTATTGTGTTTTTGTTGTCTGTCCGTCTGTCCTTCAGCTTGCGCAAAATTTGGCCACAACTTTTTGTCTGCACAATCTATTCGTTTCCATGTTTCTGTAAGCAATGCAAAGTTTTCTTGAAGGTACATCTACATATCTAGATGAAAGAAACTCCAATTGAACCTGCTTCTATAGGTCTGTATTTAGATCTATTTGTTTCTTTACTTTGTTTTAGACATCGACCAAGTACGAAGATCTCAAAGCAGTTGGCAACTTTTCTTGTGATATGCAAGTCCTGGACTTAATGTCCAGTCAACTCTTGAAAAGTGTCTTGTCTCTGTCTCACTGTTCACAAAGACACACATATTCTCCCTCTCACTTTCTCTCTCTCTCTCTCTGTATTTCTCACTTTTTTCTCTCTCTGTATTTCTCACTTTTTCTCTCTCTGGATTTCTCACTTTTTCTCTCTCTAGATTTCTCACTTTCTTTCTCTCTGTATCTCTCTCTTTCTCTCTCTCTGTATTTCTCACTGTCTCTCTCTGCATCTCTCTCTCTCTCTCTGTATCTCCCCCTTTCTTTCTATATGTATCTCTCTCTTTCTCTCTCTCTCTGTACCTCTCTCTTTCTCTCTCTCTTTCTGTCTCTCTCTATTTCTCTCTTTCTCTCTCTTTCTCTCTCTATGTATCTCTCACTTTCTCTCTCTCTATGTATTTCTCTCTCTCTCTGTATCTCTCACTTTCTCTCTCTCTGTATCTCTCTCTTTCTCTCTCTCTCTCTGCCATCCACAAAAATATACATAATTTTAAACTAAAATAAATAGATACTACTTTTATACACAACGTAGGCACTGCAGTATCTGTAGTATCTATCCTCATATCGCCCATCGGATTTTTCCTCGTGAGTTACTTTTGATACGGCTGCTGGGTTATCGTGTCGAACCCCTCCATTGGCCTTTGAGATTCGCCGTTTAAATACTTTCTTACCGCAGTCTAAAGCCCATAACTACATCTTCCTGGTCAGAACTTAAGAGTGGATCGATTACCTCATGATGTCCATTCAAGTGTTATGCTCCGGCTACCGGGAGCCTGGCCAACGATGTCGTCTTGCCGAGTACATTTAAAGAATATCATTTGCATAAATGAACTCGACTCAAGAAGTCTGCGAAGCTTATTGTTTCCGAAGGCGGGCGACGCTAGTTTTTTCAGTACTTGGAATAGAGAGATAGAGTATATTCCAGAAAAGGCGGAGTCTATAGTTTTATAAAGGCTAGGGCAATTTTTCAAAAAGTGGCGGAGGTAGTTGTTCCAGAATGGAGGAGATAATAAAAAAGGGTGTAGCTAGCTATTTAAAGCTGAGCGGTGAAGCGCTTGGCTTCCGAACCGATGACCGGGGTTCGAATGCAGGCGAAGACTGGAATTTATAATTCTGCGATCTTGGGCGCCTCTGAATCCGCCCAGCTCTAATGGGAACGTTAGTTCGGGAAAAGTAAAGACGGTTGGTCGTTGTGCTGGCCACATGATACCCTTGTTTACCTTAAGCCCCAAAAACAGATGACCTTTACATCATCTGCCCTATAGACCACAAGGTCTTAAAGGGAAACTTTACTTTTTTTTTTAATCAGAAAGGGAGGCTAATGAACTTAAGATGTAGGATTATTATTTTTATATATTCTATGTTCTCTGATTAAACTGCCTAATTCACAACTTAGTATTATGTTGAGAACAACGTAATGATAGTCTCAAGAATTTTATTTCATCAACTGATTTCAGGTGACAAAATCACAAACAATACACAACGTACAAATACATTAAAATGGATCAAAATTTTAAAAATAAAATTTTTGATCAATATGAGTCAAATAAAAGAAAAAAAAATATATGTGAGTATGCTATACACTATGACATTTAAAAAAAACAACAGGATTTGATAGCCAATTAATTAGTGATCTACATATACCGCTGCGTATTTATTATACTGTACAATCATACCATACATAGACAGACCAACATTTTAGTTATTTGTCCGCACACGAATTCACAAAAGTATATTTTTTTAAATTGTCTTGTAACATGCAATGCTTACTAAACAAAAGGCCAACTTGGGCCACCCACGAGTTTGTAAAAATGTAAACTCCCCTTTAATTTTTTCTTCCAAATTCAAATTTCGTTCATTTAAAAAAGAAATCTCTTTTTTTCTTCATTTTCTAACTATGCTGAAGGAATGTCCATATGTCTCCTGGGAGACAGGGGGAGGTAAGGAGCCATTTCTTGTTTGTTTCTTTGTCAGAAGATCTCCGTGGCCTGTTACAGTAAAACGAAAAAAAAAAAATCAATGTCAGTTTTTAAACACAAAATTTGAAGCCGGAGACACGTTCATCTTAGGGATGATGTCACACCTTATACGCATAGCATACTTCCGGTCTAAACCCCCCACCCCCACCCTCGTTTTCGTTCATGCTCATATAGACAGCTGTGATCTTGACGCGTGAGCGAAATACAATGTGAACAAGGGGGGGGGGGGGGAGAGAAAGAGAGAAAAAGAGAGTCGAGTGTGAGCTGGAAATCTTGCTGAGGTATGTCCCCTGTTTTTGTCCTCAGTTACTCCGGGGGTGATTTATCGACAGGTTTCAGCGTGAGTTAAAAAACCTGGGGAGGCGGTGTGTGTGGTTTTGGGGAGGGGAGGTTAGTGTAAAGTAACCAGATGGTCCTCGTCAAGTTACAAACTAAATCACACAGCAAGACCGGGGGGGGGGGAATATTAAAAATATATGTCTTTTGACTAAGGGTCAAATAGTTGTCCAACTCTAGGACATTCATCATCATTATCTTTCCTTTGCATTTCTCAGTTAAAAAAAACCAAACACGCCACTCTTTAAGGTCTCTTGCTAGTTTTGTTAATGGCTTCCCAGCTCTTTCCAGTCCTCTCGGCTTCATCTAGTTCACTGCTTCGCCAATAAGACATTGTTGGTAGAAGAATTTACAAGTCAATCGAGCAGTGAGCCTCGATCTTTCGAGCGCATCACATGAAACTTGTCAAGTGCAATGCGACTCAAACTCCGAGACTTCGTAACGCTTTGAGAGTAGAACTCTGGAGAAGCTGGAGAGCACCCTGCTTCGGGGCAGCTATGACCCACATTCCCTGGCTCGCCGCATTGATGCAGTAAAAACTGGGCTGTGGTCCTTACGCTAAGGTCAAGTGCATTTTTTTTATTGATAACGATAAAAGAATGAGTGAGCATAAGTGCCCCCCACCCCCCTCGGGCTGCGATCGATCTCTGGTTTTCATAGCAGAGGAGAATTTCAAGCGTCTCCAATAGTATTCAAACACGAGACTTTCTGCTCGGGAAATGAACTCTTGTTCATCCCTAACTATGATCACTGATATAAGCCTTAGCGCGTTCGCCCGGGCCCCTGACATTCAATATGCACCTTCGAGCTTCACATAAATAATTGATTAGCTGTTAACAAATCAATATAATATTTAATTAGATGAAATTATTTACACTGAATACACTGATAATGTAATCTATTATTGAATTTAACAATTATTATATTATAGATATTATGCTAATAGTTAAGTAAGCATTTTTCAATTTGCGGTCCCATGATACCAACACAACACATTAGTACGTATTTGGTATTTGGCCTCTACACAACAAACTCACAACGCTGGCCAGGGGCGTAGCTATGAGTTTTCCACAGTTTAAGGGCCCGTGAGGCTCGACCTCTTTGGGGGCCCCTGCATTTTGCGTAATATTTAATTTTTAATCTCAAAAACACTTATTTGGGAGCCCATCTCAAAAGGGGGCCCGGAGGGATTTTCAAATTCTCTCCCCACCCTGTGGGCAACTGACGCTGGCCCATTGCTGACTCTAGTGTCGACTCAACCTACATTTCCCCTCACTAACTTCCTGGTGTGACGTAAGAAATACCGTATTACTCATTATCTACGGTCTCGAAGACACGCCCCTTATTATTATTACGATCACTTATATAGGACGAAAGTTTTGATCAAAACCATCTTCTTCTTTTTTCTGAGTTTTCATTATCACTTCAGTCTTGTCCTATATCTGACAAATCTACGCTGTGATTTCCAGATTAGGCAGCTCCCCTTTATTGTTCTATAGTGAGGTTAGGGGACAGGGTATGCGGCTTTGGGGGGATACGGTCAGAATTCTATCAAAGCCTACGAAACTACGTCATTAAGATGATCGTAGCCTCCAGCTTCCAACGTTTAAGTGGAGATTGAATAAAAAAGAAAATAACGTTCAGGGCTCTCGGTTACACGCAACCAGAAACGGAAGAACAGTGCCACTGTTTAACGGCATCATTATCCACACTGTCAATATTCTCGAGGGATCCAACTGGGTTTTGGGCTTTGTCATCGTAAGCCCACATGTCACAGTCTTCTGTCATTAGGCTGACAGGTTCTAGGGGCCTCGCGTCATTAGGGGCTGACAGGTTCTAAGGGCCTCGCGTCATTAGGAGTTGACAGGTTCTAAGGGCCTCGCGTCATTAGGGGCTGACATGTTCTGGGGGCCTCACGTCATTAGGGGGCTGACTGGTTCTAGGGGGCTCGCGTCATTAGGCTGAGAGGTTCTAGGGGCCTCGCGTCATTAAGAGCTGACAGGTTCTAGGGGCATCGCGTCATTAGGCTGACAGGTTCTAGGGGCCTCGCGTCTTTTCATTATATCTCCATCTTTTCTGGGCGGCTTTATATCTCTAGTACATTTTTTTATTTCATGCATCTTCAGCACCCAGTTCTATCTATCATTTGAATTATTATTTATTTCCCCACCTCTCCTCTCTCTCTCTTTCTCTCTCTCTCTGTCTCTCCATGCAGTTGAAATAATATAAATTGCAAAGACTTTCAAGAAATAAATTCCTGGAATTCTGTTCCAGCTTAAAAGAAAAGAAAGACTAAAATAGAAATAATTTAAAGTGGTTTCTATATTTAGATCACGCTTTCTACCCCCGCCCCCTCATCTAAACTCAACTCATTTCCTCTTTCTATCCATCAGCACCCAACACTTCAGTTAATAGCAACTATGTCTTCTGTACTACTGACAAAAAAAAAACCCAGCGACTTTCAAACTGGTTAGGGGTCATGGGGTAAGTTTTGTTGGGAAAAAATGGAAAAGGGGGGGGGGGGGAGGCAAACCCGTCGAGAAAGATTTTGTAAAAAAATAAAATAATAAAAAATAAAAACAACCACAGAACTTAATCTTGTCTTGCTTCTTTTCCACCTCCCCTCCTCTTCTTTACATCTCTCTTCTTCTCCCACTCATTGAATGCTAATATCTCAGATGTCTCCAATTACAAAACATAGCTGAGCGATTCGAGGTACCAGGTATTATACTTAAGTGCACATGCCCTCAATGAGAGTCTTTGCGCTCATGAAAGTCAGACCAGTGCATTGCGTTAACGTGGGCAAGTACTAAAAGGATGAGACATTAAGATGACCATTCAGAATAATGCTCACTTGGCAAAAGTTCTTCCAGAAGGTGGTGAAGCTAGTTCTTTCAGAAAATGGTGAAGCTAGTTCTTTCAGAAGAGAGTGAAGCAAGTTCTTCCAGAAGGGGTGAAGCTAGTTCTTCCAGAAGGTGGTGAAGCTAGTTCTTCCAGAAGGTGGTGAAGCTAGTTCTTCCAGAAGGTGGTGAAGCTAGTTCTTTCAGAAGGGAGTGAAGCTAGTTCTTCCAGAAGGGGGGAAGCTAGTTCTTCCAGAAGGTGGTGAAGCTAGTTCTTCCAGAAGGTGGTGAAGCTAGTTCTTTCAGAAGGGAGTGAAGCTAGTTCTTCCAGAAGGGGGTGAAGCTAGTTCTTCCAGAAGGGGGTGAAGCTAGTTCTTCCAGAATGTGGTAAAGCTATTTTTTCCAGAAGATGGTGAAGTTAGTTCTTCCAGAAGGTGGTGAAGCTAGTTCTTCCAGAAGGGGGTGTAGCTAGTTCTTCCAGAAGGTGGTGAAGATAGTTCTTCCAGAAGGGGGTGAAGCTAGTTCTTCAAGAATGTGGTGGAGCTAGTTCTTCCAGAAGGTGGTGAAGCTAGTTCTCCCAGAAAGTGTTGAAGATAGTTCTCCCAGAAGGGGGGTGAAGCTTGTTCTTCAAAAATGTAGTGGAGTTAGTTCTTCAATACGGTGACGAATCTAGTTCTCCCAGAATGTGGTGGAGCTACTTCTTTCAGAAGAGTAAGAAGTAAGTTGTTCTTAATGGGATGAAGCTGGTTTTTCCCAAAAAGTTGAGGATCTAGTTGTTTTTCGTTTCCAAAAGAGGGGTATTAGCTATTTATTCTAAAGAAGATGTGTTTTCATATGGTTCTACAGTTGTGTGTGTGTTTTTTTTTGGTATTTGAAAGCAGCACTTAAGTGATACTGCTTGACAAATATCCCGCGTCACAATAGCGGATCTTCAATGGCTAAAAAAAAAGATAAGAACACAAACATTTTAACTCCTAACAATGTTCTCTTCAAAGTCACTGTGCACTTAACTTTCAACTAACAAATCGATGAGAAATGAACATTGGCTTCGAGCGAACTTAAAAAAAATAAAAAAATAAACGTTTAGTATGCATTCTGGACATGTCTCGATAGTCCCGGGTTCTAACCTTTCTCGCTGCTCTGTCGTCATTAAGGATTGTTTGGCTTTAATGAAAAAAAAAAAATCTTCAATGAACATCCGAAACACGAAAAACATACGACATTAAGCGACACAAAATGTTTCGATTGTTTTCGGAAAATTAAACCTTGCACAGAAACCTTACTATAACCAGGTCGCTCGCCTTTACCGTGGGCGCTTCTGTGATATTCTTCAAGCTGCCACTATTGTGAACATAAAGAAACCAAAAAGGTCTTAACAACTTACACAGTTCACCAGACGGCCGGATGTCGTAACGGTTACAGAAAAGTCTCTCAGTTTCCGCTGTCTGCTGACAGAAGTTGAGAGGGGCTTACGGAAGATGACAGGCTCTCACAAAATGTAACATTCTAACATTCAAAGCTGAACTGACCCGCGTAGATATTACCCCCCCCCCCCCCAAACCAAATAAAAAAGTGACCTTCATTACATAAAAAACTTTCTGACCAATGCAGTGCTTTTTTTAAAAAAAAATAGGTGCCGGTACCCAGTGATTAGGTGCCAGTACTCAGTAGTTGAATGCCTAACTTTTAACTACTAAAAATTAATAATATACGTTAAAATACAAGAAAAATAATAACTTTTTCAAAAAGGTGCCGGTACGCAGTACCGGTACGTACCGTCACAAAAAAAGCCCTGGACCAATGTATCATATATAGGATATATATAATCTGTCTAACCAATTTATAAAATAATCAGCATATCCGATCTACTTAGTAGGCCTACAAACAAGCAATATCTGTTCCATTTTCGCAATTAAGAACATACATATGACCAACATATTATTTTAAAAAATATATCTAGTATACTTATTACAAAAAATAACATACCAAATTACATTACACTTACATATGAGCTTGACCAACTGATTATTTAAAAACTTTCTGACCAACTTTTTACAAAATAACATTTTCATTCTGCGTAAGACTTAAATTATTTTCTCTAGCCTACATAGCCAATGAATGACATGCCTAACGTATGTATACTTTAATAGCATGATCATGATTCTGACCTACTTATCCATGAATACGTGACCTACTTACGACTTACATAACACGCTAGACCTACTTAACACAAAAATAATATATCTGACCAACTTATCACTGACATAACATGCCCGCCTGTTAATTATTCAAATAACACAATTATAATCATTTCAGCTTGGTAGTGAACAGCTCGTTATGGAGGCTTACAGTTCAAATCCTCATACTCCTGATCTCCTAGTTACGTTGTCTGGCTGTTTCTTTTTCAACAAATTTCTGCTCAATCCCTCACCCCCCCCCCCTCCCACCCTCTCATGGTTCCTGTCGTCTGCAGAGTTCATTTTAGTGCAGTCCCATCACGTGTAAGAAACGGACAAGCTAAATTATATTGGGATCTAAATCTGTGAGAGAATGTTTTAAAATAGAATTATGTGTTTGTGTGTGCTGATGAGAAAGGGTTGGGAGGGTGAGAGTAGTGCGAATAGATTAAATGTTGTATCTCGATAAGAATTCTAAGGATGCCACCACTAGAGGCTCATTCACAATTCCCCCCCCCCCTCTCACCCAAACTGTAAAAATGTTCCCACCCTCGTTCTCACTTTCAGAAAAGTTAAAAATAGATTTTTAAAACTGCACGCCAAATCAATAGACCGTATAAGATAATCTTTTCCTGTCGTTTTTTTTTTCAAATTCAACGTCCATAGATTCCAAACGCGTTGAGGTGAGATGGAGTTTTCTTCCCCTGTTTTTTTGCGGAAGTTTATTTGGGTGAGACGAAAATTTAGAAAACATACGTCTTTAATTTGTATAAATCTAAAACGTCAACATTGTGGACGTATTATTTTATTTATAGCACGTCAGTAGTTCACACGTGAGACATAATAACAACAACAACAAAAAAGTTCCCCGTTGTTGTTACCGGTCATTGACTTGTAGCACTAAACTGCTGGTAGACAACTTAACCGCTGTAGGTGTAATGTATCTTAACTAATAATACTTCAAATACCTTGAGTAACTTCCTTTTGTAAACAAAACTAAATAGAACTTTTATTATAATGTAAACAAAATCAAGTTGAAATGAGATGAAATAACTGCAGTAGACTTTAGTAATAGTATTCTTTAACAAAGTCTGACTCACTACAATAACACCACCTTTCAGTCTTACGTTCTGGACTCAGTCGTCTCCCCTAACTAAGATCAAGTGACGACAGACGACAATACCACCAATGTTGCATCATTCACAACTAAGATCGCTAACCTCTTCCTACCGTCACCGTATAAACACACACATACTCCATGTCGAAGGCGCCGCCATAACAACCTTTTAGATTTTGCGATCTAGAGGGGAGATGATTGTTAAGGTCATCTGTTTCTATGGCCGACAGAGTGTCATGTGCTCAACAGTACGACCAACCGCCTTTACTTTCCCAAAATTTGAGTACTCAAAGGGCGCCCCGAAAATCAAAATAAGTTTTCACCCCGATTCGAACTCGGAACACTTTCGTTCGGCAGCCAGGCGCTTTACCACTCGGCCACCATACTTCCCACATTATCTTAACCATTCCTACTAATTTTTTTAAACAATATTCAAAGAACAAGCCACAACTATAGGTGTATGTGTATTGTTTATATTATGACATTTATAAAAGTACTTTAATGATCAATTTTACAGGTTTCAAACAGCTGGAGGCCAATGTTCGTAAGTAGGAGAAATCAGTCTTAACAAAAAAAGAAAAAAAAAAAGGTCCATGTGAAAGAAGATCCAGGGACCCTTTTACGTAATCAAAACGGACCCATAAGTGAACTACCCTAATGCATATTATATAAATTGGTTCTTTAAGGACTAGTAAGTAGTTTGCAGAAAGAGTGATTTGATATACGCTTTGTAAAAAAAAAAAAGGATACGAAGCTATTGTGTAAATTAAATGTTATTTCATTGGTGTTTTCGAAACAATCCTCTAATTTTATTTACATTGGAAGAACGCAATCAATAGCACAATATATTTTTACTGCTTTCCCGAGTAAAGAATACAACAGAGATATGAATGAAAATACAAAAATAAGAGAGAAGTTAACATTTCAAAATCTCATTTGACGAGTATATAGTGGAACTAGACCGGAAGCGCTGATGACCTAATTGTCTAGGCAGAAATAATGACCGAAAAAATAGAAAAGTCTTTTGAACGTTGAATGAAGTAGGAAACGAATAAATCGACCAGATGAGAACAAACTAGTGCCAGAATCATAATGTCCTTCATGTTATATAACTTTTATTTTGTTTTTGCGCTTATTCGGAATAGCCTTGAGCAACCAAGTGAATATGTTGTTGTGTGTTATATGCGCTTATACTAAATACCTTTCAACACCAAAAGTGAAACAGTTTTTACTTGAAAAGAAACGAAGCTTGAGGAGGGGGAGGGGATTGGAGTTGACCATCTAGTTTAGCCCCTGCTCTTAGCTCTATTCCATACGTAGATACTGAGTTGCTAATCTTATGTCTACTAACTCACCAGTCACAAGGAAAATATCCAGACTTTGAAGTTGACTATTTATTTACTCCAGCTGCGTAACAAAGAAATTCAGGAGTGAGGCCGAGTTCCAGCTAACTTGTCCAAGATGTGTACAAACAAACGTATCCAGCCGTGAAGCTGTAAACTGAAGCAACTTCAGCACCGTGGCTATATTAATCCAGCCGTGTAGCTCGGTGCTTTATTCACGTTGTCATGGAAATACATTTACTTGTAGTCCTGTCATCAAAGTCAAGATGCTATACAATTTAAATATTTCGAGTGGGGGGGGGGTCACAGAGACACCATGATGGCGAGTTTTGCAAAAGAACCACACAATTCCTCTTAGAGGGTCTTTTATTTCCAGTATATTTTTTGATGTATCACAATATCTGTTATCTAAACTGCTATAGATGACACAGAATAAACATCTATATAGTTTAATAACCATTTCACTCGAGTTTTACTTTTAAGCTTAAGGGGTCTAAGTGGATATTTTTATATTATTGGATTAAGAATTCTGAATAAAACTAATGAAATAAAATGCTATCTATCTATACATATTTTGCAAATTAAGACATGTCTCTATGAGGCAAAACTCATCACGCTACTAAAAGAAAAAGAATTATTATTATTATTATTACATATATATATATTATAATATTGTTTACGTAGTTTTTACTTAGAGCTGGCATAATAATATTTAGATTTTATTTATTGATTTTTAAATAGGGCGAAAAACAGTTATTTTTTTATAGACTAGATGTAGGGCTGGAACCCGTGACCATGGGGATGACTGTCCAAGATGCATACCATAGGATGAAGCAGCCATCCTAAAATTGATACCAAAGCTATACACGTTTTATCCTTGTCTTTAGGGGCTAGTCTTAGGAAGCTTTATATAAAATGTATTTTTAATCACCTACCTATCAGTCAGTAAACAATTTAGCACTGGTGACAATACTTAACGAGGCTCACATAACTCCTTTGAAATTTGTTTTACTGAAGAGCTTCGAAATCGCCAAGCTTAAAAACAAAAACACACAGTTATAAAACACACTCCTGAGAATGACTGTATAAACAGGTCCTATGAAATGGTGTACAGGGCTATTCGTGGTCCTCAGCGTGCAGTCGACATAGGACTATCAACATATCGGCTAGTTAACACACGTATCGGGCTATAATAATCCTCCTGGTCAGTCGCTGTAGCAGGGATGGTAAGACACGGTGTGTTCCAATGTGTGTGTGCTATTCAGAAAGGCATTTCAAAAACTAAACACACACGAGAAGAGAAAAAAAATAATGGGAGAAATGAATAAGAGAAAAAGAGGGGGAGAGAGAGGGGGGGTGCCTGGCGTAAGGGAGCATGGGGACGCGGACCCTACGGGCTCACGCTTGCTTGTACACAGCGCACATGTAGCCGCTCACACAAGGTTCTTTCTCCTCTCTCTCTCTCTCTCGTTCTTCTGTCTACGCGTGCAGAGGGGGGGGGGTTGTTTTCAACCGTGCAGTCCACCCTCTCTCTCTCTGTTTCTCGGACCTTCATCTCCTTCTATCCCAGTCACCCTTCTGATTTCCAAAAGAAGTCCTCCTCACCCCCCCCCTACTCTTTTTTCATTTTGTGACAGACGCACAGACCCACACACACCCAGCCAGGCATACACATGTCCGTCTAGTGCACCAGAGAAAGAATAGGGGGGGGGGGGGTGAGTGAATCATCTCCCTTACGCTGGTCTGATGTTACGGCCCCTAGTCTGCCACTACGACAACACACACACACACGCTCACATTCACCCCACAGCCACACGCGTGAGCGGGCACAGAGTCTCACACTCACACACCCAGGGACCGGAGTCTGGAATACATGTGTTAACAAGTTCTTTGTTTTCTTGGTGCTCACAATGTCCTCGCCTTAATCTCTCTCTCTGAGTCTCTCTCACTCTCTGAGTCTCACTCACTCTCTTTTTCACACTCATCTCTCACATTCAGTCTCTTTACGTGTCGCAGAATTTACTTACAATTTTTACTCACTTTTAAATTGTCTCTCTCCATCCCTCTCTCTTTTTTTTATCTCTTTTTCAATCCCCCTCTCCCCTCCATCTCTTTCTATCCTCCTCTCCCCTCTCTTTCTATCTGTCTAACCCTCTCTGTCCTCTCTTTCTACTCCTCTTTGCCCTCTTTTTCTCTCTCTCCCCTCTCTAAACTCCTTACTTCACTGTTTCTCTTTCCCCACTCCACTTTCTCTTTCTCTATCTTCCAAATAGAAAAAAAATACACTCAATACACTACGGCCCATAAGTTACAAAAACGAAAAGAAGAGAACTTTGACACGATAGTAAACTTACACTCATACACACTCTCGCATTGTGACATCCCAGGACAAAGTCATCTGTCATTAGTCGAAAGTGATAGGGTGTCATTTTCTTTCAATGAAAAAAAATGCCGCCATTGTTGACAGGTTAAAACATTCTTTAAGTCAAGCCTTGACAAAGCAATACCGATTACCGGAAGTACTATAGCCAACCTCGATGGAAAAAGCTAAGCAATGAACTGATGACGCATGCCCTCGATCACTACAAACACCATACAACAGAATAAGACTTTAAGTTGCTGCACCCTCCGACAAAAACACGAGTTTCTTTGGTTTAAAACGGATTTTTCAATACTGTGACTAAAAGTCATCTTTTTATGCGATCCAAACACACACACATACCACACACACACTCACAGATACCTAGGGATTAGCTAATTTTCTGAAAAAAATTCTTAAGCATAAATAGCGTTTATCCCCACATTGTTTTAGAAACACCCTGTTAACGAGGTGTTGTTGTTTGTCTATTCTTTTTCTTTAAATCTATAGACTTATTCATTTTGGGGATAATCACACAAAATAGTGAACGACAGTAATCTGCTCTTTGTTTCTACTTTAGTTTTAGATCCCGTTTTACGCTCTTTAAGTTATAAAATATCGCAGAGAACAAATGAAAGCGATATGAACAACTGTAGTGGCTGAACAACTGTAGTGGCTGAACAATTGTAGTGGCTGAACAATGGTAGTGGCTGAAAGTTTGTTATGGAGATGTAAATGGAAGCTAAATAAAAGCATCTGAAAATGAAAAGATTTTGAGAGAGATTTTGAGATTAATAGACAGAAAATGCCATATTGGCTTCCGAAGGCTTCCCGGGTTCGAATCTTAATGAAGACTGGGAGTTATAATTTCAAGATCTTTACAGCGCCTCTGAATCCACTGTGCTCTAATAGGTACCTGACAATAGTTAATAGTTGTTTTTTTGTTTTGTTATTTTTTTTTTTTTTTTTTTTTTTTTGCTGTTGGTTGTCGTGTGCTGGCCACATTGGGCCATCAACTGTGGGCCCAAGAAACAGATAAACCTTTTCATCCTCCGCGCCTGGATCGCAAGGTCTGAAAGAGGAACTTTTTTTTTTTTTTTTTTTTTTTACATGCGAATGAGCTAAGAACAGATTCTTCAGGGCTGAAAAGTGTACACAAATTATTACATGATGTATTAAAATGCTTTGACTTTCAATAATTCCGTATTCTTCATACCGGATACACCAAAAAGCTTGATATTTATGGATTTTCGTCTATGCATGAAATTCTTCAAGCTTAAAGCTGAACGCTCCTGCTGAATGAATGCGTTTACCCTCCAATCACAAAGTCTAAAAGTGTTCTGTCGTCAACTGCCAGCTATACAATCAAGTTGTCCTTGTTTTCTGAGACAATACATTGGAATAAGACGCGACATAGTTACTCATGCAATATCGAAAAACCTGTTATTTAAAAAAAAAAAAAGAAGTGTTCAGTGGTGTGAGTATGGAGGGAGGGTGAGTCAAAGGAGTGGAAATGGGCGCCAAAGTCCAGTTAAGCGTTAATGCATTATGGTAAAACTTGTCAACTCCGGGTGAAAAAAAAAGTTGACAACAGGCCCCCCCCCCCCTTTTTTTTTCTCCCCTCTCTCTATGTCTTTCGACTAAGCCTCGTCTAGAGAAGACTTCTGACACGTTACTCACCAGACCGTGACGAGCGCGCCGCTCCCTCTCCTTCAAAGAGCTGAGCGCCTTGGCACGTGTCGCGCGCTCAACACATCAGTGTGACAAGCACACTTGTGACAAGGCGCGGATTACACGCCCCAAGCACTGCGCAAGCAGAGAGGATGCGCTGGTGTTTTTGTGCTGCCTTCAAGGCGCCCAGCCATTATATCTCAAACTTTCTAGTCTCATTAGAACCCTGCCCCATCGGTTAGTTGGCCAAGCAGTTAGTGCTAGTAATCTACTAGTTTCAACGACTCAACCTGGTTTGAACATTTGAACATCGAAATAGTAATAACCAGTCTTCACACTCTCCTATGTTAATACTATCACTCATCTTGTTGTCTCTATCAGGGCCGGCCTTAGGAAATTGGAGGCCCTAGGCAAAGCGAATTTCGTAGTGCAGTCTTGCCACCGTATGTCCATAAAAGATACTTAAATACTTAAAACAAAAAGGTTATCTAATAACAACACTCCTTATTTATTTACTTTTATTTTCAAAATCAACCAAAGTTATAGATTGGCACAAATTAGTTAATTGATTGGTTATTATTATTATTATTATTTTTAATTTATTCAAGTTTTGTTAGATACAGTGAATAATTTGTGTACAGTTTCAGCTTGATCCGAGAATGGGTGTGGGAGAAATAACATGTACAAAATTGTACCAGACAGACCGAGCAAGTTGATATAAGCTTTGTCACAAACAAATAAGCAATAGAAAACTCGTAGGGACTTTCCTGATAAATTAAACATTGTCAAGGACGCTAATAACTAATTTTAAAAATTCAGCTACAAATGGAAGAGCTAAGAAAATTGGAATCTGCAATGCTAAAAATTCCACTTACATGATCATATGGTTTTTTAATAATATTCTCTTTACACCGGATACGCCAAAAAAAAAAGTTGTCTGCCAAATCTTTCTTGATCAATATAATGTTTTAAATAATATGAGAATTTCATCGTAGACCCAGAAGTAACAAAATTAAACCCATTTCCTCTATATAAACATTAATAACTGTTTCAAAAAGTACTACCTTCTATGTTTTCCGGGGAAGATTTGTTTACAAATCTGGGTGTGAAAAAAAAAATGCAGATCCGATGCTCATTACCAAGAATCTGCTCAAAACTTTCCACATTCGAATGGGGAAAAAAATGGTCAGGAAAAAGAAATGACCGCAGGATTTCGATTTTATTTTATTTTCATTTTTTTAATTAAATGAAATTTTGTTCAATCCTGGTTTCAATTAATGATATCAACGGAAGCCAGATGGAGATGTTTTAAAAAGCATAAAGGAATTTTAAATCCTGGGTTGAAAAATAGATTAAAATACATGTTTGAAAGTTCTATTTTAAAATACTGACAGGTAAGTGTTAGTGTGGGTGTGTGGAAGGGGTTGTGTTCAGTATGTGTGTCGCATATGTGTGTCTGTGTGTGTCGCTGCAGTTGTGTTTGTGTTTGTGTGCGAATACAGCTCAGCTTAAGAGAAGCAATTCTACTTCGTGTCTATCCAAGACCATTCGTTATAGAGGGCCTCAACGCTGACCTGTGACCTCGCAACATGTGGGCCGTGGAAACCAATAACCCGAACAGACCTGTGACGTGTCAAAGAGCTATTAGTCTCCACAGCCCTCAGGTTGTGACGTCACAGATCAGTGGCTGACGATTGGTCTAGGATCAATCAACTAGAATTCAAAGTTCGTAGTAGTAAGAAATTGTCTTCTGGTTAGATCCCCTTTATGTCAACTACAAGTGCACAATAAAAAGATTTACAGCTGCAAGGTGAAAAGCATATGGGGAAACCCTTCTGGTTTAGTATTCAGAAGGGTTTTCTATGTAAATGTCTGTTGTATTTGTCCATACATGTTAAATGTGCTCAGTAATTATAATCACAATGTGGTTACAAGCTACATTCACGTCCTGTGTAGTTGTTACAATGATACACTACTTTCTACTTTTTAATGGTTTATTTCTAAAATGAAAGAAGGGCCTAATGCTATAATGATCAAATTTTGACATATAAAATGTACTAAATACGTATATAAGAACAAACTTTTTTCTAGCAAATGGAAGTAATGACACAAGTAAAACGCTAATAATGTGTACATGTTACAAAAAAAAAACAAAAAAAACAAAAAACAAAGAGGGAGTTTGTGTTTTTACAAAAAAATTCTTAGGTGGCCCCTTAGAGTCATTTTGTTATCCCTATACCATGCGCCAATAAAATATTTAGTATTTCATATAGAGAAGACCCAAACTTAATGGGGGAGACATACTGACAAAGAAATTAACCGAAGTTGTCAAAACGTAATGCAGAATAAATATCTGACACCTGTCACTTTTTCCCCCATCGCTCATGTCACCACTCAGAGAGCAGGTGGTAAATGACTGCAGCCTTTACTATTCCATGCGTTCCAACCAACCTTCTAACCAACCAATCACTCACCTCGATGTCGTCTCACCGCCGTTAGCAAAAATTTTACTTCCGGGTGGCGCGGAGCCACTTCCGCTGGCATTGATATTGCTGTCGCCAGATGGCGCTGATAAAGGCACTGTAACGCGCGGCTGCTGCTGTATTTGCAGTTGTTCCCCTGGCTGTCTCTGGTGCAGCTTCTGTTGCTGCTGTTGCTGCTGCTGCTTCTGCTGTTGTAAAGTCTTTTGATGTTGTTTGTACCGTGACAGGCTAAAGAAGAGCCCTAGTATAGATTTGAGGTTGCCGTCTTTGATATCTGCGAGATAAAGAAAATTCATATGGGCATTAAAAATAAAGAGACAAGAATATTTGTATGTGCTCTTATCAAAGAGTTATTTGGGTCATATTCTGTGTGTGGGGCAATAGTGTTGAGTACTTTTCCATTTCCCCTGTTAATAGAAGTCTCTTAAGTAGGAGTATAGCATAGGGGTATGACTTAAGGGGAGCTGAAGGAAAACGTTTAGACCAGGGCGCTAGTGTACATCAAACCCTTTTAGGGATTTTTTATATATAAAAAAAGCTTTTTGGGTTTACGAACGAAAGATGTTGGGTTGGGTTGAGTTTCGGGTGTAGTGTGAGAGGGAGAGATAATCAAAAGCAACGTGATTGTGAAATGTTTGAATAGTTTGTGGCTAAAGCTAAAATCTCCCATAACACAAGAGACTTTAACTTTTGACATAGCCGTAAAAATATTCATTCAATGTTCCCCTCAGAAGCTTTGGGGATGAAGAAAGAACTATTTTGAATTCATGTCAATTCACTTTGTATTCAACTTTTGAGGATTTCAAGTTGATTCTTCATCGAAATGACAGAGTATAGAGATGAATACTAAAACTGGCCAGCTGATCACTTATGGTGTTGACCTACTTAATGACCATCGGGCGATGGCAGAAAAAAAAAAGCCTTGTCCACCAAAGTAAAGAGCAAAAGTGACGAACTGGAGATCGGGTCAGTAGACCCAATCGCATTCATGTTGGTTTGCCTTTGTGGAACGTTCAGAGAGGACTTGGGAGGAAGAGCTGCCGATGTACGCCTTTCTGTTAGGATAAATCTTTCCTAACAGTCAACGGAATAACGGCTACGCATAGAAGCCACTATTCCATAATGGACTTTTTGGAAGGTAAAGAAACCATGCGGAAGTGCACGCTTCAAGCAAATATTTTTTTATGTGTAAGACATCACGTCACGTGACTAGAGTGTTTTATTATAAGCTATGAACTGTTTCATGCATGTATTAGCCTCGCTCTGAGAACAGTTTGGAGTTGCCTGATCACGGGGACAAAACAGCGTTAAATCCGAGATTCGAAATTATTTGTATAAGGAATTTTTCATTCTAAAAAATCTATTTTCACACCATTTCTGGTTTGGATTTGTCCGTGCGTGTGTTTGGATGTAGCTAATTAAAATAAGACGTCACGTTGTAAGACGTGTGTCTATGTGAGTGTTACAGGTTTGTGATCGCTAGCCTGGTAGGAACGTGAGTAGCCTGATTGTAAAGAATGTGGCTCACTCTTTCACGAGATTGATACTAGGAAAGGAAAGGGGACGGATCTAGGAAAGTCAGTGAGTTGTTGAGAGAGAGAGGAGAGAAAGAGAGAGAGAGCTGGAGAAGAAGAAAGACCAAGGAATCGAAAACAAGAACACCAGGGCTGTAGAAGATTCAGGAATCAATTAGGGCCACTCTTTGATCAGTTTCTCACTCAAACTCTGAAGTCAGGGAAAAATTTTTTAGAGTCAATATGTTTGCACGTATCAACATACAGAGAATGATGCTTTAAATAAGTCGCAAAGACTGCCCCCTCCCCCCCCCCCCCCAAAAAAAAAAAGATATCCTCAGAATTATCAACAAAAGCAAATTGTTACCTAATTTAAAATTAAATGTAGTGATAAACTTGACTTATTATTTACAACTGGTCTGTTCACGGCGTAGCATTCGCCGCTATTTTGCAGGGCCGGCCTTAGGCCACTGCAACCTATGCGAGCGCAGTGGGTCCGCACATTCATTGGACCCGTGCTAATTCTAGATGTAGATTATGAAATAACTTGAGGTCAACATTTCTCTTAGATAGATTAAAATATTAGGTAATTCTTGCAATTGAGCGTGATCTATGTAGAAAATAGAATTTGTATGATATAATGTATGGCTTCGCTACACGCAAGGCTCGTGTGGTAATTCTGTACGTAGTAAAGAATGAATAAAATGTAAAGACGAATTTATTTTCTAATACAAACTCTTAATTTTTACTTATTATCCGTATCCCTACCCAAACTTGGCCCAGCGTAATCCGTTTCGCATAGGGCCCCACATTGGTTAAGTCCGGCCCTGCTATTTAATGACGGGTGAATACAGAGTAGGTTACTTGTTCTCCCCCCCCCCCCCCTTTCTTTTTTTCGCCTCTTAAGTTACTCTAGTTCGACTTGCAGAAATCAAAGAGTGATCTATCCTTTACTTCTCGGTGTCCAAACTGTTAAGCCATGAAGAGAATTATATAAATAGATATGGCCTTCAAAAGAGAAGATTATTACGTCCTACCCGTATCCATGTGTTAATCTAATTGTGCACGTTTTCCTGGCTGATTCAGGCAACCCGTTACTTGCTCTAATGGCACTAGGTGCAATCTTGTCCTAGCATATTGAACAAAAGTGATGTGCCTTTCTCTTTGTATTTGTAAGTTATGTGTTTTATGTATTAGAGCCACTTTACTTTTTAGTCTTCTGTCCTGGTTTATTTCTAATCTTAGGGATTAAGGGATTTATCCTTCTCCAGTTAAATGTTGACCCCCTCTTTTTAGCTGCACACACAGCAGGTATAGGAGGAGCCAAAAAAAAAATATAAAAAATTTAGTCACAGGAGTCGAAACATAATGCACAATGATTTTTTAAAACTGAAATGATCATCAAATGGATAAAAAAAGGGGAAACAAATCTACAAACCAACATAGTTTCACTTAATACATGTATTTTAAAAAAAATATGCATTGAAAACGCAAAGATCAATAAAAACAACAAATAGATGTTCCCATACATATTGATACATGTACACTTGTGCAATTCCTTCGCAGATTTAAACAAATTGCCAATCTGAACGCATGGACAGACAACTCTGACTCTGGTTGACAACAAATGAAGAGAGAGGAAAAAGATCAAGAATCTTTGACATTGTCATTCGATTCACACGCAAAGAACGCCGCCAAGGGGCGCCAACTAGTCCCCATAACCTCCCCACATCCTAATTCCCTCTGTTTCCCTGATTTTATTAAATACAGCGACCTCTTGAGAAAAAAATATTCGAATCAAATGCTAAAATAAAAAAAAAAAATGAAAAGGATTCTGGATTGTCATATGACCAGTTATGGATTTACATATGGGCAATAGAAGGTATAGCTATGAGCCCCCACTTGTCAGCCCCCCCCCCCAACTCCCCTACAATATTGTTCTGACGAAAATGCAAAGGAATAAAGGATTATAAGGAGGCCCCAAATAACTTATGTCTTTACAAGACTAAATCTAGCATTGCTATATATTGCTATATAATAAGGGTTGCCACACAACTGTATGCGCATAGGAGGGGAAACAAAGGAGGACAGGCCTTACAAAAGAGGACAGAAAGGTGGACAATCCTAACAAATTAAGAAAAAAAAGGAAGACAAGCCTTATAAAGGAAGACAAAAAGGAGGACAAGCCTTAAAAAGGTGAACAAAAAGGAGGGCAAACCTTACAAAGGAGGACAGAAAGGAGGACAAACCTCAAAAAGGAGGGAAAAAAGGCAGTTCCGGCAAAATATGCAGATCACAGCTAGGACCTCGTTTCCACGTAAAATACTGCTCTCCACTTGTATCTTTGAACTTGAAGACAATTCTTCGTATTATTTTTATTATTTAGCTAAAATTATTTTAAATATTTGAATATTGTGATTTTATATTTAAAAGAAAGAGCGACATACAGATAGAGACAAAGAGAGAGACACAGACAGAGAGAAAGAGAAAGAGAGACCCAAAAAGGGAGAGAGGGAGGGACAGAGAGAGAGCGACAGGTAGAGACAGAGATACCGAAAGAGAGAGATACGGAGAGAGACAGAGAGAGAGACGGAGAGAGAACGAGAGAGACATGTATAGTATTCTAGAAATGTACAGGTCATAATACACTATCTAGTTTTCTTTGCTGGTTATTAACACGACTCGACACTACCGGTTAACTCTCTTGGTTCCACAGATCCTAAGAGTTTCAAAAAAGAACGCATTCTGTTGCTATAGTAACGGCTAATACTTTGCAAACACAAGACTGACAGTGGCCAGTTCTAAAAAAAAAAAAAAAAAAAAAAAAAAAAGTCAATTTATCCCCGATACAAAACTGATTGATTTTACGTTTTTTTCTCCTCTCCTTCGGTTGGTTTAAAACTCTTATTTTCTCTTATTTTCTAATTTCTCTCTTATTACTTGTTCGACCCAGATACAGAAACCTTTCAGAGTTTTGTGAGATTCCCTTAAACGTTGGGGGAGTATTCCCTGGAGCTGTTAACTCTTTCTTCCATCAAGTGTCATTTAATTTTTTTTTTTCTTTTAAGGTTTCCTGGGGATGAGCTTAGGATTGGTGGCGCTGGATGAAGGCGCTTGCTGAAGGGGCGCTATGAGGAGATGACTTTGTCAATATGCTGAACGAAGAAAAAAAATCCGATTTTTTTGTTAAATATAAATTTTTAGCGAACAGAAAAAATAAGAAGAAGTTTTTGTTGAACAGTTCCGGAAGAAATCTTAAAATTAGAAAGTGAATAACCCCGAGAAGTATTTGGTATTAGTGAATAGTTATAACGAACTGTGAGAAACAATAGAAACAATAGGTACATTATATGCTTCAAATTGAGTTTATAAATTTCATGGGGGCGCGGCGCTAGAGTGGTTAAGCCCTTGTCTTCTGAACCCGAAACCTATTTTGAACTTTGGGATTTTGAGGCCCCCCCCCTGAGGTCACGTGAATGGGTTTAGTTGGGAAAAGTAAAGGCGATTTGTCGTTGTTTTTTTAGCTACATGATACCCTGCTCGTTAACCGTTGGCCAAAGAAACAGATAACCTTAACATCATTTGCCCTATAGATCGCAAGGTCTGAAAGGGGGAACTTTAATTTTTTTAAAATACATTTCATAATTGTTTGTGACACAAGGAAATCAAAGATCTTTATCTTGCTTCCCCTAAGAACTTTTGTTTTCCTTAACTTTGAATAGGTCGAAGGTCAAAGTTCACTGTTCAAAAAAAATGAAAACAATTAGTTCATAATACAGATCTCTATAACCGTACCTTGTTTTGTAATGATATAATCATGTTTTCCTTCTGGTGTTCAGTTAACTCTTTTGCCCAAATTCAAACTGAATTTAAGAATACCAAACTTACAAAAATATTTAAACTATAATCTTCATCTCAGGTTATAAAGTATGAATGATGTGGTGCCCTAGTGGTGCCCTAGTGCTAGACCAACACTTTCAGTACCCCATTTGTATCTTTACTCCTCTCTTTTTTTTCAACAGTGCGCTTCTTGCAATCAAAAATGACTTCTGAAGATGAGAACGCAGGAAACAATTAATGCCGCGACACATCCCACAACTCCACCGTGGGAGCTTACAGCGCTTCCTCAAACCCCTTGCCGGATGGAAGGGTAACATACTCCAAAATTATCTTCATAAAGAACCTATTATAATATACAAATACTCTATAACAATCGTCTTCGAAATAATTTTTCCGATAACAAAAATCTAAATGGCCTAGTTTTAATACATTCTAAACATATCGTAAATATATATGCAAAATAAAACCGGAAATTGTGTATTATTATATCTTTCAGGTTTCTGTTCTTTTTCATTACATTTTAAAAACTTATCAGAACCCCACAAAGAGAAGATACAGCGCTCGCCAAACTCACCAAGTGAGGCACAAATGAAAGCTTTCTCTTTTTGAGGTGCGCCAACTGAAAAAAACTCGAGGAACGCTTCTTTAATCAAAGGCTTTATTTTGGGTCAGAATCGTTAAATTATATAGCTGGGTTTAATAATAATAATAATAATAATAATACATGTCATAATAATGATAATTTTTTATCTTTGATGACATTTGTTTTGCATTTATGCATTACACTAAACAAAACTTTTTAAATTTTTAATAACAGAATTATGCAAATGTTCTTTAAACTTCAGATTTAAAATCCCAAATAACAAAAATATTTCTTGAGAAAAAAAGAGGGGGAAAGTTTGGGGACAAAATTACATTAAAAAAAAAATTAAAATTAAAAAAGATAAATTGAACGTCTTTCGAAATTAAAACTATTGTTTCTTTGCCTGACTGGCCCAAACAATGTATCCTCCCGCATTATCGAGTCCTACTTTTTATAAACTGTTGCCACTGGTTATATAAATCACTCAATTGTCTTTAGCAGGGGACTGGATTTTTTTTTATTTAGTGGAGACATTGGCAAATTAAGCTCTGGTATTTGTTAGTCCTGTGGTGACTCGTGCTTGGTCTGAGTCAGACTGACAATCCTCTGAGATTCAAACTTTCTGAATGAGAATTAGTGGGACGTAATTCTGGTCAGATCACATCTAATATGTCTTTAAATACATTTTAATTGGTTAACATTGTTGAATGTAGGTCAATGCTTTTTTTTTTTTTAAAGTTCAGCACGATGTAACCATTGAGCTATTTACCTGTATTTCTTCCGTAACTGGACGGACATACATACAGACTAAGAATTGGAATTTCATTTCTCTCTCTCTCTCTCTCTCTCCCTGCCTCTCCCGCTCTTTTTCTCTTCTCTTTATCGCGGCCTCTCTATTTACATATAGGCAACTCCTCTCTCTCACTCTCTCTCTCTCCCGCTCTCTTCCTCATCCTCTCTTTCCCTCTTTCTTCTTTTCAAAATCTCTATTTCTGTTTCTTTTTATCTCTCTTTGCCCACTCCCCATTTCTTTCTTTCTTCCCCCCCCCCCTTTTTTTCTTTAACTCATCTCATTTTAAAACGTCTGTTTGTGGTTTCTAGTTTTTTCTACAGCGCTGTCAATGGTAACAAAATTATTCGCTTAAAGCGGGCAAAATCTTCGAGTGTTTGGGTATCGATTCGCTAATCTTATCAACTGCTACCGACTGATTGGGTGTCTTTTGCTTAGGGTCACCGATCGTTTCCGAGTGAAACAATGTAGAAATAGAGGGGGGAGTATGGCCAAGGACTGACAGTAGAGTTTCTCGTACTTAGTTGTAAGGGAAGTGATGCTCGTTGGATAATAATTGTAAAAATGTTAAGAGAACATTCTCCATGTTTGACATGGATCGAAATCCAATCCACTAGATCAGTAATACCCAAACTAAGGCCCGCGAGTAATATCCGGCTGGCATGAAATATAACAACCATTCATTCCGTCCCTGATTTGTTAAATATATTTTTTATGTTATAAATGTTTGTAATTTCTCCCACATAAAGCCAAATTGAAATATCTCCATAAAGACAATGATAGTGACATCAATAAATTTACGCTAGAGGTCAAGGACAGACGTTGAATACCGCTCATGACGTCAAGATCTCACGTTCTGACTCAGTGCGAGCGTGGTGCGTGTCCGTCGCACTTGTCTCTCAGCCTCATCAGTGCTTCCTCTTCCTTCTCCGATCAGCCTCCCACCTCCCTACCATGTGGCCTGACCATCAACTGTCCTGCTCGACTCTCTGAAAGGTTTTAGATAGTGAAGTCTCCTCTCAACCTCCCCTCCGTACCCTCTTTAAAAAAAAGCTTTAATCAAGGCATCGTTGACCACAGATAGTAGCCAGTAAAGGAAAGGTGTGTGTGTGTGTTGTTGTTGTTGTTGATCGCGTGTGTCTGAATGTGTGCTTGTGAGCGAATACTTAGAATGATAAGGAAGTATTTTAAGGGAGGGGGATGTAAATAATGACTAAAAGAAAGGGTTATGAGCTTGCAGTCAGTGTAGTGGTGTAGCATCCATAACACTCACCCGGACCTATGATTAATAGAAGTCCACAGCGGTCATTTTAAAGATAGTCGATTATTACTGTTATTAAGAAGTTCAAGCGTTGAGTAACATGACATAACCTTTCGTACAAAGTCGTTACCGAATATAAATTTTTTGTACAAAGTCGTTACCGAATAGAATTTTTTCGTACAAAGTCCTTACCGAACAGAAATTTTATTTAAAACGTCGTTACCGAATAGTGAGTCAGGACACTATTACCTTTATAAAGGGTGGTAAATACATTGACAAGTCTCTTCGTAAAGGGAATTCACTAATACATATAAGATGAATGGATTTTTAGTCACACACAACTTAAGAGTTTTCTCAAAGGGCGGGGTCGCCATCATATTCTTGCTGCATCTCTTAGTTAATGTATCATTAAGCAGATATACGATTACAACGGGTGCCAGTTTCCAGTGCTGGATGTACCTATAGTTAAAAAAAAAAGCTATAGCTTAAAGACTCCTGCTTACCTGAACATCAACAAAAATGGTTTTGAACAAACAGCGAAGTAAAAATTGTCTTGCAAGAAGCCCCAGATCTCTAACAGCTAAATCCGGCCCTGCCCGTTTCAAGCGGACTTCTATGCGAGTGCATATATACCAGGAAAATAAACATTACCAATGACCTTTGAGAGAGAGGTCAAGTTGAGTTCTTAGTTAAGCAAACACAAGCAAGAAATAGGTCATTGTTCAAAGAGGCTCGCGCCGAAAGAAAATGTTAAAACAGCATCAAATACAGAGTCGCTTTAAGGTTTCATACAGAGTTTGGACAAACTGACCAGATGTCCATTCGTTGTAAACTTCTCTAACCCCCCCTCCCCTCCTTTCTCATAGTCCTTCTCCTAAGAGAACAGATTTTCAACGTTCCACGTGCGCTTTTCATGCGAAGACAAATAAGTCGACGTGTATACATAGCCACATACTTAAAAATAAACATATATCTAAGAAAACAAAGAAAACCATTTACAAAACCATCATCCAACCTGTAGTCTTGTATGCAAGCGAAACCTGGACGCTGACCAAAACCACAGAAAATCTAATAAATACTTGGGAAAGAAAAATCCTCAGAAATGCCGAAGAAGAAAATGATCGTCACGAGGGCGGGATCTCTTTAAACCTCCAGGCGAACGTACAACAAAATGTGTGCCTGTTACTTAAGGTCAAATCTGCTACTCAGTATAGAGCACAACAGGAAACGTCATAGGATGAGGTCAGCCATAACCGACTGACGGAAACCAATCAATCAATACATAAGAGAAAGAGGAGGGAGGCTATTTAGGTACCACTAGGCTTCCGATCCTGGGGTCCTGGGTTCGAATCTCAGGGAAGACAAGGATTTTGAGTTTCGGGATTTTTAGGGCGCCGCTGAGTCCACCCAACTCTAATGGGTAACTGACTTTAGTTGTGGAAAGTAAAAGCGGTTGGTCGTCGTGCTGGTCACATGACACCCTGCTCGTTAACCATTGGGCAAGAAAGAGATGATGTTAAAATCATCTTCCGTATAGATTGCAAGGTCAGAAAGGGGAACTTTACTTTACTTTTATGTTTGTTGTAATATTTGACCTTTGACCTCAACCAAAAGTGAACTAATGCAGTTCCCGAAACATTGTATGGTACAATGGTACACTAGTAGACCTAGAGTGTATTTTATGTATACGTCTATTTGAGAATCACTGGCTTGAAAATGGATTTTCAAGGAAGAAAGAAGCTCCAAGAGAGGTAATTACTTCAAAGCGAAAATTGTTTTTCGTTGAGTAGGTGATCGTGACTGAGTTACCTCTCTTGAGGGCCCTTAGAGTTTGGAAACAAGGAAACCAACAAAAATTAGCCCCTCCCAGGGTTGAAAAGTGGAAAAGGATTGTGTGTGAGCGTATCTGACTGTTAGACAGAGTGACCTAATGAAAGAAGATGGTTGGATGGATGAACGTAAACAGACACAAGCGACGATTGTTCCGCGCATACACGTGCGGTCGGATTTTATTTACGGACAACGGACTTTGTGTCTCAAGAGACATGCGGACGACTTCATTATTTTTACATTACACTTTTTGTCTTTTTTATTTTGATGGCTGTTTTCTCTAAGCGTTGCCATGGAGATACAGAATTTTATATGTATTTTGGAAGGCACATCAATAGCTTAAGGGTTTTTTTTCTTATTGTTTTTAAAAAAAAGACTTATGCATAAAATATCAGTGGGAATGAAGAACTTGTTAACTAATTTTTAAGTACCCCATATAATAAAAAAAATATATATTATTAAAATATTAATATTAATACTGTCATCATTAAAATAAATAATTATTGTTTGCAAGTACTTGGGTACCAAGTGTATAGTTCGTAATACTTTTCTATGTCTTAAATCCATGTTTTGTTCTTTAGTTGGTGTAACTTTATCTGGTAATAGTTCTATAATGCATGATATTGGATTTAATAATAATAATAATAATCTTTATTATCCGTGAGAAAATTTGTTTTATAATTGTGCATTACAAAAAAAAAACAGTACTTGATTAGAGTAAACATTTGTACAATAGCACACAAGATATGCGTTCATACCCCAGTTTCTGATTAACATTACATGCGAAATTTACAACAGTAGGCTAAGTTACATATATAGGTAGGATCTTCAGTCAAGTTGTCTCATCCCTATAGATAGAGGGATTTGATATGAATACATAACATGTATGTTAACTTCTCAAGATTGGATATGTATTAATTCCTAGCCCAAACCTTACGTAGAAAAAGCAGGGGAATGCGGATAGGATTTGAACCCGTGACCATTCGGAGAGCTTGCCACAAAGCCATTGTTTGACAGCTTCCCTGCTGTCTTCTTAACTTCTCAAAGTGAGGTGCAACGTGATAGCAGAAATCATAATGATCATTTCTTTTATTGAATTTTCATTAATTAGGTTGATTAAAAGCAACTAAATCAATATTAAATGACGGGAGACAATATCGTACAAGCAAAATCTAGCATGCAGAACACTCACTATACAGTATTTCGTCAAGCGGCCGATACTACAGTACCTTCGGAGGATACCTAGGTTTTGTAACAACGATAAGGCCTACAACATTACAGGCGGATGATTCTGTGAATGTATTGATCTACATAGTCTACGCTAACTGTTCCCAGCCTGCGTATGATCCATGGGCGTAGCCGGGGGGGGGGGTTCCTTGGGGTTCAACCCCCCCCCCCCCCGAAATGAAATTTCCCCAGCATGGAAGGAGGTGGAATTTCGTGACAGATTTTTTGCTTTGATTTTGTTTATTTTAGGTGAGATATTAATATTACGCCATCACTTTGAGTTTTGAGTTTAAAACACCCTATCAGGGGGTTTCGCAGTTAAATCCCCTCTTCTATCAAACAAAACAAACAAACAAACAAATGATGCAAACGACAATCCCCAAATTCCAAGAGCATAGCTAAGGAAGATTTTGATTTTAAAACCCCCTCCGAAATTTACAATAAAACCCCTCTTCAGTATAGGAATATCCATACATCAGTCACTAGATTGTAGATTCTATGAGTGTAACCAAGAGAAGTTTTGTGTTTAAAACACCATCCAGCGGGGTTTGCAGCTAAAAACCACCTCTTCAATAAAAAAAAAATTAGACACTCAAAGTTCTATGAGCATAACCTAAGGGAGTTTTGAGTTTAAACCCCCTACCAGCGGGGTTTGAAGCTAACAACCTCCTCCTCAATAAAAAAAAAAAGCAAATAACACACTCAAAATTCTATGAGCGTAGCCAAAGGGGGTACATTTTTTTACCAATTTTTTTTTTTTTTACCAATCACATGCTTTTAGCTTTTTCGATGCGCTATAATTCTATCACGTGTCTGGACCAGTTGGAAAGGGATAGGGGGAGAAAGAATGGGGTATCTGGGCGATCGCTTTTTAAATGTTAATCTGTTAGTTGTTTCAATTGATTCTTGTGTTGTCAGGTGAAAGAAATAATTGTGCAAAATTTCAGCTTGATCCGAGAACGGGAGTCGGAGAGATAACGTATACAAACTTTTGGACAGACAGACAGACAGACAGAGTCAATTGATATAAGCTTTGTTAAAAAAAACTTTTTTTAGAGTTATTTACAGAATGTCTACTTTTGGTTACTAGCCAAGGGTGCTAAAAATAGAGAATATTGACGTGGAATAACAACACCATTAAAACAGATTGATATGTTGCAGATGTAAAGGGTTAAAAAGAACATACCTTTGGCGCTCACTCCCTCTACACTGACTCCTAGACCGGCCAAGAAGGTCAAACTTGTGTTGATGTTTTCAACCTGTTCAAAATATGAAGCTATAATTAGACATTGTACATCTATTATGTCAATGGGTGTAGATGAGGCTGTTAGCGTGGCATAAAGTAAAGAGGGGGGTCTCTTGTTTCAGCATGTCTGGACATTCGTGATAGGTCGGGTTTTATCTGGAGCCTAGCACGCGGTCGATGTTTGGATAAGTTACACAGAACAGTGGACTTAGTGTTGTCGTGTGTTTCTTGCATTTTCTTAGAGCGTCATTTTTGTTTTCTGCAAAACTTTTATTTCTGGCTCATATATATCTCTCTCTCATTCTGTCTCTCACTCTCTCTTTTTGCCCACTTGTTCTCTCTCTCTCACCTACCATTCTTTTAATGAGTGTTTTTTTTTCTTGTTGTTTTCGTCTGTCTCTCATTCTCTTCCATTCACTTATCTAGACTCCTGTCACTTAACTAGACTCCTATCACTTATCTAGACTCCTGTCACTTATCTAGACTCCTGTCACTTATCTAGACTCCTATCACATATCTAAACTCCTATCACTTATCTAGACTCCTATCACTTATCTAGACTCCAATCACTTATCTAGACTCCTGTCACTTATCTAGACTCCTATCACTTATCTAGACTCCAATCACTTATCTAGACTCCTGTCACTTATCTAAACTCCTATCACTTATCTAGACTCCAATCACTTATCTAGACTCCAATCACTTATCTAGATTCCTGTCACTTATCTAGACTCCTATCACTTATCTAGACTCCTATCAGTTATCTAGACTCCTGTCACTTATCTAGACTCCTGTCACTTATCTAGACTCCTATCACTTATCTAGACTCCTATCACTTATCTAGACTCCTATCACTTATCTAGACTCCTATCACTTATCTAGACTCCTATCACTTATCTAGACTCCTATCACTTATCAAGACTCCTATCACTTATCAAGACTCCTATCACTTATGTAGACTCCTGTCACTTATCTAGACTCCAATCACTTATCTAGACTACTATCCCTAATTCTATACTCCAATCACTTATCTAGACTCCTATCACTTATCTAGACTCCTGTCACTTATCTAGACTCCTATCACTTATCTAGACTCCTGTCACTTATCTAGACTCCTGTCACTTATCTAGACTCCTATCACTTATCTAGACTCCTATCACTTATCAAGACTCCTATCACTTATCAAGACTCCTATCACTTATGTAGACTCCAATCACTCATCTAGACTACTATCACTAATTCTATACTCCAATCACTTATCTAGACTCCTATCACTTATCTAGACTCCTGTCACTTATCTAGACTCCTGTCACTTATCTAGACTCCTATCACTTATCTAGACTCCTGTCACTTATCTAGACTCCTGTCACTTATCTAGACTCCTGTCACTTATCTAGACTCCTGTCACTTATCTAGACTCCTGTCACTTATCTAGACTCCTATCACTTATCTAGACTCCTGTCACTTATCTAGACTCCTATCACTTATCTAGACTCCTATCACTTATCTAGACTCCTGTCATTTATCTAGACTCCTATCACTTATCTAGACTCCTATCACTTATCTAGACTCCTATCACTTATCTAGACTCCTGTCACTTATCTAGACTCCTATCACTTATCTAGACTTCTATCACTTATCTAGACTCCAATCACTTATCTAGACTCCAAACACTTATCTAGACTCCTATCCCTTATCTAGACTCCTGCCACTTATCTAGACTCCTATCCCTTATCTAGACTCCTGTCACTTATCTAGACTCCTGTCACTTATCTAGACTCCTGTCACTTATCTAGACTCCTGTCACTTATCTAGACTCCAATCACTTATCTAGACTCCTATCACATATCTAGACTCCTATCACTAATCTAGACTCCAATCACTAATCTAGACTCCTGTCACTTATCTAGACTCCTGTCACTTATCTAGACTCCAATCACTTATCTAGACTCCAATCACTTATCTAGACTCCAATCACTTATCTAGACTCCTATCACTTTTCTGAACTAGTTGGGAACATTGAGGAGGGAGGGGGAGATGAAAGAAATGGATATCTTGGTGAATGTTAACAGATACTTTTTAAAAGCATTTATAAAAAAATTTAAAAATTCGAACTCATAGCTCAAGCCGACAATCTAACCACTCTGCTAGTGAAGAGATTATGAATACAGAGGATCGTATAGTTATCTATTTGTATTTCCAATACTTAAATTGACTTTTCTAAAACCATAATTATATCGAAATACTGGGCGTAGCCGGTGGAAAAAAAAATCATATTTTTAATCCTCTATCCAGAAAGAAGATTATTAGTTTTGTAATATTCACATTAATTTCTTTTTTTTTTTAAATTGTCATTTAAAACAATGAAGAAAAAAAACAAGATTTGCTTGTCTTGAGGTTTTAATAGTCGAACTGATTAAAAGCCGCAATGACGTCACACCGGTTCAATGTGACCAGGAAGACATGAGAGACGTTTGTTTTTTCTTAATGAGCCTCGACGAATGGCTCGCGTTAGGATAATTATGGAATCAGGAATGTTGACTTCCAAACATGAAATGTTTTTCTTTTATACTTTGACATTAAAGAATGAGCGAAGAGGGTTAATTACTTTGAGAAATAAACAAATGTATTGTTGTTAAAGTAAACAAATGTATTGTCGTGAACATAAACGAATGTATTGTCGTGAAAAGAGGTAGAGGAGTTAAGGTGTAATGTAAAAGTAAAGTTCCCCTTTCAGACCAAGCGGTCTATAGGACAGATCATCTGTTTCCTAGACCCACAGTTAACGAGGGTGTCATGTGGCTAGCACAACGAAAACCGCCTTTACATTTACGCAACTATTCTCAGAGAACTTGGTTGGACTCAGAAAAGCCTTAAAGATCCCGAAATTAAAAATCCCAGTCTTCACCAAGCTTCGAACCCGGGATCTCTAGTTTGGAAGCTACGTGCTTTACCACTCAGCTTCTGCGCCTCCTAATTCACGTGTAGTTACGAAAACAGCTGGCCGAGTTGTAGCCACCCGATACCCTAACGACAGCCATTCTCAAAATATGGTTTTTCAATAGATTCGGCTTCCTGGGCGTATTTAACTAAGTAATTGAGGGTTTTCACAATAAAAGTTAATCACAGTAATCTGTTCTTTGTTGATACTTTAAATTGTGTATGTCCTTTAAGAAATTAAAAAAAAAAAGAGAGATAAAGAGAAGAAAGCGATACGAAGAAATGTGGAAGTGATGCGTTGAATCGATTAAGGAAAACGAAAAAATAAAGAAGATTAAGAGAGATTTGGAATTATGCGAAACAAATAACATTTCACTTTTTTTTTCTTTCAAGACCAGTGCTCTCTTAAGAAGATGAAGACTTTTTATAAGTATTTTACTCCTTTTAACTAATGAATGACAGATTTTAAAAAAGGAACATTATCAAGCCCTATTTCCTCCTCAATGTGTCGCGTTGGCTGAGTGGTAAGCGCTTTGCTTCCAAACCGGAGGTCCGGGATCGAATCCTGTTGAAGACTAGGTTTATTAATTTCGGGCTTCGGGCGCTTCTGAGTCCACTCAGCTCTAATGGGTACCTGACATTAAATGGGGAAAAGTAAAGGAGGTTGGTCCTTGTGCTGGCCACATGGCACCCTCGTTAACCGTTGGCCACAGAAACAGATGACTTTTACATCATCTGCCCTATAGACCACTAGGTCTGATAGGGGAACTTTACTTTTTTCTTACTATTTCCTTCTCCCAAGAAAAAAAAAACCCGTTTAAACGAATGTATTAATCCACGCAGAGTCTCTACAATGCTAATGATAGACCTACAGGTCCAGGCTTAGAAGATGGTGTGCCAAATGTTTCTGAGAACGTCTCAGTCTTTATCCAGCTCTTCAATGAATAAGACCTTTATGCAAGAGTCGTAGTTCTGTTCAAGATAAAGATTGTTTAGACCAAATGTACTATGAGAAAGATAACATTTAGAAAAATTATAAAGGCCAAAATAGATTTTTACCAGTGTGAAGGTCATCTGAGTAGACTCAGAGGCGCCCGAAGATCCCGAAATGTAAAATCCCAGTCTCCAGCAAGATTCAAACCCGGACCAAGCGCTTTACCGCCCAGCCACCGCGCATCTACCAGGTTGAACTAATTGTTTGTAATTCTTTTCCAATGATATACACCAAATTTTTAGCAAAATCGTTAGAGCCGTTTTCGAAATCCATGTGCGAAAGAGGTTACATATTTTATTCCATAATTTTTAAAAGCGCACGCATTAAGCAACATTTCACAATGTCGTTAATCTCAAACCTTGCAAACAATGCCTTCCACAAAAGGTTATCTAAAATAGCGTTTTCTAGATCTATGAGATTTTTATTCCACTATCTTGGGGGTATCAATCTGTGTCAACAATGCGCTGATCATATAATCATTTCATTGAAACCATTACAGCTACATCCACTCCTCGACTATTAAAAATGGACGAGAAACTTGGGCTTCGGAAGGAAATAAGCCGGCCCTGCTTCTTCAAACCAATGCTGTGTTTATTATGATATGCAGACCCGGGATTGACATATCGCTATTTATAACAAGCGTTACTCTCCTGGAATAAATCCAGACGCTAACGCGGCGGCAAGAGTCTGATCCCATGCGAAGAGAAGAATGGCAGGAGGAACTAACCGAGCCGTCCTGGTCTAGAAATAGAATGAAAGTGTCAAGGTCAATGAGATCCGATCTTTAAAAAAAAATGCTTTTAAAAAGATAAAGCATTATCAAGGATATCATATTTATGAAATGTTTGTAGTTCAAATGTTTCTTTTTTTCATATCCCCTACCAATTGCGTCATGAAGTAATCGATAAATCTGTCTAGATAGAAACTTGATCTAAGAACATTTTAAATACTTTGCTAGATGTTTGTTGGGAACCCGAATCGTTAAATCCTTTTCCTTGTTACATCTAAATGTGAAACATTTATAGAAGTGTCTACGGATTAATTTTTATTTTCTAAATCTTAACCGCTGCCAGTCGAACAACTACACTGAGATCCATTTCTGTTTAAAATAAGTATACATTGATCAGCTATTTTCTTTATTCCTAGTAGTACTGGAAAAGTTCATGGTCGTTATAGTCTCAAGAGAAGTGTAAACAGGAAGTTTCAAATCCTTCTAAGAAAAGATTCTAAGCAAGCAAAAGAAAAAAAAAACGATTATTTTTCTAAAAACAAAGTTTATCTAAAGGAAACAACAGCCAAGTACTGCCATTTATCTGAAAATGGCAGGATTTAGCTCCCTTTCTGCCAAAGCTAATTCATTAGTACTATTTGATTATCTAATTGTTTAATTGTTGGTTTGATTCGTAAATTGTCATCGACTACGAATAATTATGAAAAATTTCAACCTCATTTGAGAATAGGAAGTAGGAGAAAAAAATGTGTCAAAGTGTAATAAGAGAATTAAATCGATATAAACATCCACATCTCTCACTAAGTAGCATTTATTCCCCTTATTTCGATATCAAACAAATAATCACCAATAATTAAAAAATTAATTGGCTATTTTTTTTTTTTGGTCTGATTGCTTCATGTCCTGTCAGGTTTAATGAATATTTGTGCAAAGTCTCAACTTGATCAAGATTGGGAACTGGGAGAACAAACATGTTCAAACATTTTACCAAACAGACAGACAGAAGGAGTTGATATAAGCTTTGTAAAGAGTGAATGTATGTACATTCAGTGGGGTCAGTTGTCATCATTCCCTCGTTTGATATAACAATAGATTATATTGCTATTTTAGATAACTTCCATAAACGCTTAATCTCCAAGCCTGGGTTTCATTATTTTATTTGTTTTTCCAACTCAGTTTTTCTTATATTATTATTATTATTATTATTATTATTATTATTATTATTATTAGGCACTTCCGCGGCGTCTAATGCAGATAAAAGAAACGGAGGTAGGTTAGGGTAACGGAGTTAACACTCAACGAAAGGCCCGAACAATCAATAGAAGTTAGTCGACGCCGACACTGAACAAGAAGTTTACAAGCTATGAAGGGAACGGTCGAGTGTCAGCTAACTCTCTACGTTCATAATAAGCTTCCCATCTCTAAGGCGTCCTGGAAGAAGTCCGTTTAAGTCGTCTGATATTTCGCTCTGACTAAAACCTAGTCTTGTTTTTACTAGTCACGTCATTGTCTCAAAGTCAAAACTTCCCCTATTTACGAAACAAAAATTAATTCCTAATCGTGCCTGTCTATTATTATTATTATTATAAAACGTGTTTCAAAATCTCTGACGTCTCCAAGATAGAGATTTATTGTTACTGTTACTTTTATATTTGCCCCCAATCATTATGAGAGTCGGTGAGCAGTTAATGTGAAAACGCTAAGAAAGTACTTTTAGTACCATCAGTAAAAGCTCCTCCATAAGTCCGTGCCTTTTATGATCCTTTCCAATGACGCCGACCCTTGGCATTTCTTTCAAAACTGTTTTCGGTTAAATCTCAAGAAAGCTAGTTGGGGGGGGGGGGGGGGGGGGGAAGGGTGGTGGTGGGGGGGGGGGGGGGCGGAGAAGGAAGAGTGCCCGCTGAAAGCTCTAGGCTGTGATGTGACTTTCCCCAGAGCTCTTGTTACTGTGTTTAGATCTCCAGGCATCGTGATGGACTGAAAAGAGAGGGGGGGGGGGGGAATTAATTAATGCTTTAGGAACGCTGTCCGTCAGACGTCCACTTGTTTCAGACTGTACACGCCTCATTACCCTGGACAGTGGGCTCCTCCTGTCTGCTCGGGAGGTATAAGAGGGAGTGAGCGAGAGTTTGCAGCTACTCTCTTCTTGGCTGTCTTCTGTCCAGACACTTTGATTTCTTGTTCTCCAATATATGTCCTCTTTCATTCTCTGTAGGCCTCAGCTTATCTATTTCTTGCTCCCATCCCTCCCCAATATCTCTTGCTCTCTCTCTCTTCCTCTTTTCCCTCCCCAATATCTCTTGCTCTCTCTCTCTTCCTTTCCTACCTCCCCCAATATCTCTTTCTCTCTCTCTCTGTCTCTCTCTGCCTCTCTTGCTCTTAGTCTCTCTCTTAGTTCTTTTTTTTTCTCTAAGAGCTTCTATAGATTTGTCCATGAACACTTATCTTATTCATCCATAATGTTAACCATTTTACAAAGCTTATATCAACTCACTCCGTCTCTCTGTCTGTCTGGTAAAAAGTTTGTACACGTTATTTCTCCCACACCCAATCTTGGATCAAGCTGAAATTTTTCATAATTATTTCTTTTACCTGACAACACAAGAATAAATTTTTAAAAAATCAACCAATTTGTTAATTAACTATTGGTAACTAATTGTTCTGTTTGGTTTCTCAAACAAGGCGAAATAAATAGTACTTGACTGAAGTGTTGGTATCATCTGAATTAGTGCCCTTCATAGCTCGCCGCTCAAAAATGAAGAAAAAAAAAAAATATATAACTATACATCGTCTTTAGCCATAAGCACCTCACTAGCAGAGTGGTTAGCACATCGGCCCGAAAAAAAAATAAGTATACGATTTTCTCTAGTCATAAGTTCCTCACTAGCACAGAGGTTAGCACGTCGGCCTGAGGAGGCATGAGCCAAGAGTTCAAATTCGGACGTTTGCGCCTTCTTTGTTTTTTTCTTACCCTTTTTCTTCACTTGTTTACTTCCCCTGTCCGACATGGAGCTTTAAATCTTACGAATGGACCCGACGACGTTAATTGATCGCCGACTATTAAGAAATAGCTGCAATGCATCTTGTAAGTGCGCGTGTCTAATTGCTATTTAATGTATAGTTCACCTCTCTTTTTCCCTCTCTCTCTCTCTCTCTCTCTCTCTCTCTTTCCATGCATGAGTCCCTCCACCTCATTTCATCCGCTATTTTTCTTCATTATCTTCATTTTTTTTTTTTTTACATTCAGCCCACAATAGAGACATCGTACATCTCTCTCTCCCGTTTTCTGTATCTATCACTCTCTCTCTCTCTTTCTTCCATTTCATCATCTATCTTACTCTATCCTCCTTTCTCATTCTCAACCCTCTTTCTCCAACTGTCTCCCCCTCTCTCTCATTCTCTACCCCTTTTATTATCTCCTTATCTCTCTTTCACCTCTCTCTCCATCCCTCTATCTTTCCTGACTCATCTATAACTCTCACTCATTCTTTCCTCTCCTTCCATAGCCCTTCCCCTGTCCCAATACCTATCTCTCACTCTCTTTTTCTCTCCTCACGTTCATATGTTTGCCAATTCAGCTGACTTTCTAAATGCTTATTACAGTGTTGCCTTTTTTTTTCAGTGCTTCTTATGCCCACTCCTTCTCAACAAGGCCGGGCAACATCTGTCGGCAGGAGCATGGTCACTCAGTCACTTGTACGCTTCAAACATTTTAAAACACGAAATTTAACTTAGTGACTCACTCCCAACAGCCTCCCTCCCCCCCCCCCTTCCATCTCTCCACCCAACGCCACAAGACTAAAACGTTCCCTGATCTGCGCCCTATCAAGGGCCTGACTCATGACTCAATGGTTTGAAAACGTTAAAGAAAAATAAAAAAAAGGGAGGCAACAAGACGACAAGGCTGTATGAAACTCTAAGCCGGAAGTGGTCAATAATGGCCGACGCAGGCACTGTCATTCAAGGAGTCGGCAAATCTAAACAATTTACAGAAGAGGTTCTTCAGCGTAGAGAATATCCTGATCCTAATAAAAAAAAAACACAATGGAAACAAGCAGAGATTTCTTTCTATAAGAGATTGTTATTGTAGCAAGGAAGATAAATCTTGAAATAATTACACTGTCTATTTCTGTACGCCTAGGTGACCACATGATAGGCCGAATAGAATACATATCTACACTCAAGGTTTTGACAAGTGATTTGAGAATCTTTAAACTTAAGACATTTTCCTCCAATAACCTTTTCCGCGCTCGTTCTGATTTTTTTTCTAGACACACGCACACATACACCTATAAAATAACCAATTTTTGAGAAATTAAGACATTTTCTCAGATTGTTAGGGATATAGTGTAGTATACGTAGACAGGCACAGAGATCATGGTGGCGTCAAAGAAATGCCCTCATCCCTTAGTGAACGGATCGCTCCATAAGTCCCCCAGAGAGCCCTTCGCTCCAAGGAATCAACGCTTCTAGTGTGTGACACGTTTACTCTCCAAAGTTAAGCTGTGTTGGCTGTTTTACAAAGCTTATATCAATTCTATCGGATAAAGCTGAAATTGTGCACAATTATTCAAAACGTGTTGACCAATAATTTATCAATTAGTTGTAATTAATTAATTTCGTTTTCATTTAAAGAAGTACATAGATATATGTGCACCGTATATCGAGAATTAGGTCGTTGACAACAAAAATTGAAACTGACTATAAGCAGCTATAATCCTTCTAGTTTTCATAAGCACTTGTCTAGCTTAGTGGATAGCGTGTCAAGAGGATTGAGTCCTAATTTCTGAATTCAAGTCGAGCAGCTTTTTTTTTCAATTGTTCTTAAAAAGCCAGCTGGGAGACCTCCCAAATACCCCCCCCCCCCCAACTGGTCCAGTTGATACAATTACACATAATTTAAGCTTTGTGATTTTTTGTTTTACTTGTTTTAGTGCACGGACCCAACGTTTTGAGGACCTCGCTTCTCGATGATCTCAGACAGGCACCATGCTTAATTGCATTCAAGAAGTACATTAAGACCTATCTGTTCAAGACTTTTTATTAGATTAGTATGTGTTTTAAACTTTCTTTTTTTTTCGTATCATTTAGGTTATCATAACTCCTTGAGCCTACATTATGTTTCTTAAATCAAATTATTATTGTTAGTATTATTTATGAGTCCATTTGAAACCAACTAGTACATGTCTTAGAGTACTTCACTGCACAGGAATGTCTTCACATAAATCCATTGAAGTAATGAACTATTGTGTTTTCAGAACGCAGTAAATGCTTGAAATACCATTTAAGTACGAACTTCAATGTGGTGTTAAGCAGGAATTGCAGCCCATTATGTGCATTTTCTAGGATTTAATGCTGAAGCGTCAAGAGAATGCGATCGCAGAGATAACAGTCAGTGACGTCACAGAAATAACGGTCAGGAACGTGACAGAGAACGCAGTTCATGACATCAAAACGACGTCCAAGTGAAAGTCGTCAGTGATGTCACAGAGATAGTCGTAGGCAAAATCATGGAGGTAGCAGTCATTTCCGTAAAAGAGATAACAGTGATGCCACATAGATAGCTGTCATTAACTACAAAGATATAGAATTCAGTGACGTCGAAGAGACATGAGTCAGTGACTTCAAAGAGATAACAGCCATTAACGTCGCGGATATACAAACCAGCGATATCACAAAAATATCAGCCTAAATGCCTGTCGACATTTTTTCGATGTAAGCATTTTTTTAGTTTCTAAAGTAATAAGTACATTCCAACTAAAAATTTGCGCTCATCTCATGATGAAATTACAATATTACATGCTAAACATTTCTTTGTGTAATTTCAACTAAGATACACTTTTTTCTATCACCGGCTTTCCATGTTAAATGATGAAGTTCAATTATCAGAGCTCAATATTCATAATTATCTTAACCCATTGAGTGAATCATCACTGGGAATAAATCCCCCCCTCTCCTTTTTAATTTGACATATTGATTTCATTCTTAGTCCTTTTGTTCTTCCCTCTTCCGTTTCCACCATTTTGTTTCCCCAGAAATTAATTCTCATTTTCCAGACGTGTCATTTTTTTTTGTTCGAAAACTTATTAATGAACATCTAAACCGTAAAAAGAAAGGTGTGGGGGTGTGGGGGTGTGGGATAAGCTTCTTTGCACCGCCCAAACACAGTGCTCGCGAGTGATTTCGTCAAAACGAAAGAATGAATGTCTAGTTCCGTTTCCGTTTTGTTTGGCTTCTGTATTTATTTTGTTAGCACGCGCACGCGAGTGTGTATTTGTCCAGTTAGCGCTAAGGCAATTAGTTCTACTAATTAGGCTACAATGCTCTGATTAAAAATCTCTACTTCCCTTTCTTTCTTTTTTTCCGCATACACCAAAAAAAAAAATCAATCCTAACCAAAAGTTTTCTGCACGCGAGCAGAAGCTCGTTGGTTTGACTACTATTTGACTGGTACGGAACGAACGCTGAGAAAAGTCAATAGTTTTGTTCAGTTCTACAGCAAAGTGAACGTTATTATTTGCCAACAAAACGGATAGCTTGGAGTTAAATGGATATAATTAAGCGCCCCCCACCCCAAAAAAAACAAACAAAAAAAAACAAATATTACTGCTTTCTTAAAGTGATAAATCGTTTGTCAACTGCAGTGAGTTATAGACGACGTTAACTTTGGAGTGTGGGTTTATATTCCATTTTGGTTTGTTGCCAACGTGGCGATATGTTGCTGGGGTTTGAGTCCAGAGTAAAACAAGAAA
This sequence comes from Biomphalaria pfeifferi, assembly GCA_030265305.1. NCBI lineage: Eukaryota > Metazoa > Mollusca > Gastropoda > Planorbidae > Biomphalaria > Biomphalaria pfeifferi. Next base: position 1,082,794 of record JASAOG010000153.1, read on the forward strand.
AAGTACTTTAAAAAAAAACAAAAAAACTACAAAGCTTATATTAAGAGTATTTTTATGAATTTCTTTTGGATCAGTCCTTTATTTAAATTTACTGTAGATCTAGACTAACAATAATACATCTGTGATTTAACAAATATTTTTACCAATTGTTTTAGTTTAGCGCAATTTCATGATTTTAGATGTAACGATACGTTAGGATCCTGTCACATCTCTGGACAGGCGAGGAAAAGGTAGGGGGAGTAAGTTGTATTGCTTTTTAAATTCATGAAATATATATATATGTATATAGAAATAGAGGTGGACGGCGAATTCGAACCTGTGGGCTAAAGCCTCCTCAGCCTCCTCAAGCCAACACACAAACCACTGTGCCAGCGAATCGCTTATGAAAATAGAAGGTTTTATAATTATCTATTGTTGTTTCAAACTCTAAAGAGGCGACCTACAAACAATAAAAGTCGCTAATTCAATTTTTACCACCATATCAGTCAAGTACATTTTATTTCTCTTGTTAGAGATACCAAAACATAATAATTGATTACTAATCAACTACTTGTTTGTTATTTTTTAATTGATTCTTTTTTTTTTCGTCCGATAAAAGAAATAATTGTGTCAAATTTCCGCTCCATTCGAAATTAGGGTTGGGAGAAATCACGTTCACACACTTTTACCACATTTTATTAGGAAGTTAAATGTATTGATTGATTATTACAGCTTTCTTAATTTACATTTAAGTAACAAAAAAACAACAACTAGCTAAAATTATTATTTTTTTAATAAACAATGCACCCAAAAATAGGTTTCCTTTTGTTTTATTGTACCTGTTTTGTGTGTGTGTGTGTGTGTGAGTTTCAGTATTTTTTCTCCCTTAATGTCTATTTTTAAATCTCGTTAACTATTCAATCAAGTTGTTAACAATTCGAGAGACAATTTTTTTCTCTGCCTTTGAAACCAGATCTAGGTTGAGTAATAGGCCAACATGAGAGTGAGTAGATATAAGCTTTTCAAAATATAGAAAACAGAGTTGCTTATAACTATTCTCAATCTGTTGTTACGCAACCTAGTTTTTCTTATGTACAAAGCTATGTCATCACGTGACCTAGTGTTTCTTGTATACAAAGTCATGTAGTCACATGACCAAGTGTTCCTTGCATACAGAGTTATGTAAGTTTAAAAAAGAAATTACAGAAAGTGACATTTCCTAAAAAAAAATCGATCAATTTACTTCACCTGGTTAGTAGGGAAAAAAAGCTTATTGATTTCTCGGCATTGACCTTCAGTTTAATTGTCCACTTAGCGCCCGAAGGTTTAAACGGTTGACTGGTGGCGAGTTTAGAGAAGACGTTGAAGCAGATCTGGAAAGATGAAGTTCCGCCTTTGTGTGTTACTTTGCCTTCTTCTTCTTCTACTGTGAGTCACTTTCCTTAAATATCTCATTCAAGTATGAGACCCCTTTAAGGAATTAAACATCCAACAACTTAGACCAGAGCTGCTCAAGCTTTCAGAACACGGGGGCCCCTTTATATAGTCAAAACTTGCCCAAGGACCACTAAGTGAAAAAGCTAGAATCTACATAAATAGATTTCATATAACAAACATTATTACATTTTTATGTTTAGAATACAATTAAAAAAATAATGACTTGACCGAGGTTGTTGTTTTTTTGTTGTGAATGACGTCAATGTACCCAATAAGAAGACGGGAGAGCAGTCAACAACTTCTTTAGAATGACCAGTACTGCAGGATATACATTTAGAATGAGGAACTAATTTGAGAACCTCTGGGCTGGATGGCACATAATAGTGTCATAATTTGAGAACCACTGGGCGGAATGGCACGCTTCTAAAGTGTCATAATGTGAGAACCTCTGGGCTGAATGGGACGTTCTATAAGACTAAGACTAAGACTGCTTTATTGATCCTTATGGAAATTTGTTGTGATTACAAGGACTCGTTTCTCATATAAAGACAACACAACAGAAAAATACACATAAATACAACAGACAACATAAAGAGTTCATTCAGCGACTACACACAGGTATCTTGGCGCATTTCATGTTCCCTGATCAATGAGTGGCGGTGATAGAGTCTGACCGATTGAGTTACGAACGAGTTTTTGTACCGCTCCGTTCTTGTTTTGATTGACAGCAGTCGCCCACTTCGCGACGACCTGGCGTGGTTCTGATGGAGCGGGTGGCCGTTGTCTTCCAAGATTTTTCGATTTTTCTTAGGCACGTTTGTTCAAAAAGTTCCTTTAAACGTGGTAATGTTTTGAGTGTAATTTTGATGCTTTTTTAATGATGTTTTCTAGACGTCGCAACAGTTTAGATGAGGCGTTGCCTTGCCAACAAGTTATTCCGTATGTTAGCAGATTTTGTATAGTCGCGCCGTAAAATGTCTCAAGGATCTTCTTGTTTAGTTTAAAGCTAATGAGTTTGTAAAGAAAAAAGAGACGCTGGGCTGTTTTCTTTGTCAGAGTTCCAAGGTGGTCTTCCCATGAAAGCTTGTTGTTGATGATAACGCCTAGATATTTATATGCCTTTACTTGTTCTATAGATGTAGTGTTTATTTGCAGTTCACGTATAGTTTTTTTTTTCTTTCTAAAATCTATTATAAGTTGTTTAGTTTTTGTTACATTCAGTTCTAGAAAGTTGTCGGTGCACCAGTTTGTAAACTCATCTATCGAGCTTCGATACTGAGTTTCGTCTCCTGAAATAAGACCGACTATGGCAGTATCATCAGTGAATTTAATGAATTTAACTGAGTCATAGATGCTTCTTATGTCATTAGTGTAAAAAGTGTATAGTACAGGAGAAAGTACACAACCTTGTGGAGCACCCGTACATAGTACTCGAGTTGACGATTTGGTGTTGTTGACTTTAACATACTGGGGCCGTTGGGATAAAAAGTTTAGAACCCATTCTTGTAAGTGAGGGCTTACATTTAAGTTACTCAGTTTGTTTATCATTAGATGTGGCTGTATGGTATTGAAAGCCGATGAGAAATCTACGAAGAGGACTCGTGCATATGTTTTGGGTATATCGAGATGCTTATAAAGCTGGTCCAAAAGCAATAGAATGGCATCCTCAGTTCCTCTAGCTGCTTTGTATGCAAATTGGTGAGGGTCTAGGCTGTTATTGACTTTTGCTACAATTTGTTTAAGCATATATTTTTCAAAACACTTCATAACAATAGGTGTTAGTGCTACTGGGCGGAAATCATTTAAGCAATCTATTTTTGGTTTCTTAGGCACTGGTATGATCTCTGATGAAGTTTGAGAACCTCTGGGCTAGATGACGCTTTTCTGTTGTGAAATAGTTTGATTAGGAATGAAAACGAATATTTTTTTTTCTGGCAAGAAACGCCTCTAGAAATTGAATTTCACTTCAGGAGACTGATTTATTTCCGACAATTTTCGACGACGTTTTTTTTATTATTCCTTCTGAAGAAGATAGCGTTTATTTTAGGAAAAAGGATTTGTTACTTTGAAGAAAAAACTCATTTGCCGTCTGTATGAAACAAGTTGTCTGCAACAGATGTAGGTCAAGACATTACTGACCTAGCCTTGATAGTCTATTTATATCGTCTATGAAAACACTTCCGGGGATCAGCTTGAGATTATTCTGGGGAGAAGCATTTGTTTGATCACGCAATATTTCATGAAAAGCCTCTAAGGTTGACCGACAGAATACTGAAATCGACTGATGGAATACGGAAGTCAAAACGAATACAGAAGTTGACCAAACAATGACGTTAACTTAATACTGAGGTCGACCGAAAAGTGGAACAATACCGCTTCACGATTTTAACTTACAAAGAAGTATTTGTATTGATGCGAATTCCGCCATAAGTGGCTACTTGGCCTAAAATGTGCTGTTAAGAATGATATATAAAAAAAAGCCACGTTATTGGGCCTAACGAGCCATAGGCGGAGACACAGACAGGGCCAAAGATGCGGAGCCAGCGGAAGGATTACAGAAATGCTGGTCATGGACCATTATGAACTAACGTGACAGAAAAATATCCCCACTCCTTCAGAAAAAAAAGGGAAGGGGGGCTTTTATTGATTCTCTAAAACGAAATATGTGGACTTTGAACAACTTACCATTTGAGCCGAGTTCTTTGGTTTCGGTCGTATGTCTTTAATCTTCTCACCGGCTGTAAAAAGAAACAAAAGAGACCAGGTTTCAAGGAATTGAAAGCGGCAGAAGTTTGAAACACAAAGAGAGAGAGAGAGAGAGATGTCGAACAAGAAATTTACACACACACACACACACACACACATACATATATATATATATATATATCATGGGCGTAGCCAGGAATTTTTTTTGGTGGGGGGGGATTTTTTTTCGCCCCCCCCTCCGAAACAAAAATTATATATATATATATATGTTTGGATGGATGAATGGATGTGTGTGTGTGTATACATAATTAATTTCTATTACATTCTGACCCTTTATTCTTTTGGAAGACGTTTATTGTGCCCTAGAATACGTTCTTCCTGGAGTTAGTGACAAAATTGTAGACTGCTCGCCCGCGCTAGCAAGGGGTTAAGGATCCCCGCCGCCAAGCACTATTTCTGGTATTGAAAGTCAACTAAATGCATATTCTGAGGTACCTACAGAGCATTATTTTGCTATAAAAAGTTTTTTTTCAAAAACCTAATGTGCTATTCTTACTGACTTAGACCCTCCCGCGCCGTTCGTCGCATTTGCTGGCAAGCTAATTCCACGAAAATCTGTCACTGGCAATGTCTGAAGCCTCTTCCCACCTTGTCTGAGAACCTCCATGAAAGTGTGGCGCCAAGTTGTACTAGGATGTCATCGCAACTCTTATTATGCGTATTTCAATATTATCACGTGGCTAAATGTTGTTTGTTTACGATTGGTGAATGAGGTCCATTAGGCTACAATGCTTAATCTGCAATTGCTGCATTAGTGTGCCCCAAAGAGTCCAATGTCAAACGACATTACGCTAATCACAAAAAAGGCGAATGATGCTTACACCTGGAAAATGAGAGATGACAAGCTACTGGAATTGAAAATAAGTTTTAAAATGCAACAAACAGTATTATAAGTATTTGTTAACCTGAACAACGAGAGTGAGTCTGCAGTGAAAGCGAGCTACATTTTGTAACACATAATTGCAAGATAGCTAATCCTTTAGTGAAGGTGGTTTTATTAAGAAGTGTGTCGTTAAAACTGAACAGTACAATTTATTTTTGGTAAAGCAAGCTAGTCTAGCAACGGATGGCGCAGCAACCATGACTTGGGGGGGGGGGGGGGGTAGAACTGTTATTGGTGCGAAGCTGCTTGATAAATAAAAAAGACTGATGCTGATTTTTAAATTTGCTCATTTTCAAAGCAATATATATTTATCAAGAAACATTATGCGCAAAGCCATTACAGTTCCAGCATGTGCTAAGACCAGTTTCTATCGCTTTCAATTTTATTCGTGCCGTGGCATAAATCGACGCCAATTTTCAATATTTCTGTATGACATTGGACTCGAATTTGATTGTGTTCCCAACTATACAGAAGTTCGCTGTCTGTTGTGTCATGAAGTATTGGGCCCGTCCATATTTTCTCTGTCTGCCTAGTACTGCTTCCTAAAGGAAGGTCATTTCGAGCTGTACTAATCCTGTTTCTAATCTCTTGGTTTGTGATGTGGTCGTTGTATATAATACTTAGGATCTTACTGTAGCATCCCAATTCCATTGTTAGGATCCGCCTCTCTAGTTCTACAGTTTCTGTTACCATTATTAATAAAGTAATGTCCTAAATATGCTAGCATTTGATGGTTGCAATATTTGATTCACGCCACTCTAAAAGAACGTCATAGTCTCCTAGGGTTATTTTCCTATTAAATTTCGACTAAAGTAATTTAGAAATCGGAAGTTTCGACGTAATTCAATTTTTTTTAGATTAACTCTGAAATCATTAACCAGAATATAAAGAATGATGATTCGACATTTACGGTGTCTTCTTGTTGTATGGCCGAATCTTGGCAATATGGAAATAGAATTTTCAAACAACGAAATAAAATTATATTTTAAAAAAAGTTAATCTAATGGAAAAAAAAGCTAATTATTGTTATTTATCTGAAAATTAAATGGTTAAGCTCCCTTTCTGCTAAATTAATTAGGACTAAATGATTTGCTAATGGTTTAATTTTTTAATTGTTTCGCGTATTGTCATCGGCTTTGAATAATTTTTGCAAAATTTCAATTGATCCGAGACTGGGAAGTGGGAGACACAACGTGTCAAAACGTAAGAAGGGGATTACATCCATATATACATCTACAGATCTCATTAAGTAGCATTTATTACTCTTATTTCGATACCAAACAAAATAATTAATCACCAACAATTAATTAATTTTCTTTTTTTTTTTATTGATTCATGTCCTGCCAGGTTCAAGTTTTCACTTGATCCGAGAATGGGAAATGGCAGAATAAGCATGTTTTTCACTATCTGAATATATACTACAAAATAGAAGCCAATAACATGCTGGTCAGTCTGTATATGTCCATGCCTTGACTAAAAAAACAACAACAAATATTTGACAACTTTGTCTCTTAAGTTAACCCAAAAAATTTTTACTCATGATAATTTTAGTTTTACGTAGCATGTAGTTTCAACTTGTTTAGAACCAATGCCTGGCCTATCTGAATGAAACAAATCGAAGCAACACCCAGTGTTAAGCGCGCATTAGAAGGTCGTTAATCTCTCAGCGTTAAAAGATTTCACCTCCACTGCTGTTGCTGACTTTGAGTGGACATTCACTTCTGGTAATTTCATTCTGAACACTCTGACGGACAGACATGCGTCCTTGCACTGACCTTTCTCGGAATCCGCAATATCGCTTGCAGAGACTTCCAACCGATCATCAGTTAATCTTAAACATTAATCAGGATTAATGACCCGATAGTCCCAAAAGACGACCCCATCCTCTCTTTTTTTACCACCTCCCCCCTTGTCAATGACAACTTTACTTTCTCACCCTAACCCCCCCCCCCTCCACCCCATTCATCGGGTGCCAAACACGGACCAAAAAGAAAACCAGGGCCCCATTTCTCCCCATAGGTGAAAGACCAACGTGGCTCCTTTGTTTTCAGTCTCCACCCCAGGGATGCTCAACTTCAGCGCCCTCTCACTCCCTCCACCCCACCCTACTCCTCGCCCAGTTTGTATCAGAATTATATTAGCAAATTAAACTAATAAGGCAAACCAGATCGTGAGTTGCCCTGGCCGTGATGAGCATCGTCCATCATTAGCTGACCACGGCCAATGACCAAGCACGCCAGAGAAGGGGAAGGGCGATGGGGGAAGGAGGGGGTGGTATAGAGAGAGGAGGGGGACAAAATGGACAACAGCTGCAGGAGGACATTGGTCTTCTACAAATATTCGATGCTGACTCCGATGGCACAATGTCCGTATCAACACGGTAGTAAAGAAAGGGACTGGTAATGGAAGGCCTGTGCAAACAAGACTGACGCCCCATTTCCAAGCCTAAGATTACTATAATGAAAATAGCTTAGGAAATTAATTTTCGCCTGCTGGGGGACGAATCGCTGGAATAGAAATTAACGTCAGTCAGTCCGTCCGTCCGTCCAAAACAAATCACCGCGCAGACATTTTTAAATGATTTCGATTTTTGCGCTGTTAGGTCAACGCTCTGTCTGAAACAACGTGGACGTAATTCATAACACATAATTCATAATACATAATTCATAACACATAATTCATAATACAAAATGCATGGTTTCTCTCTAACCTGAATGCAAGAAAGGAATTGTGGGAAAAGTTGTGTTTTTTTTCTGCTGTTCATTGTTAAATTTGATTGTTCCAACAACAAAATTAATTGATAGGAACGAGTCTAGTGCTAAATGTATATTTTGGTTTTCTGTAGTTATTATGTTTTGTTTAATGTAATGCACAAATTGTAAGAAAAATTTCCTTATGGACAATAAAGATTATTATTATGTTAGAAAAGTATGAGTATTCATTCTCTAGCGCTGCCAGGGTCGAGTTTCGTTAAAGAGAAACAAAATTCATCGTAGTCCCTTTAACAGTTTCCACTGAGGAATTTTCTTTCTGGTGATGTGGCATGTCTGCAGCAGTACCGCCCTCTGACAGGCAACGAGGATGTCCCTAGGAATCTCTCTCTCATGATAGAAATGATTGAGATATGAAAGTAAAATGTAAGAAATTCGAAACTAAAGCTAGAGCAAATACATTTTCTTTCGTTGTTTTCTTTTTCAAAGCTTATAATCACTGTGTCTGTCTGTTCGTCTGTCCAGTAGAAATTTCTAACACGTTATTTATCCCATTTCCCATTCTCGGATCAAGTTGACAATTTGTACAATTATTCATTGTTCCTAAAAAAAAATCCCATAAATCTATAAAACAAAGACGAAAAACAAATCTATCAATTTTGATTGAAATCGGAAATGGACATAAATCTTACAGTATTAAATGAGAAAAAAAAGAGAGAGAGAAAAATATATGTCTTTATGTATATTTAAAAATATAAATGTTCTCCCTAGATAAGCTTTGTTTTTAGAAGTATTTTGATTTTGATTTTGCTAGTTTAAATATCTATTTAGTATTTATTATTTGTTTGCATCTTCTACTCATACAAACACATTCTATATTATTTAGCTATTTTAAACAATTGTTAATATCCAACTGTCACGTAATAATTTGGTGTCACGGTTGTCTTGATTGTACAAACAGCTACAAACAATAAATATCATGTTTTCATTTCGAGAAACAACAGCGACTTTCCAATTGAACTAAAAATAGCCAAGGGAGTTTAAAAAAAAAACATGTATCTTTTCAGTAAAAGATTCTGGTTCAAACATCTTCTAGGATCCTGCCTACCGTGGTCTCGGTGGAGACGTCTAGTTCGGCGAATAACGGATAGAGTACCAGGCCTACGGTGGCTGAGTGGTTTAAGGGCTTGGCTTCCAAACCTGGAGTCCTGGTGATGATGTTAAGGTCCCATAGATCGTAAGGTCTGAAAGAAAATTTTAACTCTTGACTACCAGGCTTCGTCGGGTTATCTTATTTGAGCTTTGTTTTTTTGTTTATTAATTTACATCTCACTCAGGGTTATGCTGGAAAAGAAACTTTCATTGGGTCATCAGATGTAACTTTCATTAGGTCATCATTTGTAACTTTTATTAGGTCATCAGACGTTACTTTCATTAGGTCATCAGATGTAACTTTCATTAGGTCATTAGATGAAACTTTTATTAGGTCATCAGATGTACTTCCATAAGATCATCAGATGTAACTTCCATTAGGTCATCAGATATAACTTTCATTAGATCATCAGATGAAACTTTCATTAGGTCATCAGATGTAGCTTGTAAAAATAGTATAATGTACTCTGCATGTTTACACATCTTAACACTACATTTACATTTTTAATAAGCAAAATATTTACTGTTTTACATTTGTAATAGTAAATATGACTAATGATATGTATAGATCTACCTCCCCTGGCCATATATCTCATGCCTGATTCACTTTCTTTCCCTAGGGCCACAATAAAAAACAATATGTTACTAAGGGTCATAATTTAAGAATGTACTTCATCTGCTGAGGGCGGCCCTCGCCCCGAGGTTCATTGATCAGGATTTTTTTGTCCATGAATAATATCTGAGTCCGGGAACCGTGACGTTTTTTTTAGCCCTCGACCGTCAGGAGTTGACTGTTTTCCAAGTAGTGTTTTGACTTCAATTATGTGCAGAGAGAGTGAAAGTGACAGAGAGACATAAAGGCAGAGAGAAAGACAGAGAGACACAGAGAGATAGAGAGAGAGAGTGACATAAAGGCAGAGAGAATGACAGAAAGATAGAGACAGAGAGAGATATAAAGGCAGAGAGAAAGAGAGAGACAGAGACATAAAGGCAGAGAGAACGACAGAAAGATAGAGACAGAGAGAGAGACAGAGAGAGACATAAAGGCAGAGAGAAAGACAGAGAGAGAGAGAGAGAGACATAGAGAGGCAGAGGCAGAAAGAGAGGTAGAGAAAGACAGCGAGAGAGATGGAGAGAGAGACAGAGAGATAGAGTGAGAGACTGAGAAAGGAGGATTGAGAGAAAGAGAAGAAAGACGTGGGAGAAAGAGAGAAAGAGAGAAAAAGAGAACGTAATTAGTGTATATTTCAGAGAAAGTTAGCTACATGAGAGAGCGAAAGGAGGAGACTGTCTTTGGAAAATAGAGAAAGTAAGAGCCAAAAATGGGTGGAGAGTAAGAGCGGGATAGAGAAAAGGGAGTGTACAAAAAAGAGAAGGAGAGAGAGAGTGAGAGAGAGACATAGAAAAAGAGATTTGGAGGAACAGGAAAGAAAATTTCCGAATTTCGACTTCCCTGAGTTCATGGAGAAATAAGAAATAGTATTTGATAGAGAATAAGCGAGAGAGAGAGAGAGAGAGAGCAAGAAAGAGAGAGAGAGAGAGCAAGAGAGAGAGAGAGAGAGTACAGAAAGAGAGAGAGAGAGAGTACAGAAAGAGAGAGATAAAGAGAAAAAAAGAGATAAAAACATAGAAGTAGACGCTGTAGGCGATTTGGAGAACTTCTAGAGTGTGGCATAACGGGTGAGTATATTAGCATGGGAGGGTATCTAGATCGGGGTTTCGGCGCTGGGAATCGAGAAATGTAGAGCGGGTCAGGGGAGGGTAAAGGGGAAAGATGAATCTAAAAAAGCACCCATGCTTAAACGCCCTGCGAGGCCTTTCTTGAATTCGTTGGACAAAGAGAAGACAACCGAGAGAAGATGTTATGTTTTGGTTTCGACGGAGAGGTCAAGAGAGGGCCCGAGGCAGATCGATGACCCCCCCCCCCCCCACCGCCAGAACGGCGTCAACCCTCAGACCCAATTGCAGTTTTCCTCATATTTCACTTCGACCCGAGGTTCCACGAATGAATCAAACGAGAAAATAGAAGCTCTTTAATACGAGTCGCCGCTGTGTGTTAGAGAGAGAGAAAGAAAGAGAGAGAGAAAGAGAGAGAGAGAAAGATGGAGTGAGAGGGGAGAGAGTGAGGGGAGAGAGAAGAGAGATGGAATGGGTAGAGAGGAAAGATTGGGGAGAGAGGAAAGATTGGGGAGAGAGGAAAGATTGGGGAGAGAGGAAAGATTGGGTAGAGAGGAAAGATTGGGTAGAGAGGAAAGATTGGGGAGAGAGGAAAGATTGGGGAGAGAGGAAAGATTGGGGAGAGAGGAAAGATTGGGGAGAGAGGAAAGATTGGGAAGAGAGGAAAGATTGGGGAGAGAGGAAAGATTGGGGAGAGAGGAAAGATTGGGTAGAGAGGAAAGATTGGGTAGAGAGGAAAGATTGGGTAGAGAGGAAAGATTGGGGAGAGAGGAAAGATTGGGTAGAGAGGAAAGATTGGGGAGAGAGGAAAGATTGGGTAGAGAGGAAAGATTGGGGAGAGAGGAAAGATTGGGGAGAGAGGAAAGATTGGGGAGAGAGGAAAGATTGGGGAGAGAGGAAAGATTGGGGAGAGAGGAAAGATTGGGGAGAGAGGAAAGATTGGGGAGAGAGGAAAGATTGGGGAGAGAGGAAAGATTGGGGAGAGAGGAAAGATTGGGGAGAGAGGAAAGATTGGGGAGAGAGGAAAGATTGGGGAGAGAGGAAAGATAGGGGAGAGAGGAAAGATTGGGGAGAGAGGAAAGATTGGGGAGAGAGGAAAGATTTGGGAGAGAGGAAAGATTGGGGAGAGAGGAAAGATTGGGGAGAGAGGAAAGATTGGGGAGAGAGGAAAGATTGGGGAGAGAGGAAGGCGAGAGAGAAGAGGAGGAGAGACTGGAAAGATCGCTGGGGGAGAGAAGAAGAGAGAGAGATTGGAGGCGATTGGGGGAGAGATTGTGAGAGGAGATACAGAGGGAGAAAGAGGGAGAGAGAGTGTGAGACAGGAGATATAAGGAATGAGAGAGAGAAACGATACCACTATTGGTCATCTCGTTCTTAAGTCACTTTGTGATGTGATCCTTAAAAATCCTCTCCGAGCATTGATTATTTTTAAAATAAACTCATCAAAATGTCTGTCACAATGTTTATATCCTAAGTGTCTGAGATCCGAAGTCTAATTTCTAAAGCCGCATATCCAGATATTTCTTTTCCTAACTTTTCAAACGATTTCTACACAAATTTTAGAGATCAACTTGACCCTTGTTCCCTCACATGCATAGTGTATAAGGTTCTATGCCACGTCAAACTGCTCATCTGTTGACAAAACCCCCCAAAAAGTTATTTTGTGGACGTCATTCTCTTCCTTCTGATTTCTTTCCTTTAAGAGAATGACTTTCTTCCTTGGTGAATGTTCGCTCGGAAGTAAATCCCATATGTATAGACCAGTGTTTCCCAAACTGTGCTCTGCGGAACCCTAGTGTTCCGCGAGGCCTGAAAAGATGTTTCTACGAGCTATTTGGAATAATTAAGTAGAAGGCCACCACGTGAATTAAAATCCCTAAAAAAAATAGATCTTCTTTAAAAACACTAAATACTCAGAATGTGCGAAGTGTTCCGTTACGGAAAAAGTTTGGGAAACACTGGCGTAGTGATTGTTCGACAACAATACAACTTTATCAATAAGTCGACTTTATTTCCAGATTCATCTTTTAAGTATCGAAATCTTTGTTGTTATAATTTAGAAATGTAGTTGAAAGTACTTAAATCTTCGTTAAAAACAGTGGTTCCAAACCTTCCTAGGTGTCAGCAGCCGCTACAGTGCCGAAACTCATTTTGTTCAACGCAACTAGACCTCTGCACTTTCATAATTAGTTTCGAGTAGATATTTCGAGGATAGCACCACACTCATAGGCCTGACTTTGCCCGCCGGCATCAATGTTAGGAAAACAAATACTTCCTTTTTCGAGAGCGCTAATACTTAATACGAGCCCACCCGCTGCGTACCATACGCCCCTCACCCTCTTTTTTTTCTGAGCCTCGCTCTCTGTTACGTGGTATAACTCTAGTCTGACTTGCAGAAATAAAAGAGTTATATTTCAATGACTTTTCATAGAGAGTTAGAGACTCGGCGTGCTTGCGTGGTGTCCCGCATGGTTGGGCGACGAAGAGAATTATATATACATATAGATTGCCCCAAACTGTACAAAAGTAGGCCAAATGTTATGGTAGCTAGTGGGCCTTGGCCTTGTTCTAGGTAAAGCGATTGAATCGGATGGGTTTTAATTAGATTCTTTGGTAAAAGGTACAATTGTAAATTCAGAATTTTCAGACGTCTAGAGTTAATCCATTTTTAGACTAAAAAGGCACATATGAGACACAGACACACGTAAGCGACACACACGAGACACACTAAACACATGTATGAGACATTTGAATTACGAAACTGTAAACACCAACAGAAGACCCAACAAACTGGCGTCTCTCAAAGCAGAAAATATTTAAAAAGAAATTAACCGATGAACATGGCTTCAAATCCTGACATAAAATCAATGACGCCCCACGCAGAGTTGGAGTGAGCCCGAGAGAAGGGGGATGCAAGGAGGGCTAGAAGGGAGGCTACAGAGAAAGTGAAAAAAAAATGTCTCTATCTCATATAAACAGAAAAATGATTTTTCGTCCCTCGAATTCTATGAAGGTTCCGGGAAAAAAAAGAGTATGTTACACAGTGCTGGAGATGCTGGTGGTCGTTCCAGGTTCATTAAAATATTTCGTGATTGCTGGCCACTGGTAATCCTTCAGAATCAACTTTCGGCTGTGATGACATTTGGGTCGCTAGCTTCCACCCCCCACCCCACCCCCCTCTATACCCAGGAGTATTTAGCTCTCCCCACCTCTTCCTTGGCTAAGCTGACCCCAAGGGTCGTTCTCTTGCAGTTGCCTAGAAACAAACCAATGGACAGACACGCACACACACACACACTGGGATTACGACATTTCGTAAACTTACACTTACACCCGCAAGCACGCAAATACACACACACACACACACACACCGAGTCACGTGACGTGAGCTAATAAGTAAGGAAAAGAGATTCCTGATAGCGTTTGTTCGGATATTTGAATTTAGGATTGAAACGTGTCGGCAAATTTCATTGACTTGGGCTGCCATGGATTCTGATTATGTCGTGAGAAGATGTCCGGTGTGTGCGGGCTGGGGCCAGAGATGGATAACTACGAGATAGAAATAGAGAGAGAGAGATAGAAAGAGGGAGATTGAAAGAGGGAGATAGAAAGAGGGAGATTAAGGAAGATAGAAAGAGGGAGATAGAAAGAGGGAGATAGAAAGAAGGAGATAGAAAGAGGGAGATAGAAAGAGGGAGATAGAAAGAAGGAGATAGAAAGAGGGAGAAAGAGTAAGCAGGATAAGAAAAAAAAAGATAATAAAAAGATAAACATTTATTTCAATTATCAAGAGCTATGTACAGAGGGAAAAAAAAAGATGTAACTTTGAAGTGACGAATCTTTCGCAAAGAGTCTAGACTAAAGCCTCCTGAAATACAGTAGACGTCAAAACGATTTTATAACTGGATGCCATTTATGGATGATTCCTAGACGATAAAAACGATCCACGAACTCAGCGAGTTTTAGGGTAGTCCATATAAAGACAAGAAATGTCTTGCTGGCCAAGTTCAATCAAATTGTTACACAGGCGATACCTGCGATGCTGGCCAGAGTAGCCATTTACTTAAGTATATCTAGTCCCCCTGAATCGTTTTTACAGAAGATATATCCTAGATTCCAATCATTGATGGACTGTGCAGTTATTGAAACAAAATCTAAAGATACTAAAGACTCGACTGTATTAACGAAACGAGAAGGAAAGCAGCATGCTATTGTATAGAAACGGATCGGAATAAGAAACAGTAGTAATCATGAGAGACTGGGAGGGACAGAAGGCTGTACGAAAGAATACACGACAGAGTGAGCGAGAGAAGTAGAAGAAAAAGAGAAACAAAGAAACAGATAGGTAAGAAGTAAGAGAGAGAGAGGGGGGGGGGCAGAGATAGAGCGTGTGAGATAAAGGAGGAGAGAGCGTGAGAGCGAGAGGGGAAGAGAACGAGAAAGATTAAGAGAGAGAGTGTGAAAGGGAGAGACACTCAGAGAGCCAGAGAGAGAAAGAGAGCGTGAGATAGCTGTGTAAGAGAGAGATAGAGCGTAAGAGAAAGAGAGACGAGAGAGAGAGAGGTCTCAGAAATGAAAGAGAAAGACAGAGTAGCCTAACTTTAAGGAAGCAGAAGGTCTCAGGATGGCGGGCATTTTATTAATACATCACTTTAAAACAAGAGCACTTCCGGAACCGTCCCATCATTGACCTTGACCACCTCTTGAATCAGTTCCCCCAGGACTCAATCAAGCCCAACTAGAATCATGTTATAAGATCAAGAGTCTCATAAACCGTACTGGCCGCTGGTCAAATCAGATTTCTAAATTTAGCTTCCCAAGAACTAAACAAGACAGTCATGGTCCCTTTTTTTCCCCTCAAGACCAAGTAAAATCCCAATCATATCCCCAACTCCAGAAGGATATCAATTATATCCCCAACCTGAGAAGGAATGCTTAGCCTAGTTTATTATTATTGGAATGTAATGGATTCCCATCTCTAGCGCCTTGGGAATCGACAAAATATCAGGAACTATTTTGGTTAGAGAATGAGTTCAGTATAACGAATTTTACTAAAAATTTATTTAGAAAAAAAAAACAAAATAAAAAAACGCATCAACATTTTTAAACATTAAAATTCGTAATTTGTTTAATTGCTAATTATACGGCTTTCTTTGTCAGAGCTCTTTCAGGTCATCAGAGATTCTAATGAAATGGCGTTCTCTACTTTTCAGACCAAGAAGATCTCTAAAGCATGTGAAAAGGGTGTTGTTGTTGGTAGGTCGGTTACCTATAGTACTAGTCTGCTGGTACAACTAAAACATTGTAGGCGTATTAGATTTAAACTGTTGAGCGTGAAATAACTTGAACAAACTTCAGGTTTAAAACAAAACTTAACATAAGGATGTAAATCAGGATAGATTTAACTTCAAATATGTACATCGTCTCTCGTTTTCAAAAATCGCATTACGACAAATCAGCTCATATTTCATCATTCTCACTGCGTTGCTATCAGCCAATCGCCTAACCTCTACTCACCGTCGCCTAGGAAACGCACATGTACACTCCATAACAAAGGGTTGTTTCTAAGAATGGGCAACACTGGCAACACCTAATTTGATTACGTCAATTTTAACTTAAAAAAATACATGTCGCGGAGGTCCTTCTTCCACTGTGTAGCTATAGAGTTGATCTTCTCTGTCACAGTCTCAGTTGACATTGCCTGATTTTAATGTTCACGTCATGTTAAGAGGTTATTAGAGACACGTTTAATTCCTGATGGAGAAAACAGGAAGTAGAATGAAGAAAGTTGACTTTGAGTTCAGTCAAGTCAGTTAAGTCAAGTCAGTTAAGTCAAGTCAGTCAAATCAAGTCAAGTCAGTCAAGTCAAGTCAGTCAAGCCAAGTCAGTCAAGTCAAGCCAGTCAAGTCAAGTCAGTCAAGTCAAGTCAGTCAAGTCAGTCAAGTCAGTCAAGTCAGTCAAGTGTTATCCTCTGTACGGGGCAGTCAAGTAGTATATCTGGGACGGACAGTAGCGACTTAGACAAGTCGAGTAGTAATTTCAGTTAGGTAGTAATTTTTGGGCAGTTGATGCCAGGGGTATTTTGAGACATGTATTTCTAGTAGTTATTCTGTATTATTCTGTACAGTGTTACCCGCTGAGATGCGGACGTGATTTGTAACCTACTCTGGAGAGTTTAACGTATTGATATATTTGATACCGCTGTTATGCGGATAGGATTGTTTATTTCTTGACTTGTATCACTAACAAGGAATGCAGTATTATTATTATAGTTATCAAATAAACTTTATATTTGTCTGCTGAAACGGACTTAAGTCAATCTGTAGTGTCTGTGTTTGTCACGTGTCAAGAGTACTCTAGGAAGCACAAACCCAGCATTCTACCCATTCGCGATACAGTAGTAGTGACCAGTCCCTCTTTAGTCACACTATATCAACGCCACATCTCTAAACGTGCATTTACATTCTCCTAATACTAAATCTGACAGTATGTTGAATAGTTTCCGGTGGGTAAAGATTCACAAGCATGATTGGTGGACAACACAACTACCAGTCACGTGTCCTTTTATCTTCGTCAGAATGTCGTGTATCAGACAACATTGAAACAGATAAATATTTTTTTTTTTTTAATTTAATTTTTTTTTTTTTTTTTAAACTAGAGAAATAATCACAGCAACAATTCTAACCGATGTATTAATAAAATGTAAATTCTGATTCTTCGCTTAATCGCAGAACATCCGTGTCGCTAATCAAATACCATATGAAAAAAAAATGCTAACATTGAAACTATTTTTTAAAATCCGATTTTAAATTTTTGGAAAAAAACAACAACATTCGGCCAAAATAGGTATCAAATACGCTACATCAAATATATAATGTTTCTGTCGTTTCAGATTGCTTGATCTTTTACTTTGTTTCTTTGATAAGTAAATTGTGTATTGCTTACTGAATACTTATGCCAAGATGGCAAGACGGACTACGTACACTGTTGGGAAGTGGGGTGGACTGGCTGAGCTGCCCCAGACGTCGATACACCACTGTATGGATGTGCAACTATAAGAGGACCAATCACTATGCAAATCTGAACTAGCAGGACCGGTAGCGATTTCTAAATAGCATTACAGATTAATTGGCGCAATGCACGATTACAAGTGGCGCAATACATCCCTGAGATAATAAAAGGAAGAAAAAATGTCTGTTCGTAAAAAAATAATACAGCCGATCTACAGAGAGAAGATTGCTTGGAATTTTAATCATTAGCTACTTTGATGTCAAAGACACACATGGTTTAGATACTAATGGACCCCAAACCCAGAGAACAAGAAATATGAAGGATATTTCTTCAGATTTTCGAAGTCATCGTTTCTCAGGTCGGTAATCGGGGGCCTTGACTATTTAGCATTTTGGACCAACGTCTCTATCTGTTTCTTGCGGCCTCAACACTTATTCATAGTAGGACATCTACTTCGTATATGTGCATTATCTACTTCTGTTAGCCAGCTTTCTATAATACTTTTTTTGCGCTATTTTACTATAATTGAATAGACTTAAATTTGGTTGAAGGGTTTTTAAATGTGTTTGTCATCCAAGAATAAAAATAATATTACACTGCACTCACTTAATGATAAAAGAACTAAAGGGACAATTTATAATGTATAGCAGGGGCGGACTGGATGTCAGAATCGGCCCAGGTATTTCTATACACTAAATTTCGTAAATCTTATATCATATGATGGGCCTCCAATTATATGCCTATCTGTTCTCAAAATCATTGTTTTTTATGACGTATTAATAACTGTATGTATGCTCTTTAATACTCTATATCTTTAAAAGAAATATAGGACTTAAGTTGCTTTTGAATCGCTATGTTTGTTGGCCCAAATGGATGAAGCCTACTAATAGCACAATGCCCATATAGCCAGTCCGCCCCTGATGTCTAGTCCAGTTGGCATACACCTATGCATAGAAGTTCTAACGTGAGCCAAACAATAAGATAAGACACAGGAGGATGCTCTTCACAAATATTTCCAAAAGTTTTGTTGTTCTTTTTGTTTTAGAAAGTCGTCTCTGGACCTTTTCAACACCCACGACAAAAAAATTAAAAAAAGAAAATTAAAAAAAAATTACAAATATGAGAATTAAAGGTTTAGCACGAATGCAGAAAAGATTCATTTAATCTGGAATATAAAAAAATCGATCCAAAGTGCCCTTCCTTGGATGCTTAAACAGAACCAGATGATGTCATTCCTGGCGTTATGGCCTTGAACTTGGCTACGTGTTATTGAATTTTTTTCCCCCATTTCGCTTGGCTCCTCTGTCCATTCAAAAGTGGAAAAGGAAGGGAAGAGAAACTCCAGCGAAGGAGGTACAAGTCAGTAATGATGTAGCGCCAGACATTCTTCATCTTGGCTCTACTGAAAGGGTTTTTAAACAGAGGAGTCCGGGAATGTACTGGGTTCAGCCCGGCAATGTAGTGGGTTCAGCCCGGCAATGTACTGGGTTCAGTCCGGCAATGTACTGGGTTGAGTCCGGGAATGTACTGGGTTCAGCCCGGCAATGTACTGGGTTCAGTCCGGGAATGTACTCAGTCCGGCAATGTACTGGGTTCAGTCCGGCAATGTACTGGGTTCAGTCCGGCAATGTACTCGGTTCAGTCCGGCAATGTACTGGGTTCAGTCCAGCAATTTACTGGGTTCAGTCCGGCAATATACTGGGTTCAGTCAGACAATATACTGGGTTCAGTCAGGCAATGTACTGGGTTCAGTCAGGCAATGTACTGGGTTCAGTCGGGAATGTACTCAGTCCGACAATTTACTGGGTTCAGTCCGGGAATGTACTGGGTTAAGTCAGGGAATGTACTGGGTTGAGTCAGGGAATGCACTGAGTGTAATCCGGGAATGTACTGAGTGGAATCCAGGAATGCTCTGCGTTGAGTCCGGAAATGCTACGTGGAGTCTGGGAATGTACATGGTAGAGTCCGGTATTGTACTGGGTTGAGATTTATTTCTGGATCAAATGCTGTCGTTGTTCGTCGATTCTCAAATAAAAACAAAAAGTTACAGAGAGCTTTTCTGACGCTCTACTAACTGAGCGCCTCTATTGTCTATCCTGCTACTTGTGAAATACCTTTGTAAAATCTTCCGAACTTCTTTCAAAGACAATATGATTACAGAGACAGAATAATAATCGACCAATTTTACAACATAGACATCGAAACCAAGTTACTGTTATAAATGTTCCAAGAAAGAGAGGGAAGAAAGTAAGAAAGTAGGGAAGGTGTAAATTGATCTAAATATCTACTACCAAGGATTGGACTTTCTTATCTCATATTTACAGAGGCAAGCTTTGTGCAGAGAAATGGATAAGGTAGCAATAGCCTCAGTCTTACAATCGGCAGTGGTGGCCCAAGATGGTCGTAAGAGCAGGAAAATGCTTGTTGGTGAATAAGTCACTTCCCTGTCCCAACATCTCTACTTAAAAACGTACACGTCTAGGTGGTCTAGGGTAGGCTCTCACGCGTTTTCACTTTGTCCTAAATGATGTTCAGTTGGACAATATGGTGATTTTGGCCTTGTGACGGTATGCGGGCCACAAAATAGAGCCTGAGTTTACCATAACAAGTGGGCGCCCTCCTTTAAATGCTACCGCTCTCTATCCTCTCTCTGGTTTCTTCCCCCCCCCCCTTTAGCGTTAGTCACTCTCATCATTCAACAGCTCCTGATGTCCCCTAGCTCTGTGAATCTTAATCAAATCAACGGTTCTTACATTATTTTATCGCCTTACCCCAATGTGTTTTTTTTAGAAACATTACAATAAAACAAAAGTCAAGGGTCGGGAAGATGTTTGGCCCCAGGCTTTGGTCGTTTGAGAAATGTTTAAAGGAAGATGAAATCAGAGAAAAATTTTGTAGTCCTTATTGTATTGTCTTAATTATCTCGTCGGGATTTTAAAGCGAATTGAATTAAGGACAAAATTGTCTTGTCTTGTCTTGAGAGACTAAAATGAAAAATTAATCTCTTGATTCAACTTGCATTTATGCAATAGACAGTGTCTTAAGACAAAAGCCTGCTTTGAAAGATGTCAACATTGAACTTAGTCTAAAGGCCTGCTGATCGGTTCGGAATCTAAATTTTCTTTTAACTTGGAGATTGAACTCCTGATGGATCACTTAAAGAGTTGTTGATAGAATGGTTAATGGGCCAAGGTGGCCAAATGGTAAAGCACAATCTCGGTGAAGACTGGGAATTTGAATTTTTGAATTTTCTAGGACGCCCCTGAGTCCAGCCAACTCTAATGGTATCATGACAAACCAGGAGCCAGGTTACATGACAATCCAGGAGCCAAGTTACATGACAAGCCAGGAGCCAGGTTACATGGCGTAAGTTGGGGAAAGTAAATGCGTCTGGTCGTTGTGCTGGCCACATGACACATTCGTCAGCCGTCGGCCATGGATCGCAAAGGGGCACTCAATTTGACTGTTAAGGACCGGCTGTTGACATTTGAGCGTTTAATCCATTAGAAACATGTAGAACTAAGATCTAGATCTATATGAATGGCTGGTAGTTTAGTAATAAAAGTAATTGCAGTTTGTTTCTTTACAATGTGTTTGAGTTTCTTCATTGCAGTGTGTGGTGAGTGAGTCAAAGAAAAAAACAACAACAACAAACAAACGTTTTTAGTACACATGAAATACTAACGAAGTGTTTCACAAAAAAAAAAAGCTGCACACATGATGGTACTCTACGTTTTCACAGTATTCAATACTTGGTCAAAATATGTCGTCTAGACAAGAAGTACTCACTTTCCCTAAGGAACATTACATTGAAACAAAAAGTTTCACAACCCAACCCCAACACCCCCACTTCAAAGAAAGTCGATCTAGGTTTAACCTTTCAATCTCTTAATAATTGTAGTTGGCCAAATTGATGTTCCAACGGACAATATGGTGATTTGAAACTAGTAACGATATGCGGGCCACAAAATAGCGCTAGGATTTTGTCATAACTAGTGATTGCCCCTTTCACTGCTACCGCCCACCCCCCATTCTCTCTCTCTCTCTCTTTCTCTTGGTCAATTCAGTCACTCTCATCAGTGAACAGCTGTGAGGTCACTCACTTAGCAGGGCGACTCTTAATCAAATCAACGGTTCTTGCATTATTTCGTTCGCCTGACCCTAAAACATGTAAGTACTCACTTTCCCTAGAAAACATTGTATTGAAACAAAAAGTTAAGAGTTTTAGGCACTTAGTGAGTATAGAGACGCACGATAGTTGACGGACTTTACAAGTGACATTTAGTGACTTCACGGATAGTGGAGTTTAGCTTGTTAGTATTAGCCAATTGGTGTTAGGAATTCAAGGTGACAACCTCGTATTCCCGACAGAGACTCGACTGTGACATTTATGCATTAAACTTTACTCAAGTATCCAACGGTCTTCACTTAGTCCTTCATCTTGGTATTGTGACTTGCCTTATTGTTTCAGCAGCTTTAAACGCATCTCCTACACCCGGCTCCTCTAGCACCAAAGCGAAAGCCACCTTAACCCGCGATATATGTGGACAGTAGTTTCTCTCCAAAGTAAAGGCTCCACAGTCACTTGAAAAAGTAATCCACGAGATAACCCCCCCCCCCCCCCCCAGGGCCGTTCTAGGACTGAAGGAGGCCAACAACAAGACACCAGGAAACTCAAACATCACCTGAGTCATGTGTCGAAGCCAGTCAGACACCATCAACTACAAGACCAAGAACCTATCACAGGAGTCGGGAGAATTATTGGGAGGCGGGGAGGGGGAGCTTCGGTCGTTTCACAGATTTTTTATTGTAAAAACAATGAGAAGTTTGTCTAGTCTGAATACTCTAGTACAGTGATGCCCTACCTACTTCGACCTGCGGGCCGATTTAATTTCCGACACTCGTGTCGTGGGCTACATGACCGTAAAGGTAAAAAAAAAATCAACTAGAAACAGTTTCATTAGAAACCTGAAGATGTAGTATATTAATTAATGGAGTATCTGAAATTTATTTTATTTTTATGCGTTGGAAAATAGCTTCATTTCTGTACTTAAAATGTGAGCGACATTACAGCTAGCTAGCCATCGACTCATTTTCTTGTCTCTTTGGCGAAGTTTAACGATCTTTTTATTTGCGGCTCAAACCAACAATGACGTCATGTTGTTTTTATAACGCCGTTTATATGTTTTTATTTAAGCAGCCACATCTTCTGTACAAATATTATATCGTGCTCCACGAAAACATTAAAATTTGTGGACTTTTCCTGGTAGATTCTAAATTACTACTAGAACATAAACGTATAGGTCTACACCAGTGATGCCCAGCCTAATTCGACCTGCGGGCCATTTTAGTTTCCGACACTAGTGTCGCGGGCCACATGACCGAAAAGAACAAAAAAGTAATGAAATGGAACTATTTTATTAGCAACCCGTGGATGTAGCACTGACATTAATTAGTGAGATGTTTGAAGTGTGTCTTCTTTTCTACCCTTCGGAACAATGGCTTCATTTCTCTACTTACAATATGAGCAACATTCTATCTAGCTTAACCACCGACTCATTTACTTATCTCTTTTGGCAACTATTCAATCCTTAGATCTCTAGGCGTAGTTTAACAATATTTTATTCGCGGATCAAATCAAGAATGCTGCCATATTTGTTTGTTGTTTTTTAAACAACCATACTTTCTTTACAAATCAAATACATTGGCTCATTGTCATACTCCGCAAAAAAATTAGATTATACATTTAGTCTCATTTCATAAACATACAAAGGTCATGGTACCAATCCATCAAAGAAAAAGGTAGGGCCCTAACGTAGGTAAAAATAACTTTATCAACCCTCTGGAGAGGGGATTTTCTACACTTTGTGCCGTTGTTTCGGCAGGCCGGATGGAAATACTTTGCGGGCCGGATCTGGCCCGCGGGCCGTATGTTGTGCATCACTGGTCTACACCATTAAGGTTAAGGTATCAATCCATCAAAGAAAAAATTAGGGCCCTATCGTAGGTAAGATACATTTTTATTTTAAAAAAAGGGGGGGGGGGAGATTTTCTCCACTTTGTGCCGATGTTTCGGCGGGCCGGATGGAACCAATTTGGGCCGGATCTGGCCCGCGGGCCGTATTTTAGGCATCACTGCTCTAATCAGATAGATCGATAGATAATAGATACATAGATAGATAGATAGATAGATAGATAGATAGATAGATAGTTGAGAACCTCTCCTCAGCTCTAGTCTGAAGTCACGTTCGAGCCTGTTTATTTACCCTGACGAATACCTCCCACCTCGGAGCCGACAACAAAACACCTTAAAGCACAAACAAAACCCTGAGTCAGTGAGTCACAGGAGTCAGGCACGAAGACAAACACAAAGCAAGACATTTCGTCGCTCTGACGTCATGACTCACCATCTCAAATTTTTACCCCGGAGCAGCCACTCCTTTGCCAACCACCACAAGATCTTAGTCCGACCTTGAATGACTGGAGCCACCCCTTGCCGCCCTCCACCCCATATAAGACTAAAAATGGATTTAAAAAAAAAAATAAAGGAAAAGCTGTGCCAGAATCTGACATACTGCCAGGTTTTTAAATTTATTCTTTAATCACTTTCTTAACAAATTCAAATCTTTGTGTAATCCTTAATTAAGTAAACCTTTATTGTGTAAACTTTAACCGCATAAATCTATTGCTTAAACCTTTATTGCGTAAAAATGAATTAAAGTAAAGTTCCCCTTTCAGACCTTGCGATCGTTAGGGCAGATGATGGAAAGGTCATCTGTTTCTGTGGCCCACGGTTAACGAGGGTGTCATGTGGCCAGCACTAGGACTAACCGCCTTTACTTTTCCCCAGCTAGTGTTAGGTACCCATTAAAGCTGGGTGGACTCTGAGGCGCCCAAAGACTCGTAAATTAAAAATCCTAGTCTACACCAGTATTCGAACCGGGGAAGCAAAGCGCTTTATACCGCTCAGCCATTGCGCCTCCAAAAAAAAAAATAGATTATGAAATCCACAATTTTTGGCTCACACATCTAACTCGTTAGTTATACAGCTGCTGATAAATGATTAAATAATATACAAGTCTGTTTCGTTTCGTACACTATTTCTAACATTTCAACAAAGGTTCTACAAATCTAAGCATTTGTTTACAGTGCTAATCAACTGCAATGGAACAACTGATTTTTATATTTAAATTACAAAAAAAAACAATGAGCCAGTTAATGGGTATATTGATAGGATACATTCTAGTTTTTTTTTTTTTTTTCAAGTAATACAGAAGAAAGCAGAGTAAGAGTTTTCACAATAAAAAAAGAAGAAATATTTTTAAAAAGATATATTAGAGAGAGAGAAAAAGAGAGAGAAATAGAGGGAATGAGAAAGAGAGATAGAGAGAAAGAGAGAGAGAAAGAGAGGGAAAGAGAGAAAGAGAGAGAGAAAAAGAGTGAGAAAAAGAGAGAAAGAGAGAGAGAGAAAGATTGAGAAAAAGAGAGAGAAAGAGAGAGAAAGAAAGTGAGAGAGATGTCTCCAAAGATAAAATATTATGGCAATACGAGGCAATCATTTTTGTCATTATCCATAACATATTTTTATCCCGAGTTTGTTGAAGACCCCTTTTTTTTTTCACAGTGTGAGACAGTGTACTAGCCATAACATTTTTTTCTTGGCTGGACATTAACTTTTAACACATTTAAAAGTAAGGTACATGAGCGACAGCTTGAGGGCGTTGATTGGAGTGAAAAACGTTTTGTTGGAGAGGGTGGGGATAAGGCTGGGGGGAGACACGGTGCATTGCTTACGTTACAAACCAACACCAGCAGAACCCGCCTGTTCTGGAGGAACGTGACGTGAACAAAGGGAAACAACACCAAGAGAGAGCGTCTGGAGAGTGTAACGCAAGACAAAGGAAGGTTGCGGCCCTTGCTGTCTCCATGGACGCCTGCTTTTTTTTTGCCCCTGTAAGGAGTCTCATTACAAATCGCCATGGGAGGTCATTAGGAAAATAGTAGCTCTCACATTATGGAAGCACATTGCAGGTTAAATAATTAGCACAACGTTTAACAGAGGATCTGTTGGCGAAATAAATTAGTAAAAACAAACTGATATTTAAACATGTATACTTTGGAGGGCTCATGACTCACCCTTATCCCCTCTTTTCTTTTCACTATATATTACATGTTTTATTTTCGAATGTTGTTACATGTTTCAATACATTTTCAGAAATGCCCAAACCTTTCACAGGACGATGTGAAGGGGTGGCAGGGGGAACGGTTTGAACCCAAGACTTTTGGGACCACTGAAAGACAGTCCAGAGCGCATGCCAGACGACCGGTCAAGCAACATGGTTGTAGGGAACCTATAATATTTATAGCATGTAAATTTAGTAAAAGTCGTTGTTTATACAATTTATCTAAGATGGTGGCCAAGATGGTAGAATAAATTAGCTTTATTGGCTTAATCAAAATTTCTTATGTTCATCTATAAGCTGTGAATAACGACCGGATTTAGACTGAGACCAATCGTTATGAAAGCCTGAACACTGACCTGCGACGTCTTAACCTGTGGGCAGTGAAGACCGATAGCTCGTGTTAAGGCCTTCTATAAGTAGGTCAGTACGCTGATCTGCGACGTGGCAACGAGCAATTGGTCTAAACTGCCAACAGGTTACGACGTCACAGCTCAGTGTTGAAATCTGCTTTGACGATTGACACGGTTTGACTAGCTACTTCAAATCAATGTCATATAATTTGATGAAAGCTTCGGCTGTTACGCTGACCACACGACGACTAACTGATGACCGGCGTGTTCTTTCATTTCTTCAAATCTTGAAGTACATTTTCAGTTAATATCATCTCAGACAAGAACAACATGCGTCATAGGTCCAATGGCCATCATTTGGTGGCCTTGTGGCTTGACCTCTTTGGGTACATTTTTGCGTAATATTTATTATTTGTAAAAAAAAACACTTATTTGGGGGCCCCCTCCAAGTAGGGGCATGGGTATTTTCAAATTCTCCCCCCTCCCCCCCCCCCCCCACCCCTGCATAGGTCACATAAAAACAAAAATACTTCCAGGACATCTTTGAATATGTGTATGCCGTGGAACAACGCAGAACATATAAATACGATAATAATTTAAAACACTTCCAAAAAATAACAGGGGAAGTATTGAAAAAGAAAAAATGATTTTAAAAAGCTTAACTAAAAAATTGTTTTTAATTAAAGATAATTGATAATTAATTGTTATTTTAGGTCTAGGAAGGACCACCTAGTTCGAAACTAAATCACAATGACTTGAAAATGAATAGCAGATGGTATTTCAATGCATAAATTACACCAGGGCGGCGTGACCATGTTGACCCACCAGTCACCAGGGAGGTTCTGGATGGGTAAAGAGTGGTGTGGGGGGGGGGGGGAGGATTAGGGTAGAGAACTAACTAAGTTATTTCTAGCAGAACAGTGCAGTCCCTTCGACTACAAGTAGTTGGCATACTCGACATTGGTGGTGAAGCTATTGCCCTCTGCCACACACAACCATCTCTCACACAGTGTCACACACGATCTCACACACAAAAGCTCTCACTCAAACCCAATAGTCTGCGTTAATAACGTTTTATCTAGCACTCTTCCATGCTGCTAAAGCTTAACTCAGTTCCTATAAAAAAAACTTATCTGGAAATATATTTTTCTATTTTCGAAGGGATTCGAACT
Source organism: Biomphalaria pfeifferi (assembly GCA_030265305.1). Lineage (NCBI taxonomy): Eukaryota > Metazoa > Mollusca > Gastropoda > Planorbidae > Biomphalaria > Biomphalaria pfeifferi. The sequence continues at coordinate 1,110,115 of JASAOG010000153.1, forward strand.
CTAGACCCTCATTTTGGTAGCTAAATGTCTTATGCTTAGTAAGATACACGTTAAATGGATGACGTTTTAACGAGTCTGTTACGACATTAAGAAGTGCAATAGTGTAAAACCATTTCTTTGTCAATAAGTATATGATTGATTATATTTCACGGACGTATACATTCTAAAACTTATACAAAAATGTAAAATACTATTCTAAAAACATCCATAATTTTAAAATATAATAATTTTATAATGTTTGTCATTTTAATGAGTTTTTTTCTGTTCAAAATGAGTGGAAATAAAATTAAAAATATAAGAAGATAGCGTCTCATGGAAGATAACAAGGATAAAAGAAGTAAATGTTTTATTTTATCAGTTGCGTCCCTTGAATTAAATTTAAAAAAAAAATAATAAAAATATATATATATATATAGTTGTTATGTGTTGTGGACTGTGCCACAAACTTATAATTATTACAATTAAAGTTTGCTGTAGTTTATCTATGTGAAAAGCACAGAACTGATAGTCATCAATATAACTGTATAGATTTAATTTCACTAAATATTATAGGTATTGAAACTTTCGAGGTAGTAGTGGATATCATAGAATTATTTCATAGTTAATCTCGCATGGTTATACACCAATCTGGCAAGGAATAACAGTTGTAGATACTCTTGTTACCATAGTCATCCCTGCTAAAAGCGCATTTCCTAAAATTTGAAAAGAAGCACCAATACTAAATTAAGTAAACACACATACGATTATTTTGTTTACATTGTTCCTACACGAGCACTATGGCTTATCCCCCTTGTATTTATTATTCAAGTACTTAGAAATTCTCTTTCCTCTTCTTTTTTCTTTCCTTCCTACCCTCTCTTTCCATCTCACTCTCACACACACACTCACTCTATCTCTTACTCTATGTCCCTCCCTCTCTCTCTCTCTATTTTTCTTTCTCTCACTCTCTCATGTGAGCAGTCATATGTATACTCCAAATTTTTGTAACAAAGGTGCCGGTATTTCTTATGAAGGTGATGGAGAAAGTGGTAGACTGGCGATTGTAAGGTCTGAAATATCGTAGTTATTATCTTTTTTTTTTTTTTAGAAAACCTTCAAGCAGTGGACACCAGGTAGAAAGTGGCTGCTGGACACAGAATAGTAAAAAAAAAAAAATATCCTGCCCGCCCAATGGGTTGAAATACGCGGGGAGTATCTAGGTCTCTATCAGAACAGGTTAGGGATAACGCGTAAACCCTTAAGTAAGCGAGTATAAGGTTTATAAGAGACCCCGGATGTTCGTTTTAAATAAAGACGCAATGAGTTGAGAATCCCTGACAACATTTCCACACAATGCCGTGAGGCTAACACTACGAATTAAACCAGGTACTTACTGACTGCTTCTATCACCTCGGCCAGCAACACACCGTCCGCCACATCATTCTGTAGGTCAACGATATGCCGCTTGTTGCGAGCCTTGTCCAGGTAGTGATTGGCCCAGTCCGTGTAGATCTGAGGAGGAGAACAACTAGATGTGAGACCGTGGGAAGTAAAAACATTTCAAAGCAGGCAACATTGGTAAGTTTATAATACAAGTCGTACAATCTATATCACTGTTATCAAAGTCCGTAACTTCGCCTTGTTATAAAAAACTGCCCTGGTTGGGGGAGGTCTAACGGAATTATCACCCCTGGACCTGCATTAGAGAGGGAGCCTAACGATGAACAAAAACTTTCAACGGGTCAGCAACTTTCAATTTTTATAAAATTGTTATTTGTTATCTATTAATATTTTTACCATTACTTTTAGTCTTTCAGTCTTACGGTTGGCACACACTGTCGTGGTTAGGTGTCAGATTGTAGCGTGATCGTAATATAGAAATAAACTCCGGATTCACGGCATTTAGTAAATATCTGGCCTTACCTTCTACAAACTCAAAAATAGACTTTTTTTTTGTGTGCTAAATGTGCCAATTAAATTTTTTAAAAGTCTTAGTCTATTACTTTCTTCTAAAATATGGCATACCTTCAGCTATTTAAAGGTTTTATTAATACGTGGGTTTTTGCAAGCTTCTCGAAAACGTGTAAAGGGATAAACAAATCTCATCCCCAGGGCCTCCAGGTACTTACATCCGGCCCTTGTATAATGCTTAGAAAGGAATAATTAACGTTTTTTTTTTGTTTTTATTATCTCTATATTTTCTCTGTCGTAAAATTTTCAAATTGTTTTGAATACATACTAATGTATCTTTTTTTTTTAGTTATCAAATCTACGAATAGATAGATAGATAGATAGATTGATAGATAGATAGATAGATAGATAGATAGATGAAAATTATACATAAGTATAGACAAAAATGATAGTAGACTAAACAGCAATAAATATTTATAATTATTCGTGTCAATTCCTAACACATTCTAGTTTTTTTTTTTCAAGTATCCATTTTCTTGAAATTTCTTCTTGTATTTTCACCTCCCCCCCCCCCCCCTGCCGCTTGTCTATCTAAAGATCATGTCCCTAAGTCTTCCCTCACCAGACTTCTGCACGGTACCACATGCACCTTATACAAACAGAGCCTGGATCGACTTAAACATTCCCTCTCTCCAGCACACACGCACGCGCGCACGCACAAAGAGATATAATACGTGCACGCTGCAGCACCCTCCCCCATCTTTCTATGCACCCTTCTTCTTACTCCCCCCCCCCCCAAACTAATGCACAGTAGGCCTGTAAGTCCATACCTTTGTGTGTACCAGTGTAGATACACTTATGTAACAAATATAAAATTACACAGGAAGACACAACGGTAAGGGTGTGTTATCATTCTACACCATAAGACAGTTTTATATAAATAATGTTTTTTATTTGATAGTTTTTCTAGAGTCCTTATAGCTAGGATAAGGCCTGAATCAGTCATGAAAACCAGAGGCGTGGATATAATTGTCTCCAATTAACATGTACCTTTTGGTAATCGGAACAGCCTTATCTTTTTCTTTGAAGTAACGTCATTAATTCATAAGATAACATTCGCATTATAAGATTTTCATTAACATCACCGACATTCTCCACTTATACAACACGTTTGGCTCTTGACAGACATAACAGACAAACAACCTCCCCCCCCCCCCCCCCCAAAAAAAAAAAAGATCACCAAAGAGTAAGGTAAGATGAAATAAATCTAAAGTGAGCAGACGACAAGTGTGTGCTCACCCCCACCCCTTACCAAAACTCGGCCTCTTAAGTATTCTTTACAAGGTCAGCATCAAGGTCAAATGAAGAAGGGAAAAAAAACTGTCTTGCGTCACGAATAATAAGAAGGTGATGTTTCTAAGGGAGACAAGACGTCATGAAAATACATCGACAGTCCCGGACATATCATCTCGGTAACACATTTTGATTGGAAGGAAGTGTTTCTGTAAATGTGCCGACACTGCTAGTTGTGTTTCTGTAAGTGTGCCGACACTGCTACCCTCTCCCCCTGTCAATCAGTTTTATTTCTAGAGCATGTCGCAATGGCCATGGAAGGAAGACGCTGAGAAACAAAAAACTACTAGAAACCCAGACATTTTTTTTTTTAAATCAGAGGCTCAAAAAGAAAAACATTGTTAAAAAATACTTCCGTATTTTTAAAAAAAAGCGTATTTGTATCAATTAGTTTGGATCAGTCATGTAATTACATTTTTAATAGATCTAGATCTAGGAATCTAGACTAAATAAAAAAGCATTTATAAAAATGTAAAAACAAAAAAGAAAGGAGGAACGACCTAAATTCGAAATGAAATCTCAAGCCTGTCAGGCTTCTCAAGCCAACACATTAACCACTCTGCTAGTGGAGACCTTATGAATATGGAAGATTGTATATTTATCTATTGTTTCTATAGTCTCGTCCTATTTTTCAGGTTTGTGTTCACTAAAACTCAGACGACAACCAATAATGGGGACTAATTCAGCTTATACCACCACTTCAGCCAAGTACTAATTCATTCCCTTGTTTGAGATACCAAACAAAATAATTAATTACCAACTAATAGGTTATTTTTTTTATTGATTCTTTTGTTGTCAGGTGAAAGAAATAATTGTGAGAAATTTCAGATTAATCGATATTGGGTGTGGCAGAAATGACGTGTACATAGTTTTGAGCAGACAGACAGACAGAGTGACTTGATATAAGCTTTGTGAAAACCCACCGAAATAATTCATTAGCAACATAATTCCAGAAGTACTTATCCTAGAAGACATAATTTTAAAAGTACTTATCCCAAACGTAGTCAAGTTTGAAGTGAAAATTCTAGAAGTATCCTACAAGTATCCTACAAGTACTAATTCTAAAAGAAATCATTATAGAAGTACTCATCATTGTAGTATGTCCACACATCCTGAAAGTACTCATTATAGTACTAGGCCCACATATCCTGGAAGTACCCATCAAAGTACAAGGCCCGCACATTCTGGAAGTACTCATCATAGCAGTAGGCCCACATATCCTGGAAGTACTCATCATAGTAGTAGGCCCACATATCCTGGAAGTACCCATCAAAGTACAAGGCCCACACATCCTGGAAGTACCCATCAAAGTGAAAGGCCCACACATCCTGGAAGTACTCATCCTAAAAGTTTTCATTCTAGAAGAGTTCAAGAGATCTTCTGTTAAGTGAAGTATATGTTTGTTTAAGGTTTTTTGTATGACTTCTAAAGTTTACCTCGAGGAATACAAGACAGTCCAGACTGGCAATCGAAATTCCCAGATGGTGAGTATAAAAACTTTTCAGAGCCTAAGTAGTCCTAACTATCCTCCCCCAAAAAATGCGTGGAACTGGAGATTTTTCAGCCTCGATGTCAATGAAGGGAAAAATAAAGTTCAAAATAAGGTCATACTTTATTTATATTGAAAATAAGTGTTTCAATTCAAAGTATTATGTCTGTATAAAAACTAATCTATTCGTCATGGACTGATTATCCTATCAATATTACCTAAGCTGACATATGCATGCACTAACCTCTATCACCACACAGACAGACTTGGGACAAGTCCAGACGGGATATTTTGCAGACGTCAATTCTGCGCTGTTTGGAAATGTCACAGGGGTAACGCAACTCATTTTTTTTTGGCGGAATATTTGTGTGTGTGCCCTCGGCAAATGGCTCATATTTTGGTTGCTTTTTTTGGTTTTATGGTAGGCAAGAAGCCAAATTGTCGTGATGGCTACTGATTTTTTTTTTACCTTTATATATATTTCTGGATTCTGTCTGTCCATTTATACATCTTTATCAATGTATCCATTTATATCTCTATGTATTCTATACTAATAAATAAAACAAATTATGACATAAGTTTCTCATACAAATGAACACACTTTGACCAATCCAGACCAATCGCCATAGTAGACCTGAACATAGACCTATTATCATGTCAACGACCTATTGGTCTCCACTGACCTATTGGTCTCCACATTCCTCGTCCCATATGCTAGGACAAATTTGTACAAATACTCCTTCTTCCCTAGTGCTATTAGAGCATGGAATGGGTTGCCTGAGCTAGCCAGAAAAACCAGTGACTTGGCAGAATTTAAGTCATTGGTTAATATGCATGACTACATGCATGACGCGTAGGACGTAATCATCTTCTTTTTTGAAGTACGTCTGTATTATATAAGATAAGATAAGAAGACCATACGTTGCCACGTCACAGGTCAGTGTTCAGGCCTACTATAACAATTGGTCTCGGACTAATCGAGTCAAACCAGATCATGAATACTCCTTGTATCATTGCAATGACCGTAGGATACGTTAGATGTAAAGATCCTCTATTTGAATGGCCGACGGATGTCATGTGGCCACCAATCGGAGGCCCTAGGCGGCTGCCTAGTTTGCCTATACCTAAGGCAGGCCCTGGTTTCACTGTCTTAAGTACAACTGGAGTTTCATAGTTTCGATAAATTCAGAAACAAGGGTGTACAAAATGCTACGCGCCATGTGTAGTTTACAATTCCCAGGCTTAAAACATTTCTCGTTGAATGATTTCACTTTTTTTTTAAAAGATAAATGATTTTTTATTTTATTGTTTGTTTCCTTTTTTGTTTGTTGTTGTTTTACATGTTTCGGATGTTTCTTCACAGTTGCAGATAATTTACTTTCTAGTCCAAACCTTCCGCAGGACGATGGGGGATGGCAGCGGGAAGGGTATGAACCTGGGACCATCGAGAAGTCCGAACGACAGTCCAGCGCGCATACCGCACGACCAGGCAGACAACTAGTAAATACTGCATGTAATAAGTGTCATCTATAGTGACTTATTTTCTATTAAATAAACAAAGAAAAAGGGACAATATCAGTCAGTCACGAGCCAAAGAGTACTCTCCCATATCGATGCCATAATGAGAAACTGGCCCAGAGTCGTGGGATTAAACCGACCAGTTGGCCAAGACCCAGGAACATGATTGTTGCCACATAATAGAAAGCTCTGTGTGACAAAACAACAACAACAACATATTGAGACATTTAGTTCGAATCAGTGCATTTACAAAAAGCAAAACAAATATAGGTATTTATTATTAAAGGTAATTGGGGATGTTTAGCATTAATTTTTTAGATCGTAAACAATGTCAAGGACACTAAACTCAAAGACCACTGTTGTCATTTCATTGATAAACATTTCTGCTACAAGGAAAAGAACTCATATATTTGTTTTAGTAAAGCGCTAAAAAGTGCGCAAAATTTATTATATGCCTTTAAAATACAATACTCATCAATACTTCCTCTATTCTGTGCACTCTAGACATGAAAATCTTAAATAGTGTTATTACATTCTATTTAGCAACAAATTATTACAATTAATTGGGGCGTAGTGGCTGAGTTGTTAAGTTCTTGAGGGAGTTCGAATCCCGGTGGAGGATTGATATTGAATTCCGGGATTTTTAGGGCCCATCTGAGTCCATCCTGCTATAATGGATACCTGAAATTAGTTGGGGAAAAGTAAAGGCGGTTGTTTTTAGTGCAGGACACTTGACACCCTCGTTAAACGTTGGCCACAGAAACAGATGACCTTTCCATCATCTGCCTCAAGGCCTGAAACGGTAAAACTTTACAAGTAATAGCGTCACGACACTTAATGTTATCCTAATGCTATCCTTATATTATCCTTATGTTAGTCTTTCAATGTTCCTTACCAGCCCCAATTTTTCACTGACCCGGGCTAAATGAGCCCCTTTAACTCTTTCTCTCCTAATTGACGAAACCAACGTTGATTTCAACTCATTAAATGAGATTAATGTTTAATTTTATGAACTTTAAAGTGAAAGGGTACGAACAAAACGATGACATTCTGAAGTCCAATATACGCCTACTCAAAAGAGCGGTATAATATAATTAAAACATAGGATGTAAAAATAGATTTTCTCACAGGAAAGCCTCGTTTTAAAACAGAACGTGAAAGAGAAGAAGAGAAAGGTCCGCTGGTTGGGACTATGCCATTTCTCCATGAGAGAGCCAGGTGCAAGTAGGCTAGGAAGGTGAAAATGAAAGGTTGGTAAATGGATGGGCCTAGACATCAAAGGGAGGTAATCTAGGTCATGGGAAAGAACTGCTGGTAAGAATAAGTACAGTATACTCACATATAGTCTGTCAAATGATAAAAGGTATGGACTAGAAGGCTAAAAAAAAAAAATGTCACCGTTAGGTCAAGTTTGAGTCACAAGTTATAAGAACTAAGAGAATCTCTTGCCCGTTCCCTTTTCATAAAGCTTACAGCAAACTACTTTCTCTCTGGTCTGTGTCCGGGTGGGGAGTCTTGTACCACGTGATGTCTCTCCCTTCACATTCTCGGATCAAGTTGAAACTTTGCCCACTGTTATTTATTGTCGATGACATCAACCAATTACAAAAACCTAATTAGTTGCAATTAATTTATCTTGTTTTAGATAGAAAGTGTAATAAAACGGCAGCGATTAAAGTGGGTTCTCCCCCCCCCTCAACCCCCAAAAGCGCGAATGTGATTGTTGTCAACATGCAAGATAGTAGACTCGTAAAAGTTGCAAGACCAGGAGAGTAACTTAAGCAATTGTGTACAGTTGCGATTGATTCAAAACAGCTGATTCGATTTCACTTAAATGAATCGAGTTTTTAGAAAATATTTTATTATTATACTATTTATATCAACTCTGTCTGTCTCTCTTGTAAAAAGTTTGTACATGTTATTTCTCACACCCATTCTCGCTTCAAGTTGAAAATTTGCAAAACTATTTATTGGCATAGACAAGATATGAATCAATAAAAAAAAACAACAATAGGTAATTTAATTACAGGTAATTAATTATTTTGTTTGATACCAACAAGGGAAATTAATCCGTTAGTATTCACAGATACGCTACATATGTAGGGTTTCGTCCCCTTAGATAATTGAATACGTTATTTCTCCCACAACCTTTCTCTGATCAAGATGAAACTTTAATAATTATTTATTGTACTTAAGAAAAGAATCAATAATTATAATAATAAACCAAGAGGTAAATGAATTATTGATATGTAGTGAGATAATTCGACTAGAATACCAATATCATGACTTTTTTCAACAGATTACAGTAAACAGTGATATCTCCCAAACACTTCTCACACGACATTGTATAATTAAGTACTATGAACATATACACACTGGACATGACCTTCTGACACGCTGGACACACACGAAATATAAACAACTCAGTCACACTATATGCTAATAAATTATTTTGTTTGATGACGAATAAGGAAAATAACTTCTACATTATTAAGATAAACAGTTGTAAGTGCTAAGTTCTTCCCCTTTGATAAGCTATGTTTGTTTTTTTAAAACAACGATTTTTTTTATTTTGCTTGTTTTAAAATAATGTCTTCTTTCATAAAAGAAATACGGTACTATACAAGTGTACAGTTTAAATCACGCAGACGATGGCCGAATGAAATGGGACTAGATAGCTTATTGAAAGCTACAATCTGCCGGAGAAGAATGCGTGCATAAAGGAATGCCATAAAATCTAGATCTAGAGCGAGATCTAATTGTTCCTGACTTCTACAATCCCTAACCCTCATCCTAGCGAAACTGTGTCCTTCACCTTTCTCCCCGCATTCCCCTCCATTTTGTGATCTCTTCGATTGGAGATCTCTACAATTAAAACTCACTCTTAACTCTAATAATGATCAGAAAAGTAAAAAAAAAAAAAAGAAAGAGAAGATTAAAAAACAAAACAAAAAACAAACAAAAAAACAACAGAAGAAGTAGATAAAAAAAAAGCGGGAGATGAAAGCGGAAGAGAAGAAAGCAAACGAAGTCTGAAGTGCAGGCAGGTGTGCCAGATTTTTTTATGCGCATTGGCCAAAAATAAAATAAAACAAAACCAAAAAAAAAAAAAAAAAAAAAATCAAACTCATTACAAAGGAGCTGCCTATTAAGTGGTCTTCAGAAGTCTGCCTAGCCTCCCCCAGAGACGTGCTACAGAGATGTGCATACATGTGTTAAACAAGACTGTGATATTATCTGGCAGTTGTATCTTGCTTATCAGACATGCTTGCTTCTATATAAATTTGCACGTGAATATCGTAATGGGATATTCCGCTCGTTTCGTCTTGAACCCCGACGTAATGACGACTTTAATCAATGAAGTAACATATTAGAGCTAATAAAGAGGGAAACAATATTAAAGCATGTCTGTTATTAACGGTAATGAGGCCGAGTGGAGAAGCGCTTGTCTTCGGAACTGACGATCTCGGTTTCGAATCTCGGTGATTTTGAATTTCGGGATTTTTTTAAAACACCCCTGTGTCGATCCACCTAACATTGGCCATTCAATGTAAAGCGATAAAATAACATCTCGCGAAATGGCAAACAATTTCTCTGATTGGCCGATTTCTAGCATTGGCCGAAACATAAATCTAAACGCAATCACGTCCACAGCAAGGACAACATTATGCACAGAATGTAGTGGGCAAAAGGCAAATTTAAAGAAGAAAATCTTGTCCTTCGCCAGTTTGGGAAGTAATAAAGGGATGTAATAGAACTCATTCAATTATCGTTTTTACAATAGGCTTTAATTTTCCATTTTTACAAAGTTCACGCTGTCTGTCTGGGTGGAATATTTTGCAGGCTATTTTCTCTCTCTTCCCATCTCTGGATCTAGTTGAAACTTTGCACTATCATTCAATGTCACTGGTAGATGTTCTAGTATTAAAAAATAACCAGTAAATAAATTAATTAGCCGTTATTAATTAATTTAGTTTAATATTAAGAATGTACTAAGCTTAGCCATCTGTAGAGAATTAGGTCGTACACTTAATATTTTAAAGTAAATTTAAAGTAACTATAGACTATTAAACAACCTTTTCTAAAAAAAAAACTTTTAAAAAGGCGACAGGGAAACTTTATCCCAGATTATTTCCAGTTGCTCCACCAATTGTTCCGCAAAGGTGCTTGAACAATTGCTCACTGAGCTTAAAATAAACCTGAAAGCTACTCGACACTATCCCAATATAGTGTTTCCAATCTCACAACTGTATAATTGTTAGTATCAATCTATTAGCAATTAATCAATTAATTTATTCATAATAATTGATACACTTTTACTCAGCTTTTTTTTTTTGGTTATGTTATTTATGATTTTTTGGCTGCCAGTTTGTTTGCTTTTTTTATTCTTTTTCAAAATGTATATATCCTAAGCCAGGGTCTCCTATGGGGCGAAGTTTTATGCAACTGGTGTGGTTCGAGAATAGACGAAAGTCACAGTCACGTTAATATTATTTTGTATTAGTATTGTTTTTATTCATAATATAGTGATCTCTTTATAGGATCGCGAACAATGTTGCATTAGATGCATTGCACAATAAAAGGGTAGGACCATAAAATTATTTGAAACTTTCTTTTTAAACAATTTCTTGGTCTGTTAATTATGAATTTTTTTTATTACACAATAGTCACAATAATTTATTGGATCGGTTTTCTATTTGGTTTGAAGTGATAATGATTAAATCTTGATGTTTACAATTAGTATATTAAGCCATGAACTAAATAACAAGTGGTCTAGTAAGACTTATGTCCTCTTGGGGGTCTCGGGTTTGAGTTCAAGTGTAGACTGGCATTTTTATTTTCGGGATCTTAAGGACACCTCTAAGTCCACCCAGTTCTAATGGGTACTTGACATTAGTTCGGGAAAAGAATGGCGTTTGGTCGATGTGCTGGCCACATGACACCCTCGTTAACCTTGGGCCACGGAAACAAATTACAACAGGCCATCAGATCGCAAGATCGCATAGCTTTCATTGAAACCTTCTGTAAAAAAGAACAAGCAATAGAAAATAAAATACTTTTTTAAATCAAAGCCTTTCAAAGGGAAAGAACCGCTTATAACTGCCATTAACTGAAAATTACAGGGTTGAGCTCCCTTTTTTTAATATTAAAACAAAATTAATGAATTAGTACTAAATGATTGACTAATTTGTAAATTTTTGGATTGATTCGTGTATTGCTATCGACTATGAATAATTATGGAAAATTTCAGTTTGATCCGAGAATGGGAAGTGGGAGAAAAAAACGTGTCAAAACAAAATAAAGGGATTAAATCCATATAAACATCCACATCTCTTAATAAGTAGCATCTATTCCATTTATTTCGATATCAAACAAAATAATAAATCACCAACACATAATTAACTAATGGGTTGACTTTTTTATCATTTTGATTCGTGTCTTGTCAAGTTCAATGAATAATTGTGCAAAGTTTTAACTGTATAAGAGAATGGAAAATGAGAGTAACAAAAATATATTCAAACTTTTACCAGGCAGACAGAAAGACAGAGTAAGGGGATATAACTTTGAGAAAATTGGAATTTGACCTTGAATTCATATCCATGACAAAGAGCAAGGTTACGCCGGGAAAAAAAATATTCAGTTCTCCATGTCTGCTCAAAACACATGGTCGTAAAAAATTATCATTAAATAGAATATCCGATAAAAACCAGCGTAAACAAAAGAAAGGAAAAGAAAAAAGAGATAGAGTGAAAGAAAGAAATAGAGAAAAAAAAAAGAGAATGAAAAGGATGAAGAAAGAAAGAAAGAGTGAGAGAGAGAGAGAGGGACGGAGCTAGAACAAGGTCAGTGAGATCACGAAACAATGATCTTGATTGAGGCTACAACACGAGACACTGAATGCGAAAGAGAAATGTATTGAGAACGTGTGAGTATGTGTGTGTTTGAGAGAGAGAGAGAGAGTGAGTGAGAGAGAGTGAGAGAGAGAGTGAGAGAGAGAGTGAGAGAGGGAGTGAGAGAGAGAGAGTGTGTTTGAGAGAGAGTGAGAGAGAGAGAGCGTGAGAGAGAGCGTGAGAGAGAGAGAGTGAGAGAGAGAGTGAGAGAAAGAGAGAGAGACAGTGAGAGAGAGAGTGTGTTTGAGAGAAAGTGAGAAAGAGAGAGTGTGTTTGAGAGAAAGTGAGAGAGAGAGTGAGAGAGAGTGTGTATGAGAGAAAGTGAGAGAGAGAGAGTAAAAGAGAGTGAGTGAGAGAGAGAGAGAGAGTGAGTGAGAGAGAGGCTTTGGTTCCGGAATTTACGATAGTATTGATGTGACTGCATCATTTCCCACAATACTTTTCAACCAAAGCAAACAGCCAAACATTCGACCAGCATATTTTGTTTTTCCAGCTCTTGTAACAAAACGGGAATTTCAAAAACAAAATGGGGGACGGGGAAGATTTACCTGACTTGACTGATTGACTTTTGACCTCGATAGTAACATGAGTGTAAGTAGGACTGATTCTTAGATCACAATCGAAGCAGATGTCTAAGTGTGACCTCATCAGATCTAATTAAAAGCGGGGAAAAAAATGCAAGATAACATATGTCTAGTGAGACCTCAAATTGCTGTCGAAATTACGCTCATGAGTGAGCATCCAAATATTTTTTAACAAAATACTTCTTTGAAAAATATCTTTAATAGAAAAGAACCGCTTAGATCGAAAGAAAAGAAAAGAAAAGATCGATATCCCTTATTATATATATATAACACAATTAATTAATTCCCACTAATTTATTTTCTAATCGAACAATGTCTTGTTTTCGACAATGAATAATTGTACAAAACTTCAAGTTGATCCGAGAAGCGGAAGAAATATCGTGCACAAGATTTAAATTAGACAGACTCGACAGTCAGCGGATGTAAGCTTTGTAAAAGCTTTGTAAAAATGTATAAAAATAATTCCAAATGAAAGAAAATAAGGAGGGGGGAGGCATGACGGAGTACGTGTCTAGATTCTGATGTAACCACGTGTAGGACTATTAGGTTATAAATAGGGGTGAAAAGCAGATGATTTTTAATTCGTTTGCTTTTGTAGCACTAGTGCTTTGTGGCAAAACGAATAAAATTGTTAAATTTTTGTTGGAGTTGAGGCCGGAGGCCGAGAGTCAGAAGGATGTGCGTTTAGTGTTGATTTACAATGAGTTGTATATTGTTTGAATAGTTCAAGCTTTTAAAACCCAACGGCGGTGTAACCACGGGGGGGGGGGGGAGAAGGGGGGGGACTCGATAGCATGAGAAAATTATTGTATTACTGACGTGTTAAGTAAGTCCTAAATAAATCCTACATTCCTACAAAGATCTTCACCAAGCAGAAAAAAGCGAGAAAAGCAAAAGAGGATATGACTCTATGGTATGACAGGGTTAGCGAGCCTATCTCAGCAGACGACAAAAAAAACGGCTTGCCTGGAGTTGTGAAAGTACGTTGCCCCAAATAAGGTATCAGTGTAAGTGCATTTGGACGATTGCCAGTGAAATGCAAACAGGAAGCTGTATAAAATTGTATTAGCTTCCGGTTTCTACACAGAAGAGTCATTTCATGAAAGGGAGATAATTCTTGAACTTATGGTTTAAAAAATATCAATATTTAAACATATAACGTCTGCATGTTGTCATATGTATTTAACTCTCAATTCCATAGTAACAACTAGGAACTTTGTCGATGACCAATACATGAGCACATCTGCTAATCATGGTACACAGGCACAGAGTACAATACGGGCATCAATAGGACAAACGAAACTGATTTTTGCACTCGGATAATTTGTCTATTTTTATTTGTATTTTGCTAACATTGATAATTGCACTGAGGAATGTAATACATAAGAAGCCCCCCCCCCCCCCCCCCAATATATCAGTTTCATATAAATCTGGGGGGGGGGGGGGGAATTTATACCGTCTCCATTTTTTTATGACTAAACATGTTTTTAAAAATACATACATCTTTTTTTTTTTTAATCTTAAAATTAATAGTTTTTAGACTAGCCGGAGACTGTAAAGCAACTAGCCTTGCATTCTGGGTGATGGACCACCGCGTTGTCACGTGACTGGGGTTTTAATCCGAATGTTATTGTTAACGCAATCGGGAAACACGAGAATAATGAGCTGCAGAAAAGTACACTGACGCGATTCAACACACACACACACACACATATATACACTTTTAAAGTTTAATGATTTGCAGGCGATTAGCACGCGCGCTCAGGAAGAAATCTCATACTCTCCAAGAAAAATTTTTTTTTCTTTCATAAGAATCGCATACACGTGAGACTGACCTCTCTGAAACTCATTTTCCTGTAATTACCATGTTCGTTTTAAACGGTTTAAAGTTTCGTCTGCCTGACCGTCCAGTTAGCATTTTGAACTCACATCAAGATGGTCCCTAGATCGAAATCCGCTGGCAGGCCACCCACGTCGTTCTGAAGAGGTGTCGCTGTTTGACGTAATGACATTACTAAAACTACGTCTGACATTTCTGACTACAGTATTGATAAGATCGATAAGATTGTGGTATTCTATCATTGCTGGTCATGTCAAGATCATATTGGATACCTTTTTGAAATTGTTTGTACTTATTAAATTTCTCATTTATTCTTTTTTTTTTCTAAAGTATATGAAGTAAAGGAAATGTTGTATTATTGATTTTAAATGTCAAGTAATCAATGTTCGAATGTTGCTTAATGTCTCGCATAATTGGATATTATAATTTAAAACTAATGCAATTCAGTATTCGATACAAGTACGGTTAATATGAGTTGTTTTTTTTTCTTGCTAATTATTATTTCAAAACATGTTGCGGGCCGTATGAAACCTTTCCGCAGGTCATAGTTGGCCTATCGCTGGTCTAGGGAGTCCCTGGCTCTTATTCCCTCCGCAGACTATGCATAGAAGATGACATTGGGAATTCTTCCATTTGGCATGCTGATGACTTGTCCGAGTCAACATAGTATTCCCTGTTCCAGAAGAGCATAGATACTGTACTAGATCAAGTTTTTAAACAAACCGATTTAGGAACTATTTCGTCCAGTCGATCATGATGAAAAAAGATTAACAGTAGCAATAATATTGATCAACCGGCAGTATAGCATACGCCGCTATTTTGCAGGGCCGGCCTTAGGCCACTGCAACCTATGCGACCGTAGGGGGCCCCGCACTTGCATAGGACCCGATCGAATTCAAGGTTTATAAATTATTAAATTAAATTGATTATAACTTAAAACAGATTTCCCGCGCCCTCCTGTCGATTTACCAGAAGCTCCTGGAAATCTCCCGAAATTACAATATATACGAAAAAATCCTTAAAATATTCGGAAATATAGAGACCAAAATGGTCATTTTGGGATGTCATTCAATATGGAAAACGCCAATCCTACGCGCGATATATAAAAACGGCATAATGCATTAGCCGTAATTGA
This sequence comes from Biomphalaria pfeifferi, assembly GCA_030265305.1. Lineage (NCBI taxonomy): Eukaryota > Metazoa > Mollusca > Gastropoda > Planorbidae > Biomphalaria > Biomphalaria pfeifferi. Next base: position 1,125,815 of record JASAOG010000153.1, read on the forward strand.
GTAATCTGGTGAATGAAGCTTCTCGCGCCTCAAACTAATGAAGAATTACTTGAGGTCAACAATTATCAAAGATAGATTGAAACCCAAATACTTAAATTTCACTTATTATCCGCTGCCCTACCCTAACTTGGCTCCTCAAAATCCGTTTCCCATAGGGCCCCACATTGGTTAAGTCCGGCGCTGCTATTTAGTGTTTGTAAAATGTTTGTTTGTAAAATGTTTTACATGTTTCGGATGTTCCTTCAGAGTTGACTATAGTTTACTTCCTAGTCCAAACCTACCGCAGGACGAAGGGGGTCGGGAGGGGCAGGGTTTGACAGTCCAGCGCGCAGCCATCCGTAGCGAGCTGACAAAACGTGTTCTCCCCCTCCCCCCTCTCTTGTTTTTTTCGTGGAATGACTATCCGCAGAAATAAGAGAGTAATTTTTCTTTTACTTTTTGCTTCTCGTCCAAACTCTTGAGGGAAGAAGAGAATTATATATATAGACTCTTTTTCTTATCACTTGATGGAATAGCATTTACATTGGTAGGGTTCTTAAACGTGTTTGTCCCATGTAAAGGTGTTAGAAAAATGTTTTTATCCAGTGTCTCTGCGGTATGTTTTATTAGGCTTTTGATAATAAATTATGTTTAATACTTTTAGTTAGTTCCCCTTTTCTGACCTTTGCGATCTATAGAGCAGATGATGAAAAGTTTAATTCTGTGACCCACTGTTGGCAATGATGTCATTTGGCCCGTACAAAGACTAACCGCCGTTACTATTCCCCAACTAATTTTAGATGGACTCAGAGGCGCCCTAAAGATCCTGAAATTAAAAATCCCAATTTTTCACCAGGGTTTGAACCCTGGACACACTCGGTTCGAAGGCCAAGCGCTATACTACTCAGCCATTGCGCCTCTCTAATAATTGTGGAATTTCAAAAATATTTTGAGCACATTGTTTGTGAAATGAAATTGTCGAACAGTTCAAGGCAATAATGGACGTGGCTCGTGATCCCAAAAATATTGGTTGAACGGGCCTTGTTCCCAGAGGTCACGGAGAGGTAAAGAACTACACTACGCGTAAATCAACCTGACAACTTTCTTAATTGCAACGGAATCCTATATTTACCTCGCTTTCCAGTAGAACAGTCGCAACCCTAAGTCTGTCACACCCTCCCTACTTGCATGCGCCACAACCTTCGCCACTTTGACCCCAGCACCACTTGCTTCCCCCGAGGGATGAAATGTTTTACGAGCTTTATCCATTGCCGTGCGCACTGTTTCCTGTTGGGGTCGACAGTGAATGCAGTAGATGGGCAAAGAAATGAGGAGTGGGGGGGGGGGAGGGAGGTGGAAAAGGGGGGGAGGGACATAGAACTCATGCTGGGGGCGCTCGTGCTGTGCTTATTTACAACAGTGAGTTGCAGCGGCTGTAGAATTGATGCTACTAGTGTAGAGGCAACTGTTGTGCGTGAGTACCTGTTCTTGTGTTTACCCAATCCCACCATAGCCAACAGTGCTTTTCACTTGTAGCAAATTCGCGAAAAAAAAAATTTAATATTTCAATTAATACTTAAGTGGAGCAGTAAAGCCCTTGGTCATCTTACCAAGGGACCTAAGTTTAAATCCAGAATATGGATAGGGTTTTTATAAGTGTTTGTCCCAAGTAGCTTATTTTTTAATTCTCAGAAGTTCCAATGTTCACCTTGACTTGATTGGAGGAAAACGTAATTGCCATTGGGCTTTCAACATGGCGCCCTAGTTACTCGGCAAAATACATTAACACTGAAGATGGCAAACACTACATGAGAAAACCATACCATGCTCTTCTTGAAGATAAGTCTCTGTCTTCTAGCTTATGCATTGTTAGGCGCTTCCACGCTGATTGTTAAAATGTTTGACATGTTTCGGATGTTCCTTCAGAGCTTAAGACAATTAACTTACTAGTCCAAACCTCCAGCAGGACACTGTGGATGGGAGCGGGCAGGGTTTGAACCCGGGACCATCGATGAGTCCGAACGACAGTCCAGCGCGCAAACCGCACGACTCTTATGCAAATGGAGGTAACGCTTTATTGGCGAAATCAAATAACACAGGCGAAATGCCAACACTAGAAGTCAGTCGACACTGATACTGAATGTCGAACAAGAAGTTTACTAATAGCGAAGGACACCGTCCAATGTCGCCTAGCTAAATCTCTAAGTTAAAAAAAAAAACTGCCTCTCTCTAAAATCTTTTTCTCTTTTTGACTAGTCTCTAAAGTTTTATCTTTCTCAATGCTCTATGATCCTATCATTTGTCTGGACTATTCTGGAAAAAGGACAAAAAAAAGGGGGGGGGGGTGGATAAAGGGAAATGTGGGTGAATGTTACCGTGATCGCTTTTTTTTTTTTAAATTGTACGACTTGAATTCAAAACAGGGCTCAAGCCTCCTCAAGAGGACTAGTTTAACTTATACCACAAGATCTATCAAGAAGTACGATAATTAATTACGAATAGTTAATTTATTAACTAGTTAATTTTTTTTTTTTTTATTCTTGTTTTGTCAAGTGCCTGAAATAATTGTTAAAATTTCAACTTGATCCGAGATTGGGTGTGGGAGATATATCGTGTACAATCTTTGGACCAGACAAACAGACAGACAGAGTGAATTGATATAAGCTTTGTCAAAGTTACTTTCAGCTGCAAGCTAAAGAGCACAACTTTTTATTCTCTATTGTGCAACCCATCGCACAAAAAGATCATTAAATGGTTAATAAATTACTTTGATTATAAATACTGCCGGGTACATAAAGAAACTTGCAATAGTAATGGATTAGCCTACAAGTCTGAAGATCTCCTATACATATTTATAATAATAATTATAGTCTTGCCTAAAGGTGAAGATCTACATATATTCTTACAGGTAATAGTTGTGATTGCAATAAGTAAAGGACTCAAAACAACTGAAATAACGAGACAATATGAACGATATTGTTCTTCTCTTCAATACTATACGTGAATAGAGCGCATTAACCAAACTAAAGAAACTGGCTTATTCTGGGCACACCTTAACTACCCCCACCTCTTCATGATGTGTTAGAGTTACCTGACGATGGGTGAAGCCAGGTGCTGAACAGACACACAGGGTATAGCCAGTTACTTCTGTTAGGTCGAGCTAGTTTTGAAATCATTAAGTCAAATGTCCTGAGGGTACTTCCCCTTCCCCCTTTTTTAAAAAGCTTTTTGTACTTACTCTTGAGGCCTATTCCTTCTTCCCAATTCCCCCCTATCTGTGTCTTTCTCTTTCTGTCTCTCTCCCTCTCTGTGTCTTTCTCTTTCTGTCTCTCTCCCTCTCTGTGTCTTTCTCTTTCTGTCTCTCTCCCTCTCTGTGTCTTTCTCGTTCTGTCTCTCTCCCTCTCTGTGTCTTTCTCTTTCTGTCTCTCTCCCTCTCTGTGTCTTTCTCTTTCTGTCTCTCTCCCTCTCTGTGTCTTTCTCTTTCTGTCTCTCTCCCTCTCTGTGTCTTTCTCTTTCTGTCTCTCTCCCTCTCTGTGTCTTTCTCGTTCTGTCTCTCTCCCTCTCTGTGTCTTTCTCTTTCTGTCTCTCTCCCTCTCTGTGTCTTTCTCGTTCTGTCTCTCTCCCTCTCTGTGTCTTTCTCTTTCTGTCTCTCTCCCTCTCTGTGTCTTTCTCGTTCTGTCTCTCTCCCTCTCTGTGTCTTTCTCTTTCTGTCTCTCTCCCTCTCTGTGTCTTTCTCGTTCTGTCTCTCTCCCTCTCTGTGTCTTTCTCTTTCTGTCTCTCTCCCTCTCTGTGTCTTTCTCGTTCTGTCTCTCTCCCTCTCTGTGTCTTTCTCGTTCTGTCTCTCTCCCTCTCTGTGTCTTTCTCTTTCTGTCTCTCTCCCTCTCTGTGTCTTTCTCGTTCTGTCTCTCTCCCTCTCTGTGTCTTTCTCGTTCTGTCTCTCTCCCTCTCTGTGTCTTTCTCGTTCTGTCTCTCTCCCTCTCTGTGTCTTTCTCGTTCTGTCTCTCTTTCTTTCTCTCTTCATGACTTTCATCTCTTTTTCTTACCTGATCAAGTACCTATACCCTGACATACGCCGAAGTAACTTGATGACAAGCTTGTAACTATGAGTACTCATACACACAAAAAACAGATTCATTCAAACACACATGCTCACATTGAGTCATACACTCAGTCACTTAACAACACATTCATACTCACTCTCCACACAAGAACACTCAAACATACAGAAACAATCAGACTTGTAGACACTCTGAGACAATATTCACATACGTTCGAACCTACACTTATACTTTCAAACACACATACTTGGCATGCTACTACATACATTCATATATATATATATATATATACCATTACAGACACTCACACCCATACACTCACACACACTAAGAATCACTCACAAAACATTTAGAATAACTTATACACACATACAAATTAAGAATCCCTCTCAAACACTAACATACACTATTAATTTCCACAAAATCACAAACGCACTAAAAACACTGACACACATTTAGAATTACTTATACACACACACACACACTTGAAATCACATACAGCACACGAAGAATCACTCAAACACACTAAAAATCACTTACAGACACTAAGAATCAATTACACACATTAAGAAAAACACACTAAGAATCACTTACACACTACATTCAATTTTACTCTGACCCATTCAATGACACGGATCCTCTCGGGAGGAGGGGGAAAGAACTCACCAATGCCTTCTTCATCAGATCCTCCATTTCTTTCGTGGGGTTACGGTCCTTCACCATTGTAGTGCTGACCAATCTGAACACTTTGCTATGACGACCGTGTAGGTGTTAAAGAAAATGACCCTCCATAGAATTCCCCATCGTAGTGATCATCCTTTGATACACCGTCCCAACATAATGAAAGACCATACATGGCATTGTAAGACCACATTAAAACACGCACACATTTTACATACACTAGTAAATGAGAACAAATATCTACACTGTAATAATCCACCTATGTTTCTGAACTAATGACATTACAGCTTGGAAACTCGTAAGAGATAGAAACTGCTTATTAGAAAAGAAAATTAACTGTTTAATCCATTTAAAATGCATGTATCCAGACATGTAAAGAAAACATACAATGTAGTGACGAATATCCTATAACCGCAAAGAAGCTGAGGAAATATCGCCAGCTTAACCTCACAGAGACGTTTCACAATTCACTTTATCCGTAAATATGGATAATTATTGGGTATTCCCGCTGAACACATATAACAACAGCGCGATTACACCGAATATTTATTTTTTCTTCTTTCCTCACTTCCTACACCAAGCTTTTTACGATAACCTACACAACAAGCACATTTCATACGCCTATCTCGTGCACACAATAATCGGTTCATTAAATGGTCCAAAGGTAATTTAGCTATCCGCATAAATACAGCTCTCTCTAAATAACGAGCAAAGAAAAGCCTTATTCTCGGTTTCCCTCTGACAAGAAGATGAGCACAGAAGAGAGAAATCCTTCAGGCTTGGCCCCCGCTAATTACGCTCCAAGCGGGAGGGCGCCTCACGTGGGAAGCGGAACAGAGTTCCTCCCTCACTCACACACACACTCACACAAACAAGTGTGGACGCGTAGATATATCCCGCAATAGTACAATGAGTAAATAATGGATTAGCCCAATGCACGCGCGGTGGTGGCGTCGGTGGCGCCTCTCCATTCTCTCCTCTTCATTCTAGCACTCACGGGGGCATGTTGTCTTGACTATCTTACCTTAGAGCTCGCCAGACGTTTTTGTTTTTTTTTAAGGAGGACGCGGTATTTTAGAGGATAAAGATTCTATATAATACGCGTCTGACCTCTTCACCTAGAGTTTAGAATCAAACCAACCTACTCATGTGCTCGCTCCTTACTCTTAGAGGTACTCACTGTCATGCGCGCACACACACACACACCTGACTCGAGGAAGACAACAGGAAAAAAAGAACAAGAGAAAAGAAAAACTTAGAGGTACGAATAACGAGAAGGGTCGCGAGAGCGACCAGAAGAAAAAAAAAGGCTGTCAAAGAAAAATGTGGGAAAGGGGAGAGTACTCACAATGACTAACGTACGAGAAGCAGACGTGACGATTACAGTTTGGTACTATAAGTACAAAATAGAAAGTCTGGAAGAGGGGGGGGGGGTAGGGAGTGAGAGTAGATGCAAGGGAGTCGTTAAGAGAAAGCAACGAAGTAGATAGCATGCCACGCAGACTCTTGCAGTGACATCTTAGGGCTGACACAGGGATAGTGATTTGAAAGGAGCAGGGGGAGGGGGGTTCAGGATTGTGTGAGATTACAAGACACAGTAATAGACAGACAGAGACAGTTTACACCTGGACAGATATAAGAGATAGTATGATAGACAGACAAAGATAGTTTCCATCCGAAAAGAAACAGAAGCCTCAGCATTCAGAAGGAGACTCGTGCTACACGGTTCATCGTGTTAAGTTGGACAATATGGAGGCTACCACAAAAGAAAAAGAACAGACATACACATACAAAGAGATATAAATCAGAAGAGAAATCAATTTACAAGTTGTTGTTTTTATTTAGTGTTTGTGTGTGTGTGTAATTTTTTAAAATACAATTTAATACAAATTAGCAATTAAATTCTACATTCTAAAGCTCGACTTGGTGTAGATGTATAAATAGTCTGATTCTTTCATCTGGAATGGGTACCTCTACTTCCTTTACTTTTTTATTTGTTTACAATACCGCCTATTTAAGTCAGAACTTCATGAAACCTGGAAGCTGGAACTGCATGGACGCTAATATCAAAGACGGTTCAAACGATTTTTCTTGGCAACACGGCGAAATTCTAGTTAGACCGTTTTCATTTTAAAATTAAACTATGAAACAAATTTAAATTTGGATATAAATTCGAGTAAAAAAAATCTAGCGTTGTCCGACGAAGTGTAAAACTTAGTTATTTATTGAATTTTTAAAGTTGCTTCAAGTTTATTGATAGGAGTATCAAAGCTTTGCTTATATTGTTACTTAAATCTATTAGATTGCGTTTAGAGTAGAGATCTAGAAGTAGGTCTAGGACAAGGAAAGGAGTAAGCTTCTACTGAAACAAACTGTCTTCTACTGAAACAAACTGTCTTCTACTGAAACAAACTGTCTTCTACTGAAACAAACTGTCTTCTACTGAAACAACTGTCTTCTACTAAAACAAACTGTCTTCTACTAAAACAACTGTCTTCTACTGAAACAAACTGTCTTCTACTAAAACAACTGTCTTCTACTGAAACAAACTGTCTTCTACTGAAACAACTGTCTTCTACTAAAACAAACTGTCTTCTACTAAAACAACTGTCTTCTACTGAAACAAACTGTCTTCTACTAAAACAACTGTCTTCTACTGAAACAAACTGTCTTCTACTAAAACAACTGTCTTCTACTGAAACAAACTGTCTTCTACTAAAACAACTGTCTTCTACTTGTACTCCTCTTGTCTTTATTCTTCTTTTTATTCAAAACGCTCTTCAGAATTCTTCCGAAAAGTTCTTGTGGGTTTTCTAACGCATGAAATAAACGAAAGCTATGTTGTAGCTTAAAAAAAAAGTTATTTCTGTTTCACGAGAGTTATAAATGAGCAGCTCTAAGTGGAGCATCTCACAAGTACATACAACAATTTCGCTGACAGAAAGATGCTTTAAAAACAAGAACATACTTTTGTAGAAGTCGATACTGTACAGACTTCAATTCTTCTAGCCTCTGAAGATTTAATAGATCCTAAGGGCACGCTAAACTTCTAGATATTTTCACATTTATTCCGCAAACATGTTCCGTGAAATATATTCAGGAGGCTCTTGAGAACTGTATGGCGTAATGCTCTGAGGTAACTGATGTTGGAAATAAATGTTAGGATATTTTATAGAAGTGGGTAGAGAATTTTACTTAAAAAGTAAATAGTTTGATGTTCTTTAGAAATAGATGTTTGTATATTTTTTAGAAGTGGATAGCGAAGTTTTCTTTAAAAGTAAATTTTTTGATGTTCTTTAGAAGTAGGTTGTGGGATGTTATTTAGAATTAGGTTTGGTTTTGATATATTTGTTAGAAGAAGCAAGTGCGGTGTTTATTAGAAGCGAGTGGCGGGGTAATATATTAAAAATCTATTTTTTAGAGACCCAAGTCCGGTTTGAAGAACCAAGTTAGAATTAAGATTTGTCTTGGTTTAGTATTAGAGTTAGTCTAGGTTTCGAGTAAATTGAGAATCGTTTATTTGGTTAGTACACAAGTTCAGTCTGGATTAGGATTAGTATTTGGATTATAGCCAGACTAAAGGTTAGGTATAGTTTGGTATTACGGTGACAGTTACAAAATGTATCTCTCAAAAAACTTTCACAAACTCGAGGGTACTAAAGTAAGTAAAGTTCCCTTTTAATTCGAGGGTTCTCAAACTTTTTAATATCCTCCCTTTAAAAAGTCTTAGTCTTCAGACAAAAACGCTCAAACCGAGAAAGTGTCATAACCTTTTTTTTTTGCCAGCGGTCTCAGTTGCCACAACTCGTCTGACTGGTCTGTTCATGTTTTCAAGGCTTTCTACATTATTTGAATACCAGCGATCTCCCAGTGTTTGGATCCATCGTAGTGACACTACAGGCCCACAGAGAGCCTTGTTTGGCTACAACACACCCTCTACATTTGGAACTCTCCTGTGCTTTTTGTCTCCCTTCCTGCACTTTGAGCTGTTGTGAATTTGTATCTGCATCCAGCAGCCACCTCGTAAAATATACTGCACCGCGACCTTAAGCTTCGGACTGGCAGACATAGCATTAATATTGAAGTGGACATTTATCTGCGATGAAGCGACAGGGTGGGACTTTCTTGTGCAAAAATAAAAAAAAGTGTTTTTTTAAACGATGTGAAATTCGCGCGCTTTTATGGCTCATGAATAACCAACGTTGTTTAGTGGGGGCTTACTTGAGACGATTTCTGCAACTTTTTGGTGTATCCAGTATATAGAATATATGAAATATTGAAAGACCATACATTTTATAAGGAAACAGCAACTTATTGATTTGCACTTAGAACTCTGGATGATCCTTTTTTTTTTTGCTTTTATACAAAGTAATTTGTAATAGTTGGCAACAAGGATTTTTCAGTAGAGCGTCATAGGCATTGCTTGTTCAACTATTGTTCAAGATGTCTCTTAATCTGTATCTTTTCATGTACCGTTAGACTCTTCACCTTACCTTATATTGACCCCACATTTTAGATATTATTTTTAATATAAAAAGGGGTGATATATCTTTCAATATTTAGAGATGTGGCAGCGATTGAAAGGGGCTTTCCCTACTCTCCACACACACAGTATAAGCTTTAATTTTACAAAATAATTTTTTTTTATTTTACTTATTCTAATTTGATTTTGCTACTTTGGTGTTTTTGTCATAAATCACTTGGTTACGACTTGTTGTGATTGTTATAAATCTGCTAGCTTTAACCTGATGAGCATATAAAAAATCGGCTACCTTCGACCCGATACACTTATTGTCGGTTGGGCTAGTCTTCCTTCTGACAGTCTATATGCTCCAATGATATTTCTTTTTAAATACATCCTTGATCTAAACAAAGTAAAGGCTCCATGAGCCAACTATGACATTGAAAATAAAAAAAAAAACTATTCTTGAAATTCATTGGAGCACTTGTATGATAATATAGTTTCTAGGGCTAGGGAGTACCCGTGAAAATTCCTTTATGGTCCCTCATGAGGGCTGTGCCTCCGTTTTGTGCAGCTCTCGTCGCTTCCTCGTTACTTTGACAATAAGATTGTAATCGCGAAGCATGCAACTCGTTAGCATAAACGAAGATGATTGTAAGATTTTTTTTCTTTTTGTGTATTATCTCCCTTTCTACTTTCCCTGCGACAATTATAGAAGCAGTGAGAGGGAAAATAGTGTTGGGAGTTTTGTTGTTGTTTTGTTTTTTTTTGGGAGGGGGGAGGGGGGGTTAAAACGTGTTTTTTTTTTCTTGTTTTTTTTTTTCAAGCTAGCTATTGACATACACTATGAAAATCAATTAAGTTGGTAAGAAAAGAGAACAGAAAAGAAGAAAAAAAGAACCACACCATTACTAGTGGAGTATACGGAGCGGTACTAGCTCGTTGAAAACTGAGGGGAAAGTTTAAGAAACGACTAGGTCCAGGACGAGAGGAAACCTCTATTAGTTCTACCTGGGGAGGGAAAAAAATGCAACAGCTGGCAATAAGCACAGGTAAAATATAACAAGGCATTTGTTTTTTTGGGGAGGGGCGCCGAAGGTAACCGGGGGGGGGGGGGGGGGAGACAGGTCTGCTTGAGCTTCTGCTGCTCACCAAATGGACGATTTGTGTGTGTGTGTGTGCTCACATTGCAGACTGGCAAGATTTCGTTATAAGGTACACTTAGGGATCAATGATTGTGATTTCTGGGTATTGGGTATTTATTTAGCTCATTCTAGTTCTTCTTCCTCCAAGACACAGTAGTCGTACAAGTGTGCAAGAAGCCTAAAACTTATCAGTGACATATTTAAGAACTAGCTGAAGTCCTCAAACAGAAGTCTAGTCAAACATTGATATAAAGAGATCACCTTAGTCAGGTCACTGTGTCCTTGGTTCAATATAACTACTTGAAGTGAACTTAATTTGTTCAAAAAAACACGCGAAATAAAAAAAATATAAGGAAAAGAACAGTGAATTTAAGGCCATCTGTCAATACTGTAGGATTTATCACATTCTGGTACTTAGGAGTGTCTTTACGAGCCCCGAGGACCTCGCGATATGACCGTAAAGTTAAATTTAAGTTGTTTTTGTTTTTCGACATTAGTCAGCAGGTCATAGTGGGTCCGATAGCTCACCATATAGTCCATTTAAGAAACAAGATAAAATGGAATTTTCTTTTATTCAATAGTTTATAGGACTTTTCTCAAGTATTAAATGTGTTTAATGTATTAATTTATCTATAAAAAAAATTGTGCATGCTCTCACATGCTCATGTAAGCTTGTATTTCGGAATATATGTTTAGGTGCATATATAACTGTGTATGTCCTTAGCCATCACAGTGTACCGATGTTTACAATCAACAGATTAACATCCCCCAGTACGACCTCTAGCGCGGATGTTATCAGAACAGTGGAGCCTTAATAACGAAGAGATGGTCTGGGGAAGTGATGGGCAGGGGAAGTGATAGGCTGGGTGCATGTAGAATGTAGAGCATCTCGGCGCACCCCAACCCCTCTCTCCCAAAAGACAATAAACTAATCGGGCTTTAACAAATGGTTTTGTGGGGCAGGGGAGTGGGCTGCTTTTTCTTCATCATGTTTTGATTACACCAGAGACAACCCTGTGTCTGCCAGTGTTTGGAAAAAGTTCTGTTGTTAGATACACGATCTTAATCTTAAAGGACTCTTTTGGATATACAGGTTTGCGGAGATTCTGCAAAAAAAAAGGAGTAATCGATTTCTCTTTTATTAATATAAGCAAGAATCATTAAACAATAACAATATAATAATGTGTCTATAATGCCGTTAGTTCTTTTTCTTTGAAGTGTAACAACTCGCTAGTGGTATGGCATAATACCTGACCACAATAACAACTAATACAAATGATTTTTTTTAAAATCAAACCAAGGTTGGTTTTTTTTTCTAAATTACTTTTAGTGGGCAGGAGTTCAAATATATTGTTATTCGTTACATAAATCTTTTGTTTACCTTGACTGGTCTATGTCATGCCAACATAAAGTGATGATTTTAAGTTCATTGAATTTACTGACTCCATGTTAGTGATCGGAAGCTCCTATATTATTTGATGAAAAATAAAATAACTTTAGGTCCTTCCAGAGTCTATATTCGTTAGGGGGGAACCCTCAATTCATTAACAGAGTAAAGTTCCCGTTTCAGACCTTGCGATCTATAGGGCAGTTGATGTTCAGGTCATCTGTTTCTTTAGCCAACGGTTAACGAGCAGGGTGTCATGTGGCCAGCACAACGACCAACCATCCTACATCGGTGGTTCTCGAACTGTCTTCCGCTGCCCCCCCCCAGGGGTCCTAGAGACGATCGTAAGGGTCCCTCAGAAAAACGAAAATTGTATACGCAACAATTAAAATGACTGTTTTGCTAAAGACCAGTTTATCCGATAAGATAATTTGAATAATAATCTATTCGCCCCTCACTACTTTTTAATAGGTCTATTAAGAATTATTCTTTGACGCCCTAAGACAAAGATTTGAAGACATCCTTCAATAGGATACTCCCGACTGGGTGTTGAACCCTCTTCTACGTAATCAAGTTCAGATCCCAATCACAGATGAATCCATACTAAGGCAGGAGCAACTTATTGAAATATTCACACACAAAGAACTTAGTAATGTTTGAACAAGGATACCACAAATTCTGGACACAAAAACAGATTCCAGGAACCTCATCGTAAATAAAATAAACCGACTGGAACTGTGTGCTCGTTAAGAGTTGCGGTCGCTACTCAAAACTATGGAGCTGGACAGAAATGTAGTCATTAAATCTATTCAACTTCATCCAAGTCATTAAATTTTAACAAATTTTTTTTTGAAATAAAAGTTTTAATCTCAATAAACAACCCTACGACAAATTGATATTCTTAAACTTAAGTAACTTATGTGCTAACATTTATGTAGCTTTTGCACACATGGGTCCGTGGTCAAGCTTTTAGGGATCCCAGGGTCAAAAACGTTTGACTATGATTGTCATTGGTCAGGGCTGCCAGAACGTTTCAGCCTAGAGGGGGGGGGGCCTATATATTTCTGACAAATTTGTCATGGGCTGCATCCAATCTTCTATGGCTTCAATATACACTGTGGGCAAAAATTTCGAAGGTCGAATACCACCGCGTCGCGGACCGGATATAGCCAGCAGGCTAAAGTTTGGGCTTCACTGTCGAAAGGGAAACTTAAAAAGCACGTGATAGAGACAAGGAAATTGTGTTGGGTTTTTTTTTTCCTCATAAACGAGTAAAATTATTAATAAGAGTATTAAGTTAGGGTTTCTTGGCACATACCAACGCACACACACACACACGCATGAGATTGACATGTTTAAACAACACACACACAGATCACACACGCGCACACATAGCCATGCACCTAATAATCTCGTTAGAATTATCTCCCCTAGTGCCAATAATCTATGTTTACGGACAAAAGAATCATTTCGCCATGCCCCTGGGTGAGCTAATAGCTGCCAACAAATGTATACTCACACCCACTGACAGAGGCACACGCGTGCTGGCACATTGGTGTTCTGCATCGAACTAATTGAGATACGAGGCGGCAGCGTGGTAGAAGACTGGATGCCAAGTCGAAAGTCCTGGGTCGGAAATCTAAGAAGATATAATCAAAGTGTTGAAAAAAAGACTTCACTTTCTTTGTCCCACGTAGTTAAAATCCCAGAATACCCAGATTGCCCCTGCAGGTAATGCTCATCTTCGATCACGAGTTCGTGAAAAAATTGTGGAGAAAAATATAAGAGGGAGCTAGGCGAGTCGCGTAACCACGTAATCCTGGGATCATTTTTTGGAGGACTTGGTAGCTTCTAGTCCGAGCTCCGAGTCCTTCTAGGAGTTTATCAATGTCTACAATACTTTATTTCCCATTCTTCTGTCTGTACTCTGTACTATCATCAAACAATAGTACTGATGACTGTATGTTACATGCCATGTTTATTCATTCATTTATTACAGCCCTGAAGCTTCAAACTTCATTTATTTTTTTAAAACCTGTAAAGTGGATCTCAACTCATCAACTGTTTGCAAAAGGTGCCCACTCAAAGTTACCTACTCTGGGGGATTTGAACAGGGCCCTCATAAATAGTCTCAAAACCATTAGTTTCGCCTCTAAGCCAAAATTCTTTAAGCTAATAGTCTTAAGCAAATGTGATAGAAGCCAATGTTCTCAAAGCGAACGGCCCTAGAGACAGTGATTCGTACGAAGCACGTACTATGAAAGTACTATCAAGGGGTTTGCATATAAAAACAGAAATGAAAAAAAAATGGATACGGTTGGAAAAAGTGGAAGATAAAAAAAAAGCGTAAGCCAGAAGAAATCAGATTATAGAGCTAAGGCCGCGGTTAGTGCCAGGTACGTCTATCTGTACCATCTAAGCTTTCTTCTGACTTTATCCAAAGTAAAAAAAAAAAAAATAATTTGTTATTGTCAAGATAAACCTTATTCTCTGCTAGTCTATACAGTGTGTGTGTGTGAAAGTGTTTGTGTGTTAGGATTGTGGGTGTGAGTGGGGTCTCTATACCTGAGTGTACTAGTGAAGGCTAGGTTTTTGGTGGATGGATGGTCAGACCAGAACGTCAGATTAAAAAACAAAATACTCGGATCATTCTATCTTGAAGCCATATGTTCAGGAAAAAAGCAGACATGATTTAATGCACAATTGAAGAAAACAATGGATAAATTACAGACGATGTATCTTAAAGTTGATCAAAAACATCTTTTTTCAATAAAATAACAGCAAAAAATCCTGTTCAAAGTAAATGTAGTTTTTAAGAAATATATTAGTAACCAACTTTTTTTTCTTTTGACTAGCTTATACTAAAGTGCCCTGCAGGGAATAGTAATAGGGAAAAGTAGAAGAGGCAGACAGAGAAAGCCAAGGTGAGACAACATTAATGCATTGACCGGCCTATCTTTGAATGAGATTCTAGTCAATGCAAAAGACAGTAATAGAACATACGGCCGACAGATCACATGTGGAGCCCCAACGGTCCAACACATTAAGCGATAGATGGTGGAGAAGGTGTGCTTACACTGACTCATCACGTGTTTATTCTGTTTGAAAGACAGGACGAGATAAACTTGTGACATATGCAGGTTCGGAGGTGCCTTGATTATAGTTCAAACACCTTAATCAATGAAGTAACAAAGTGCGTATATGCTTTTATAGAGTTTAATTTTTTTAAACTCAAGCTTGAAATAATAAATGTATGTACAAAGATATATAAAGCAGATAGAGGATACAGTAATAATGATCAATAAAAATAGTAACTATTTACTTTCAAACTAGTGACTTCTAAGTCTAACTTTATATATATATATATATATATATATATATATATATATATATATATATATATATATATATATATATATATATATATATATATATCTGTCGTCCCAAGCTACTACTCCTTTTGATCTTTCCTAATAACAATCTAGAACCGTGACACCTCTCAATACTTTTGACCTTTTTACATTTAATTTCTTTCGTCTGTTGTTTGTAAGTTAACCTACGTTAGTTATATTTCACTGCTGTAGCCTTGAGCTAAGTTTTAATCGGCGTCTCTCTGGTATCTAAGTGTGATAACGCGTGACCTAATTTGAGATGGGTAAACTGTCCTCATTTTCTTAACAATGAGGTGTCACCAGGGACGTGACACCAACTAACACAGTATATTTCTATTTGACCAGGTTACCACTGACTCGGTATCAACTAGCACAGTGTACTTCTATTTGACCAGTTAAACACTGGCTAGCACAGCGTACTTCTATTTGACCAGTTTAACACTGACTAGCACAACGTACTTCGATTTGACCAGTTTAACACTGGCTAGCACAGCGTACTTCTATTTGCCCAATTTACCACTGACTCGGTATCAACTAGCACAGCGTACTTCTATTTGACCAGTTTAAGACTGGCTAGCACAGCGTACTTCTATTTGACCAGTTTAAGACTGGCTAGCACAGCGTACTTCTATTTGACCAGTTTAAGACTGGCTAGCACAGCGTACTTCTCATTTCTGCCTATGATTCCTTCCGGGGCTTAGGCCACCACCCAGCTTCCAACAGGCGTCTCGGTTCTGGGCGAGTCTCTCCAACTGCACTAACGTCTTGCCTATCTTATGGGCATCTGCTTTCAAATCGTGACGCCATGTATTCCTTGGCCGTCCCCTCTTCTTCTTTCCTTGGGGGTTCCAGGTTAGGGATTGCCTCTTTATATTGGATACAGGCAGGCGAAGATTATTATATACAATAATACCTCCTTTATAACCTGAAATTCGTTACCAATTTTTAAGTTCAGCGTCTCGCTAAAGATTTACCGAAGCATGTTCAAACCAATGTAACTTCTACAGAGCTATACAAAATATAAACCTTATGTTGTTTGTTAAAATCGGTTAGTGTATATAATATAGAGAATTGTAGATATGTATAAAGATCTATGTGATTCCATTTTTTACGAGAGTATGTGTTTGACACAGTAAAGTCTGTAAGGCTCTTTTAAGAAAGTAAAAATATACCAATTACATTTACGGTACTTATAGTCATTCAAAGAGGCCCATTCGGTGAACCCATGGATCCATTCAGGTGCCTGCCCAACGGGAAATTGCCCAGTTGTCCATAGTGCCTGTCAGCCCCTGTCTCAAAGCAAACAGCTCAGTCAATGTATTAAAGACACAAGCCTCAAAGCAACTAGTGTCAAAGCAAATGGCTTCAAAACCAATAATCTCAAAGCAAACGATTCAGTTAATAGCCTCAAAGTCAATGTCTTAAAGACACTAGCCTCAAAGCAAAAGGCCTCGAAGAAAAAAGGTTTCAAAGCCAATAGTCTAAAAGCAAAAGACCTCAAAGCAAAAGATCTCAAAGCATCCTATGGATAAATCTGTGAAAAAAGGAAAGACATACTGGCCGAGGCTTGCAGACGGTATGCGTGTGATAAGGTGAGATGGAAGACCAAACGTTCTAAGAATGACGTCTCTAATGTCAAGGTCATTTCATCGCTAAGCCTGGCACATCGTTCTAAGGCTGTGGTTCTTGATTTTTCTGGGTGTTTTATTAGGACAGATTACGTGACTTTTCTAATAATCTGAAGGTTACGGTTTTATTCATTATATCTATTTATTTATATGGATTGATTTTATCTATCTATACTATCTATCTATAAGTATTGACATAATGACTACTAGACTTTTACAACACATTAGATTTAAAGAGCACTTTATTTCAAACAAAAACTAGTTTCTAAATTCTTTATAAATATTATGCATAATTTTACACCCTATTACGATTCTTTAAAAAAAAGTTCTTCATAGTTCATTCGATACTCCACATAGTTACGCCATACATATTGCTGATGTTAAAAACTATGCAAGAAAGATTTTTAAAACAATAAGTGATTTTAGTATTTAAGAATTTTTGGTTTTGATGCTATTGAACGGGACGTTGATTCGGACCATAAGCACTGGGGTCATTTTATTGAAATTATTTGTTATTCATTAAAAAAAAATCTTTTGGTGTATCCGGTGTACAGAATACAAAAGTGTATTTTTTTTCAATCCTGTAGCAAAATATATATGAATAAAGTAATTTTGCTTGCTGCAAAAAATAATTTCTATCATTTAGATGACAAATGTGATTTTTTGAAATGTTCAAACATTGACTTTATTTTATTTTATTTTTTTTGTATATAGATTCGAATTGTTTGTTCACGATACAGAGAACGTTTTAGGTTTAAAATAATAAAAGCCAAAAAAACAATGCTGTAGTAATACTATTTTTAACAACGCTCCGAATTAATAACATAAAAATAACCAGAACCTTCGAAGGCAAAGTGTGAAAGTTTCAAAAATAGTTATGTGCAATATTACAGACAAGACAGAAAGAAGAGTGGGTTTTATTTCAAAGCTCACTCTGTCTGTCTGTCTGTCTGGGTGGATTATCTTACACGTTGTTTCTCCCACTTGCCATTCTCGGATCAAGTTGAAACTTGTCACATTTAAACCCTTCTCAATGACAACACATGAATTGATTTTAAATAATAAACAATAAGTAAATCATTTGGTGGTTATTAATAAATTTTGCTTTATATAAAAAATGGGAAAAAACTTGCAATAATGAGATCAATGTGCAAAGCAAATATTGAAAGATACTTTGGACTGTTAACTTTATCTCGTAACTTTTTGAACATTCTATCTCGTAACTTTCTGAACATTCTATCTCGTAACTTTCTGAACATTCTATCTCGTAACTTTCTGAACATTCTATCTCGTAACTTTCTGAACATTCTATCTTGTAACTTTGAACATTCTATCTTGTAACTTTGAACATTCTATCTCGTAACTTTTGACTATTCTATTTCGTAACTTTGAACATTCTATCTCGTAACTTTGAACATTCTATCTCGTAGTTGCTCATTACTTCTACGTATTCTCCGTGAGTCTTAGCCCTCACTAAACGCACCTGTCGCATTCATCATGACAGAAGGTTTGGGCCGAGCACTCCAAATATATAAAAAATACACATTTTGGCTACCGCCCCCCCCCCCCCCACGTACCACCGCCCCCCCCCCACGTCCCACCGCCCCCCATGTTCGTCTTTTCTCTTTTCCTGATTCATTGACGAAGTGGCCCTGTTTTAAAATCGAGATTTCCGTGAGGCTTAATTGGGCGAATCTCGGGTTACCGGAGGCAACGAAGATACGCCTTCGGGTACTCTATCAAACACCACACACTGCGATCTGCGCGTGAGAGGGGGGTCAAATGTAAATAAGTGTATAATTGGCTCACGCTGGGGGGAAACATCCCTAGAGATAGGATAAGGGTAAGTAGCGAAAAACAAAAATTCCGGTTTTGACCTTATAGAATGTGAAATCCAAATAAAGAGTGAAACACTTCTGCAAAGACAATTAAACACCAAAATTACCTGTTGGTGAGGACGGAATGAAGTATCCCTTTTTTTGATAAAGTTTATATGAGCTCAATCCTTCTCACGGGGTGCAAATCTTTTACACGAGGTTTTTCTCCGCTTTCCCAATCTCGGTACAAGTTAAAATCGTGCCCAATTAGTCATTGTCTAAGACACTACATGATGCAAACAAACAAAAAAAAACCCACAGCTATTTAGTGGTAATGAACTAATTTTGTTTTATAAAAAAAGGAAAATACATCTTCCTGTATTTAGAGATAGTACTGATTGCGCTGATTCCCTATTTTAAGTTGTTTTTTTTTTAAAGTGTTTCAGCAAAACTCAAAACACTTTGTGATATAGTAGAACTTACAAATAAAAACGTATATTAAAAAAAAAAAAAAGAAAGCCCACAAAAGAGGCTCGTAAAGCCCACAAAAGAGGCTCGTAAAGCCCACAAAAGAGACTCGTAAAGCACAAAAAAGAGGCCTAAGGCCCAAGGACTCCTATGATGACAAAGCTAAAATTCTGAGGTTTCCTTTAAAAAACAAACAAGAAAGAACCCTAATATTGATTTGAGAAAGCGGTCATAGTATTAGAGTTCAGCTTGTATACAATGGCGTGGGACTTATGACTGAGTGATGTACACGAACAATTTTTTCTGTTGATTAGCCTGCTTTGTGGTACATAACAACAGTTTCAGGAATTCAATCGCTCCAACAAAAACATTTACATTTCTTGGAACCTTTGGGCTTCCATAGGACATTGTACTCACAAGTCTCCCCAACAGTTTCAGAATGACAACACACCATCCATAAAAATGTCTGTGTGTGTATGTGTCCCAGAACTGTTGGACTTTACAAGTAAATAAAGACATTGACCTTCAAAACTTCGGAGATCAGGCATTTCGTGTGAGATGCAAGCTCATGTGGATTGTATGGCTTAAAATGTATGCGGACTTTCATGCGACTAGGGCAGGAAAAAGGACAAGCAAATGAACGCAAGAACTATGAACAATTTCTGAACAAAGTTTTTACATTTGTTTTTGTGATACTATAAAATTCGTTGTTTTTTTTTGTTTTGTTTGCAATGTATTTTTTTTGAACAAAAAAAAAAAGGAAATTATAAGGAAAATATCTTTAAAAAAAAGAGTTGTATATAAGATACTGATGTAACTACAAAAATACGGAATAAAATGTATAAAAAAAAAGGACCTACTGGAAAGCATAATAAAATAAAAGTATTGCATGAAAAAAAAAAAGGTTAATAAACTAAACTCTCAAGCTAAAGTGTTTCGTTTCGAATGAGATGAAAGAACTTGTGGGATGTATGAGGAACTATCACGTGTCTACAGCGAGAAATTGGACAACAAAATGAGCGCGTGAATGATAAACAGTTTAGGAAAAGGTTTACATTTTTCTTTTAAGACCATGAACCTTGTTTTGAACTAGTCTTAACCGCATACTACACGAAGAGGCAGCCATCCCAAGTGGTAAGTTATGTAATTCCTATACATGATCACCCATGCAATTCCACCTCGAATTTTGAAATATAAGGTTGTCTGGTTTCAGAAATATCTTTGTCCTTATTCACCTGATAATTTGTGATTTTTTTTTAAAAAAAGGTATTTTTAACCTTACAAGACAATTAACAAAATCACTTCACGGCACGTAATATTTTTTTTTCAAGGGAGGTAATTAAAGAAGGCTAACCGCTCATGTGAAAACGTTTATTTTGGGTTATTGGCCCTGCCAAGGCTCAGCTGATCAAATACAGCAGTAGGAAAAAGAATTAAGATGCCTTCATTTACAGACAAGACCAAAAAGAGGGCGGTGCGCCCTGAATGTATTTTTTAAAAAGTTTCTTCTACTTCAGGTATAAGTGCTCAGGGCGGTCAAGTTGGTCGGTCATCAGTCCACCAGGGCTCAAGGGATCGTTTTTTAACTAGCTGTTGTATTTGTAACAAACCTGGCATTAGATTAGCTGTCTAGGATCTGATGATCTTAACATAGAGGTTTGGGACGCTGACAATATAGAAGAAAGAGAGGGAGAAAAAGAGAGAGGGAGAGAGACAGGCAGAGAGAGAGAGAGAGAGAGACTGCGTTAGCCGTCTGGCTACAAATTTTAATGGCTGAAACAGCAACCGGAAATGTCCGTCGCAACATTGGCGCGCACGTTAATTCGTAGCTAATGAAGTAACCCAAAGAAAATGTCATCAACAACTGATAATATTTTATGTGTGTTAGTGTGCGTGTGGATGGTGTTTGGGTGGGATAGCGCTTGTGCGTGTGTGTGTAAGTGACTGCGTGGATAATGAACTGTATTGTAGCCAATGCAGTTAGTGTGGGGTGTGTGTGAGAGCGTCTTTGACTCTGTGAGGGTGCGTGCGCGTGTGTGTGTGAGGGGTTTGTGAGTGCGTGTTCGAGAAAACGTGGGGGTGTGAGAGTAAGTGTGGGAGTGTAGTTGTAAGTGTGGTGTGAGTAAAAGCGTGTTTGAGTAAGTGTGTGATTGTAGCTGTAAGTGTGGTGTGTGTAAAAGTATGTGACAGTAAGTGTGTAAGTGTAGCTGCAAGTGTGGTGTGTGTAAAAGCGTGTGTATGTGTTTGAGTGTAGCTGTAATTGTGGTGTGTGTAAAAGCGTGTATGAGTAAGTGTGTGAGTGTAGTTGTAAGTGTGGTGTGTGTAAAGGCGTGTGTGAGTAAGTGAGTGATTGTAGCTGTAAGTGTGGTGTTTGTAAAAGCGTGCGTGAGTAAGTGTGTCAGTGTTACTGTAAGTGTGGTGTGTGTACAAGCATGTGTGTCAGTAAGAGTGTGTGGTGTGTGTTAGTGAGGTTGGTTGTGACGACATGTGTGTGTGTATGAGTGGGTGTGAGAGTGCGTTTGCGTTTGGTCGTGTTCCATTGTGAGTGTGTACATGAAGAACCAGAGTGTAGCCCAGCGTTTCTCAAACTGTGGAGTATGGCCCCCTTAGGGAGCAGCAAGATCCTATTTAGGGAGGCGTGACGTCCAGCCAAAACAGGGGGGTGAGGCGGGGAGAATCGTTTGTTGTTTTTTAAGGGAAAAAATATATATTCATGGTGCTTAAAAATCTGTTACAACAAAGTAATATAAAATTAGTACCAACGTTTTGAAAATTAAAATATTTGCAGTAAGATTCGTCTTCCGGATGTCAAACCTGTTCTATATCAGTAAATGGAATTAATCAAATGATTTACTTCAACTGTAAGGTGGTGGCCACATCACAATAACCCACGGTGTACATCCTTCCTCTTTGTTCGCCAAATATTGGATTAAAATGTTTTTGTAAATAAATTAATAACCAGTGGCGTATCCGACAGAGAATATGAAGAGGTGTGAAAATGTGTGCGTGTTTTCTAAACGTAACTCAAAGTTCATAATACATGCTAACAAGGTCAAGCCCTGTTCATGTGAAAGATCCTTTTCTTTTGTAGCGATATATATGAAATATACCAGTACCAGGTAAGGTCAATGTGTGGTAGAATAAATTGACTACCATGACCTTGTCATGTCTCGGGCAATACTTCTCATTCTCAAGGTAACGCCTGGGTGGACATGGTTGTTAAAGGAGACGATACAAAACAATAGGATGCAATACAAGACTATATCATTACGGACCTAAGGACCGAGTCCATTGCACTAGCGGGGATGGAAGAGAGCCCCAACAACCATGACACTATCTACATGGTTCCATCATGGGCCGTTTTATGGAGGACACCCTTACTGCTGATGTGTTACAGAGAAGAAATATGCGGAAGTTTTGCCAGTGTGCTCGGCCTTTGGCCTCGTCTCTAACCCTAGCGTTTTGGGATATGAGCCATCGAGAACAGGATGTAACAAATTCATATCGGCTTCGATCTCTCCATACAGAACAGTTGTTCAGACAGGCCGATGAAGCTTCCAAGGGTCTAGAGTGACTTTATAGAGTTTCATGAGTCTTCGAATCAACTCTTAGGACAACTACAAAGAAGAAGAAGAACCTTGTCATGTAATGAACATGCACGCACACACACACGCACAAAGAGTAATACTGGAGATCTTCCATCACGTGCACCACCTATGCAGTTTTCCGTCAACAGCGCCCCCCGCACCTTAATATCGACTATCAACTGTGTGAAGAACCTGAGAAAAAGACGATCTCGGGGCGTGCACGAGAATGAAAAGATGGGACGAGATTTTAGGGGAATGGTGGGAATGTATTATCTTTCTTTGTTTTTTGTTTAGTTGTTGTTGTCACCCATTGAAAGGGAGTCACTGTTTGCACGTGGAGAAGAGACGTCAGTTACATCTAGATCTGATGCCCAGAGACTTGACATGAGATGATACATAGATACATATGTGATGAGTGGGAATCCTTTACCTTGACTTGTCCCTATGTTTGTTGGACCGTTAGGGCACCAAACGCGATCTGTCTGCCGACTTTCTCTGTTCCTATCGGATAATAACAGAAGGGGGGAGGGGAGGTAGAAAATTAAATAGGGAACTGAGAACAGTTATTAGGGGAGCAGAGTTGGCCTTAGAAGGGCGCGGGGCCCTGGGCGAGTGTCATATGCCGGGCCCTGAGCCTATACATACTGTACTTCATCAAGCGAACATGATCGTCCGCCACTAACGCTGTAACTAACGCCTTATTTTTGTACTGAACATAGTAACTAATGTAAGTAATGCATTTTTGGCCTTTTACTAATTACATGCTGTATTGTAATTATTCTGCATGAACTATTTCGCCTTTTAAGGTTCATAAACGAAACTACTGATTCAGAAACATTTTGCATGAAAAATCAACAAACTAGAAAATAATAATTTCTGCTAAGAACGCTGAAGACGGGAAGTAACAATTAATAGGAGAGTCAGAACACTTGCAATGACCAAAAATGTTTGCCTGGTCGTGCGATTTGCGCGCTGGTCTGTCGTTCGGACTTATCGATGGTCCCAGATTCAAACCCTGCCAGCTCCCATCACCCGTCGTCCTGCGGAAGGTTTGGAATAGGAAGGTTTGGAATAGGAAGTAAATATTATCTTTCACTCTGAAGGAACATCCAAAACATGTCAAACATTTTATCATTTGTAAAACAGACGGTCACAGACGGATTCAGTCACGAACTTTCTAGGCTGGTAGCTTTGCACTAATAATTATATTATGTATCTTCTCTCCCGATGCGCGGTCAGAATGCCGAAGCCAAAGTGATGTTCTTTAAGAACAAGTTGTGCGATAGGAGCTCCAGTTGTTCCTTGACGTTCGCAGAGACGACTTTCCCGGAAGGGCCATACCACGAATTAAAAAAAAAAAGAAACATACTCCCGTATTTTTTTTCTTTTTTAACAATGGTTTTTCTACGAGCACCCGATTTATATGCACAGCTGCCTTTTGAAACAAAAAAAAAAGGAATACGTCATCTTCCAACTTTGTGGATGCTGATTGGCCGAAATAACGATATAGCACATTAACTGGTTCAATCGAGACCCATCGTTACAGTAGGTCTCAACACTGACCTGCGACGTCGCAACCGTTATAGGTCGTGACGTCAGAAACACATGGCATGTAAAGGTTAATATTGAGAGAGTGAGAAATAGAATTTATTAATAGTGTACTTATAAGAAATTAAATAACGCGGAAATTTTAATGTCTCGGAACGTATCCCCATCAAAAGTCAATAAAACACTGGCCTATATTTCTTTATTAATGTTCCTTAAAAATCTATTTGTCAAAAGTGCATTTATGTTACAACACTATAAATGACTTTTAACTCTTTCATGTAGAAATTACTATTACTTTGGAACTGGTTCAAACTTGATCACTACGCGTTTTCCTATGAAATCCGATTAGGTGTCAAACGATGTTAATTGGTCGCTTTCGGAAACTTGTTTTTATTGATGCGAAGGTGAACTGTTAATTAATGATAGCTTCGTAGAATCGACAGGTTATAAGATGCTGTCTTTACCGAAACTGAACGGTGTTTGAAATAAAAAATGTCATGTTAAGAGGTTGCATGGTAATTGGTATCATTTAGTTGCCTGGAAAGCTTCCTAAATATTGAGTAACAAGTCCTGGTTAATGAGAACTGATCTGGATTGCGAAGCTTAATGTGATAAGGAAATCTACGATCGCGGGGCACCACTCAGGCGCGAGGCCCGGGAGCGATTGCCCCACTTGCCACCTCTAGAGTCGCTACTGTGGGCAAGGAGCGGGAGAATTTTTGACAGACGTTAAGTCTATAGATGCAACAAAAAGAAATGCAAGGGAAACAATGCCTATTAATATTACATAGCCAGTGAGACGCAGTGAGTTATCGCCCCGCTCGTCCATTTTTAATTTTTATCTTTTTGCTCTGACGAATGTTGTATGACGGTGTCGTGTCAAAGTGTCAATGGGTGTGATTGTACTAGTGCCACGAGTGAAGTTGGTTGTAAGAACGCATGAGTACACTCAATACTTACACCAGCGTGTGAATGGACACACGCGAGTACGTACACGTAATTGTTCTATGAATGGAACTTCGCGTCATGCATTAGTATAATGGTGACAGGTGGCAGAGAATAGAACAACGTCGGGTGTTATAATAGTGTCACTGAGTTTCTCTCGCCCTCCCCCACCCCACCCCTTTCTCTCCACGTGTCTACTGACATGCCTGTCTCTCTATACATCCGGCAACCGAGCTCTGTCACTCTCTTTCTCTCTCTGTCTATATCTCTTTTTTCCCCCCATGTTACAACCCCTTCTCTCCATTCAGTTTACTCTCTCAAATATTACATCCAGGACAGTAGACAAGAAGTCTACTTTTAACGTAACTAATGTTTAAAGTAAACACTAAGCTTAGCGATGAGCTTGAACTTTAGGCCCGTGGAGTCCAGCCCTTTTCGGCCTTAAAGGTCCATCGAAATAAGAATAATTGGTAGTGAATACGGACATAGTCAAAGCTCAAAAGATTTTGAAGAAGATTCGTATAAGCTGTCTTATCACCTGTCTTATCACCTGTCTGTCTCACAACAACATCACATTATTAATGGACAATAATAAGGGAAAATACAAGGGAATACAATGAATTGTTGTCATATAGGAAATGACTATTAAATCATTTTAAATAATACAATTTACAATAATGATAAAGAGAAGAAAGCGAAAAGAAAAAAAAAATAAACAGAAAGAAAAAAAAACAGTGTCTGATAATTATAAACACTGAAGATATTTTTCCAAATTTAAAAGACCCTCCTAGGACCTACATATTTTGCCACAAGGAACACAAATAAAGCAGTCAAGCAAATTAAGTAAAACATATGTGATTATGTGTTTGCGCACGAGTGTTTGTGAAGTGTAATAATGTAGCAATTTATTACATTGATAGAAAAAAAATTATGTTAAATTTCTTCGATGACCAAAAATAAAGCATTAAGGCTTGAGATTAATGCAGATGCACTTGCCAGAGACCTACATCTAGAGATTTTGCATTAATTTTGACAAATTTCTCAGTTGGAAACAAGTTCATCAATTTAAAAGCTAATGCTAAATATAGAGAAACGAGGTAAACTAAACAAACACATTTATTCGACTGACATGTCTATATATAAACCTGTAAAATGGGTCTCTATAGTGCCAGAAAGGAAAACAGATTGTTTGAACATATTTTCTCTGGGTTCACTTCTATCTGTCAGCGCTGGAAATGTTCACGGATTGAAGAACATGGTCTGTGACATTTCCGGAATCTAAGAAACCGCCCTCGATTGACCCCTCGCGAGATGGAGGTGGATGCCTGCTGTGTGGGTGTTTGTATGGGATGAGTGGGGGGGGGGAGATAGTTTTCTATGTTATGCGTCTGTCGCAAGGTTAATGTTACAGATACCAGCTGTTGGGCCCGTTCAGAGGGGATAACAAAGGGGGTGGGTGTAGTAGGGAGACAGAGGGGGGGTGGGGGGGGCGAGTTGGAGGTTGAAGGGATGTTGTAAAATGTAAGCTGCAGTGAAAGGTGTGATACTGGCAGCCAGGGCACGTGCCCCTCGCTGGTTATGTCTACAAGAACGAAATGCGATGACTGACTGACTGATGGTTTATGCATTATGCTGTATTGCAGAGTGAGAATGTCACAGCTTTGGATGGAGTCTGGGTTAGCGATATCCAAGAACAATTAATAAATATGTTTTATCTGAACTGTTTTATCTGAACTGTTTTATCTGAACTGTTTTATCTTCACTGTTTTATCTTCACTGTTTTATCTGAACTGTTTTATCTGAACTGTTTTATCTTCACTGTTTTATCTTCACTGTTTTATCTTCACTGTTTTATCTTCACTGTTTTATCTTCACTGTTTTATCTTCACTGTTTTATCTTCACTGTTTTATCTGAACTGTTTTATCTGAACTGTTTTATCTGAACTGTTTTATCTGAACTGTTTTATCTGAACTGTTTTATCTTCACTGTTTTATCTTCACTGTTTTATCTTCACTGTTTTATCTGAACTGTTTTATCTGAACTGTTTTATCTGAACTGTTTTATCTTCACTGTTTTATCTGAACTGTTTTATCTGAACTGTTTTATCTGAACTGTTTTATCTTCACTGTTTTATCTGAACTGTTTTATCTGAACTGTTTTATCTGAACTGTTTTATCTGAACTGTTTTATCTGAACTGTTTTATCTGAACTGTTTTATCTTCACTGTTTTATCTTCACTGTTTTATCTGAACTGTTTTATCTGTACTGTTTTATCTGAACTGTTTTATCTGAACTGTTTTATCTGAACTGTTTTATCTGAACTGTTTTATCTGAACTGTTTTATCTGAACTGTTTTATCTGAACTGTTTTATCTGAACTGTTTTATCTGAACTGTTTTATCTGAACTGTTTTATCTGAACTGTTTTATCTGAACTGTTTTATCTGAACTGTTTTATCTGAACTGTTTTATCTGAACTGTTTTATCTTCACTGTTTTATCTTCACTGTTTTATCTTCACTGTTTTATCTTCACTGTTTTATCTGAACTGTTTTATCTGAACTGTTTTATCTGAACTGTTTTATCTTCACTGTTTTATCTTCACTGTTTTATCTTCACTGTTTTATCTTCACTGTTTTATCTTCACTGTTTTATCTGAACTGTTTTATCTGTACTGTTTTATCTGAACTGTTTTATCTGAACTGTTTTATCTGAACTGTTTTATCTGAACTGTTTTATCTGAACTGTTTTATCTGAACTGTTTTATCTGAACTGTTTTATCTGAACTGTTTTATCTGAACTGTTTTATCTTCACTGTTTTATCTTCACTGTTTTATCTTCACTGTTTTATCTGAACTGTTTTATCTGAACTGTTTTATCTGAACTGTTTTATCTGAACTGTTTTATCTTCACTGTTTTATCTGAACTGTTTTATCTGAACTGTTTTATCTGAACTGTTTTATCTTCACTGTTTTATCTTCACTGTTTTATCTTCACTGTTTTATCTGAACTGTTTTATCTGAACTGTTTTATCTGTACTGTTTTATCTGAACTGTTTTATCTGAACTGTTTTATCTGAACTGTTTTATCTGAACTGTTTTATCTTCACTGTTTTATCTTCACTGTTTTATCTTCACTGTTTTATCTTCACTGTTTTATCTGAACTGTTTTATCTGAACTGTTTTATCTGAACTGTTTTATCTGAACTGTTTTATCTGAACTGTTTTATCTGAACTGTTTTATCTTCACTGTTTTATCTTCACTGTTTTATCTTCACTGTTTTATCTGAACTGTTTTATCTGTACTGTTTTATCTGAACTGTTTTATCTGAACTGTTTTATCTGAACTGTTTTATCTGAACTGTTTTATCTGAACTGTTTTATCTGAACTGTTTTATCTTCACTGTTTTATCTTCACTGTTTTATCTTCACTGTTTTATCTTCACTGTTTTATCTTCACTGTTTTATCTTCACTGTTTTATCTGAACTGTTTTATCTGAACTGTTTTATCTGAACTGTTTTATCTGAACTGTTTTATCTGAACTGTTTTATCTGAACTGTTTTATCTGAACTGTTTTATCTTCACTGTTTTATCTTCACTGTTTTATCTGAACTGTTTTATCTGAACTGTTTTATCTGAACTGTTTTATCTGAACTGTTTTATCTTCACTGTTTTATCTGAACTGTTTTATCTGAACTGTTTTATCTGAACTGTTTTATCTGAACTGTTTTATCTGAACTGTTTTATCTGAACTGTTTTATCTTCACTGTTTTATCTGAACTGTTTTATCTGAACTGTTTTATCTGAACTGTTTTATCTGAACTGTTTTATCTTCACTGTTTTATCTGAACTGTTTTATCTGAACTGTTTTATCTGAACTGTTTTATCTGAACTGTTTTATCTTCACTGTTTTATCTTCACTGTTTTATCTTCACTGTTTTATCTGAACTGTTTTATCTGAACTGTTTTATCTGAACTGTTTTATCTTCACTGTTTTATCTGAACTGTTTTATCTGAACTGTTTTATCTGAACTGTTTTATCTGAACTGTTTTATCTTCACTGTTTTATCTTCACTGTTTTATCTTCACTGTTTTATCTGAACTGTTTTATCTGAACTGTTTTATCTGTACTGTTTTATCTGAACTGTTTTATCTGAACTGTTTTATCTGAACTGTTTTATCTGAACTGTTTTATCTGAACTGTTTTATCTTCACTGTTTTATCTTCACTGTTTTATCTTCACTGTTTTATCTTCACTGTTTTATCTTCACTGTTTTATCTTCACTGTTTTATCTGAACTGTTTTATCTGAACTGTTTTATCTGAACTGTTTTATCTGAACTGTTTTATCTGAACTGTTTTATCTGAACTGTTTTATCTGAACTGTTTTATCTGAACTGTTTTATCTTCACTGTTTTATCTTCACTGTTTTATCTTCACTGTTTTATCTTCACTGTTTTATCTGAACTGTTTTATCTGAACTGTTTTATCTGAACTGTTTTATCTGAACTGTTTTATCTGAACTGTTTTATCTTCACTGTTTTATCTTCACTGTTTTATCTTCACTGTTTTATCTTCACTGTTTTATCTGAACTGTTTTATCTGTACTGTTTTATCTGAACTGTTTTATCTGAACTGTTTTATCTGAACTGTTTTATCTGAACTGTTTTATCTGAACTGTTTTATCTTCACTGTTTTATCTTCACTGTTTTATCTTCACTGTTTTATCTGAACTGTTTTATCTTCACTGTTTTATCTGAACTGTTTTATCTTCACTGTTTTATCTTCACTGTTTTATCTTCACTGTTTTATCTTCACTGTTTTATCTTCACTGTTTTATCTGAACTGTTTTATCTGAACTGTTTTATCTGAACTGTTTTATCTGAACTGTTTTATCTGAACTGTTTTATCTGAACTGTTTTATCTTCACTGTTTTATCTTCACTGTTTTATCTTCACTGTTTTATCTGAACTGTTTTATCTGTACTGTTTTATCTGAACTGTTTTATCTGAACTGTTTTATCTGAACTGTTTTATCTGAACTGTTTTATCTGAACTGTTTTATCTGAACTGTTTTATCTTCACTGTTTTATCTTCACTGTTTTATCTTCACTGTTTTATCTTCACTGTTTTATCTTCACTGTTTTATCTGAACTGTTTTATCTGAACTGTTTTATCTGAACTGTTTTATCTGAACTGTTTTATCTGAACTGTTTTATCTGAACTGTTTTATCTGAACTGTTTTATCTGAACTGTTTTATCTGAACTGTTTTATCTGAACTGTTTTATCTGAACTGTTTTATCTGAACTGTTTTATCTGAACTGTTTTATCTTCACTGTTTTATCTGAACTGTTTTATCTGAACTGTTTTATCTGAACTGTTTTATCTGAACTGTTTTATCTGAACTGTTTTATCTGAACTGTTTTATCTTCACTGTTTTATCTGAACTGTTTTATCTGAACTGTTTTATCTGAACTGTTTTATCTGAACTGTTTTATCTGAACTGTTTTATCTGAACTGTTTTATCTTCACTGTTTTATCTGAACTGTTTTATCTGAACTGTTTTATCTGAACTGTTTTATCTGAACTGTTTTATCTTCACTGTTTTATCTTCACTGTTTTATCTTCACTGTTTTATCTGAACAGTTTTATCTGAACTGTTTTATCTGAACTGTTTTATCTTCACTGTTTTATCTGAACTGTTTTATCTGAACTGTTTTATCTGAACTGTTTTATCTGAACTGTTTTATCTTCACTGTTTTATCTTCACTGTTTTATCTTCACTGTTTTATCTGAACTGTTTTATCTGAACTGTTTTATCTGTACTGTTTTATCTGAACTGTTTTATCTGAACTGTTTTATCTGAACTGTTTTATCTTCACTGTTTTATCTTCACTGTTTTATCTTCACTGTTTTATCTTCACTGTTTTATCTTCACTGTTTTATCTGAACTGTTTTATCTGAACTGTTTTATCTGAACTGTTTTATCTGAACTGTTTTATCTGAACTGTTTTATCTGAACTGTTTTATCTGAACTGTTTTATCTGAACTGTTTTATCTGAACTGTTTTATCTGAACTGTTTTATCTGAACTGTTTTATCTGAACTGTTTTATCTGAACTGTTTTATCTGAACTGTTTTATCTTCACTGTTTTATCTTCTATGTTTTATCTGAACTGTTTTATCTGAACTGTTTTATCTGAACTGTTTTATCTGAACTGTTTTATCTGAACTGTTTTATCTGAACTGTTTTATCTGAACTGTTTTATCTGAACTGTTTTATCTGAACTGTTTTATCTGAACTGTTTTATCTTCACTGTTTTATCTGAACTGTTTTATCTGAACTGTTTTATCTGAACTGTTTTATCTGAACTGTATTATCTGAACTGTTTTATCTGAACTGTTTTATCTGAACTGTTTTATCTGAACTGTTTTATCTGAACTGTTTTATCTTCACTGTTTTATCTTCACTGTTTTATCTGAACTGTTTTATCTGAACTGTTTTATCTGAACTGTTTTATCTTCACTGTTTTATCTTCACTGTTTTATCTGAACTGTTTTATCTGAACTGTTTTATCTGAACTGTTTTATCTGAACTGTTTTATCTGAACTGTTTTATCTTCACTGTTTTATCTGAACTGTTTTATCTTCACTGTTTTATCTGAACTGTTTTATCTTCACTGTTTTATCTTCACTGTTTTATCTGAACTGTTTTATCTGAACTGTTTTATCTGAACTGTTTTATCTGAACTGTTTTATCTTCACTGTTTTATCTTCACTGTTTTATCTTCACTGTTTTATCTGAACTGTTTTATCTGAACTGTTTTATCTGAACTGTTTTATCTGAACTGTTTTATCTGAACTGTTTTATCTGAACTGTTTTATCTGAACTGTTTTATCTGAACTGTTTTATCTGAACTGTTTTATCTGAACTGTTTTATCTGAACTGTTTTATCTGAACTGTTTTATCTGAACTGTTTTATCTGAACTGTTTTATCTGAACTGTTTTATCTGAACTGTTTTATCTGAACTGTTTTATCTTCACTGTTTTATCTTCACTGTTTTATCTGAACTGTTTTATCTGAACTGTTTTATCTGAACTGTTTTATCTGAACTGTTTTATCTGAACTGTTTTATCTTCACTGTTTTATCTTCACTGTTTTATCTTCACTGTTTTATCTTCACTGTTTTATCTGAACTGTTTTATCTGTACTGTTTTATCTGAACTGTTTTATCTGAACTGTTTTATCTGAACTGTTTTATCTGAACTGTTTTATCTGAACTGTTTTATCTTCACTGTTTTATCTTCACTGTTTTATCTGAACTGTTTTATCTGAACTGTTTTATCTGAACTGTTTTATCTGAACTGTTTTATCTTCACTGTTTTATCTGAACTGTTTTATCTTCACTGTTTTATCTGAACTGTTTTATCTTCACTGTTTTATCTTCACTGTTTTATCTGAACTGTTTTATCTGAACTGTTTTATCTGAACTGTTTTATCTTCACTGTTTTATCTGAACTGTTTTATCTGAACTGTTTTATCTGAACTGTTTTATCTTCACTGTTTTATCTGAACTGTTTTATCTTCACTGTTTTATCTGAACTGTTTTATCTGAACTGTTTTATCTGAACTGTTTTATCTGAACTGTATTATCTGAACTGTTTTATCTGAACTGTTTTATCTGAACTGTTTTATCTGAACTGTTTTATCTGAACTGTTTTATCTTCACTGTTTTATCTTCACTGTTTTATCTGAACTGTTTTATCTGAACTGTTTTATCTGAACTGTTTTATCTTCACTGTTTTATCTTCACTGTTTTATCTGAACTGTTTTATCTGAACTGTTTTATCTGAACTGTTTTATCTGAACTGTTTTATCTTCACTGTTTTATCTGAACTGTTTTATCTTCACTGTTTTATCTGAACTGTTTTATCTTCACTGTTTTATCTTCACTGTTTTATCTGAACTGTTTTATCTGAACTGTTTTATCTGAACTGTTTTATCTTCACTGTTTTATCTTCACTGTTTTATCTTCACTGTTTTATCTTCACTGTTTTATCTTCACTGTTTTATCTTCACTGTTTTATCTGAACTGTTTTATCTGAACTGTTTTATCTGAACTGTTTTATCTGAACTGTTTTATCTGAACTGTTTTATCTGAACTGTTTTATCTGAACTGTTTTATCTGAACTGTTTTATCTGAACTGTTTTATCTGAACTGTTTTATCTGAACTGTTTTATCTGAACTGTTTTATCTGAACTGTTTTATCTGAACTGTTTTATCTGAACTGTTTTATCTGAACTGTTTTATCTGAACTGTTTTATCTTCACTGTTTTATCTTTACTGTTTTATCTTCACTGTTTTATCTGAACTGTTTTATCTGAACTGTTTTATCTGAACTGTTTTATCTGAACTGTTTTATCTGAACTGTTTTATCTTCACTGTTTTATCTTCACTGTTTTATCTTCACTGTTTTATCTTCACTGTTTTATCTGAACTGTTTTATCTGTACTGTTTTATCTGAACTGTTTTATCTGAACTGTTTTATCTGAACTGTTTTATCTGAACTGTTTTATCTTCACTGTTTTATCTTCACTGTTTTATCTTCACTGTTTTATCTGAACTGTTTTATCTGAACTGTTTTATCTTCACTGTTTTATCTGAACTGTTTTATCTTCACTGTTTTATCTGAACTGTTTTATCTTCACTGTTTTATCTTCACTGTTTTATCTTCACTGTTTTATCTGAACTGTTTTATCTGAACTGTTTTATCTGAACTGTTTTATCTGAACTGTTTTATCTGAACTGTTTTATCTGAACTGTTTTATCTTCACTGTTTTATCTTCACTGTTTTATCTTCACTGTTTTATCTGAACTGTTTTATCTGTACTGTTTTATCTGAACTGTTTTATCTGAACTGTTTTATCTGAACTGTTTTATCTGAACTGTTTTATCTTCACTGTTTTATCTTCACTGTTTTATCTTCACTGTTTTATCTTCACTGTTTTATCTTCACTGTTTTATCTGAACTGTTTTATCTGTACTGTTTTATCTGAACTGTTTTATCTGAACTGTTTTATCTGAACTGTTTTATCTGAACTGTTTTATCTGAACTGTTTTATCTGAACTGTTTTATCTGAACTGTTTTATCTTCACTGTTTTATCTTCACTGTTTTATCTTCACTGTTTTATCTTCACTGTTTTATCTGAACTGTTTTATCTGAACTGTTTTATCTGAACTGTTTTATCTGAACTGTTTTATCTTCACTGTTTTATCTTCACTGTTTTATCTTCACTGTTTTATCTTCACTGTTTTATCTGAACTGTTTTATCTGAACTGTTTTATCTGAACTGTTTTATCTGAACTGTTTTATCTTCACTGTTTTATCTGAACTGTTTTATCTGAACTGTTTTATCTGAACTGTTTTATCTGAACTGTTTTATCTGAACTGTTTTATCTTCACTGTTTTATCTTCACTGTTTTATCTTCACTGTTTTATCTGAACTGTTTTATCTTCACTGTTTTATCTGAACTGTTTTATCTGAACTGTTTTATCTGAACTGTTTTATCTGAACTGTTTTATCTGAACTGTTTTATCTGAACTGTTTTATCTTCACTGTTTTATCTTCACTGTTTTATCTGAACTGTTTTATCTGAACTGTTTTATCTGTACTGTTTTATCTGAACTGTTTTATCTGAACTGTTTTATCTGAACTGTTTTATCTGAACTGTTTTATCTTCACTTTTTTATCTTCACTGTTTTATCTTCACTGTTTTATCTTCACTGTTTTATCTTCACTGTTTTATCTGAACTGTTTTATCTGAACTGTTTTATCTGAACTGTTTTATCTGAACTGTTTTATCTGAACTGTTTTATCTGAACTGTTTTATCTGAACTGTTTTATCTGAACTGTTTTATCTGAACTGTTTTATCTGAACTGTTTTATCTGAACTGTTTTATCTGAACTGTTTTATCTGAACTGTTTTATCTTCACTGTTTTATCTTCTATGTTTTATCTGAACTGTTTTATCTGAACTGTTTTATCTGAACTGTTTTATCTGAACTGTTTTATCTGAACTGTTTTATCTGAACTGTTTTATCTGAACTGTTTTATCTGAACTGTTTTATCTGAACTGTTTTATCTGAACTGTTTTATCTGAACTGTTTTATCTTCACTGTTTTATCTGAACTGTTTTATCTGAACTGTTTTATCTGAACTGTATTATCTGAACTGTTTTATCTGAACTGTTTTATCTGAACTGTTTTATCTGAACTGTTTTATCTGAACTGTTTTATCTTCACTGTTTTATCTTCACTGTTTTATCTTCACTGTTTTATCTGAACTGTTTTATCTGAACTGTTTTATCTGAACTGTTTTATCTTCACTGTTTTATCTGAACTGTTTTATCTGAACTGTTTTATCTGAACTGTTTTATCTGAACTGTTTTATCTGAACTGTTTTATCTTCACTGTTTTATCTGAACTGTTTTATCTTCACTGTTTTATCTGAACTGTTTTATCTGAACTGTTTTATCTGAACTGTTTTATCTTCACTGTTTTATCTGAACTGTTTTATCTGAACTGTTTTATCTGAACTGTTTTATCTTCACTGTTTTATCTTCACTGTTTTATCTTCACTGTTTTATCTTCACTGTTTTATCTGAACTGTTTTATCTGAACTGTTTTATCTGAACTGTTTTATCTGAACTGTTTTATCTGAACTGTTTTATCTGAACTGTTTTATCTGAACTGTTTTATCTGAACTGTTTTATCTGAACTGTTTTATCTGAACTGTTTTATCTGAACTGTTTTATCTGAACTGTTTTATCTGAACTGTTTTATCTGAACTGTTTTATCTGAACTGTTTTATCTGAACTGTTTTATCTGAACTGTTTTATCTGAACTGTTTTATCTGAACTGTTTTATCTGAACTGTTTTATCTGAACTGTTTTATCTGAACTGTTTTATCTGAACTGTTTTATCTGAACTGTTTTATCTTCACTGTTTTATCTTCACTGTTTTATCTGAACTGTTTTATCTGTACTGTTTTATCTGAACTGTTTTATCTGAACTGTTTTATCTGAACTGTTTTATCTGAACTGTTTTATCTGAACTGTTTTATCTTCACTGTTTTATCTTCACTGTTTTATCTGAACTGTTTTATCTGAACTGTTTTATCTGAACTGTTTTATCTGAACTGTTTTATCTTCACTGTTTTATCTGAACTGTTTTATCTTCACTGTTTTATCTTCACTGTTTTATCTTCACTGTTTTATCTTCACTGTTTTATCTGAACTGTTTTATCTGAACTGTTTTATCTGAACTGTTTTATCTGAACTGTTTTATCTGAACTGTTTTATCTGAACTGTTTTATCTTCACTGTTTTATCTTCACTGTTTTATCTGAACTGTTTTATCTGAACTGTTTTATCTGTACTGTTTTATCTGAACTGTTTTATCTGAACTGTTTTATCTGAACTGTTTTATCTGAACTGTTTTATCTTCACTGTTTTATCTTCACTGTTTTATCTTCACTGTTTTATCTTCACTGTTTTATCTTCACTGTTTTATCTTCACTGTTTTATCTTCACTGTTTTATCTGAACTGTTTTATCTGAACTGTTTTATCTGAGCTGTTTTATCTGAGCTGTTTTATCTGAACTGTTTTATCTGAACTGTTTTATCTGAACTGTTTTATCTGAACTGTTTTATCTGAACTGTTTTATCTGAACTGTTTTATCTGAACTGTTTTATCTTCACTGTTTTATCTTCACTGTTTTATCTGAACTGTTTTATCTGAACTGTTTTATCTGAACTGTTTTATCTGAACTGTTTTATCTGAACTGTTTTATCTTCACTGTTTTATCTTCACTGTTTTATCTGAACTGTTTTATCTGAACTGTTTTATCTGAACTGTTTTATCTGAACTGTTTTATCTGAACTGTTTTATCTTCACTGTTTTATCTGAACTGTTTTATCTGAACTGTTTTATCTTCACTGTTTTATCTGAACTGTTTTATCTTCACTGTTTTATCTTCACTGTTTTATCTTCACTGTTTTATCTTCACTGTTTTATCTTCACTGTTTTATCTGAACTGTTTTATCTGAACTGTTTTATCTGAACTGTTTTATCTTCACTGTTTTATCTGAACTGTTTTATCTTCACTGTTTTATCTTCACTGTTCTATCTTCACTGTTTTATCTGAACTGTTTTATCTGTACTGTTTTATCTGAACTGTTTTATCTGAACTGTTTTATCTGAACTGTTTTATCTGAACTGTTTTATCTGAACTGTTTTATCTTCACTGTTTTATCTTCACTGTTTTATCTTCACTGTTTTATCTTCACTGTTTTATCTTCACTGTTTTATCTTCACTGTTTTATCTTCACTGTTTTATCTTCACTGTTTTATCTTCACTGTTTTATCTTCACTGTTTTATCTGAACTGTTTTATCTGAACTGTTTTATCTGAACTGTTTTATCTTCACTGTTTTATCTTCACTGTTTTATCTTCACTGTTTTATCTGAACTGTTTTATCTTCACTGTTTTATCTGAACTGTTTTATCTTCACTGTTTTATCTTCACTGTTTTATCTTCACTGTTTTATCTTCACTGTTTTATCTTCACTGTTTTATCTGAACTGTTTTATCTGTACTGTTTTATCTGAACTGTTTTATCTGAACTGTTTTATCTGAACTGTTTTATCTGAACTGTTTTATCTGAACTGTTTTATCTTCACTGTTTTATCTTCACTGTTTTATCTTCACTGTTTTATCTGAACTGTTTTATCTTCACTGTTTTATCTTCACTGTTTTATCTGAACTGTTTTATCTGAACTGTTTTATCTGAACTGTTTTATCTTCACTGTTTTATCTTCACTGTTTTATCTTCACTGTTTTATCTTCACTGTTTTATCTGAACTGTTTTATCTGAACTGTTTTATCTGAACTGTTTTATCTGAACTGTTTTATCTGAACTGTTTTATCTGAACTGTTTTATCTGAACTGTTTTATCTGAACTGTTTTATCTGAACTGTTTTATCTGAACTGTTTTATCTGAACTGTTTTATCTGAACTGTTTTATCTGAACTGTTTTATCTGAACTGTTTTATCTGAACTGTTTTATCTGAACTGTTTTATCTGAACTGTTTTATCTTCACTGTTTTATCTTCACTGTTTTATCTGAACTGTTTTATCTGAACTGTTTTATCTGAACTGTTTTATCTGAACTGTTTTATCTGAACTGTTTTATCTTCACTGTTTTATCTTCACTGTTTTATCTTCACTGTTTTATCTGAACTGTTTTATCTGTACTGTTTTATCTGAACTGTTTTATCTTCACTGTTTTATCTGAACTGTTTTATCTGAACTGTTTTATCTTCACTGTTTTATCTTCACTGTTTTATCTTCACTGTTTTATCTTCACTGTTTTATCTGAACTGTTTTATCTGAACTGTTTTATCTGAACTGTTTTATCTTCACTGTTTTATCTGAACTGTTTTATCTGAACTGTTTTATCTTCACTGTTTTATCTGAACTGTTTTATCTTCACTGTTTTATCTGAACTGTTTTATCTGAACTGTTTTATCTGAACTGTTTTATCTTCACTGTTTTATCTGAACTGTTTTATCTGAACTGTTTTATCTTCACTGTTTTATCTGAACTGTTTTATCTTCACTGTTTTATCTGAACTGTTTTATCTGAACTGTTTTATCTGAACTGTTTTATCTGAACTGTATTATCTGAACTGTTTTATCTGAACTGTTTTATCTGAACTGTTTTATCTGAACTGTTTTATCTGAACTGTTTTATCTTCACTGTTTTATCTTCACTGTTTTATCTGAACTGTTTTATCTGAACTGTTTTATCTGAACTGTTTTATCTTCACTGTTTTATCTTCACTGTTTTATCTGAACTGTTTTATCTGAACTGTTTTATCTGAACTGTTTTATCTGAACTGTTTTATCTTCACTGTTTTATCTGAACTGTTTTATCTTCACTGTTTTATCTGAACTGTTTTATCTTCACTGTTTTATCTTCACTGTTTTATCTGAACTGTTTTATCTGAACTGTTTTATCTGAACTGTTTTATCTTCACTGTTTTATCTTCACTGTTTTATCTTCACTGTTTTATCTTCACTGTTTTATCTTCACTGTTTTATCTTCACTGTTTTATCTGAACTGTTTTATCTGAACTGTTTTATCTGAACTGTTTTATCTGAACTGTTTTATCTGAACTGTTTTATCTGAACTGTTTTATCTGAACTGTTTTATCTGAACTGTTTTATCTGAACTGTTTTATCTGAACTGTTTTATCTGAACTGTTTTATCTGAACTGTTTTATCTGAACTGTTTTATCTGAACTGTTTTATCTGAACTGTTTTATCTGAACTGTTTTATCTGAACTGTTTTATCTTTACTGTTTTATCTTCACTGTTTTATCTGAACTGTTTTATCTGAACTGTTTTATCTGAACTGTTTTATCTGAACTGTTTTATCTGAACTGTTTTATCTGAACTGTTTTATCTTCACTGTTTTATCTTCACTGTTTTATCTTCACTGTTTTATCTGAACTGTTTTATCTGTACTGTTTTATCTGAACTGTTTTATCTGAACTGTTTTATCTGAACTGTTTTATCTGAACTGTTTTATCTTCACTGTTTTATCTTCACTGTTTTATCTTCACTGTTTTATCTGAACTGTTTTATCTGAACTGTTTTATCTTCACTGTTTTATCTGAACTGTTTTATCTTCACTGTTTTATCTGAACTGTTTTATCTTCACTGTTTTATCTTCACTGTTTTATCTTCACTGTTTTATCTGAACTGTTTTATCTGAACTGTTTTATCTGAACTGTTTTATCTGAACTGTTTTATCTGAACTGTTTTATCTGAACTGTTTTATCTTCACTGTTTTATCTTCACTGTTTTATCTTCACTGTTTTATCTGAACTGTTTTATCTGTACTGTTTTATCTGAACTGTTTTATCTGAACTGTTTTATCTGAACTGTTTTATCTGAACTGTTTTATCTGAACTGTTTTATCTTCACTGTTTTATCTTCACTGTTTTATCTTCACTGTTTTATCTTCACTGTTTTATCTTCACTGTTTTATCTGAACTGTTTTATCTGAACTGTTTTATCTGAACTGTTTTATCTGAACTGTTTTATCTGAACTGTTTTATCTGAACTGTTTTATCTGAACTGTTTTATCTGAACTGTTTTATCTGAACTGTTTTATCTGAACTGTTTTATCTGAACTGTTTTATCTGAAC
The DNA here is from genome assembly GCA_030265305.1 of Biomphalaria pfeifferi. Classification (NCBI taxonomy): domain Eukaryota; kingdom Metazoa; phylum Mollusca; class Gastropoda; family Planorbidae; genus Biomphalaria; species Biomphalaria pfeifferi. Next base: position 1,166,185 of record JASAOG010000153.1, read on the forward strand.
TGTTTTATCTGAACTGTTTTATCTGAACTGTTTTATCTGAACTGTTTTATCTGAACTGTTTTATCTGAACTGTTTTATCTGAACTGTTTTATCTGAACTGTTTTATCTTCACTGTTTTATCTGAACTGTTTTATCTGAACTGTTTTATCTGAACTGTTTTATCTGAACTGTTTTATCTTCACTGTTTTATCTTCACTGTTTTATCTGAACTGTTTTATCTGAACTGTTTTATCTGAACTGTTTTATCTGAACTGTTTTATCTGAACTGTTTTATCTTCACTGTTTTATCTTCACTGTTTTATCTTCACTGTTTTATCTGAACTGTTTTATCTTCACTGTTTTATCTGAACTGTTTTATCTGAACTGTTTTATCTGAACTGTTTTATCTGAACTGTTTTATCTGAACTGTTTTATCTGAACTGTTTTATCTTCACTGTTTTATCTTCACTGTTTTATCTGAACTGTTTTATCTGAACTGTTTTATCTGTACTGTTTTATCTGAACTGTTTTATCTGAACTGTTTTATCTGAACTGTTTTATCTGAACTGTTTTATCTGAACTGTTTTATCTTCACTGTTTTATCTTCACTGTTTTATCTTCACTGTTTTATTTTCACTGTTTTATCTTCACTGTTTTATCTGAACTGTTTTATCTGAACTGTTTTATCTGAACTGTTTTATCTGAACTGTTTTATCTGAACTGTTTTATCTTCACTGTTTTATCTGAACTGTTTTATCTGAACTGTTTTATCTGAACTGTTTTATCTTCACTGTTTTATCTGAACTGTTTTATCTGAACTGTTTTATCTGAACTGTTTTATCTGAACTGTTTTATCTTCACTGTTTTATCTTCTATGTTTTATCTGAACTGTTTTATCTGAACTGTTTTATCTGAACTGTTTTATCTGAACTGTTTTATCTGAACTGTTTTATCTGAACTGTTTTATCTGAACTGTTTTATCTGAACTGTTTTATCTTCACTGTTTTATCTTCTATGTTTTATCTGAACTGTTTTATCTGAACTGTTTTATCTGAACTGTTTTATCTGAACTGTTTTATCTGAACTGTATTATCTGAACTGTTTTATCTGAACTGTTTTATCTGAACTGTTTTATCTGAACTGTTTTATCTGAACTGTTTTATCTTCACTGTTTTATCTTCACTGTTTTATCTGAACTGTTTTATCTGAACTGTTTTATCTGAACTGTTTTATCTTCACTGTTTTATCTTCACTGTTTTATCTGAACTGTTTTATCTGAACTGTTTTATCTGAACTGTTTTATCTGAACTGTTTTATCTGAACTGTTTTATCTTCACTGTTTTATCTGAACTGTTTTATCTTCACTGTTTTATCTGAACTGTTTTATCTGAACTGTTTTATCTGAACTGTTTTATCTTCACTGTTTTATCTGAACTGTTTTATCTGAACTGTTTTATCTGAACTGTTTTATCTTCACTGTTTTATCTTCACTGTTTTATCTTCACTGTTTTATCTTCACTGTTTTATCTGAACTGTTTTATCTGAACTGTTTTATCTGAACTGTTTTATCTGAACTGTTTTATCTGAACTGTTTTATCTGAACTGTTTTATCTGAACTGTTTTATCTGAACTGTTTTATCTGAACTGTTTTATCTGAACTGTTTTATCTGAACTGTTTTATCTGAACTGTTTTATCTGAACTGTTTTATCTGAACTGTTTTATCTGAACTGTTTTATCTGAACTGTTTTATCTGAACTGTTTTATCTGAACTGTTTTATCTGAACTGTTTTATCTGAACTGTTTTATCTGAACTGTTTTATCTGAACTGTTTTATCTGAACTGTTTTATCTGAACTGTTTTATCTTCACTGTTTTATCTTCACTGTTTTATCTTCACTGTTTTATCTGAACTGTTTTATCTGTACTGTTTTATCTGAACTGTTTTATCTGAACTGTTTTATCTGAACTGTTTTATCTGAACTGTTTTATCTGAACTGTTTTATCTTCACTGTTTTATCTTCACTGTTTTATCTGAACTGTTTTATCTGAACTGTTTTATCTGAACTGTTTTATCTGAACTGTTTTATCTTCACTGTTTTATTTAAACTGTTTTATCTTCACTGTTTTATCTGAACTGTTTTATCTTCACTGTTTTATCTTCACTGTTTTATCTGAACTGTTTTATCTGAACTGTTTTATCTGAACTGTTTTATCTGAACTGTTTTATCTGAACTGTTTTATCTGAACTGTTTTATCTTCACTGTTTTATCTTCACTGTTTTATCTGAACTGTTTTATCTGAACTGTTTTATCTGTACTGTTTTATCTGAACTGTTTTATCTGAACTGTTTTATCTGAACTGTTTTATCTGAACTGTTTTATCTTCACTGTTTTATCTTCACTGTTTTATCTGAACTGTTTTATCTGAACTGTTTTATCTGAACTGTTTTATCTGAACTGTTTTATCTGAACTGTTTTATCTGAACTGTTTTATCTGAACTGTTTTATCTTCACTGTTTTATCTGAACTGTTTTATCTTCACTGTTTTATCTGAACTGTTTTATCTGAACTGTTTTATCTGAACTGTTTTATCTTCACTGTTTTATCTGAACTGTTTTATCTGAACTGTTTTATCTGAACTGTTTTATCTTCACTGTTTTATCTTCACTGTTTTATCTTCACTGTTTTATCTTCACTGTTTTATCTGAACTGTTTTATCTGAACTGTTTTATCTGAACTGTTTTATCTGAACTGTTTTATCTGAACTGTTTTATCTGAACTGTTTTATCTGAACTGTTTTATCTGAACTGTTTTATCTGAACTGTTTTATCTGAACTGTTTTATCTGAACTGTTTTATCTGAACTGTTTTATCTGAACTGTTTTATCTGAACTGTTTTATCTGAACTGTTTTATCTGAACTGTTTTATCTGAACTTTTTTATCTGAACTGTTTTATCTGAACTGTTTTATCTGAACTGTTTTATCTGAACTGTTTTATCTGAACTGTTTTATCTGAACTGTTTTATCTGAACTGTTTTATCTTCACTGTTTTATCTTCACTGTTTTATCTTCACTGTTTTATCTGAACTGTTTTATCTGTACTGTTTTATCTGAACTGTTTTATCTGAACTGTTTTATCTGAACTGTTTTATCTGAACTGTTTTATCTGAACTGTTTTATCTTCACTGTTTTATCTTCACTGTTTTATCTGAACTGTTTTATCTGAACTGTTTTATCTGAACTGTTTTATCTGAACTGTTTTATCTTCACTGTTTTATCTAAACTGTTTTATCTTCACTGTTTTATCTGAACTGTTTTATCTTCACTGTTTTATCTTCACTGTTTTATCTGAACTGTTTTATCTTCACTGTTTTATCTGAACTGTTTTATCTGAACTGTTTTATCTGAACTGTTTTATCTGAACTGTTTTATCTTCACTGTTTTATCTTCACTGTTTTATCTGAACTGTTTTATCTGAACTGTTTTATCTGAACTGTTTTATCTGAACTGTTTTATCTGAACTGTTTTATCTGAACTGTTTTATCTTCACTGTTTTATCTTCACTGTTTTATCTTCACTGTTTTATCTGAACTGTTTTATCTGTACTGTTTTATCTGAACTGTTTTATCTGAACTGTTTTATCTGAACTGTTTTATCTGAACTGTTTTATCTGAACTGTTTTATCTTCACTGTTTTATCTTCACTGTTTTATCTGAACTGTTTTATCTTCACTGTTTTATCTGAACTGTTTTATCTGAACTGTTTTATCTGAACTGTTTTATCTTCACTGTTTTATCTGAACTGTTTTATCTGAACTGTTTTATCTGAACTGTTTTATCTGAACTGTTTTATCTGAACTGTTTTATCTGAACTGTTTTATCTGAACTGTTTTATCTGAACTGTTTTATCTGAACTGTTTTATCTGAACTGTTTTATCTGAACTGTTTTATCTGAACTGTTTTATCTGAACTGTTTTATCTGAACTGTTTTATCTGAACTGTTTTATCTGAACTGTTTTATCTTCACTGTTTTATCTGAACTGTTTTATCTGAACTGTTTTATCTGAACTGTTTTATCTGAACTGTTTTATCTGAACTGTTTTATCTGAACTGTTTTATCTTCACTGTTTTATCTTCACTGTTTTATCTTCACTGTTTTATCTTCACTGTTTTATCTGAACTGTTTTATCTGAACTGTTTTATCTGAACTGTTTTATCTGAACTGTTTTATCTGAACTGTTTTATCTGAACTGTTTTATCTGAACTGTTTTATCTGAACTGTTTTATCTGAACTGTTTTATCTGAACTGTTTTATCTGAACTGTTTTATCTGAACTGTTTTATCTGAACTGTTTTATCTGAACTGTTTTATCTGAACTGTTTTATCTGAACTGTTTTATCTGAACTGTTTTATCTGAACTGTTTTATCTGAACTGTTTTATCTGAACTGTTTTATCTGAACTGTTTTATCTGAACTGTTTTATCTTCACTGTTTTATCTTCACTGTTTTATCTTCACTGTTTTATCTGAACTGTTTTATCTGTACTGTTTTATCTGAACTGTTTTATCTGAACTGTTTTATCTGAACTGTTTTATCTGAACTGTTTTATCTGAACTGTTTTATCTTCACTGTTTTATCTTCACTGTTTTATCTTCACTGTTTTATCTGAACTGTTTTATCTGAACTGTTTTATCTGAACTGTTTTATCTTCACTGTTTTATCTAAACTGTTTTATCTTCACTGTTTTATCTGAACTGTTTTATCTTCACTGTTTTATCTTCACTGTTTTATCTTCACTGTTTTATCTTCACTGTTTTATCTGAACTGTTTTATCTGAACTGTTTTATCTGAACTGTTTTATCTGAACTGTTTTATCTGAACTGTTTTATCTTCACTGTTTTATCTTCACTGTTTTATCTGAACTGTTTTATCTGAACTGTTTTATCTGTACTGTTTTATCTGAACTGTTTTATCTGAACTGTTTTATCTGAACTGTTTTATCTGAACTGTTTTATCTTCACTGTTTTATCTTCACTGTTTTATCTGAACTGTTTTATCTGAACTGTTTTATCTGAACTGTTTTATCTGAACTGTTTTATCTGAACTGTTTTATCTGAACTGTTTTATCTTCACTGTTTTATCTGAACTGTTTTATCTTCACTGTTTTATCTTCACTGTTTTATCTGAACTGTTTTATCTGAACTGTTTTATCTTCACTGTTTTATCTGAACTGTTTTATCTGAACTGTTTTATCTGAACTGTTTTATCTTCACTGTTTTATCTTCACTGTTTTATCTTCACTGTTTTATCTTCACTGTTTTATCTTCACTGTTTTATCTGAACTGTTTTATCTGAACTGTTTTATCTGAACTGTTTTATCTGAACTGTTTTATCTGAACTGTTTTATCTGAACTGTTTTATCTTCACTGTTTTATCTGAACTGTTTTATCTTCACTGTTTTATCTTCACTGTTTTATCTGAACTGTTTTATCTGAACTGTTTTATCTGAACTGTTTTATCTGAACTGTTTTATCTGAACTGTTTTATCTGAACTGTTTTATCTTCACTGTTTTATCTTCACTGTTTTATCTGAACTGTTTTATCTGAACTGTTTTATCTGTACTGTTTTATCTGAACTGTTTTATCTGAACTGTTTTATCTGAACTGTTTTATCTGAACTGTTTTATCTTCACTGTTTTATCTTCACTGTTTTATCTTCACTGTTTTATCTGAACTGTTTTATCTGAACTGTTTTATCTGAACTGTTTTATCTGAACTGTTTTATCTGAACTGTTTTATCTGAACTGTTTTATCTGAACTGTTTTATCTTCACTGTTTTATCTTCACTGTTTTATCTGAACTGTTTTATCTGAACTGTTTTATCTGAACTGTTTTATCTGAACTGTTTTATCTGAACTGTTTTATCTTCACTGTTTTATCTTCACTGTTTTATCTTCACTGTTTTATCTTCACTGTTTTATCTTCACTGTTTTATCTGAACTGTTTTATCTGAACTGTTTTATCTGAACTGTTTTATCTGAACTGTTTTATCTGAACTGTTTTATCTGAACTGTTTTATCTGAACTGTTTTATCTGAACTGTTTTATCTGAACTGTTTTATCTGAACTGTTTTATCTGAACTGTTTTATCTGAACTGTTTTATCTGAACTGTTTTATCTGAACTGTTTTATCTGAACTGTTTTATCTGAACTGTTTTATCTGAACTGTTTTATCTGAACTGTTTTATCTGAACTGTTTTATCTGAACTGTTTTATCTGAACTGTTTTATCTGAACTGTTTTATCTGAACTGTTTTATCTGAACTGTTTTATCTGAACTGTTTTATCTTCACTGTTTTATCTTCACTGTTTTATCTTCACTGTTTTATCTGAACTGTTTTATCTGTACTGTTTTATCTGAACTGTTTTATCTGAACTGTTTTATCTGAACTGTTTTATCTGAACTGTTTTATCTGAACTGTTTTATCTTCACTGTTTTATCTGAACTGTTTTATCTGAACTGTTTTATCTGAACTGTTTTATCTGAACTGTTTTATCTTCACTGTTTTATCTAAACTGTTTTATCTTCACTGTTTTATCTGAACTGTTTTATCTTCACTGTTTTATCTTCACTGTTTTATCTGAACTGTTTTATCTTCACTGTTTTATCTGAACTGTTTTATCTGAACTGTTTTATCTGAACTGTTTTATCTGAACTGTTTTATCTTCACTGTTTTATCTTCACTGTTTTATCTGAACTGTTTTATCTGAACTGTTTTATCTGAACTGTTTTATCTGAACTGTTTTATCTGAACTGTTTTATCTGAACTGTTTTATCTTCACTGTTTTATCTTCACTGTTTTATCTTCACTGTTTTATCTGAACTGTTTTATCTGTACTGTTTTATCTGAACTGTTTTATCTGAACTGTTTTATCTGAACTGTTTTATCTGAACTGTTTTATCTGAACTGTTTTATCTTCACTGTTTTATCTTCACTGTTTTATCTGAACTGTTTTATCTTCACTGTTTTATCTGAACTGTTTTATCTGAACTGTTTTATCTGAACTGTTTTATCTTCACTGTTTTATCTGAACTGTTTTATCTGAACTGTTTTATCTGAACTGTTTTATCTGAACTGTTTTATCTGAACTGTTTTATCTGAACTGTTTTATCTGAACTGTTTTATCTGAACTGTTTTATCTGAACTGTTTTATCTGAACTGTTTTATCTGAACTGTTTTATCTGAACTGTTTTATCTGAACTGTTTTATCTGAACTGTTTTATCTGAACTGTTTTATCTGAACTGTTTTATCTTCACTGTTTTATCTGAACTGTTTTATCTGAACTGTTTTATCTGAACTGTTTTATCTGAACTGTTTTATCTTCACTGTTTTATCTGAACTGTTTTATCTGAACTGTTTTATCTTCACTGTTTTATCTTCACTGTTTTATCTTCACTGTTTTATCTGAACTGTTTTATCTGTACTGTTTTATCTGAACTGTTTTATCTGAACTGTTTTATCTGAACTGTTTTATCTGAACTGTTTTATCTGAACTGTTTTATCTTCACTGTTTTATCTTCACTGTTTTATCTGAACTGTTTTATCTGAACTGTTTTATCTGAACTGTTTTATCTGAACTGTTTTATCTTCACTGTTTTATCTAAACTGTTTTATCTTCACTGTTTTATCTGAACTGTTTTATCTTCACTGTTTTATCTTCACTGTTTTATCTGAACTGTTTTATCTGAACTGTTTTATCTGAACTGTTTTATCTGAACTGTTTTATCTGAACTGTTTTATCTGAACTGTTTTATCTTCACTGTTTTATCTTCACTGTTTTATCTGAACTGTTTTATCTGAACTGTTTTATCTGTACTGTTTTATCTGAACTGTTTTATCTGAACTGTTTTATCTGAACTGTTTTATCTTCACTGTTTTATCTGAACTGTTTTATCTGAACTGTTTTATCTGAACTGTTTTATCTGAACTGTTTTATCTGAACTGTTTTATCTGAACTGTTTTATCTGAACTGTTTTATCTTCACTGTTTTATCTGAACTGTTTTATCTTCACTGTTTTATCTGAACTGTTTTATCTTCACTGTTTTATCTGAACTGTTTTATCTGAACTGTTTTATCTGAACTGTTTTATCTTCACTGTTTTATCTGAACTGTTTTATCTGAACTGTTTTATCTGAACTGTTTTATCTGAACTGTTTTATCTGAACTGTTTTATCTGAACTGTTTTATCTTCACTGTTTTATCTGAACTGTTTTATCTGAACTGTTTTATCTTCACTGTTTTATCTGAACTGTTTTATCTGAACTGTTTTATCTGAACTGTTTTATCTTCACTGTTTTATCTGAACTGTTTTATCTTCACTGTTTTATCTTCACTGTTTTATCTTCACTGTTTTATCTGAACTGTTTTATCTGAACTGTTTTATCTGAACTGTTTTATCTTCACTGTTTTATCTTCACTGTTTTATCTTCACTTTTTTATCTTCACTGTTTTATCTTCACTGTTTTATCTTCACTGTTTTATCTGAACTGTTTTATCTGTACTGTTTTATCTGAACTGTTTTATCTGAACTGTTTTATCTGAACTGTTTTATCTGAACTGTTTTATCTGAACTGTTTTATCTTCACTGTTTTATCTGAACTGTTTTATCTGAACTGTTTTATCTGAACTGTTTTATCTTCACTGTTTTATCTTCTATGTTTTATCTGAACTGTTTTATCTGAACTGTTTTATCTGAACTGTTTTATCTGAACTGTTTTATCTTCACTGTTTTATCTTCACTGTTTTATCTTCACTGTTTTATCTGAACTGTTTTATCTGAACTGTTTTATCTTCACTGTTTTATCTTCACTGTTTTATCTGAACTGTTTTATCTTCACTGTTTTATCTGAACTGTTTTATCTGAACTGTTTTATCTGAACTGTTTTATCTGAACTGTTTTATCTTATCTTATATATTAAAAACGTCTCTTTAAAGGAACAAAATATCACTTTAAAAAAAAATTGCAATCTAGTCCAAAATACATCAAGAAGTGCGTATCAAGCAGCAGACAACAGTTTCCGTTGGACTAGGCGATTGTTAGATTATTTGTTTTATTTATTTCTTGTTTTTTTTAATTGCGGTAATGTAGTTCATGCTACATGTGTTGGGGATTTATATCAATTTTACTGCCATACCGCTTTACAACCGCCTCTCAACTGAAGATGTCGCTCTCATACCTTGATAGAAGCCAACAAGGGCATGATTTTACTCTTCATTACATCTGACCAATTTACTGTAAAACATCGATTGTTCTACTTTAATGGGTACCCGACATTAGTTGGGGGAAACGTAATGGTGGTTGGTCCTTGTGCTTAGCCACACACAAAAAAAAAACAACAACAACAAAAAAAAACAGATGACCTTTAGATCGTCTGCTCCACAGATCGCGAGGTCTGAAAGGGGTAGTTTTCTTTTTACAATGCCTATATCAACTCACTAGATCTGTCCGTCTGTCTGTCCGTCTGTCTGTCTGTCCGTCTGGTACAATTTACACGTTATCTCTCCTACTTCCCATTCTCGGATCAAGTTAATACTTAACACAATTATTTAATGTCCATAACATAAATCCATAAAAAATAATAAAATTTTTAATTAATTTGTGGTAATTAATATTTATATATACTATAAAGTAAAAAGTCAGGCGTATGTATGTATGTATGCATGTATGTATGTATGTATGTATATATGATGTATGTATGTATGTTTGTATGTATGTTTCGAAAAAAATTAAAAACGTTTGACCGATCTTGATAAAACTTGGCATAAAAGTTCTTGGGGTACTTACTAACTGGAACCGTGATGAGTGTATAGTAGCCCTAAAACAAAGTTAAGACCTTCAAAAAAAAATTGCCCAACTCTATGAAAGTATTGCTATTTTAGTGATCTAGGCTATTGTTACCATGTTTACATGAGAAAAGATCGAAAGGATCTATATCTAGATCTAATTTTAAGAACTACACATTGCACAGATAGTTTTTTTACTTTGACACATGAAAATTACAAAATATAGTCTATTGTTTTCATTATTTAATAAAATTAAGCTTCAAATTTGTGTTTCAAAAGCATTTTTACATTAATTCGTTTCTTATATCTGCGAAGTTAGACTTCCTGACGTACTTTATTTAACGAATCGGGTAAACCAGTTTTAATTGTACTTTATATCCCATTCATCTCGCGCTTCTTTCATATTTAATAGATATGAATGTATCGGCTTCGGGTAAACCCATTTTCTCAAAACTACTTTTATTTTCGTGGCGAAAGAGAAAAACTTGAAAGGATCGTTAGCTAAGTTTAACATACATCTAAATCCAATCCACTAGATTAGTAAACACAAACTTAGACCCGCAGGCAGTGGGTAATGTCCGGCTATATATAGTGAGAGAGAGAGAGAGAGAGAGGCAAAAGAGAAAATAAGTCTTTCAATATTGAGATATATGGTTGTAAATGTGCAGTTCTTTCCTTTATAAACGCTTTTTTTTTTTTTTTAAGTACTTTTTTATATTTTGCTTGATAATTTTAATAGCTTAAAATTCGTCGAATACGTTTGAAGTAATTACACGAAAACATATATACTTCCAAGGAATCATTGAAAGACGATGACATAGTCTAACCTTATATCAACTGATGTTACTATGAAGTCTAAACAGTACAAAGACCTAGTCAGTGGGATGTAGATAAATGATCTAAATATTAGCAGTCTTCAAAACAATGTTGTTTGTTAGATGTCACTTAGATCTGAGAGCGCAAAAAGCATCAGGTCAATGTGATAGAGGGCAAAGGGTGTTTTGGGTCATATTTATAGAAGGTAACAAAAAAAAAAAATAAGAGAATGCCCCCCAGTGGCGTAGACACCCGTGTGACATTTGTAGGTCAGCAGAAAGTGAAGATGGAAAAAAAATTCTTCTCGTAGCACAGAGGGCAACAAAGCACGAGAGAGCACTGTGTCTCGCTCTGACCTCGTGAATGCACGCGCGTGCACGCGCTGCCTTGAATGTAACAAAACACTCGTGGAAACAAAAAAAAAAGGCAATTTAAAGATTGGGCATAGGCTGGAGGAGGCAGGGTGGAAGGCACATGGCAGAGGCTAGAGGAGGCAGGGTGGAAGACACAGGGCATAGGGTGGAGGAGGCAGGGTGGAAGGCACATGGCAGAGGCTAGAGAGGCAGGGTGGAAGGCACATGGCAGAGGCTAGAGGAGACAGGGTGGAAGGCACATGGCAGAGGCTAGAGGAGGCAGGGTGGAAGGCACATGGCAGAGGCTAGTGGAGGCAGGGTGGAAGGCACAGGGCAGAGGCTAGAGGAGGCAGGGTGGAAGGCACAGGGCAGAGGCTAGAGGAGGCAGGGTGGAAGGCACATGGCAGAGGCTAGAGGAGGCAGGGTGGAAGGCACAGGGCAGAGGCTAGAGGAGGCAGGGTGGAAGGCACATGGCAGAGGCTAGAGGAGGCAGGGTGGAAGGCACAGGGCAGAGGCTAGAGGAGGCAGGGTGGAAGGCACATGGCAGAGGCTAGAGGAGGCAGGGTGGAAGGCACAGGGCAGAGGCTAGAGGAGGCAGGGTGGAAGGCACATGGCAGAGGCTAGAGGAGGCAGGGTGGAAGGCACAGGACATAGGGATAAAAAAAGAGGGGCACTCTGTAGATGCACAGGGTGGAGAGCATTAGTGTGGAGGCTGCAGCGTGGTAGGAGTTAATTAATAATTATTTTTATTACAAAGCTTATATCAACTCACTCTGTCTGTCTGGAATTACCACTTCCCATTCTCGGATCAAGTTGAAACATCCCACACACACAATTACACTTTGTCGATGACATGACACATGAAATAATTCATAGGTAACCGATTTGTTCATTCATTTCTCGCTAATATATTTCGTTTTTTTACATAGAAAATGTACTAAACCTAAGGGAGATAAGCCTTGTGTACAGATGTAACTCTTTTGCTAAAAATTTGAAACTAACAACTTTTAAACTATAGAACCTCTTTTTATTAAGAACTTAGACATCTTATGGGTCAATGAACATCATATTACACTGTAGAGGCTCGATATTCTGATTCAGACCTTAGATTACAGACTTGAGCTACTTATTACAAAGTTTATTTTGACTCATTCAATCTGTCTGTCTGTCTGGTAAAAAGTTTGTGCATGTTATTTCTCCCACATCCATTCTCGGATCAAGTTAAAACTTTGAACGGTTATTCATAAGCATAGACAAGACATGAGTCAAGAGAAAAATTGCCAATTAGTCAATTAATTGCTGGTAATCAATTAGTTCGATACCAACTAGAAAAATTAATCCTTCAGTATTCACAGATACGCTAAATCTGTAGGGTTTCATTCTCTTCGATAAATGAACACGTTATTTCTCCCGAACTATTTGTCGGATTAAATTGAAACTTTAAACAATATTAAATTCAAACTAACAACATATGAATGACTTTAACAATTAACTAATTAGTCAATTAATGATTGGTAATTAATGCTTTTGGTTGATATCGAATAATGGAAATAGCTTCTACATTATTGAGATATAGCGTTTTAAGTGTGGAGTTCTCTCCCTTAGATAAAGTTTATTCTTTTAGACAAAATAATTTTGCTTTTATTAAATAGTTATTTAAAATAGCAGAACGGAAACTCCCTTCCCCATTCCGAAATGGCCCACAGAAAAGTAATTGGACCATTCCGAAATGGTACACAGAAAGGTAATTGGACCATTGCGCAACTTAGCTTTCTATAATCATGAAAGTTACCCTTAACAAAAACAACTATATCAAATACGAATATTTCAAAAACGCACGAATACATCCTTTTTAGTCTAGATCTGTTGAAAATTAATGACATGATTCAAAATAATTGATGGAATTTCACTTAACATAAACTAGCTTTTTTTTTTTTGTTTTTTTAACTTGTTTGTCTTATAGTTAAGAATAGGACAAAATATTATATCGTGAAAAGATTAATTACATAATTACATGTTTAGTAGATTGACTGGAGATTTAAAAAAAGTAATAGCAGGTGTTTAAATAGGTACTTAATGGAAGTACTTACACGGAAGAGTTTCTTATTTATTTCTAATAGCTTTCAAAGAGTATATACATTATTTGATTTTGTTTGGGGGGCTGCAGGCCTCATTGCCATTTTCTTAGGACATCTGGAGCTGACATTGATTAATCTAATTAATATTGTACCTATATTTATTATCACACATCAGTGCTTAGTAAATCATGTTCGTTTTCGAAAATGAAGCAAGTAAACTTGCACTTGATGGACAGTGCCACCTACAGAATAATGTAGTGCCAATTTGTCGATAAATAAAAAGTCGATATAGTTTGAAAAACAGGTAGATGCATCTATGCATTGCAATCTTTCTTTTCAATTAATGGTACTGAACTTTTCAAAGACGTATCCTTCATTGCCAAATATAAAATTAGCAATTAATTCGTCATGGATGACCAAATTGAGACTTCGTTGTGAGAGAGAAATACATATTGTATTATTATACTGTATTTTTATATTGTATTATTATATTGTATTATTATATTGTATTATTATATTGTATTATTATATTGTATTATTATATTGTATTATTATATTGTACTATTATTTCACGCATACGAGTAGTTTACCCTTGCTTTTGGTTAGGCAAACATTTAAACAAATTATCCCGCTTTGTTCGGCCCATTGGGCAGCCAGCTGTCTCTATAAAGATCTCTAGCTGGCAACGTCTTTTCACCTATTGTCCTCTGCTCTGACGTCCTTCAAGAAAGTGTAGCGCCAAGTTATACGAAGACGTCCCTGTTTGCGCTTTCCTCGTATTAGTCTCCATGCCATCGCAACTCTTGGTATGCGTGATTCATTCTGTCGGAGGACTTGTCCCTCAAACTTCATGCGACGCTCGGTCAAAACCTCATTAAGTCGGCATAAGATGTTGTTTCAGACCCCATGTCTGAAACTGACTCCTAAAATCCACGTTAAGCTTTAAAATAAAGCGTTTTTTTTTTCGCAAAGATAAAGAAAATATTGAAAATATTGAACATAGCCCATACTAATAGCAACAACAAGAATGCAATATCTTGTCATCCATAATTTCGCACATAAGAGACAGTATTTTCTTTACGTATTATATCTTTGGAGGTTGGCATGCAGTTTTATCTATATCATTTAATAATGTAACAATTGTAACTGCCCTTATTCGTTTAAAAACGCTAGAAATGAGTACGCTTACATCATTTCATCTTATTTATTTAATAATTAACATTGAAAATATAATAATTTTCTTAAAAGATTTTGTAAAGAGGTATCCATTCAACTTCATCACCAATAAAATAATAAACAACATTTTGACTTTCAGACAGCCAACAAAGAATTATCAAATAAACAAGTGCATGGTACTTTCTCATTAATATTATGGAAGGGGGGAATCCTCTGAGTTTGCGTGAATACACAAACTCTATTTGCAATTTCGCTTTTTATACAAGGTTAAGGATTATTTGAGATTAGCAATATATTGCACCATATACCATACTTTGTAACAGGCTAATCATTAGAATTCTTTAGATCCTAAAGATTACTACAAATACGCTTTCCACTTCTCCTTCTCATTTAGATTTAAAAGCAGCCCCTGACTTCCCTCCTTTTTTTTTCTGTAGCTTATCCTTGGAAAATGTTTAGTATGATGTCATAAACTGGCTCAGACCGTGCCACTTACCTGGGAGCTGAAGGATTTGGGTTCCGGGGAATCCCAGACGGTAATGACGTAATCCAGAACCATGATGTCAGGTTACTCTTCCCGCACTTGTTCTCTCACTCTTCATGCCATTTTTTTCTCCCTCTCGTCTCACAGAGAAGCAGATTGCAAGATAATCCTGTATCTCTTCTCCGTCATGATAATTGCACGCACGTTTTGACTTAAAGATCTCAAAGAATTTTTTTTTTAAATGTTTACACGTTTAGCGTGCGTGGGAGAGTGTGAGCGTGTGTGAGGGGAGAGAGAGAGTGTGAGGGTGAGTACTGTGCTCAATAGTTGCTCCTCTCCCGTCAGCACATCGGTTTGTTTTGGTTTCCGCCATCTCAATCAGATTCGAATGCACTCCATGTGTAATAGAATGGCTGTCTCATTATTTTTGAAAGGCTATCATTGTAAGTCTAACCTCCTCCAAGTCACGTGGTGTAATTAATCCAAGAGAACATTTAGACCTTAATAATATCCAAGGACTGTTGATAAATAATCCATTTTTTTTAGAATTCACTCAGCGGACGGTAATGAATTGTATTAGCTCAAATGTCATTTAAGATGTCACTATTTTAAATGTATGACACCCATATCAGAATTTAACTAATGGAATGTGAGTTTCCATCACAACCAATTAACTGCTTAAACTTCTTATTTGTTAACAATTGTACAAGTGATCTTATATGTTAATATTCAGCATTATTCTTGTCCTAAAATCTATAAATGGCGCCAATATCTCGGCCTAGAATATCGCATCAAAGTTTAGGTATTCCTTTCACAAATTTTACATGATATTTTATTCTAAATGTAAATATAAAGTTAAAACAGTTGTATGGGTCCAAGAATGTTTTTAACTTTTTTTGAATACACTGTATGACTTAGGAAGATAAAGCTGTGGCAGGTGAGACATTCTACAAATCACACGGTGAAACACTCCTATTTCTTTTAAGAAAAGTTTATCGACACATAACAAAATTACTTACAAGCGAGTCCTTATGAATATTTTTTGTTTTACATAGAAATAAAAAAATACATAGACAGACTATTTGAATACACAACTGCGCGCTGTGAACACACTTGAGCAGAAGACAAAGAACGATAACCCCCGCCTAACATGACATCGCAACGTAATTTCTGTGTATCGCCTGCAAATCTTTGGGGGGGAAAGTTGTCTGCCCTTTGCCTAATTGAATGAAACAACATCGAAACGTTGTGAGCATAAAACCGAAGAAGAAAAAGAAAATGGCGAAATGGCATCTGGCCCTGTAATAGACCTTAACGTTTTATGGCCTGCAATCAAAATAGAAATAAAATAAATTATTTCATGTAAATCTTTTCTTTGTATTGCTGTCTTCCAGTTTCCGCCGCACTGACATTTAATTACGTCACATCTGTGAGGTCAAAGTGTCTTCTGGAGTTTTCATTTTTTATTGTGCTCCATTTCTTATTTAATCCACGACAATCAAACGAGAAACTGTTGAGTTATCAAACTGGAATATAGGCATCGAAGTTAGAAAAGCAAAGCAAAAAGAACATATTATGTTCTGTGGTTCAGAAATAGGAACAAATGACATATAAAAAAGAAACCTAGATCAATAGCTTTGGGTGTCTGGTGTCTTAGATTCTTAGGACGCGTCTGAGTCCACCCAAATCTAATCAGTACCTGCCATTAATTGGGGAAAAGTAAAGGCCTTTGGTTGTTATGCTGACCACATGACCATGGGCCACAAAACCATTAACTTTAAATCCTCTGCACAATACATTGCAAAAGGGGTACTTTCACATATTGCTGTGTCATAGAAAATTACTTCTGGATAAAGTAAGAAAAAACAACAACTCTTTCTTACGAAAAACATAACCCTAACACCTTTTTTTTCCCACACCCATTCATGGATGTAATTGAAACTATGCACAATTATTCATTGGCGTAGACAAGACATGAATTAATTAAAAAGAAATAAAAAATACTGGTTATTATTATTTCGTTTAATACCAACAAGTGAAATTAATCCTTCAATACTAACATATATGGCTAAATATGTAGGGTTTGGCACAATCACATAATTGTACACGTTATTTCTCCCACACCCATTCTCGGAACAAGTTGGAAATGTATATCATTTTTTATTGTACATAAAACATTTCAATAAAAACAAAATAGTCAATTAATTTTTGGCTATTAATTTGTTTGTTTCATATCGAAGAAGAAAAATACATTCTCCATTACTGCGAGATATATTAGCAAATGCAGAGTTCTTTCCCTTCAGTAAGCTTTTTGAAAAGTATTTTGTATTTTTTTCTTGTTAAGCAAATGTAAAAGCCTTAAAATGTAAATAAACATAAAAATCATGCTCAGAAAACTTGTAGATCAGCATTGATGCCAACACTAAAAATTAACCTTTGAAAATCCCGAGCACAGACACTGTAGGAAGCAGTAGGTGTCACGAGGTGTACGCATCAATGTCCCAAGAGAAGTGTAAACAGGAAGTTTATTTGTACTGGAAACACGTTGGCTTAGACTATGTCATAAGGTCACGTGTCATCCCGACCTTGCAGAAGATGAATGTAAACATTAAATAGCAACTCTACAATAAGATGTAGTATTCACGAATATAAAACAATGCAGTAGCATGTCACACACAACAATACAGCCACATGTCACACGCCATAACCAGTTTAAAAACTCGCTTCTCCTTCCCGAAATCATGAATTAAAAACTTTCCGAACCAATGGTATAAACTATAAATGTCCTGAACTTCTACTATATTTAAATCATAAACCTTTCGAAAATAAAAATAAAAACTATAAATCTTTCGAACTCATAAATGCTACAAATATAAATCATGCCTGTCATTCATTCTTCTATTCAGTTGAAACGGATCCTAACGATTATTTCTACTTACAAACTAAAACATGTTAACAATTGAGTGAATAAACATCTCTCTGTCTCAATAAGTGCACATCTGTTTCAGAATAAAACACGCACACAGTCAAAGAAAAACCAAGAAAGAAAAAAAAAAGATAAAGGAAAAAAAAATAAGCGCAATTTCTTCCCGCTATTACCACCTTGCGAGATTATCACGTCTGCTCAACACAGAAGATAGTTGTGTTTTACCGCCTTTTGTAAAATGACTCTCGCCCACAGGTTTTTGTTTTTGTAACAGCCTGACATCATAATGTAAGTTTAAGGAATCATTACACACTTGTACACAATACGAAATGTTTACATTTATTACTCGTTGAAATGAGCGGGAACAATCGCAAACTTCTCTATAAACAAAATTTCACTTTTGAAAGTTTAAAAATAAAAACAAGGGGAGATAAGAGCGTGGCGTTTAAGATTACTAATACATCTATTAATAACTGTGCTTTTCTTTCGCTAACTCACGTGCAAGTCAGTTTTTTTTTTTTTTTAAAGAGTAAAACTGTAAGTTGCTATTTTTAATACTATGTTTGGTTGAATGATTTTAAACGTTTAAAACATTAAACATCTGTGCCATCTGTATAGGCCTAGGATAGAATACTATAACTTCTATGAGGCACTACGATCAGCCCATTTGTAAACAGGTTCTCAATCCATAGCAAAATGAACAGAAACGAAATATATTTTATTAAAATTAAGCATATATATATAGGAAATAGCCACACAATTACTTTAATATATCCCAATACTGTAGGGTTTATTTCCGTTTTCGCCATAAAACAAAACGAATTAATTACCACTAATTAATAACTAATAGACTATTTTGTTTTATTCATTCATGTGTTGTCATCGACATTGAATATATGAGCAAAGTTTCAACTAATCCCAGAATGGAAAGTGGGAGAAATATCGTGTACAAGATTTGTACCAGACAGACAGACAGACTTTATGAAAGCTTTGTAAAAACTATGTAGACATTGAGACATATACAAGTTTTTGGTTACAGTATGAGGGTATTTAGATCCCCCAACGTGGTAGAAGATTAGCGCCCAAATCATGCACACCCAAGACTGGTAACATCAAACTACAAAGATCTGTCATAGCACTGGGTTGTTATGTTAATATACTAGAAGCATTTGCTTAAGAGTTATAGAAATCTAGCGAGGGTGTCAGGTGGCCAGCATAACGACCAACCGCCTTTACTTTCCCCAACTAAAGCCAGGTACTCAGTATAGCTGGATGAATTCAGCGGCCTAAAGATCCCCAAATTTAAAATACCTGTCTTTTCCAGGTTTCTAATCCGGGACCCCTCGTTTCGAAAGCCAAACACTTTACCACTCAGCCACACACACACACACACACACACAAACTGTAACAATGTAACCATCCAACAAGATTGAACGAAACAAGAATTAATAGATGTTCCCGTAACATCTCGCTGTGAGCATCCAACCGCAAAGCAATAGAATAGAAAGAAGCAAATTGTTAGCTATAAACAAATTCTTTTTCTTTTTTTTTACTTAGTTACTCAGTAGTTGAGTTGAGGCGGATACTGGTACATTGAGCAGTAGGCAGGGGCACCCGCAGGATTTTTTTGCAGGGGAGTGCGTGTTGCGCCCTCTGGCTTTAGTCGTAGCTTTAACTTTCTAGTAACGCAGATTATTGAAGAAAAAGAACTAGTGCGCCACCTCCCCCCCCCCCCCTTTTTTTTTTTGCCCTATCTGATATGAAGAGCACTCTAAATTTTTGTTTCATGAAATAGAATAATGTTTAAAACAACTAAACAAGCGAACAAACTATTTACTGTACCCGTTGCGTCTATCCGTGCGGTCCAAAATTGTCAATAACGTTCCTGATGAATTGCTTCTTGTCGCTGTGGACAAGCTGGCGATGAACGCTTATAGTGCACAGTGGTGAGAGTCTTCTTCACGTTCCAGCTCTTGCATCTTTTAAGGAACCCTAACAGAAAATGCGGTTTTGGAGCCCCGTAGGCAGGGGAACAGTGGTAAGATCACTGCTCTCCGGCGAGCTCTCCATCAGCCTGACACCAAATAGCGATGACTCTCCATCCCTTTGGATCTGGTCAGTATGGAGGAGAGACGATTGTTGACGTGTGGGCAGCCCAGAACTCGCAAATTTACCACTCAGGCTTTCCCCTATCAATGGAGAGGTCACTCCATCTCAAGTTGAAAAGGGAAAGGATCGTCTCTCGAGAAGTAAAATGCCACAGACAATGTCGGCCAACAACTCCTTATATCCTATTCTAGTTGATTACAATAATAGCTTCTTCTTGCAACTGTACTTAAATGAAAGCCTTGCTGGTTAAGTTTCTACTTTCAAGAAGTTAATTCTTTTGAAGGTGCAAAACATTGTCTAAAATTTGGCTACTTAGAATTCAGGAAGGGGCAGGTTCCACTTGCGTGATCTGCATCAGTTCCTGATAAGCCTAGGCTAGTTTTGTTTGCTGTAACGCATGCGTTGTAAAATTAGAAATATTTATTATTAGTAGTATTATTGCTATTAGTCTAATACAATAGCTTATCCTTCAGTGGAAGCACTAAACTTAGAAGTTAATGGATTTGAAGGTGGAAAAGATTGGCTAGAGGTGGGCTACTCAGAATCCAGGGGGGGGGGGTGCACATTTACGACCTTGCACCCCCTGCGGGAGGAATACTGTATGTTTGTGAATTTTTTTTTTTAAAGCTGACAACCGAAAAATAGAACAATCTAAATAATTAAGATTAGCGTTTTTATCAAACTTAGATTACGTTCAAATTGGAGGCATTATTTTTTGTTAATGCCATTGAAGGTAAACGGAGCATAGATTAAATGGCACCACCGCTTCTATTGCACTAGTGGAATAAAATTATGGATTGTTTTGTCTAAATTATATTAAACAACATCTTGGTTTTATAAAAATGATTAGAAATGAATATCACACTGATTCTACTGATAGAATTCTGTAGCAGTACAATTGATAATGGTACTGAGAAAACTTTCAATCATGAAAGTCATTTGAAATCCGGTACTCAGGTGACTTTGACCTATGTGGTATATTCAACTGATGTGCGCGTGCGTGTGAGTGTTTTGATAGTCAAGTTGTAAATCAAGGAGTGTGAAAAAATATATTGATCCATGTGACCTACATATATTACTTCAGCCCTATTTATTTTCATGCCTATTTATATTCAGGCCTATTTATTCAGTATTTTTAACTGTATTCCCAATGAAGAAAACATTAAAAAAAAAAATTCACAATGTATAATGATAAATTACATTTAATATTTATGTATTCATCGATCTCATTTTTTTTTTTAACAATTGAAAGATTCAAAAGTGAGGAAAAATGTATACATAAACTAGTAAACCAAAACTAAGAATAAAACACAATCTTATATTTGTTGTTTTCCCTTCACTGTAGGTAAGGGGAGCATATGACGCGTAAGCATAGCACGGTTTGCTTATCTCAGCCTTAAAAACAAAAAAAAGGAATCCTATATTAGAGCCTGTAATTTATATGAACGACGGTGGATAAATGTAAGACTGTAGACCCAAGGTTGGAAAATCTCTAAAAATGTTTTGTTTAAATGTTTCGGATGTTTCTTCAAATTCTGAAGATAATGTAAACCTACCCCAACCCTCCCGCAGGTCGACGGGGAATGTCAGCTGTCACCGAGACAACCGAACGACCGTCCAGCGGGCATACCGTACGACCAGACAGTATGAGATAGATTAAAACTATGAACATGACGACCGCGTTGACTTAATGAATAGAACGCAACGATATTGTTTCGGAGATCGCGGGTTTGACCCAGTTTCAATCCATATGTTCGGATAAGCTGTGCGGCCGGCTCAATTAAGTTTAGTGAGGTTATAGCTTCGTAATTAACTCATCACTGGTATACCCGAGCACGTAATAGGATCTTGGATACACAGCGCACTAGTACTGTTAAACACAGCGCACTAGTACTATTAAACACAGCGCACTAGTACTGTTAAACACAGCGAAAAGTACAACACTTCCTGGCTCTACTCAATATTAATACTAACCACAACATTCACTTTGGTAAAGAACTGACTGGTCCCGACCACTGACCTGGGCTCTACACGTTATGGAAACAGACAGCAGAAGCACAAATGAAAACAAAGCCAGGCAAACAACACATGTAAACAAGAGGAAGAAAAAAAACACGCACGTTCTCTGACACACACAAAACACACACACATACACAGCTTTTTCAAAATAGCACACTCATCTTCTCGTCACCTGTAATAACACACTCAGGTCTGAAAATGAAATTCAGTTCTGAACATTAAAACAAAGTTCAATGAAATCAAGCACAACTCATGGCTCACGTCTGCTTTCTAATTTCCCACGCGCTTGTCAGTCTCGCTCTTTTTTTCCCCCAAAAGTTAAGTTTTCTTTTTTTTTTTGGAGGGGGGGGTTGTCATTATTATTCTTTCATCGACACCTTCTTGCCTGCACCACTCCCCACGCCCCCCCCCCCCCCCCCAATAATAAACTTCATTGTTAAACGTTTGAAAACTTGACTCACGTAGCATAACTTAACTGCGTAGCTTTTTTTGTGTGTGTGAGAGTCAGAGACGGATGGAGAGGGTAAACTTCGCTGACACCTACAACAGATAGAAGTTGAAAAGATTGTTGGGAGAATCTTTAGAAGTAAACAAAAGATTTTTTTAGAATATGACGAGCTTAAGCGCTGGGATCACAGTGGAGAGTTATCAGAGTGTAAGAGAGAGGAGGGAAATAAAAGAGAGAGGAGGGAAATAGAAGAGAGAGGAGGGAAATAGAAGAGAGAGGAGGGAAATAAAAGAGAGAGGAGGGAAATAGAAGAGAGAGGTGGGAAATAGAAGAGAGAGGAGGGAAATAGAAGAGAGAGGAGGGAAATAGAAGAGAGAGGAGGGAAAAAGAGAGAGATGAGGGAAATAGAAGAGAGAGGTGGGAAATAGAAGAGAGAGGAGGGAAATAGAAGAGAGAGGAGGGAAATAGAAGAGAGAGGAGGGAAAAAGAGAGAGATGAGGGAAATAGAAAAGAGAGGAGGGAAACAGAAAATAGAGGAGGGAAATAGAAGAGAGGGGAGGGAAATAGAAGAGAGAGGAGGGAAATAGGAGAAAGAGAGAGAGAGAGAGCAGAGATGGAGGATAAAAGACACATTTCTTATTCCATTCGCTGGAACAAATTTCTACAAATGCTCCTTCTTCCATAGTGCCATTAGAGAATGGAATGAGTTGCCTGAACCAGCCAGAAAAACCGACGACTTAGCAGAGTTTAATTCATTGATTAACATGCATAACTAGATAGACACGTTAAACGCGTAGGAAGTAATTATCTTCTTTCTTGAAGTAACGTCTGTAATGTATAAGATAAGAGAAGAGAAAAGAAAGATGAGAAAGAGAAGAGAGAGAAAGAGAGAGAGAGAGGACATATTGGAAAGGTTGAAAAGAGGACTAAAAGATGAAATCAGAGGTGTGAGAGAGAGAGAAAGAACTGTGTGACAGTGGGAGAGTGTTGTCATATAAACTAATCTATTCATTGACACATTTTACACCAATAAAAGAAAATGTGTATGTATGTATCTATCTATGTATTAATGCAGCGTTGTTGTTTTTTCCTTAACGGAGACATTCTGAGTATTTAGTGGAACACTTTGCTTATTTTTTAAAGAGATTGTTTCACGTGTCGGCCTACTAGTGAATTATTCCAGTAGTTCTTGGAGCTAGGTCTCCGCGGAACACAGTTTCGGAAACTAAGTATTAATGTATCTATTCTACTTTGCATGAATGCATGTATGTATATTTGTGTGTATCTATCTATCTATCTATCTATCTATCTATCTATCTATCTATCTATCTATCTATCTCTGTCTGTCTGTCTGTCTATCTGTCTGTCTATCTGTCTGTCTGTCTATCTGTCTGTCTATCTGTCTGTCTATCTGTCTGTCTATCTGTCTGTCTATCTGTCTATCTGTCTGTCTATCTATCTATCTATCTATCTTTCTGTGTCTGTCTGTTTTTCTGTCAGTCTATCTTCCTATCTGTCTATCTCTGTCTGTCTGTCTGTCTCTGCTTAATCTTTCTTTTTGTTTATTAGTATTTCATTACCGATTGGTTTATTAAAGAACTCTTCAGAGAGAGGTCAAAAGAAAAAAAAAGGCGAACTTCGTGTTATTTTTCCTTCTAGAAAAAACTTTCACGCCCCCCCCCCCCCACCCTTATTGTTCAAGCTACTCACAATCTCATACACGCGCTCCCCCCTCTCTTCTAACGCTTATCTGTAGCCAGTGTATCCGTGTATCTTTTGATATCGGAAGTAATTCAGCAGGATAAACTATGATGGTTAATATCAACAAAGTCGAACAAACCTGTCGGGAGCGAGGGAGGGCAAGGGAGGTGTCTGAAGTAAAACAAAGGGAGAGTGAGAGATAGAAGGTGGATCATGTACTCAGCTAGCATCCAACAAGTTGAAAGGACAAGAGAGTTCACACTTGCGTAAACAGAGGCGTCTTCCAGCCCAACCGTTTAGTACTCCACTGACACTCCCTCCTCTACTCTATCGCCAGCTCACCATCGGATTGATCAGCAATCTCTCCCTTTCTCTTGTTCTTATTCTTTGTTCCTCTCTTTCTCTTGTTCTCCCTCTCTCTCTCTCTCTCTCTCCCTCTATTTCTTTAGTTCCCCTTCTCTCTGTCTTGCTCTCTCTCTCTCACTATCTTCTTAGTTCTCATTTTCTCTCTCTCCCTCTATTTCTTTAGTTCCCCTTCTCTCTGTCTTGCTCTCTCTCTCTCACTATCTTCTTGGTTCTCATTTTCTCTCTCTCCCTCTATTTCTTTAGTTCCCCTTCTCTCTGTCTTGCTCTCTCTCTCTCACTATCTTCTTAGTTCTCATTTTCTCTCTCTCCCTCTATTTCTTTAGTTCCCCTTCTCTCTGTCTTGCTCTCTCTCTCTCTCACTATCTTCTTGGTTCTCATTTTCTCTCTCTCCCTCTATTTCTTTAGTTCCCCTTCTCTCTGTCTTGCTCTCTCTCTCTCTCACTATCTTCTTGGTTCTCATTTTCTCTCTCTCCCTCTATTTCTTTAGTTCCCCTTCTCTCTGTCTTGCTCTCTCTCTCTCACTATCTTCTTAGTTCTCATTTTCTCTCTCTCCCTCTATTTCTTTAGTTCCCCTTCTCTCTGTCTTGCTCTCTCTCTCTCTCACTATCTTCTTAGTTCTCATTTTCTCTCTCTCCCTCTATTTCTTTAGTTCCCCTTCTCTCTGTCTTGCTCTCTCTCTCTCTCACTATCTTCTTAGTTCTCATTTTCTCTCTCTCCCTCTATTTCTTTAGTTCCCCTTCTCTCTGTCTTGCTCTCTCTCTCTCTCACTATCTTCTTAGTTCTCATTTTCTCTCTCTCCCTCTCTTTTTTTTTTCTCTCTCTTTTCTTCTCTGTGCCTCTGTTGTTTTCGACACAGTCTCAGACGTCTAGCTCATGACACCTCGACATGAGATCTAGAGCCTCCTGGACGCGTAGATCTTAACAAAGACACACACAGAGCAAAGTCAAACAAAATGACACCTTCCAACACCCAGCGGTCTCCGTTTGGTACTTGCACTTATCTTACTTTTCAGATGGAGATTTAAAATGAAACACTTCCGGAACTTTTCCGGAATCGTAAATCCAAATTTTTCTTTGTTTGCCTTCTAGTGTTAAAAGAAATTGTGCTTGTTTATGTTTGCGATGAAATGAACCTTATAATAATAATAATAACAATAAAAAAAAACATATATTTGTGAGTAGGTATGTGTTGTGGGATCATGTGGGGGTTGGGTCGTAGACAACTCGTGTCACACTCTAATCTTTGAAAGCCTTTCTTTAATTTTCTAATAATGTTGCATGTGGTGATCTGGATGTTTAGACAGATATAGACCATTATATGACATCTTATTGTGTGCAGGAACAATTGTTTATTCCTATTTCTTAAGTGTTTGTTTTTAACAGCGCATATTGCGGTTCAAAAATAGGTTTCCCAAACTAACATACAATTAAATTACTAGGCCTATAATACTACAATTTTAAAAACCAATTATCTCTGCAAGAATACAGCATGCCTTTCAACTATGAAAAAACAAATATTTTTACTCGCCAACACTGAATCAGATATCGAGAATGGAGAAACTATTAAAAAAAAAAAACAATGTCGACGCTATCAGAAGAACACAATCAAAATTCGATACAACGGGAATATGAATTAGACGCCTTCAATTACAATTGCCAGGCGTATCAAACATCTCAGCCACACGTTGTTGTAAATATGGTTCTCTCTTATGTGTGTGTGTGGGGGGGGGGGGGTTCAATAAGCATATAAGCATATTGACGTCTCCTCCTCTTTCTCTATACATTTTAATAGAAGAAAGCTGTCAAATTGTTTGCAAGTGTTTCTCTAAAAAAAATTGCCAACTAAACCGTTTTTGAATAAAAGCTAATCCTGCCAACTCTTGATTTTTTTCACCATCGAAAATCAGGCAAAGTGCAAAATTAGCATCTCGATTCATGCCAACTTGTATCGTATCAATTTCTACTTGAGTAACGCTTATCGTCGTGCAGGTCACTCGGTGCTGTCACGCTAAATCTTTGATTTATATTCATGTTTTATAGCTGACAAATTTTGTTTTTAAATCTTATTTTGTGGTCAGGTGCTGCCAACTTTGTAAGATTTACTGCTAAGTATCAGTATTTAGTATTATGTGTGAGCGGGTCATTATGTGTCTTGAAGGAGGAGGCGGGAAGGTCGTAGAGTTGGCGATTGATTGAAAAGTTTTCTCGAAAATTAAATATTGATTTCCTAGTACTATGAAAAGAACGTGAAAAGGAAAGAAAAATAGAAGAGCAACAAGGGGAGAGAAATGTGAGAGCAGACGATTGTGAGAGTAGTAAAAGAATTCGAACGGACGCCGTGACTCGTGCCACAAGGCCATCAGTCCCTGAGGGTTGACGAGTGACCCGGACCGACGTGGCACTAATAAACTTTTCAACACATCGCGTTTCAGACATTGCTGACGGACAAGCAGACGAACTGACATGACGGATGCAGTGTGAACACTTGTTAGGTCTTTTTTTTACTAGCTCGAGGAAATCCTAAAGTTGTATGGATGAAGAAGGGATTGGGAGGGGGGGGGGGTGTTTGGAGATCATCTTTACACATCCTTTTCCTTAAGTGAGGGTAAGGCCTACCTACGTCTTCTCAAGCGCGCCGATATATTTTATTGTTATAATTATTCATTTTACATGAACCAAAAATACTTCATCAGCAGATGAAAACATCTTGAAAATAAAGTGGTATGCAAAATGGGCAGGATAGAGACTGCAGGAGATGGTTGTACAGAGGAATATAGAAGTGCAGATCTTAGAAAATGGAGATAAATTGGTCACACCCTTAGGAAAGACACCAACAACAGAGCTTGACAGGCCTTAGAGTGGAACCACCAAGGCAAAAGAAGCAGAGGAAGACCAAAAAGAACGTGGCGAAGCAGTATACTAAATGAAGCCGAGAGGACAGGAAAGAGCTGGGAAGCCATTAAAAAACTAGCAAGACACCGTAGAGAGTGGCTTGTTTTTACTGAGGCCTTATGTTCCACGAGGAACGCAAATGAAACATGATGATGAAATAGACTGGCACATGCATTTGAATATTTTTTTATTTTTATTTTCGTTGAAAGTCGTAGATCTAATATCGCATTCCATTCTCTATCAAATGGGTAACACGGAACAGTGCATCAAATGTCACCTGTGCAATCGCCAGATTCTACTTTGGGCTCCAAATGTCACCTCTACATTAGCCAGTCTGGTTTTGGCAGTTAACTCTTGTTTCGCATTGCCACATATACCTCCGTGACGTCACCGCCTCCACGTGACCTCTCCCCGTCTAACATTTAAAGCAGCGCGTTCATTGGTTGTTGTTGTTTTTGTCTTCATGCACGTGCATTCCTCGAGATCAATGGCAAGGGGTGCCAGTGTTCTCACCTTCACGTTTCTACCCGCTACCCTCCCACCCCCTTCCATTGCACATCTTTGTGACTTCCCTTCCTTGGATAAAATACTACACTAACTAAATAACGCGATAATAGAATCAAGCCACAAGTATGAGCGTGATTTTAATGCTAGATAAGGATGAATGAAGTATGAAGTTTATTGTTTTAACATGGGAATTAGGAGAAAAAACGTGTACAAAACGAAATAAGGGAAATAACTCCATATGTACATCCACATATATCAATAACAAGGCCGGCCTTAGGCCACTATAACCTATGCGGCTGCAGTGGGTCCCGCACTTTCATAGGCACCGCGCTAATACTAGATGTAAATTATTGAATTAAACCATTAGAACTTATATGTAATAACAGGGCTACCGCGGCCTCCTGATTTTCCAGAGCCTCCTGGAGATCTCCTAAAATTGCAAAATATACGAAATATTCCTGGAAATCTCCTGAAATTTTAAAAATCTCCTGAAAACTCATACAAAATCTCCAGAAAAAGAGGGAAAAAAATCGTTTTGGGGTGCCAATCACACGCTCGATAAAAAACCCCGGCTTTGTCAACTTTCCTTTAATAAAAGTTTATTGCAAAGACGAATGTATTTTCTAATACAAAATCTTAATTTTGCTTATCCCTATCCAGACTGGTCCCCGCGCAATCCGTTTCGCATAGGGCCCCGCAATTGCTAGGGCCGGCCCTGATCAATAAGTACCATTTAATCCTTTATATCAATACCAAAAAAAATATAATAAATGACCAATGATTAATTATCTGGTTAATATTTTCATTGATGTACGTTTTGTAACGGCAAATAATTAAGTAAAAATTTCATATTGATCCGAGAATGGGCGTGACAGACAGACAGGCAGACAGCGAGAGAGAGAGAGAGAGAGAGAGAGAGAGAGAGTTGATATGAGCTTTGTAATAAAAATAAGAGACATCCAGGTCACCAATATTGAGTACACTTGTTACGTGTCTCTGGTGCTGATTGTAACAGTAAGATGGAGGAAGAAGGTAATAGATTATAGGCTTTTCATGTGTCATGGTCTCTTGACCATCGATTGGCATTTCATTTGGTACCAACGTAAATGCGGGATACCATAGTTTGTAGTTTCTAAGTCTGGAGTTTTCTCCAAGGTTGACTCCTGTTAGGGCTGGACTGAATCATGTACGTTGGGTTACCCGTGAGGCTATAAAACACTGACCTAAAGGAACTTTTTTTACGTAAATGTTTTTTTCTTGAGGAATAAGAGATTGTCAATTTACAAAACAATTAGAGCAATTATACATTCATTATAAGACATTATTTTTGCCAGGTTCACATCTAACTTCACATTCACTTTCACCTATCCTTTGGTCTGTGGACCGCTGGGGCAACACGCAAGATCCGTCAACCTTTTTTCTCCATTCTTCTCTGTCATTTGTCTTTGATAGAATTTCATTCTGATGTTCTTTCTGAAAATATTGAAACCTGCCTTTTACCTGCCTGGGAGGACCACTTCGGGGGCCGATTTTGAGTTTATGTCTCCACACAGACTGTCTTTGTAACCTTGTTAATAATATTATTATTATTATGTTAGAAACGAACGAGTATTCATTCTCTGTCGCTGCCAGAGTCAAGTTTTGTTAAAAGAGAAACAAAATTCATCGTAGTCCCTTTAACAGTTTCCACTGAGGAGTCTTCTGATGATGTGGCAGGTCTGCAGCAGTACAGCTCTCTGACAGGCAACGAGGATGTTCCTAAGAATGTTAAGGGCCTTGAAGGTATCTGTGAGGTCAGTTGTTATACCCTCGGTTGATATAACAATGGGGTATATCGTTATTTTAGATCATTTCCATTAACGGCTAATCTTCAAGCCTAGGTTCCCATATTTTCCATTTCAGTTTTTCTTAAATTATGAGATAGTGGTACGGCAATGTCAATAATAGTAGCGTTTTTTTTTTCCTTTTTATCAACGAACAGCTTGTCAGGGCGATTGAAATCTACCGTTTTGTCAGTCAAATAGGCCTATCCCAGTACAGCACATGATTAGTAGATTCGAGAACCTCTTGGGGCAAGTATTTGTAATAAGGAGGAGTATCCTTATTGATCAAATTATTATTATTAGTAGTAGTAGTATTGTTATTATATTATTATTATTATTATTATTATTGAGAGTTGAAATTGGGAAGAGAAGAACTTTGCCTAACTTTAAATTAATTGACGGAGTAATTTTTGTGGCGCTTCACAAGATTCAAGTAAGTTGGGATTTTATACGACGCTCTCTCAAATTGGCCTTCATCGGCTATAGTTCATGTAGCTCGTAAGTCCGAAGCTTCCAATCTTAAAGGCGCCAGATATCCGCCTTCATCTCTTCACCTTTCAGTTTTTTCGCTTAGTGCGTTAAGTCAAAAACCGGCCAGGTCAGTGAACTATAGTTACAGTTTAAAAGAAGGAGCAGTGTGCCTACGACCTTACACTCTATAATACTCTATATAATGATGAACAGTATGACAGCGTTATAATGTGAATGTCATTTTCTGCTGGTCTGCGCAGATATTGTCAAGTAACGTAATTCATCTCATTATCAATGACATTTTTGCGCCAACATTTTCACGGTTATTCCCCTTTAACCTTTCGTTTCATACCTTCCCCTGCATTTAATGTTCTTTGTTTTTCTAAGCGATGCTTGAACTTCCAACTAGGGTACGATAACCTTACTCCCAGGGGATATCACCGAGGCTACAGCTTTCGGGGAGTGCCAAAAAAAAAAGCGAATAATTTGCAATTGGGGAGAATTTTACGTATTGTTTCTGATTGTCTAAAATATAAAATACCTATAAATTAATCTGCATGTTCACAATTTATGTTGAAAAATTAATATATATTTACAATGTGATATATGTGACACAGAGGCCAAAACGCTTGGCCACCTAACAGGGAGGCTCAAGTTCATATCTCGAGCAGCGATATGTTTGCTGAGCGCTTAAAGGCAGCACGGAAAGCATCACTTAGAAGCCCTCCCCTCCACTGGTCTAGAAAATAGATTTGACCATGAGAGTGCTATAAGCATGAGATGTAATGTAATGTTCCCCTCTCAGGTCCTGCGATCTATGTCTATTTTATAGGGCAGGTGATGTTAAGGTCATCTGTTTCCTTATCCAATGGTTAACGAGCAGGATGTCATGTGGCCAGCACAACGACCAACCACCTTTACTTTCCCCCAACTAAAATCAGGTACCCATTAGAGTTAGGTGCTCTCAAATCCCGAAATTTAAAATACCAGTCTTCACCGAGATTCGAATCCAGAACCCCAGGTTTAGAAGTGAAGCCCCTAATCACTCAACCACCGCGCTGCTGGAAAGATGTGCTGTATAAAAGCGATTTAAAAAATGTTAGCACCCTCATTTGGTCTCCACATAGAAACGCCTTTGACATTCTCTTGAAATTTATTCGAACAAACCAAGGCAGTGAGTTATTGCCCTTGTCAGCGACTGTGTGTCCAACATCATTGTATTGTCATTGCTGTTCTAGACCTTATAATGAAAGTTCAAGGTGATGTAGATGTCATGTGGCGGGGGAGGGGGCTCGCAAGAGGGGGTGGGGAAGAGTTTTGTGATTAACATTTACGTTTATGGTGTTGACACGCGGTCATCGGAGAATTTCAATGACTTTGTACTTGTTGACCAATGCAATCAATGCCAAATGATGAGAATGGCGTGCCCTGACCACATCAAAGGAATGTTTAAGTGCAGGAGTGGAACTTTTTTTTTTTTTTTTTTTTGTTTGATAGATTCTGAATGCCTTTAAAATTTTAATTATAATGCTTTTTTTTCCGTTTTATCTATGCCGAATTTTAAAAACGCATGGTGCATATAGGCCTATACATTTTTGGAAGGGGGGGGGCTTAGGCCTATTTTTGTTTTGGGTTGGGGCCGTATACCATTTTATTTAATCTACAGCTGATAGAAATTGGAATTTTCCAAGTCATAATAAATAATTTTTGGGGGGATTTACAGAAATCAAAGAAAAGGACATCAAAGAATAAATGAACACAAATTTAAACAAGATTACAAAGAGAGTTTGTGTTGCCACACAAACTCAGAGGCGGCCCCCGTTGGAGACGGATCCCTGTCGGATCCGCATACTCGATGGTCGACTGAGCATGGCATCGAGCAGGGTATGAAACCGAGACCATAGAGATAATCAGTCCTGTGCGCTAACCGCACGACCAGGCATTGCACTTAATCTAATGACAAAACTGGTTACAAACTAATAGCCTACTATTGATAATATACCTACACAATACTGAACGACAATTACCGGATATGTACAAATGTCAGAAGAGCGATTTTAGATAATCTTTTTGTATTTAGCATTTTGATTTAAATGGAACTAGAATGAGGATGTAAATCTACCTAAATTAAAATACTAATTTAGCACTCTAGATCTAGATCTAAAATATATATTCGGGATAGTGTAGATGTAATTTAGATAAGATTTTTATACAAAAAAACACTAGATAATCAATTAATAGACTAATTGCAATATGAAATATTAAAATAGTAGATGAATTTTAGCATTTTATAACATTGCAATATTGACATATTGACAATCTAGACTTTAGAAATAAAAATCTACACTTTAAGCCTAGAAATTAAAATTATAGATCTTGATCTAGTCTAAATCATGGCAGTCTGTTAGTGCGGTTTGAGCGCTGGACTATCGTTTGGATTCATCGATGGTCCCAGTTTTAAACCTTGCCCGCTCCCATCCCTCGTCGTCCTACGGGAGGTTTGGACTACAACTCAGAAGGAACATCCTAAACATGTCAAACAACAAACATTCTAAACTAGACCAAGAAATTCTAGATCTAGATTCTATAATGATTTTAATTAGAACTTAAATCTAAATCTAGTTTTAAAAATCAAGCTCTAGTGTTAGAAAATAAATCTAGATCTAGTGTAAAAAATCTAGCTCTAGTGTAAAAAAAAATCTAGATCTAGTGTAAAAAATCTAGATTAGATCTAATTCTAGCTATTATGTTTTTAAAATGCGAGTCACATTACGAGGTTTAATAAACATTACTATACCGAGTTGTTTTAGCATTTCATTTCAAGAATTTATTCCATATGACGTCAAAGGAAAAATATCCACTACGTCACACGGCCTAGTTAGACTAAAAAATGTCTTCTATACAAGCAGCTTCTTGAGGGATCATAGGCATAGGTGCATCAAGTTTATTCTTTTAGCATTTCATTTGATGGGCTCTTACAGTTACGTAATTGAATTAGAATTGGTGTATTTTTATGAACAAATCGATTGCATAATTAATTTTATAAATTAAACGGTTTGCTTTTAGAAAACCAAAAGTAGCCGTTGCACCTAAACTTTTCAAGCCGCATTTAATGATGAAATAATATTTTTCATATCTCTTCTAGTTTTCGAAATCTGAGTGTGACAGACGGACAGACGGACATTTTGCACAAACCTAATAGCGGCTTTTTCCCCTTACGGGGGCCGCTAACTAGATTTTAAAGTCCTGTATAAAATTGTGTTCCGTCGCATTTTTTTTTTCTGGTTAAGATACAATACTAGTATACCAAGCTCAATATCTGTATTTATTTATTAGAAAAAAAATACCACGATAGCTAGATTTTTTTTTGTACCACAAAAACTGGTGACGCGCCAGTTCTTGGAAAGTGGCATCATATTTATCTTCGTATCTTATATAATACAGACGTTACTTCAAAAAAAGAAGATGATTACGTCCTACGCGTCATGCATTTAGTCATGCATGTTAACCAATGACTTCAATTCTGCCAAGTCACTGGTTTCCTGGCCGGCTTAGGCAACCCATCCCATGCTGGAATAGCACTAGGGAAGAAAAAGCATTTGTACAAACTTGTCCTAGCATATTGAATGACGAATGCGCCTTTATCTTTGTGTCTTTCTGCCTAAGGCAGTCCTTGGCTCTATTTTGTGTCTGATCCAGTTTCGTAATGTTTTCTTGAGTTGAGGGGTCATAAACGGAGGATACATATTATATTATTGGCCTAATCAAGGTTAAATAGCATTTTAGTTTTATGTTCTTATTTGATTTATAGAAATTTCTTTTCAT